>OY744529.1:117928453-118220953 GCA_963556195.1 Sepiola atlantica
GTGTTTTAACTGTGTTTCTGTCTGTGTATAAGTGGGAGATGTTCTACTGGATATATTTCGTATTCTCATGTGTGTGGCTCTACGTGTGTGTGTGTGTTCGTGGGGGTTCCTTGGTGTGTATTTTTTTCTTCTACATGTTTTCATAGAAAATGATGTAACGATAGTTATAGAACAAAATAAAAATTGGGACCGAAATACGATTCAGCTTTTAATACCATTTTTTTATTCTGAGTAAACAACATTTATTTGTTATGGTTGTACCGCGTTATTAGCATTAGAATAACGTACGTCACTCTAGTTTATTGACAAAATTATGCCGCCAAGCCTGGCAATATGGATATGTTTTTAAATTTTAACTGGAAAGGCAAAATGATTAATGGAACACTTCATGTTTATAATTTAAGGAATGTATAAACACATAACCAGACTTTTCCACTGCTCTAACCATGTAGTCCTTATTCATTTCAGATAATATCCCAACTATTACGATTCTCTGTGAAATATCGTGTATTTTGAGGGCATTGATTCTACTCCCTATTTGTTTAACAAAAGTAGTGCTAGTTTGAAGGATACGAATGATACGATTTTCAAATGCAGATATTCTTTGTCACCCATTCATTTTCTACATAGTCTCGATAAATGTTATTAGCTAGATTGAGATTTTAAAAACGTTGTTATGCTCTGGATACGGAGATAGAACATCGTCAGCTACCAAATCTATTATGTGAATTTCAAATCCTATCAGATATAAGGTTTGGTTTCTTTTACGGCACACACACCATCTGTGGGTGATTTAATGTCAAACAAGTTGTCTAATATACAAGTACAGGGAGGATAATTATTTATATTCCTAGAAGACATATCTATATCTGCCACGACTGTGAATAGACCAACATCTCAACTGAATTTTAAGAGTGGAATTTAACAACGAAAAAAAAGAAGTTAAGTTTTATTTTATCCTTGAACCTTTCTCTTTCTGATATAATCCATGTATTAGTATCTAGTTAAATATTCTTTTCTTTTTTTCAGGTTTTTGATTTCTTGACTGATGGAAACATCTTTCTTGTCTTTCTCTTCTTTTCGTGCTGATGTCTGTTAGGTTATAGAGAGGTCAATTGGGTTCGGGGTGGTAAGAGAAGAATGGGGAGAGGGAAAGCTATCTCCAACTTTTTGTTCGCTTTTTATTATGCAATGAACTTATTCTATCTAAATATGTAAATATATATATATATATATTATATGGAAGTTTTTTTGGGTTTTTTTAACCTGCGGGGGCTAGGAAATACCCGAATAGTAAACGGGACAGGCTATTTTTACCCCTCTCGGAGTGTTGGACCCGTAAGACCTCGTAAGGCTATCTATCTAAGAGAAGGAAATTTCTGACTAAAAAACCTTGCTACCAGCTACTTACGCCGTGGCAGTAAACCGTTGGGGAGGGAGGCCTCCTTAGTCCTGATCGACACCCTTCCTAGAGTTGGAATCCCGAACAAAATATCCGGTTTGCAAACCTACAATTGCTTAAGGAGTAGATAGGTTCTGCCTATCACCGGCCCTTGCACTCCTTCTTTGTTTATTAGCCAGGCGCAGAGGTAAAAGCGCTGGGACGCCTCAAAAACCTCAGTTCCTAACCTTGTTTCCTTACCAGGACAATGAACGCCGTTCTTTTTCACTCTATTTGGGCAACTTAGGGAAAGTTTTTTCTTCACTAAGTCTTACCTGACCAGTTTGTGTCTCTCTTGTTCTGACAGGTTGAGGGTACAGGTTAGACCGCTTGTCTGGCTGCTGTTTCCGACTGAAAGCAAGGAGCCCACACTCTTGGGTAGCGCCAAGGACGGCTGCTCCATCATCAGTTGCATAATACCGTGGGTAGTTGTATGTGCCATGTCGCGCATGGAAAGGGACCCTGCAATAATCTCCGGTGGGCTTTCCCGAGGCCACAACCCCTACGGACCAGGTCATGACTAATAGACTGGTTGTGTGAGCTTATTGGCACCAAACAAGTACCCACCTTGGTCAACGCACTCTATAATCAAAACAAACATGTCATTACATAAAATAAAAGCAAACCTAAACCAGACACCCAACAAAAAACACTTTCGCCTCCGCCCTTGAGGCTCGCATTCACAAATATCCAGGGACTTAGAACCAACATCAACGACGTAGAAACCTTTCTCCTGACAAACTCCCCAGATATCCTAGCTCTGAGTGAAACAAACCTTCATTCCTCAATCTCCTCTCACCACTTTGACATGACTGACTACCTCCCACTCTACCGTAAAGACTCTGACAAACATATGCACGGGCTAGGAGTTTATGTTCGGAACTCCCTCCTCCTTACTAGAGAACATAGGTTAGAATCAGATGACCACGACTACATGTGCTTTAAATTGACTTTACATCACAACGTCTTTCTTATACCGCTCCCCGTCGACCCATGACTGTACTCTGATAAACTCTGTCTCTAAAAGCATTGACAGAGCACTCTTAATTGACTCGAATGCCCAGATACATGTATTTGGAGAGTTTAATGCCCACCGCCGCGACTGGTTGGGATTCTCCAACCTTACTGACGCAGCCGGCAACTCTACGTATAATTTCTCCCTAGCTCACTCCCTCTCTCAGACTGTCGATTTTCCGACCCGCATCCCCGATCGAGTAGACCAACAAGCCTCACTTCTAGACCTTTTCTTGACCTCAATGCCTGAGGCTTGTGTGACGAAAGCTCATAGCCCACTCAGGAATGCTGATCACATTATGCTAATGATACATATCACCCTTAACAGTCGTCCAAAATCTGATGAACCGTTGCTAAAAACAACAAGATACTACGAGCAGGCTGATTTTGAGCCAATCAGAGATCACATCAGTGACGCCCCATGGAGGGAAACCTTCTCACTCCCTGTCAACCAGTATGCAAACGAATTAACTGAATGGGTCAAACGGGCATTGAAGCCTATATCCCCATGCAAAAATTCTTTAGCAAGCCTTACTCTCCTCAATTGTTCACATCGGAATGTGCAGCTGTCATTTCTGAGAAGCAACAATCATTCCGTAAATTCGGCTGCCATAAGTCAGCTACTAATAGAAATACATTTTTAGAGTCAAGAAATAATTGCAAGGCCGTAATTGGCGAAGCGAAGAGAAGGTATAATGAGTTAACAAAAAAACGCTTCCAGTCACAGAAACAAGGTACTCGCGATTTCTGGAAAATCTACAATAGTGTAGTGAATAATAGCCAACCAACGATTCCCCCACTATCAAACCACAATGATGTCGTTTGCTCGGCCACTGATGAGGCTGAACTACTTGCCCAACGTTTCGCTTCTAACTCTACTTTAGACTCAGACAACCACCCCTCCCCTAATTCACTTTGCGGACCGAAGCCACAATTGATAACCTGATTATCACCCCGATCCCAGGTCAGAGACACCATAAAAAACCTTGACACCTCCAACGCTTGTTGGTCTGATCTTATACCTGTTATAGTAATGAAGAAATGCTCTGCTGAACTGGCCCCTGTTCTCTCCAAACTCTACAATAAATGCCTAGCTGAATCTTGCTTCCCCGATAGCTGGAAAATTGCCTCTGTGGTACCAGTCTACAAGAGTTCTGGGAATAGAACCGATCCTCAGAACTACCGCACAATCAGTCTACTGCCGATCTTTGCTAAAATCTTTTAATCCTTAATCAATCGAGCGATAGTACGACACTTAGTTAATGCTAAACTTCTTTTTGCCCGCCAGTATAGATATAGACAAGCCCGATCTACTGCGTACATCCTAACGGTCATCTCTGAACGCATGTATCATACACTCGACAAGGTAGAAGAAGCTAGGGCAGTAGCGCTTGATATATCCAAGGCCTTTGACAAAGTATGGCATACAGGGCTTCTCCTGAAAATACGCTCATACGGTATTACTGGGCAACTATTTAATATAATTAGATCTTTCTTAAACAAAAGAAACATCCAGGTTTTCCTCGACGGCCGTTCATCTAAGCAACATGACATAAATGCTGGCGTACCCTAGGGATCTATCCTTGAACCTTTGTTGTTCCTGATCTATATAAACGGTCTCCCTGATGACCTAGAGTCTGAGATTGGTTTATTTGCTGACAACACCACGCTTTACTCTCGCTATGTTGGCAAAACCGACGTGATCATATCCGAGGCAATGGCTGAATCTTTAGAAAATGACTTCCAGGCTGTAGTGGATTGGGGTCATAAATGGTTGGTAACTTTTAATGCTGCAAAGACAAAGCTATTTTCTTTCAATAACTACAAGAATCCTCTCCAACCACTGATTGTCATGGCAAATAACACCCTACCTGAGAATTCATCATTCAAACTCCTCAGCCTAACCTTCACAGGTAACATGAATTGGAACATATACATTGAAGACATTGCCAAGGCTGCCGCAAAGAAGGTTGGCTCCCTCTAGCGTGCTAGTAAACTACTCACACCTGACATTATTCTGTATCTCTACAAAGTCACCATCCGTCCATGCATGGAGTATTGTTGTCACATCTGGGCTGATGCCTCATCCACTAGTGTCTCCCTCCTTGACAAAGTCTAAAAAAGAGTCGTCAACATAATAGGTTCCTCACTGTCAGCCAAGCTCCAGTCCCTGTCCCATCGCCGCAATGTAGCATCCTTATGTTTGTTTTACAAATACTTCAATAAATTATGCTCCGATAAATTGGCTACTCTGGTGTCCCCTCGACGTAAATTCACTAGACTTACTCGACAATCAACTAAATCTCATTCATTCACTGTGGAGGTCCCCAGATACCGGAGACCCTTCTACTCAAATAGCTTAGTTCATCGTGCTGCTGGCTTCTGGAACTCCTTCCCTGTCCCCTGTTTCACCGACAGTACTGACATGCAGAAATTTAAAACTAATGTAAACATACATCTTGCTGTGCAGATCCGAATTTAGTTTGAAAACCTTATCCCTCTTTTCTTTTTTCTTAGTAGCTCCTTACGTCTACAGTGGCGGCCTGCCTTGTTTGGGGTGAACTATGTAAAAAAAAATAATTTGCTCTCAGAAGACATTGCTCCCAGAATACAATACTAATTTAAAATATACTTTTTGAGAATATAAGCTGGGAAAACAATAGACCTAAAGCATTAGTTGTGTATTGTTTGTGAATAAAAATGTCGAATATAATTCCATAGCACGGGTAATCATGTATATTCCTAGAATACATCGCTCTTATATAACCAGAATGCATTGCTCTCATAATACATTATTCTCAGAATACACTGCACAGAATAAATTGCACTCAGAATACATTCGTCTTTGTTGTCAATGTTATTGATCCTCAGTCTTCTAGTATCTATTTGGAGGACAAACAAAATAATAATAAAAACAGGAGAAATAATGGTACTGATTTTATTTTAAAATCAGATCGAATAATACAGTTAGGGATAAACTTACAATTTATAGTGTATGACGTAACCAGATGATTGATCGGATCGTGCATTTGTAACCATCCGTCAAGCCAAACCGGATATATGCCAATCTATAGAAAACAGAACAATAGAACAGGATATAGGAAATAACACTAACAATACCTTTGTTCGTGGGACGTCAAACGATTGGCTGAGAGAACAACAAAGCATCTGATTGGTTAACAAGCTAGTTGTGTATATAAAAACACCCGGTAAAAAATTACTCCATGCAGTTTAGCCTGAAGATTTCCCTCGGGGATGAAATGCGGGAGCCTCTGTGTAGCTTTATTGCCAGTAATATATTTTAATAGCTTACTATATATACATATATATATATAACTATATATATATATATACTTTTTTTTATAGAAATCATCGCTAATATATATATACCTATCTATCTATTTATCTATCTTTATCTCTCTCTCTTTCTCTCTCTCTCTCTCTCTCTCTCTCTCTATATATATATATATATATATATATATATATATATATATATGTATATATATATATATATATATATATATATATATATATATATATACATACACACATACATATATTAGCGTTGCTTTTTAAAAAATAATTCATCTCTTTAACTAACCTGTTGTGCGAACATTATAATTCTTTCTTCCTTCGTAACACACAGACGAGTTACGCATTTCAGCGGCAAACAGTCCCGATAGCTTGCCATATGCAAACGCTGTGATACAGTGACACATCTATATATCGTTTAACGTGTTTGTGGCAGTAAACTCGTGCAGGGTTGCACAACTACCTGTTTTTCCCGTATGCGTTTTTTTGTACGCAGGTGCCGGCATTTGCGAATTAACATTGCTTGAGCAAAATGTATTTTTTTCTGATATTCATGTTTTTTTCTGCAGATTCATGATTGACGGCTTTGTGTCAGTATATGTCGTGTGCATTTGCGTGTCCGTGCGTTTGACACACTCTATTTGTGCTTTCAGATGTTTAATTATATGGCGATGGAAAGATAGGTTAATGTAACATCATTTAGCCTCAATTCCTACATTCGCTTCCGAGTAATTGATAAAAAAAAAAGATAGAAGGAAAAGGCGGTAAAATGCCTTGAGTTCTTTGCGGGATCAGAAAATTACATTTTGTGCAGTACACACGCGGCGGTTAACGTCTTTCTCCAATCCCATCTAAACGTGGAACGCTGGCAGCATTTTGAGATTCCGAAAGAAGATAAAAGATCTAAACGCACCTTCTTTTTTTCATCAATATTAGTAGATACACACAAAATAAACGACTTAAAAATATATAATAAACATATAGGAAATAATAATAATAAAATAATAATAATAATAATAATAATAATAATAATAACAATAATAACAATAATAATAATGATAATAATGATAATAATAATACTGGGAAGAAAAAGAAGATCGTGATGAACAAGAAATTATAATTTAAATTTAGTATAACAATTATAAGAACATTAATTCTTCTTTCGTGTTAATCAGATGATTCTGCTGTTCGCATTATTTTCCCCGATGTTTTTTCTAGTTAGAAATTTTTCTGGAAAAACATCGGGTAATTACGGGAAGGACCACGAGAAGGTTGCCAACATCGCTTAGTAAAAGTGGTACTGGATTCGAACTTGGAACACCCACGTCTTCAGTCCGTGTCGATATCCACTTAACCACCGTCACCTCCCAACTATTACTAACAAATATATATAACATAATAACATTACAATAAAAGATGACAATAAGTTATCATGGAATAAAAATACATATTAATATATATTAAAATAAAATAATATAATGAAAATACGATAAACATGACATATGATTAAAATTAGATTAAAATTAAAGTATTACAAATTAAAAATAATGTAACACTAAAACAATAATGGAAATTATAATAATAAAATATAATATTGTAAAATATTTTTTTTTAAATAAAACATTATATAATATAATCAAATAAGTGAAAGATTGTTGAAAAACTACGATAACACTAATTCACACAATCATAGTATATGAATTAAAAGTGAAAATATAATATTAAATAAATATGTAATAACAATAATTTACACAATCATAGTATATGAATTAAAACTGAAAATATAATATGAAATAAATATGTAATAACAATAATTTACACAATCATAGTATATGAATTAAAAGTGAAAATATAATATTAAATAAATATGTAATAACAATTAGATACACATGCAATACACTACTACGAATATAAACATTACAAATTAATTATGACAATAATCCTACACTTATATTAGTTATATAATCAAGACAACTTTTTTCAATCCAAGATGTAAGTATCACAACGTTTTGGTTGACTTAACTTCCGATGTTATTAAGACTTGTATTGTCGAATTCCGTATTGGCTGATTACTGTTCGATTTTTAACGCCTAGATGTATGACGGGACGCCGATGATAGACATTGTCGCCATTCTTTTGCACAGGTACTCTGATTTGAGCTTCACGTACTTTACTTTGTAGTCTGTCCGGGACGCTTGTTCGGCGTCTTCCAGTGTGGGCAGCAGAACGTCCCAGATGGCCTAACTCCTGCGGCACAAATGCTGCATGGCTATATTTAAGTCAATAAGGAGCTGCGCCAGGGTCTCTTTCTGGATCCTGGTCAGTCCTTTAAGCTTGATATCTGACATCACGAGCGAGAGTGTGATCTTTTGAATGTTCTTACACACCAAGTACGTAATGAGCTTACTTTGTACGGAAGAACTCATGGGACTGCCCTGATGTCGGCTGTGACTGGAGTCTCAATGTTGCTAGCAATTTAATCCGCGACTGCTCTGGTTGTATGGACGCGTTCAGGTCATCGTCGTCAACTACTGTTTGTTGGAATGTTGAGCGGAAGAACTGACGGTACTTCCGCTCAACATCCATTCCGGCTGCGAGTTTAGTGTTGCCAATGTTCCCGATAGAGCGGCCCAGTCTCAAGGAGTGGTCGAATGATAGCTGAAACACCCAGATGTCGGTGTATTGGCATTTTCAGCTTCCTTTCATCTTCTAGGTGTGGAACGATCGTTGTGAGAATGAAAGAAGGCCTTCACTTTCTCATGAGCTACGTACACTATTGTGGTTTGAAAGCAACCCGGGCGTGAGTTTATTGGCCCGGTTTCTACGGGTTTGTTTTTATTCGCTCCCCGATTGAGGAAGCCATTCTGTAGGGTAGCAGTCTCTCCCTATAAAATAAATGGGGGAGCGATCCCTTTCTTTTCCGTAGAATCCGTGCGGTAGCCCCCCTTCAGTACGTGTATTGCTACCCGCTTGGGAGAGCCGTCCGTTGGGGGGAATTCCTTTCCTAAAAACTCTTTGGGGTGCGGCCCCTTTTTACCTCTACATAATCTAGGCGGTAAGACCCCGTAATTTTTTGTTTTGCCTTCCGCTTCAAGGAGTCGTCGTTTAAAGGAGCAGCTCCTTTATAAAAAAAAATCTATGGGGTAGCGGACGGTAAGCCCCCTCAATTTCGTATTTTGCACCCCGCATGGGGAGTTGTTCTTAAGGGAAGCGTCCCCTTTCTTAAGAGTATTTATGGCAACAACTAATTATGTGTTCCTCCCTGTGCTAGGATATACATTTTGCCGTTTGAACCAGCCTGAAGACGCAGTATAGTGGAGAGCCTGTTTGGCCGTGAAAGCAGTGCGTTAAAACTGTCTAGGGGAAGGGCGATAGAACTTGAGAGCATGGGAATAGTGTTAATTAGGAAAGGAGAAAGTGTGTCGGACCTTTCGTATTGCTAAAGGTTGCATCTTAACCCCTAGTGAAAGAAGGAGGATAGACAACAGTTAGTCGAACAGTCTACCTTGCCGAGGGAAAAAAAGGGATAATAAGGTTACACTGTCTTTCCCGGTCTATGAGAATGTAGGGTCGATAAAAAACAGAACGAAATCAGTCTTTTAGTGAGAGAAGTAAGAAACATGTACAACACTGATCTTGCTAAAAGGCCGCTTTATTTATCAAAAATTTTACATCAAAATATGATTTTCTTTACATAAAATGTAAAATGTGGTACACGGTCAACATTGGGTGGGGAGTTTTTGTGTTCGCCTGTCATCCTATTGGTCTATTCTCTGAATTAGTCAACAAAATGCCGCATTCACTTCATGACCACAACTAAATAACATTATCCTCTGTATTTAGATAGTTGTCATTTACAAAAATATGTATGCACAATTTCATCGGTTGGAGGTTGTGTTCTGAAAAACATAACTGAAAAAAAAAATAAAATGCTAACTGTTAGTAAGTAAAACCCTTTTAAATCTGATTTGAATGAGCTTCTAAGTGTTTTCTGCTTTGGTAATAGGCACACTCCACAAGTCTATTGAGCCATTATATGCTCAGAAAAACAATATCCATTTTTCATAATAGTTACGTATTTATTGAATTTTGATGAAATTCTAAGTTTTTGTAAAATTTACATCAGTATATATTTACCAAAGACCATTATTTATTTATTAAATATGAATATTTTTTTAGACGCGAAACACTTTAACTTACAATTATAATTTGTTTTCTTCTTGTGAGCGCCTTACGAAAGAATTGAGCTGAGTAAATGTCCTACTGTATTTTTCGGGGAAATTTACTAAAGAAACCCAGAAATTATCACTTTGCTCGATTTATAAAGAATTCCAAAAAGAGGAAATAGCAACTGTGACCTGCCTGTGTTTAGTTAGAGTCAAATATGACATGACTGTAAAAAATATATATATATCCAGAGAAACCAGTAAATGAGAGAATTCGAATGAAAACCAACATGAACCTAAAAGCAGCCGGCAATCTATCAAAACGCTAATTGACCATGATAGCAGGTCATCAGGCTTGATTATAAAAAGAGTTGCACCGACGTATTCATAAGTTGAAGGAGGTTAATGAGTAACAAGGTGAGTTAGGAGTAAACTGAGAGCAGTAACCCAGACTGTGGAGTGACCCCCTTCTTCGATTCGGGTGATACAACTTTTAACAAGAATAGAGAACTGTTTCATTTTTAAAAAGGCAATTGTAGTTGAAGGACGTCGAACAAATGATTATAAAATGCACAGTGTCCATGAAGCCGAAACGGAGTAGTATTTGAATTTACTAAGAAACTCCAATTTTCAAAATCTCAAATAATATATCTTATCAGATACACAAACAAAACAACTGGTTGTGTTTCTTTGATGTTCTGCGGACACTTTATTTCACTTGTGTTTTTTTTTTAAAGTTTATGTATAAACACCCTCTTCCAGTCGATGCCTTCCTGGAAAGCGGCGAGACATACGTAAGCCAACAAGCTTGTGAGCTCCTCTAAAGGAGCTATTGAAAAATTTAAAAAATTGCGCTAGGACGACTGAATGCCAAATAGAATTAAACAATTCTAAGAGCAGAACTATTCTTAACGCACTATAATGAAGATCTCGAAACTATTTTAGCCACTGATGACAGCTCATGAGAATCTATTGCTTGCATATTACATCTAATTTAACGCAGTTTACTATTACGTGCAGAAAAAAAGCAACTCGTAAATTGAGAAGGACGCATTTTTTGCAGTAAGTAAATATCATAGATTAATCCATGGAAGACTAATCATAGACCACGTCTAGCGATATATGCGTACAACATCACTGACAACGCATACAACAAATACGCTGAAAAGACAATGGATCATTCTCTTCAATTATAATTTTTAAATGGCGTATCTTTCATCTACGAATATTGTCAATACTTATCGCTAAATACACTGAACCTTTTGAAGACACAGAGAATGTCTCCCTGCAAACTGCCCTAAAGAAAACACGCAGAGTACGTAGCACTATTTGGGATAATTACTGTAACATTCGAAGATATGAGCACATTTTCTAAAAAACGTAAATAGATCAGAAAAAGATAGAAGATCAACAAATTAGTTATGTATGACGATCGAGTCGTTATGCTTACAGCATTGGCGAAGAGAATATTAAAGAATTTGGTCCAATTTTACTAAATCTAATAATATAATTTTCTTATATAATTAGAGATAAAATAGTGTGTTATAAAACCTATAGGCACTTACATTTCTAATAATATTAAACAGAACTATTACTATTTTATTATTTGTGGTTAAGGTCTAGAAATGCTGTGAAAGTAAAGTTTTCATGTTAATTCAATGTTATCAAAGTAGCATTTGTAGTTGTTCAATTTGTTTTGAATGGTATTTCCAGCAGTGTTTAGATGATTGGTTTATCTTATCTAGTTGTAATAGTAACTAGGAAGACTATAGAGGATTAGAAACATGTTTGTTGTAGTGGACAATTTATTTTATTATAACTATTACTTGTATTCTATGGCTAAACTGTATTATTTCAATTATGGCCGGTGTTGATGTTCTTAACTGACTTTCTTTCTTATATGTTGTGTTTATTTCATGTTTTTATGATTTTCCTGATTTAAAAAATGAAAACAACTATTATCAAGAAAACCACACCGTGTTATTAAAGAATGTTTACCTAAATGAAAATATGCTGCCTAAATACACACAATGTGCACACACACACACACACACATATATATACATATATATATATATATAAATATATATATATATATATATATATATATATATATATATATATATATATATATATGGGAAGAGAAGGATGGAGGTAATCCGACGTAATGGGAAATGGAAAAGGAAAACCAAAAAATGGATGTTTTTTATGTGTACATCAACGTTTCGTCTTTATTTATACGACTTCATCAGGATGATACTATAAAGAAAAATGTCATGCAAGTACACAAACACATATAAGGTTGACATATCCCATCAATTTTATGTTGGAGAAACACAACGTGAATTAAAGAAAAGATTGAATGAACACAAAAGGGACATAAAAAACAACAACCCTCTCAGTGCACATTTCTCCCATGCACTAGAACATGATCATGCCTTCAAATTTGAACAAGCCGAAATCACAAAATACATCCACAAAAAGTCTCGGCGAAGAAGGTTGGAAACTGCACTCATCACCGCCTCCAACACCATCAAGCAACGAAATGGCTACTTTAACCTATCTCCCTTAATAAGCAAGATCATCCTTACTGAACAAAAACTATTGCCAGATCATAGATAACATTTATGTTTATCTCTGACCTTAATGACACTCTCCCACTTACTCACACCCATCCTCTTTCTCCATGAATCTTTACTAACTCATTTCTTTTTCCCCACACATATTTAACACAGCAAGCCGATGACACTTTCTCATTTTCCAAATATTTCAAATATTTCATACCTTATCACAACAAATCTCCCCTCTCCCCTCACCCATTTCCCCTCATAACCACTTCTTTCGTACCCTCACTCTTCCATACCTCCCATTCTCGAATCCCCTCATTTTCTCAAAATCCTCTCTAAGACCGTAACTTTTGCCCATCCACCAAAATCACAGGCCCCCTCCTTCTCTACCCACCCTCCATTTCTCTGCATACACCCACCATACACCCATTTCAACTTATTTTTCCGCTTTAGTCTTGACCGCAGCCACCTGTTCAAATACCTCCTTCCTGCCTCTCCTCCACCCCTTGACTCTCTCACTCATTGCTATCCACATTATTCCTGCTCACCCCCACCTCTTTCTCTTACTACCAGCCACAGTATCCTTGCTCAACCCCCATCTTTCCACTTATTCCCCACTCATTTTCATAAACATCTATTTTTCATTCCTCAGCAAGCACGGACGTCCACCCTACTGTTTTCTCCAGTAGTGGCTACTATGTACTTCCTGTTTCCCAAATGTCAACCCTATATGTGTTTGTACTTGCATGACATTTTTCTTTATATTATCATCCTGATGAAGTCTAATAAATAAAGACAGAAACGTTGATGTAAACATAAAAAAACATCCATTTTTTGGTTTTCCTTTTTTATTTTCCCACATATATATATATATATATATATATATATATATATATATATATATATATATATATATATATATATATATATATGCCCTTATGATGTATAGACTTCTAGAGCGGATGCAGTACCGTTCGTCAGCGGATATTGTTTACATAGGTACTAAGATTCAAGCCGATGCTGCGCTGGGTAGATGCTATTATTTTCTGAAAAACGGTCAACATAATTGACTGTCTTACTACAGTGAAGATCCCTAATACCACGAATTAGTGTGTCTGCGGATGATTACATTCTTGTTAATTTGACCCTTCCAGTGTTAGTCGCAAATACGGTTAAATGTTGGACACATACAGATCCATCAGTAAGTGTACACAATATTTAGAACAAAAATACACATTGTCTTTGTCTAGAACGATTTTTCCACCGACTCAGGAGAGAAAATCTAAAGTGTAATATCAGCAAAGATCATATATATATATATATATATATATATATATATATATATATATATATATATATATATATATATAATTAACGTGTTACAAATATCCAGTGGGTATAAATCCGAAGGAAGTTGAAACCGGGTTTATGAGAGTGCTCAATGAAAATGAATATATATATATATATATATATATATATATATATATATATATATATATATATATATATATATATATATATATTATTATTATTATTAAAAATAACCGACAACTCATGTCTAGATATCTTTGTATGAATCCCTTCCATTTTCCGGATTAAAATCCTAATCTCGGATGATAATTGGCTGATGAAACTGCTGTAATTTTGTCCAGGAGGTTGACCATCTATCGATCGGATAATAGTGACATAGCCAGAAACCACATTAACGAACATTCCTGTCCCTGCTCGCAAATCCGAAAACTTCTTGTAGATAACACTAAAATCCTTGAACGCAATACTAATATACAAAAACTCTATATACTAGAAGCTTTACACATTAAAAAAAAAAACGGTTATTAACAGGATTAATTTTAACACTAGTACTAATATACTTAAATGTTTATAATACTAAATAAATATAGTTTCGAATTTAAATTTCCCCGCCAAAATTAACTATAAACTCTCTCCAGGTCTTTACCTGATTCACATTATTCCACTGAAGATGGATTCAGATGGGTCCGAAAGTACTTTGGACCTAAAAGAAAATTACGGCAGATTCATCAGCCAATTCTCATCCGCGATTAGGAATTTAATCCGGAAAATGGAAGGGATTCATACAAAAATATCCAGACATGAGTTGTCGGTTATTTTTAATAATACGTGCCTTAGAGAAAAAATGCTGCCTCGATACACACACACACACATACCCACACACACACACACACATATATATATATATATATATATATATATATATATATATATATATATATATATATATATATATTACAAAGCGTGTAGGTTATAGAATGTCAAGTTGAAGTGTGTTATCTATTTGTTTGTCTTTAAAACTTACAGGATATTTAGTGAACTGGAGAAAATGTGAAATATAAAGAATGTCCTAATAGTTCAATTGTTTTAGCATCCTTTTAAGTGGAAATATTTTAAATATTGATTTAACATATTCATACACTTCAAAGTTATGAACGATCAAATGTAAAAAAAGTATAAACAAACGATGGAAATGTCATCGTGAAGAACAAAGCAAATTTAACGTTTTTACACTCTGTCGCACACGGCACCTAACTATAGGCAAGGTTCCGATGATGTTTGTCGAACCCTCTAGCTTGCCTGTTGTTTACTGCCAGCTATATTTAGGCATGAATAGAACTTCATTTCTTTTGTATCATGCGGTAATTTTTCATGGCCGTTGAGATAAAGCGAAAATGTGCAGAGTCTTTGTTTGCAACCATCGCTCCATTGATTTGCTGTGCTGCGCCTGATACATCTTTGTCTGCCACACAGAGAAACAAAGACGACCAGAGGACGACAGATCCTGATGGCGACTCCACCTGGATTTTCACAAGAACACTGTTAGCCCTGTTGCGGCTTTAATACGTCTGGGTGCTAGCCAGCCTTGCCCGCCGTGGGGGGCCCTGCCAGGTACCGGAATTCCAGACGGCGCAGCTCCGACACTACCAGGGTGAGAAAGGGTTGGACTTTAAGGGGAGCTGCTGCTGCTATGGCGAGTTTCTATTTATTTTTCTCCCCACGAGGGCAAAGTTAGACACAAGGTCGGTTTTAATATGAAGAAAATCCAGACACTGATGAGAGCGTAAACTTGAAACGCCGGTGTAGGTATGCATAATTTTAAATTCATTAATACACACACACACACACACACACACACACACACACATATATATATATATATATATATATATATATATATATATATATATATATATATATATATATATATATACTTCCTGCTTAAATATTAGGGCCGAGGTAAAAGAAAGACACTACACACTTTATGCCTTTTTAGACTCAACATTTATTTGGGTAGAGCTTCGTAAAATCAAGAATATAGGAAGAACACCAAGAATATATATTTTTCATATCAATGAACTACACGGGAAATGGAAACACTATTGATTAGGGCACATGCTTGTTGGTCATTTGTTTAACACAATGCAGAAAAAAAAACAGTTATAAACAAAGAAGCAAATGTCAAAGATTTTACGGTCGACTTTTTGAATGCGTTGCAAATGGGTTTGAATGTTCTGATATAAGTCCTCTTCTGCTGTGGTTAGCATGAAATGTTATTACAATTATATTAATTTCTATAGACTTTCCTGGTCATCTTACCATTAAATATTGTCACCGCTCACGTATTGCTCGATAGTTGGAAAAGATAATGTTATTCGCCATTGACAAGTGTTTGTCTTGGTGACATTATGCATTGCAGCGTTATATTGTTGGAAGATTTAGTCAATTCAACCGGAAAATGGCCTGAAATTAATAGGGGGGTTCTTAGTCAATGTAGCCAGGTGCAATTTAAGACCAATGTACGATTTAAGCTTCATTCATCCTTGACCTTAACCTTAACCCTAACACTAACTTCCTCAACTACATCATGTACTAAATATCTTTGCTGTCATATCTTAAACTTTTGGAATCATCAGGATCATTCAGCTTACATCTGTCATCATCATAGAGTTCATACATTAGATTCATTGTATTTCTGCTTCTCGTAAACTCGATTCTCTCTATCGCTCTAAACATTTCTCACACCTGAGGCTATTCTCTATCAACACATCCATAATCAGACCACGTATAGAATACTGTTGTCATATTTGAGCTAGTGAATCCTTTCCCTATTTGAGGGTTCTTGATGAGGTGCAGAAACGTATCTGTACTTTGATTGGCAATACTCTTTCCTCTTTTTTACACCCCTCTCTTACATACGTGGTGTTGCTTGTCTCAGTTATTTATATACATACTATTATGGCATGTGTTCTGCAGAATTATGGGATCTCTTCCCCGTTTCTTTTTTTTTAGCTGGTTTAACTTGTTGGTCTAGTTGTCACCACCACCTCGCTTTTTTAATACCTCACGTTAATACAGCTTCCTATCCCAGTATCTTCTTTACAACAATCGCAGGTTTGTGGAACTCTCTTCCTGCTTCTGGTTTCCTCCTACCTATAATATTTGTCTTTTAATAGGCATCTCGTGTTTTTGCGATAATCATATTTGTTCTTGTTAGTTCTTAAGATTAAGTGGTTACCTGCCGTGTCTGGAACGATTTCCATACAAATATAAATAAATAAAATATTTAAACATTCTTTAACTTATGTATGTCTCATGTTTAATACTTTACAACGATAATTGACCGAGCTATTTATTTTTGTAATAGTTAGTGTTTACCTGTAATACATTTACGGTTTGTGATGGAATCTTATTTTACTTGAGCAATATTCTGGGTTCGTAAGATGATGATTGATATATTGCCGGACAACTTAATCAATAAGCCTACTAAATGTCGATGACAAGTGCTCGGGGGAACAACTCTAAATTATCGTTTCGTATCACCCCCAGAGTTATTAAAGAAATGTGCTACATACGCCTTACCTTTGACTACGCAAATAATAGCACGTTGAAAGATATGCTTTTGTACCGAAAAAAGTTTCTACTTTCAAACTCGTTTTAGCCATTGTAATATTTTAACTTTATGAAAAATTAAATCCGAGCAGAAAATGTTTAATATTCTAATACAGGACTAAACTGACCTCTCAAAGTGGGCATTGGTCCCCAAGCAAGAGGTCGCATGGATTGTGAGTTATTTGGTATTTGCCAGCTTACAACGTGGTCGAGATTTAAAAATAAGTTTTTAATCACTTTATAATGTTCCGATTCGAATTATTAAAGGGTGTCTATTGGTACATTCAAGTCTTTTCATCCGTGACAACCGTTGCCTATTTGTCATCTTTAGAATGGATAACATGTTCATTTTGTAATGTCATAAGGGCAATTGTCGGTTCATGTTTAGGAACTATTCTGGGTTACTTGCTTTTCCCATCCTGTATATATTATATCGTGTTTCAGACTTTTTACCATACGAACGGTTAATAAACTAAATGTTAGTGTTTATAAATTGGATTACCTTTTCTTTCCAGCATCCGTGTAGTATGAAAATACATACGAACGAAGTTCTGTCAAGCGTGGTGGTATATTTATATTCTCAACCCGTGTTTTACCACAAAGTTGAAACAACACTGACTCTAAGATATTCGTCTTATACAGCGTTAACATAAATTGACAACGTTCATTAGTTTTATCTGTTTCAGCTGTGTATATTTTGTGTATTGATCTTCATATAACATCATTATTACTGTCGTTATTAAATTATTAAACCTGTTTAATTTTATATTTTTCTTTTCTTTCTTTTCATTTACCGAACTTTTATGTATGGTGTAAGTTAGGGTTAGGGTTAGGGTTAAGGTTAGGGTTAGGGTTAGGGTTAGGGTTAGGGTTAGGGTTAGGGTTAAGGTAGCAAAGCAAGCAATCATTTTTATCATATTACTTGGTCTTAAGATAATATATATTCTCTAAGTAAACGGAGTATTTTCTCTATTGTCCTCTTTCTATCGCAGGCTTTCTTTCTTTTATCGCTACATTGTATGTTTGTATGCTTGTCTCTCTATCTATATGTACCTTCTTTATCCTTGTTCCGATCGCTCTCCCTCTCTCTGTATATATATATATATATATATATATATATATATATATATATATATATATATATATATATAATGTTAACGTATAATATTAATAATATATATATATATTGACGAAAAACACGTCCTATCAAGTTAACAGAGACACAATGTAACTTTCTGCATCTTAACTATTTGAGAAGTGATACAATTGAAATAGTAGTAAGCAAAAAGGTCAACGAGCGTTGCAATCACCAATGATAATAATTACATAAAAATACATCATATATATATATATATATATATATATATATATATTTATATATATATATATATATATATATATATATATATATATATTAAAAAAGTTTTAATGTTTTCTCATGAAAAAGAAATGAAAAATGTATTTTACAAATGGTAGTCTTATGTATGTACATATATATATATATATATATATATATATATATATATATATATATATATATATATCGCAAAGTATTTTAAAGGGTTTTAGAGCGCATAATATGGGGAAAACCTTTTATTTGAAAATTTAAATATATAATATTTGCCTTAAATTTTATCCATAGTCATTATATGTTAAACGCTATTCTTTGAATTTTTTAGTTTCTCCTGAAGATCCCTTAAACTTTAACCTTACATTGGAGACGTAATGAAAATTCATATAATAATTAAGTCTTAGTAGCATTATATCTGGGTTTAAATCTCCGTATAGATACATGAGATTTGTTCAAATCTGTTCCTCTCGGGAAATTAATGTAACTTGTTCTGGATAATGGTATCAATCGAGTATTTATGAATATATATATATATATATATATATATATATATATATATATATATATATATATATATATATATATATATATATTCCATAATAAATGGCAGTAAACTGAAATCATATTTCCTTTATAGGGTTGAGATGAACATTCATATACACTAAATGTACAAAAGCAAGGAAATTCCCAAATTCTTACACTGTGATTACATTGTGATTAATTAAGGGTATGACTACATATCAACCAAACCATTTCATTATCACATCACTACAGTATACATTTCTATGCACGAGTAGATGAAGTGTGTGAGGTGCGCTGAAGAAAAATTTCTACCAGTAAAATACATAGCCCTGTTGTGCTCGCATACCCTTGATGACAATAAAATGTACAGATTTGGGAATTTCCTTGCTTTTGTACATTTAGTGTATATGAATTTTTATCTTAACCCTATTAAGGGCATATGATTTCAGTATACTGGCATTTTTCATGGAAGATGCTAGATGTTTTCTTTAAAAAAACTCTAAAAAATGAGCCTTGATAATATTTAACTTTGGTTCGAAACTTGTATATGCTTCCATCTTATTTTTATTTATAGTTCTAAATTCTTAATTGATACTATTAAAATTGATTATTTTTTTCATATTTATATCATATTCTCATTGTGTATTTCTAAATTTTATTATCATCTCCTTATTAGTAACTCTGTTATTTATCGTTATCTTTATTTTAAATTTTTAATTATTGATTATTTCTCATCTTGCCGTAATTCTAAATTATAAGTTAACTATTTTATTTCATTTCTTTATTTTATTTACTTATTTATATTTTTATTAATTTAATAAATTTATTTATATATAATAATTATATATATATTTTTTTATTTTATTTTCCTATATTTCTATTATTATACTTAATTTTATTTTTTATTTCTCATTATAGTTTATTTTTTAATTTTTTTATTTATTTTTTATTTTTATTTTTATTTATTTTTTTAAATTTTTTTTTTTATATATTTTTTATTTTTTTATATTTTATTTTTTATTTTTATCTTAATTTTTATTATTAATTGGTGTATTATTATTTATTTTAGTTTATTTTACTCTACTATACTTCTTTTTATTTTTATATATTTTTGATTCTTGTTTATTTATAATGTTATCATGTTTTATATTATTATTTTTTAATAGTATTTTCTTTTTTTCTTTTTTATTGTATATTTTATTTTTTATGTTTATCTATTATCCATGTTTTCCTTTCTATTATTATTTTTATATTTTACTTTATTTTATTCCTTATTCTATTTTCATATTATCTTTATAATTTTTATAATTTTTATAATGTCTTTTTATCATTATTATTATCGGTTTATCTTTATTTTTTATTTTATATTTGTAACTTATTCCTTTTTTCTAATATTTGTCCCTGCATCCCCTCCTTCCAATAGATGTTTCCCTAAGGCGAACTTGTTATTTTCTTCCTTGAATTGTCTGTAAGATGTGCTGCTAAAGGCGCTGATGAAGGGACGTTCTGGAGTGGCTTTGCAAAAAAAAAATGTTTAGATTGAAAAATTAAAAATATTAAAATCAAAGTATTTCCAGAATGTTTTGGAAACGAGCGTACGCCATACTAGACTTGTTGTTCTTATTCTTTGAACAATTGTAATGTTCTGATTCATTAAATCATCTTTTATATATATATATATATATATATATATATATATATATATATATATATATATATATATATATAGGGTTGGGTGTTGTGTTTTTTACATATGCATATCTCATCGTATTAAACTAACATTTCCTAAATTTTCAATAACTTTAAAATATTGATGTTAAACCTATGAAGAAAATGACTTTAAAATGCCCGTGTATATTTCCCTGACCTCACTGCAATTATCTCTCCTAAGTACACATATATTTGTTATTTTTAATTTCACTTCAATTAGTTCTTAGAGATTAAAGGAGCCTATATGAATTACATTTATATGTGATGGCTCTGTGAAGGATTGTCTCGTTTTTATGAGAGCTATATCGATTTCGCAACAGCTTGGTTCTAACCGGGGGTTTGTTTCGATACTTTTGAGACTTTGTTTGGTCATAGCATTTGCCCTTCTTACAACCGGTGTAAAGCGACTGTAAAGCCCATTATTGTAACATAAAGACACGTGAATTTCCTGACAATATGGATTTCCAAAATACAAAATTGATATATAAAAAGTTGCTCTTAATGAAACATTACCGATCAAAGATTTAAATAAAGACCCAAGATCACATCTAATACCATGAACAATGTCGTGAAAAGTAAAGGAACATATGTGGATATAACAAGAAGAAGAAACAGACCGACAGACAATGAGAAAAATAGATCAATTCCGATTTATATCTGAGACCAATACAAATCTCGCTTTGATTTTTAAAGATATACATTGGACAAAAGAGCAGTGTACAGTTTGTGAACCCGAGCCAGAAAAATGTTTATCTATTCATGCAATCGATACGACAATTGATATGTTTGTATTAGAGAAAAACACAAAGAGGACGCTTTTTGTTAGTCCTTTATAGTTTACGTTCAGTCAACTAGAGTGATAAGCAATCTGAAACGCGAATCAGATCAAATCTATGTGTCCGGATGACAGAACAATACTTGAGTCAACATCATACATTGACCAGGTTTTTTGAATCATGTCAAACTGGAAAATGAACATCTTAAAAGTAAAGATGCTTTCCATTCTCTTAATTAACTTACTAAAATCACTTTGCAATGTCATACTGATGAGAGAAGTTTTGAGGAATAGTGGCATTCATTACCAAACACACGGTAATGTTACTGCGATAATGGAATCCATCGTCGATCATTGAATCAACTGAATCAAGTTCAAGACAAATCGGGGTTATTTACGCAAATCACTGAGCTATTAGAGTTATTTGCTTTTCTTTGTTACAAATTATATAACTTAAATTAACTACTAAGAGGTTAAAATCCCAATGACTGCTATATAACTACGACGACTATCTTTGCAATGAGACTTAAGCAACTAATTGTGACCTGATTTTGTTGACAAAATAAACATGATAAAATTATGCAGCAGTTCTGTGAAATAGCAACGCATAGCCAATTAATCGAACCCCCCTACAAACTTCTTGGCCTTTTGGCTAAGATCAAAGTGTAGTATATGTTCCGATGGATACTGCACCCCATAGACTGGTATTGTCTTGGCCTTCGGGGCTTGATTTACGCCGGTCTATGGGTATGTCCTGTGCAGTTCTAGGAGGTCCACCCTCCCAGGCTTCGCCTCCCCTCTTTGGGGAGGAGTAAGTTTATTGCTTACTGCCTGAGGCGCCCCTACCGGGGAATGCCGACGGGGCTGTCCAGGCAATTTTTAAACCCCACTTTCCCGACCCGACCTTGGGTCACATCTTACTTGTGGGAGTAAGATAAAAACTGGCCTTGTGCCTAACTCCTGGAGAGGAGTAAATCAATACAATGTGTATCCTTATTCCGCAATACATATTCCGAAAAGGATAATATACTTATTACTCTTCACAATGTCTAATGTTTGTCCATATCGCATACAAAATGGCTTTATTTCATTAAAACGATTAATAACACCCTTTATTGAAAGTATATCAATTGTAAAATGTATTTACACGAATAATTTTAATTCAAAAACCTTCAGAACGCATCTTCATGTTCATCAGCGGATGTAAGATCTAACATATTCCTATGATATTGGCTAATTCATAAATTGCTTAGGCCCAATGGCACAGAGAATCAATTAATGAAATAGTGTATAATTCCTATAAGCAAAAGTCAGAAAATTAAAAACAAACATTTCCACAGCTATATGCTATCATTCAACATACTTGCTCCAACATAGACATGTCATAAGACATATGTGCACAGATACCGCCATTGCATCGCCCACAGTTCAACACTGCACGGACGCTCATATACACATCGCCATATAATGCATATTAGCATATACAGTGTAGTAAGCAAATCGTAGCTAACCAGATGTAAATGAATTATTAATTGGGAAATTACAATTATCGTTATAACCAAAATGATCGCAAGATTTTGCAAATAAAAATACAAGAGAACACAGTTGGACAAGATGGTTCAAATAAACAGGTAGCTAATTTGTCTCCGTTTTATAAACGTTATATATATATATAAATACGTTATATTACACTGCGATGTGCTCTTTCATTCCGTACTACAAAATGTATCCTTCTAAGCAGAAAAAATAGGACATTATTTCAATTTCTATGAAACTACAGTTTCAAAAATACACAAGTAACGAATGTATTCTATATTTTCAAGACTTTATGTAATCGCAATACACAAGTAGAACAATTGGACATCATCCATTTATAATATAACTTAACATGATTTAATACACAAACTAACTTGAAGAAACCAGGAACGACTACCACACTAAAATGTGTATTACTAGAATACATTTCAAATTTCAATTTTATTGTATTTAAATAATCACGCTATAACTTAGTTAGATTTAATGCGTGAATTTCATATTTATAAATCGGATGTTCCCGATTATTATATACACTGAATTAATATTTATTTTCTTAATTCATAATTAGTCTTCCCTAAATAAAGAAATATGCATGTAGTGGTCCCTGAAGATTAAAAGGTTGGAACCTGTTGGTTTGTATAATACACGACAGACGCTGATAATTCTACTACTAATATATATGTTTAGTTTTATTTTTTAAATTTTATTTCATAACATTTAGTTATTTTTATTAATTCAGAATGTTTCTGTAGAGTCTGGTTATAGTCATCTATTTACTCGGCTGTGCACTATTTTATTTTGCTGTTATAGTGAACTTCGTGCAGGAATCTTCCTAAAAATCGAAAGTCTACTTTCTCCGTGTTTTCCCAGGTTTCTATTTATATGGCCCCTACCTACATCTACCTAGTCGAGTGCATGAACCGTGTCTAATACGCACAGGAATCCAATTCATACAGCCCGTCGAACTTAGCACCGTCGACCCTTTTCATGTCAGACCTATTAACGAAATGATTGCCAACATCTTAGGCTGTTGCTTTTCATCCTTGAATGGAAAATATAAAAAGGAACGTGAGTACATTTCTTTCACCTGTACATAAATAAACCTCACAAACAAAAAAGGTGCTGTCAAAGATAAAGGTTTTTCAAGGTAGCTGGTTGAAGGGTTACGAGACGGCGAGGAGCCCTGAGGTAAAATGCGTATACAAGGTAGATATTCAGTCGTGTAAAAATCAAAAGTAATTCCGAAAAGTATAAAACTATTGCTGAAGTGCTTCAGACAGGTGGTATTAATTATACAACCGCATTGATTTAGATAGTTGCATTAGCGACAACAACAAAGCGACAGTGATCAGCATAAGCTAACAAACATGTAGAATAGAGTGTTTACCTTGATTTTTAATATCTTTATAAAGTTAAGTATGTTCATATGTTATTATCTTTATGTAAAGGATTAATTCCTTAACTAATTAACCGATCATTATTAATTTCAGAACACCGCTGCTACAGGTATTTGGTAAAATGTGGGTAGCATTTAAGTTAATCTATATTCATGTGAGGAGGAAAAAGGGGTATACCAATTTTTGTAAATTGTAAGAATAGGTATTTCTCTTCCTCAGGTATCAGGTCTGTTTGCAGACATCGATGATCATGACTCTCCATCATTCGTTTTTTCTTACCGATATTTTGTTTCACTATGATATTATTTGCAAAGAGGTTACCTATAGTGGGTTGCAATTACCTTCTATAGGGGCAGTGCTTTACAGAGCAGGAAGTCTTAGCCATTGTACAAAAATCAGTATCATCTGCCTAACACAAAACGATGGGTTGACAAGTTTCTAATACCCATTAGGCTGCTAAGTCCTCCATTTATAATCTGCTTGCAATGTCTTCACGTACCCTTATTGGAGGGCTAAATAGGTACGCGACCTTGCCCAAGGGTATCCAACAGGCTAGCGGAGGAAGGAGGGGCCTTACTGCTCTTGTTTGTGGAAAGTGTTTCCATCATACTACCCTAGGTATTATACATCTATTAATGAATATTCCTCAAATATTAGTGTGTTGCTAGTATTTAAAGGGTATACTATAGGGATATTAATCCTAGAACACCGCTGCTACGGGTAAGGGGTCAAAATGTGAGGTACAGTTAACTTAATTTTTTTTCATGTAAGAAGGGGAAAAGTGGTGAAATTCTGATTTTTGTCAAATTTTTAAAATAGTTATTAAACATCTATTATTAAATATTTCTCTAATATCAGTTTATTCCTATTATTTAAAAGGTGTTAAAGAGGGTATACTAATGGCATACCCTCCTCTTTTAAAAGTCAAATATTTAATATGTGCATTAAATTGTATTCATAGTCAGTATAAACAAATTATGCAATATTTACTGAACGTTAATTGCTTCCTAAGACCCCTATAAGATCAAAAATTAAATTTGAGACATTTTCTTGAATCAAAATCATTTCATTGATTTTGATTAAAATATAAATAAGGATTCTAGATATAACGTTTAGTAAAATTATATACTGATGTTTCTCTTCGTGAAGGAACATAACACTCTTACAAAATTTTCTTTTCGAGGAAATTTATTTATCAAATACTGGACGGGTATTTATTCCAGAAATAGTATTCACAAATTTCCTAATATATTTGAATTAATACTAAGATAAGACAGTTAACGCCACAGGGTAGATAGGTTAGTTTGCGAATCAAGTCGTGACGTCTGTCTTTTAGCGGTCTACATTTTCATCATGCTATTCTATTGTTTTATTTAAATGATCGTAAAAAAATATCATGCCCAAGTTATATCGAGGCGTAAAAAATACATACGCAAATAGTGGTCGCACAATTTTATTGGTATAGGCATTATTGTGTTAAGGATCTATCTAAAAGGATATCGACAGGTGTGTATGTACAATATGTGTGTCTCAATTTGTATCCAGTTTTCAGAAGTTCATTTTCATATTATTCTTTGAGAAATTCTTGGCGTTAGAGTTTCGCGAATATACTAAAGCACCAGCAGCATAAAAGTCACAAGAATGAATACAAAACAAACAAGAAAAAGTAGACAGCTGATAATTTAACATATAATACGAACACAAATAAAAATAATCGAAACCGCAACATTGTTTGGTTTAACCAACACTACAATAGGGGGGTGATTATATAAATTAAGTAACTATTTACAAGCTAATAAGTATGCATTTTCCTAGAAGCAGTACTTTTTTTCTAAAATTATAAAGAGGATGATAACGATTAGTTACCGATGTATGCACACTATACAAACAATTACATGTAAACATTTCGGAGTTTTTGAAGTAAAGAGAAATACGTTGTACAGGGTGGGCCAAAATAAGGGTCCTATCTTTAAATTTGAATAACTTGAATTTGAATAACTTCCACAAAATAAAAGTTAAACTCACCAAACTTTATGTGTGTGTAGACTGACCCTTCCGAGATTTTTTGAAATAAACAAAACAAATTTTAGCCGAAAAACACTTCTTAAATCTTACAAAAACTAAAGTATTGTTTTTTACACTGTTTTGAGTTTTTTAAGCAAAAATAATGTTTTCTAAATGAGGGTACGTTCCTTAGGGCTAATACGGCTCATGCTCGCTTCGGAAGGGGTCCTTTACTTATTCTAAAAAAAAATTTAAAAAAATCAATAAATAAAAAAGTTATGAATTTTTAAAAATAGGACCCTTATTTTTGCCCACCCTGTATTATTAAAAGGATCCGCAATATTGTTCTCATCTGTTGAACGCAAAAATCGGTACGGAATTTTCAACCAAACCCTTTCTTTTATCAATGGGGATATTTTGCTCTCGCGCCCTCACCCATCTCTGATAAGAACTCTTAAGCAATTCGTATGTGTATTCTTACGTAATTGCGTTATAATTTATTATTTATATTTAATATTTCCTATATTGTGTTAAAAGCAATTGTCGCCCGACATGTGCACTGATTCTTTGAGGCGTCTTACTGCCCACCGTTCTCTTTTTGCCTTTTTATTTTACTTCGTCATAAAAGAGTAGATTGTTCCCAATTTCGACACGGTGAACCTGAAGTATGTCAGAGGTTTCATCTATTGTTGTGATAATAGCATTTAGTAGCCTGATTGATCTAAATAATACAAGTAAACACAACACATGAAATATGAAACTATTCTAAGATAACACACCACAATACCAACAATAGCGGTGGAAGCTCCGGCAATAAAATAGCAAAAAGAATCATCTATAGTTCCAACAATATCAGAAGAAGCAGGACCTAGAACAGTGTCAAATAACATGAAATTAATAAACTCCAGAATCCGGATTCTCTATTACCAAATGAATAAGTGTGTAATGACTATTGTCTTTTAGTTTGCTTAAAACTCACGTGGCCTGGAATACAACTTGAGAATCGCACTAACCCGCACTAACATTAAAAATGGTTTCTCTAGCAACGATTAAAGTCAATGGTGATTAAAAGCGCCCGATAACCTCTGAATGATTCCGAATCTGTCTCTATCACTTAGACCCCAAATGTAATTATTTACAAATGTAAACGTAAACATAGCATTAAATATAATAAAAAAAAAAACAGATATATAATTATTGAACAAAAAGTATATATTTTTTTCTAAACAATGAACCGATAATATTATTCAACTCTTGGTAAGGAAAATGATCATCTCTCGCGAATGGTAGGAATTATTTTGTTGAATCATTACATAAAAAGCTGTCGTTAACGACACATCCACTGTACGTGTTTTAGGTAGTAAGACGATCGCTCTCGCGTGAAACCACGTGTCATCACAAATTTAAAAACCAACAATTTATTGAATTATTATAGATGTATAGATCAGTAAATCAATCAATAATTTCGGTAAATTCTTTGAAAGAAAGTAAAAAACATACTTTTATTTTGTCAATGAATCTACTCTTCAAGTATATACGTCCCGCCGAAATATTTTTTCAGGCTATTCAATATAACGAGATAACATAATTAAAGAGTTGAACTGATATCTATCAAACTACGTGACATCGAGAAATCGATAAATGTGTGACGTTGAGACGTGCTTTATGTATAAACATGTTTACAAATTGGCTTACTATATCAGATGAAAATACGCCTAGCAGACCCGCATAGTATATGCATACTTTAAATGGTGGGTTAAGTTCATGCACCTATGTTGCCTTACTAAATCAGTACAATCAATAATATTACAATAGATGATATTACAATAGATATTATTACTGAGAATAATGGTGATTTTCGAGCGTACATGACACAATATACTGCATACTAATCCGGTCTTTTTAAAAGGTCAGTTGTTGTTCTATTCGCACCGGTGAGATAAATAAGGTACCCCCAGTGAAATATGCCTATCTTTAATGAATACACGTTCTAGATTTATATAGACAAACGCATTTTACAGAATGAAGATGATATTTAAAAATAAATGATATTTTTCTGCGTGATATGCGAGTCATTTAATTTAGAATGTCACTTAATTTATTCAATACCAGTATCATTATTTTTTTTATATTCGATGTAAAATGTTAATCTGAGGAAGTCATTTCAAGAATATTGCTTATAAGAAAATCATTCATTTTTTAGCCAGAACTTAAACTTTAATGGGAGCTTTACACTGACATTTCTACTAGGTGAATAGACACTACTGATCAAAGAAAAAACGATGACTAAGTGAAAAAACAAAAAAGTCAATAATCGAGACCTTTGTTTACTGATAAGATTGTTGACGTAGGTATTTTTCTCCTTTTTCTAGTTCCGCCCCCGTCCTGTCTCACCCATTATGTTAATATAGTCGGTATAACACAGCGTCGTTCAGCTGCGACCGCCGTCTGTTCCCAAATGTTTATCTTATTTTAAATAGTAGGCTAGACAAGCTATGGCTGACACAAGGTCATGATTAAGAAGAGGTGTTTTCAGTTTTACAAGTGTGCACTCACATTTAGAGCGATCCGTGTTTACCTATAATACTTATCGATCAGAGTAAAAGTGTTCGATTAGCCTAATGATGTCGTCGCTGACCATGGAATCAGCAGGATCGAGTTCACATGTTATATGATATTTCGTAGTAGTTCACTCATTAGACTGGTGAACATTAAGTAGTACACCCTGTTTAAGTAATAGAATCCAATGAATAAGTTAATATAATTATTGTGATTCGGCATTTCATGATAAAAAAAAGTGTATATATATATATATATATATATATATATATATATATATATATATATATATATATAAATATTCAGTATTTTATGTAGTTCAACACCACATCAATATCACAGAGGGCGGGCTATAGTCATTTTTTACAACTTATTTTTTTATTTCGCAGATAATTGTTTCGGCTAACATCAAGATATTTGCAAAATGCTCGTATGTATTTATGTTTCTCTTGGTGTGGCTATCTGTAGTAAAAATTGTACAAAACAAATTATGAATAAAATTGGTAATTAGAGCCCGAATTACAGTCAGTACTCATTATCAAGTTATACATATCTCGATACACACACATATATATATACACATACACACACACACTTATATATGTATATATATATATATATGTATATATATATATACACACACACTTATATATATATATATATATATATATATATATATATATATAAATATAAATAAAACATGGAATTATGATCCCTTTACATCTTTTAAAATAACCTGTACGTGTCATGTCTTTTTATATTTCTAATCATTCATCATCGGCTATCATTATTGATCTGACTACTCCTAAAATTAAGGTAATTATTTTTACTGACCTCTTTATCATTCTCGTTTAGTTATCTTCTTTTTTCATTTAGATTGTTTTTGGTTATCATTTTCCTTTTTTCATTGTTTTATTTTTTTAAATTTGTTCCTTGACGTGACGTGAATCTCGCTTCTGTCATATTGATGAGTTATTGAACTACATACAAATACTGAATATAGCATAGCTCTAGCTTTAAACTATTTAGCTATTATAAGTACTTCATGTTACAAATAAAAAAATACACACACAAACACACATATATATGTATATATATATATATATATATATATATATATATATATATATATATATATATATATATAGTAAAACACCAAATAAAACAATAAAATAAGGTACCATTCAAATGTTATTATAATTCAAAGTTCAAGCAAAGTATCTAAACGTCCTTAACTCATGAGTTTTCAAAGATAATTCTTCTCCTCAGAGGACCATTACCGCAGTGATATTACTGCAGGTAATACAATTACACTTTGAAAATACATAAAAATATATACACAAATACATAAAATTATATAGCATCAAATATATCAACCCAAAAACATACTTTTTTGTTAAATCTATATAATGCATCCAAGTCAAACAATTCAAAAACATATTGAGGAAAGGTATCCAGGATGTTGACTGAAGATTAATCCAGGTAATGAGTGACAGTCCAAAAAACTCAAAAATTAAAAAGTTTTTAAAAATTGAAAAAGTTATCCAGTCGTGAGATGCGTCCACAATCGAAGCAGTGCAAAAATGCATCCAATGTGTATGTTAATTATTACAACGATAAATAAATCGAATAAAATAACAAGTTCAGTAAACTAACTCTGTGTAGAAAATTAAACTGTTAAAAATTTAGGGTCCAATGATTTGATCAGAGCAGTACAAATCAAAATTCTACGGTTAAATTGGAAATCCGATAAATCCGATTTGAATATTATATTTGAATATTATATATATATATATATATATATATATATATATATATACATGTCATATAACAGATATACAAAACAGGTGAGATCAGTACATCATGATGATGCTTTAATTATAACATCAGATTAGTCAGATGAAATCCTTATGATAACGAATCCATCAGTTAGATAATCAATTGAATGAACTTCAATTAGCACATCAATTATTACAAACCATTCTATGGAATAAGAAAATATTTAAGTATTTCGATTCGCTGAGTTTATTTTAATTTTACAAAATTGCATATAAAACGGTGTAACAATTTGCGTTCGGGAAGCCAACCTGAATGTGTCGGTATCAGGTTAAAGTAGCTGTCTGAACCTATATAGCGCGATGATTACAGTATCACTAACAACATCCTTCGATTCATCTAACAAATATATTGTTGACTAATTAAATAAAGTCAAATCGCTGACCATCAATTATACAATAATACTCTTCAGATGTTTATGAATTCCGATATATCCATCTAGCGTTGAATACTGCTTGATAATGAATGATTTACTAGTTAGGCATGTACGTTTGGCAGGTTAAAATCACAGTAGACACTACTGGCAACAGAGGGAGCACGCGAAATTCATTTTGTAACGTTACTGGTTTCTAATGTCTGTTGACATTTTAAAACGAATTAAGTCTTCCTATTTAATACGACGCACGTATAAACGCTTGATTTGGTTCATGGCGACTGCTCCGTGGGTGGGGTTAAACTCGATTGAAAAGTGGAATGAAAGCGTTTTTATTATGATGCGTTTCTGTAACCGGGTGGTCTTACGCCATGTCATGCATGTAATATAATCATTGAAGGTGGGCATAATTTTAACTTGAAAGGGTAAACTATAGGAATGAAAGATCCGAAATATCTCCAGTATGTTTGTTAAGGTTTCAACTCTGTGTGGACATCTACCCAATTCTATTGGTAACTCTTATTGATAACTGTCCTATAAGGCCAAAAAATAGAATAAATACTTGATGTGATATAAAGCAACGTAGTGTTTTTAACAATGCTGAATCACTGTTTCTACAGGAGGGAGGGTACTACTCCAGATGAAGCGCCTAATTTCCGTGACTGCTCGGAAGCGGCCGAGAGCTTTTTAAATATATATATATATATATATATATATATATATATATATATATATACATATGGGGTAAGGTACACGATTATTCGTGAAAATGAAATGCCATGGTAGACAACATGTGTGAAAAGTAACAAATGGAAAACAGGTTAAAGTGCAGGAGAAAAACAAAAACGAGAGATTTGACCGGTTTCGTTCGTGTTGGCGAACGTCTTCAGAAAAAGTGAAGATTTGAAAGGCACACGCATGGGAGAAAGAAAAGATGATCCGATTGGACCATATGAGAAGACTTTTAGTGACATTGAAATATGACAAGTGGGGTACACATTCTTCTTTATTTCTTATTCTACTTTTTATGTTTTTATTTATTTTCCTTTTCTTTTTCACTTTCACACCTACTGAGCTTGTATAGGGGAGGCGGTAGGTGAAGGGGGTTAAAACGATAAATCTCTCGTTTTTGTTTTTCTCCTGCACTTTAACCTGTTTTCCATTTGTCATTCTTCATGCATATATATATATATCTATATATATATATATATATATATATATATATATATATATATATATAGAGAGAGAGAGAGAGAGAGAGAGAGAGAGAGAGAGAGAAGAAAAAAGAGTGATAAATATGCGACGATTGTCCAAATTTTCATATTTTTCAAATATTTGAACTTTGGTTTTTTCGAAAGCCAACTTATCCATCTGTATTTCTCCTCTGACGATAAGATTTTGATCTTTAAAAAGCCTTGGCTTAAGGAAAGAATAATAAACACTAGTTTATTACTGAATACACCTTGCATTGAACAATTGAAATTTGAAATAAATTTGGACAATTGTCGCATATTTATCACTCTTTTTTCTTCTTCTCTCTCTCTCTCTCTCTCTCTCTCTCTCTCTCTATATATATATATATATATATATATATATATATATATATATATATATATATATATATATATATAAGTTGGTGTGTCGTCAGTAGGCCATTTATTTTTAATCATGAAGAAGAATCACTATTGATGAGCAATGCATATTCTCGGCCAGTTGTCGTTATGTCTGAATTTTCGTAATTTTCCCGTGACAGTCAATCCCATGTAACACTAGCATACCGATGTATATTTTTTACATCTATTCCCTTTTACCGTTGTTTAAATATTTCAAATTTCACTACTGTGTGAAGTATTAAAAAACTGAATGGTAAATCAATGCATATGTGATATTACAAAGTAACACTTCTAGCGCGTGATGGGGAATCTACAATTATGTCATCTTCATTTCTGCAACGCAGCACATTTCTCTGAGGCGGGGAAGCGATTTGACTTGACTGAGTTAAAGATATCCAAAACCCTAATCTTAACTCTTAACCCTAACTCTAATCTTTATCCTAACCCTAACCCTAACCCTAACCCTATCCCTAACCCTAACCCTTACCCTAACCGTAACCCTAACCCTAACCCTAACCCTAACCCTAACCCTTATCTTAATCTTAATCCTAGCCCTAACCCTAGCTATTAGGTTCATGCTTCGCACTTTTATTATCTGTCGAATTCATATAACTTTGATCGTTATAGTCTGCGGTTTTCTACAGGTGTGTAATAGTCAAAGTTCTTTCCTAGAATGTTAGATTGAATACTTTATTTGAACCACTCGAGTAGCGATTAAACCAAACTTCTGCAGCAGACCGAAGAGTAGAACGGTCGAAACGCTTTTAGTATAGAAACAAGCACGATGAAAATAACAGTGACACACATGTAAATAATCTAAATTGATAACATCATCTCAATTTGAAATATCGTAAAACACAACTTTCAAAATGTTTTCATTTCTTAAGCAGTTACTTGTTCAACTAGGTAAGCGGAGCATTGTGACAGTCGGTGCTGACTTAGTCACCAACGACTGTCACAATGCTTCGCATATGAAACAGTATCTATCAAAGAAAGAGTAGCTTGTCACAACTAACAATATTACTCTGCGCTAGGGTTAGGGCTGGGGTTGAGGTTGGGGTTAGGGTTGGGGTTAGGGTTAGTAGCTTGTTACCACTAACAAAATGACTGCGCTAGACTGAGCAGACGAAGAGAGAAAGCGAGAAAGCGAGAAAGAGAGAAAGAGAGAAAGAGAAAGTGACGAGAAATGACTCCGTCGAGAATCTCATCAGTAAACAAAGGGCTCCTTCATATATACACGATGTTTTCGCATAGTCATGACTTTTTATAATGAGTAGAGTTTCTAACTCAACGACGTGGAAATAAAAAGAAAATTAAACAAAATTAAACAAAAGAAGAAAATATTAAAAAAACATAAAGTAACAAAGACTGTTCTTTTAAACAACAACAATAATATATATATATATATATATATATATATATATATATATATATATATATATATATATATATAACTATAACTATATATGTATGTATTTATTATATATATGTATATATATATATATATTATATATATATATATATATATATATATATATATATATATATATATATATATATACATATATAGTACACGTATGGTATTAGTTTATGTAAGTGTAAATCCGTGGAAACTACAGTGTTTATAAAAAGTGCTCAATAACAAGTACAGCTGTTCTTAAGTATATTTGTTTATTATACAAACATCATTGGTTACACATGTGCATACATGTGTCGGTTGTACTCTTGACAGAGAGTCAACCTCTTCAGATTCCTTGGTCTGAAGAAGTTGACTCTCTGGAAAGAGTACAACCGAAACATGTATGCACATATGTAAGCAATATTTTTTGTATAAATAAAAAATATACTATACAAATATATATATTTATAAACTTATATATTTATATTTATATATATATATATATATATATATATATATATATATATATATATATATATACATATATATATAAAAGATATATTTAATATCTTACACAAAGTAAACATACAGCTCTCATTGTTAAAAGTGAAATAATTCGATATAAGTGGTTCGACGAGGATAATAAATAGGTACTGGTCGTCCAAAGTATCATAAAAAAGACACCCACTAAATACAATGTTCTACGTAAAGGACAGAATGAAAAACTTTAAAACTTTATTAAATATGTAATGAGTGATTTGTTAAATAATCTTATATGAAGTACTATTATAATAAGGACAAAAATGCAATCTTATAAACACATCAAATAAACGTTTTGATTATATATACATTTTCCATATTTAGATTATCAGCATTTTGGATAACATAAAATTGAAACCAACCGATGACTTTTTATTTAGACTATTGGATTTCTTTTAAAAGTAATTTCACGAGATTGAGACTTTTGACGGCATGGTTGTTTTCTTGCTTCTTTTTTTTCTCTCTCTCTCTTTTGTTCTCTCTCTCTCTCTCCCTCTCTCTCTTTTTCTCTCTCGCTCTCTCTCTTTTTTTCTCTCTCGCTCTCTTTTTTCTCTCTCGCTCTCTCTCTTTTTTTCTCTCTCGCTCTCTTTTTTTCTCTCTCGCTCTCTTTTTTCTCTCTCGCTCTCTCTCTTTTTTTCTCTCTCGCTCTCTCTTTTTTTCTCTCTCGCTCTCTCTTTTTTCTCTCTCGCTCTCTCTTTTTTTCTCTCTCGCTCTCTCTTTTTTCTCTCTCGCTCTCTCTTTTTTTCTCTCTCGCTCTCTCTCTCTTTTTCTCTCTCGCTCTCTTTTTTTCTCTCTCGCTCTCTCTTTTTTTCTCTCTCGCTCTCTCTTTTTTCTCTCTCGCTCTCTCTTTTTTTCTCTCTCGCTCTCTCTATCTCTTTTTTTCTCTCTCGCTCTCTTTCTCTTTTTTTTCCTGCGAGGTATTGGCGTTCTTGTGTGCGACGCGACGGATGCATATTTAGTTATATACACATACGAGGCCTGTCTAAAACGTATCCGACCTTAGGCAAGTAAACATATTTAAAATATGTGACGGAGTTGGGACCCTAATGCCCATCAACATAGACCCCTTGTGCTTGCACACCCTTAACCCACCGACCATCCACTGCTGGAAACAGCCTTTGAAGTCTTCTTTTGGATTGGTGTTCATCCCCGCGATGTGATCAGATGCAATGGGTGTAACACAAATTAAGGAGTGGTTCAACCGATTCATAAATGGCTGCACATCAGTAGAGAGTGACCAGCGTTTTGGCAGGCCCCAAACTGCTCGGAGTGCAGCTGTTGTTGAGCTGGTGCGAAAAAAGAGATAATGAGCAACGCGACGGCGGAGATGAACACCATTCCAAAAGAAGACTTCCAGAGGTGTTTCCGGCAGTGGATGGATCGGTGGGTTCAGTGTGTACAAGCACAAATGGGCTACTTTGAAGGGGATTCGCGTTCTTAACCCCGTCATGTATTTGATTTTTGTCTAGCCTTAGATCAGATACGTTTTAGACAAGCCTCGTATATATGCACTGGTCAGTATTATATAATGAAACAATTTTACATATATTTTTTTTCTTGATTTTATTGATGAGGAACCATGTTTCTAGCATTTTCTTTTCAACGTACTATTCTATATACTGGTACCATTTGATGTTTAACTATGTTTCGATGGATCAGGTCTACGGCTATCTTCAAATGCATTTTTCAGGTACGGTTGTGTTTGTCGTATTTGATGGTCTTTATAGATGTTATGCTCATGTGATTTACGAGAACGTTCATGTAATCCACACGAGATTTGCCATGTCGGATTGTGTCTGTCCTTGAATTAAGAAGAAAGCAACATCAATATAACCGGTCCATTGTCATAAAACACGCAGAATACACAAGTCTACACAATGCAGAAATAATCAACAACAGTTTTATCTGAATACGAGAAAATTTCACCGTGGATAAAACAAAAAGAAGGATGGAAGCATATAGATCAAACAGAAAAATAAATAGCAACGGCGAGGTCAATAGTTCAAATAAAAACAATGCACTTAATTAAATATACTTGCATGTTTATTCGTCTCAGGATAGTCTTCGTAATTAAACTGACAATGTATCTATCTTATTAAGTTTTACCCTCGTGTGTATTTTAGCCAGGAATAATGGTAAGTGAGTATTAAGAAATTTTCATGAATATACTATTCCTAATTCATGATGATTTGGTGTTATCTTTTTCGTACGCCAGTAATAACATGTGAGTGGCTTACAAAAAAGGAATAGGCAGAGTACACATTAATAAGGTAGGAGTTTTTACGATGTCAATACACGAGTTGACATCTCAGCAAAGACGAAAGTATTTTACGTGTTTTATGAATTAAATTAAATTAACATAACACAAAACATTATTATATAAATATTTCAAAACTAAGTGACCTTTTTACATTCCGACAAAAAAATAGTCATACATTAGTTCGAAGCAAATTATCTTAGATTAAACAATAATTTTTAAAGTTTTTCAATCCATACAGACAATGCGTGCATGTATTCATCGTAGTTACTCGCTCAAGTACCTAGTAAGTCGGGTATTTTTCCACAAATGTTAAATATGTTTCTCATACTAGTTATACAGCAGTAGAAGCTATGTACAGATAGAGATGTACATACCCCTTCATTATACCGTCAACGTTAAAGAACCGTGTTTAGAAAAGTTTACGTTGGATGGTCTTAAATAAAACTACAAATAATAACCATCTCCAATACTTGTACTTGCTAACGAAACGCACCTATTCCATCTATGCGTTTACCAATGAGAGTGGTTGTTTAAACCTAAACCTGACAGGCCGATGAGTAGTCAGTGCCTTTTATAGAGATAACATATGTTAAAATACAAAAAAAAATGAACATTCTTTTCTAAATATAAGTGTTACAGACTGCCGAGAATTGTATTTTAAACAAAGACCGACCGACTGACTGAATCGCTTAGAAAGATTAAGTCAGTCAGTCGGTTAGAAAGATGGGAGGTGACGGTGGTTTAGTGGATATCGATAGGGATTGAAGACCTGGGTGTTCCAAGTTCGAATCCAGTCGGTTCCACAGTATCACTTTTACTTAGGGATGTTGGCAACCTTCTCGTAGTCCTTCCCGTAAGTACCTGATGTCTTTCCAGAAAGATTTCTAACTAGAAAACCCCAGGGAAACTAATGCCAACACGAACAAAGAAGAAGAAGCTTAGAGATATATCTGGACGCATCATATAAATATCAACCGAAACGACTATTACATGCGTAGCGCTCAACACGATAGATTACTCTTATAGCGATGTCTGAACTGTTGTATACATGCTATTCTAAATTTGGTAGAATCCTTCCGTTGTTTAATCATGATGAATATTTGAAATAGTATTCCCATTCGTAAAGAAAATTGTATTTCTACATTATTTTAGTGTTTACAAGAGAGTGTCAGTCGGTTAAATCCACGCTTAAGTTTAAAATAGCATTTTAATAGGTCTGTCACACATATGCTAAACCTCGTATTTTCGTTAGTCTGTCACGCCTAATTTTGAAATAGAACTGTTCTCTTATATTCATGACTGGTTGAATCAGACGATTAGGAAAGCGCGTTTTGTTACGAAAACGCTATTTCGAAATTGGTCGTGAAAGACCGTCTGACTAACCAACCGAGTTGCAACGAAAAAGACGGTGATTCTATACAATAAATCAACAGGCAACATATCGACTTTGTGTTGGGAATCACGTTACTGAATATCTTATTTAAAAGTTGTTATGATTGTAAACACTTTACTTCAATCGATTTAATGAACAAACGTCATCGTATGTCGTTCAACTAAACTTCATGAAAATCTGATTTAAAAAGGGGGGAAAACGACTCTCTTACAGAACCGTTCACTTTATATATATATATATATATATATATATATATATATATATATATATATATATATATATATACATATATATATATATATTTAGTAAGCTATGAAAATGTATATATATATATATATATATATATATATATATATATATATATATATATATATATTTAGTAAGCTATGAAAATATATTTATGGCAATTAAGCTACAAGGAGGCTCCCTCGTTTCATCCCCGAAGGGGAATCTTCAGGCTAAAATGAAACACAGGCGCCTATGTGTAGCTTAATTGCCATTAATATATTTTCATGACTTACTACCTAGCTCTTCTTACGTATCGAGCACTGTTGAAGTAAATACTAAAACTTGAAACATAAAAACATATATCTCCTTATAACATTTTATGTGGATACATGAAATACTAATATATATATATATATATATATATATATATATATATAAATATACGTAATTTTTCTTTAACATAACAGAATTTGTTTGCCTGATTATACTTTTTTACAATGTTTCTAATAATTTTGTTTGTGTCAAAATCTTAAACATTAATGTATATCCCATATGTATCACTTACATACAGATGGGATATACATTAATGTTTAAGATTTTGAAACACATCAAAGCAAATAGATTATGTTTTGCTTCACTGTGTTTGGTTACATGATAGAATGCTGCCTAAGCACATACTTATTTAAAGCTATCGCAAGATAGGACACTTAAAGTTAAGTTGACAACAAGCCGTCATTCAGCGCAAGAGTTTCTGCCGACTGCTTGCTGTCGAGCCGCCGTGTTTACTATTTAGATGTTAATTTACTTTCCATTTCTAGACAATACATTGGTATGTGCCTCGGTTTCTGAGTCAAACATGACTTTCGTATCGGGGTTCAAACTGTGTAGCTAGCAGCAGTTGTCTCCTCTTATACTGACGATTGCAGGTTTGGCATGAAACAAATGTGTATATGTGTACATTTTGAAAATTATATTTATTTATAAATACTTACATGTATATATATATATATATATATATATATATATATATATATATATATATATATATATATATGTAATTATTTTTATTAGTGGTTGTAGTGTTCGTTTTTTGTTCTTACTACTACTCTTTGGATAGTTTCACTTCCTGAGTGATTAAGATGCAGAAAATGTCAAAATTAGTCAAACTCAACTCCCTAGGAGGTATTCTCGTTAATATATATATATATATATATATATATATATATATATATATATATATATATATATATATATTCATTTTATACGTGCATGAAAGTAATCCATGGGCACGTGTTTCTGGCTCACAGCCGTCATCAGCATGGCTAAGTTACACAAGGATCAAACCTTCGATAATGTTGTCTACAGTCCAGAATCTTACGATGTTTATCACTTAAATATTTAATATATTTTTATGCAATTGTTTTTAGTGATTGCAGCGTTCGTTGCTTTTCTTACTACTACTCTTTCGATTTTTTTACTCCCTGAGTGATTAAGATACAGAAAATTAATATATATATATATATATATATATATATATATATATATATATATATATATATATATATATATATATATGTTGGTTAAACAACAGTGGCAATTCCTGTTTGTTTCTTTTTTTATCAACATGTTCAAGTTGCTAGATGAACGATCTAATGTTTAGTTGAAGCGTGAATAGCAACTCGACAAAACTGCTAAAGTTGTCTCACTCCCATGAGTCCTTATCAGGCACGTGAGAAGTTACACAAATTACAATTGGTGAATTCATTAAGAAAGTCGATTAAAACGATGCTTTTTCTTAATTTTATGTTTTATTTTTATTAAAATCAATTTTGCAAACTTTATCCCCTCCCTCATACCGAGATTGGTTGATGGTAGGTTTGTTTCCTCGAATGAGTAAAACTTCAATCATGGAGAAGCGCAAGTTGAACTTTGAAACTGCGAAGATGGCAATGTTTTTTATTAATATAATTCTGAAATATTTTGGGAGGGTGTCATGTTCTACGAGCTGTTAGTAAATTTAGGGAGGAGGTGATATGTAACGCGGCGGGAGGTACAAGTTCTTGTCATAGCAACATATTTATTGTTTTTGGAGACACATTCTCGCATTGGACATTTTAATACATACACAACGTTACCAGTTGTTTTAAGTAAACTGTTATCCAACACCGGGTTATTTACTTATTAATAAATTAGTTGTTATAACTTTTTTTATAGTAAATAGTATAAACGGGACTTATGTTTATTTTGTCAGTGGGGGAAATATTTTTATGTATAATATTTTTTTAAAATTATTTTTTGATCGACTTCATAATTAAAGTGTATCTTTATGCAGTAATATAGATTGACATTTTTGTCATTTCTTAATAAATTCAACAATTTAATTTGTATAACTCCTTGCGTACATGATGAAGACTAATGGAATGCGAAAACCGTTGGTCGACAAACTTGAAAAGATAGATAAAGAAAGAAACACACAAGAATTGTCACTGTTATATAATCAAACATAAATTAACGGAAAAATGCTGCCTTAATATATATATATATATATATATATATATATATATATATATATAGGATCAAAATAAACCAAAGTGAAAACTTTTAGTAGATGGAACCTATTGTGAAAAGGATTAGCTCAATATACGAGATAGAGCAATAGTAGAGATAGAAGAAAAAAGAGTGATAAATATTATAAATATGACAAAAATTATTTTAATAATTTTTAATAATAATTCTCATATTTTTCAAATATTTGAACTTTGGTTTTTTCGATTTTTCGAAAGCCAACTTATCCATCTGTATTTCTCCTCTGATGATAAGATTTCGATCTTTGAAAAGCCTTGGCTTAAGGAAAGAAAAATAAACACTAGTTTATTACTGACAACCTTGCATTGAACAATTGAAATTTGAAATAAATTTGGACAATCGTACCATATTTATCACTCTTTTTTCTTCTATCTCTCTCTCTCTCTCTCTCTCTCTCTCTATATATATATATATATATATATATATATATATATATATATATATATATATATATATATATATAAATAAATCATTTCACTGTGTTTATATAGTTGTTTAAATAAAATAAAATCCTTATTATGTCTAGGATTTAATTGTTAACATATAATAAGACGTCATATGCATTTTATTGTGAATTTGATTTTCACGACATATTATTTCGTTGATTTATCATTTCAAAGTGCAAATGTAAGTACAAAAAAATACTCCCGGGCAACAGCGTGTCAATATAACAAATTTTAAATGAAAACTGAAATCAGCCAAGTGTAACACAGAGATCATGAGCGTATCTTGTGACACACCCATACTTAATTTCAAAGGGAGTGTACACATATGATCGTCCTACACGGATGCGCATATTGACAAATACAAATACGTTATTTTTCAAATAAACAATTTATTTTGGGGACAGATTTTCGTATTGATTTGAAAAACCTATTAACATTTTACCTTCCGGCTTGAACGAGCGAAAGCATAAGCAAATAGTGAAATTTACATAATAAAAAAGCACACTCGTGCATACTTCTTTACGTACTCCTGCTGTCGCACGATTCATGGAACATCAACGCACACAACACATAACGCTAGCAGACTTGTGTGTATCTTGAACATATGATGAGAAAAGTTCCATTTTTAATAATAAAATAAGATGTCACAGACAATTTGGCCTATACAAAATACGTTGAGTTATTTTTCTTACGGTTAGTAAAAAGGTTTCGGCAGTATGTCGCCATGAGAAATAAGAACGGTAAAATGTCGGATAATTTGTTTTAATCTTGTTTTTACGTGGATGTTCTTAAATTAAACTACACATAATGATTTTGGATTGTGATTCTAAAAAATTGTTTTAGAACGTTTGACATGGATAAGTGCAATGAATTGTAGATGCAAATTGAAAACAGTGGTTAGTCTGGCTCTTAGACTTAACTGTGATACTGCGGAGCACATGCATACAGACACATTTTCTTTATGTATACAAACAAATATATATATATATATATATATATATATATATATATATATATATATAATGTATAAAAACAAATATATATATATATATATACATGTATATATATATTTTTTTTTCCTCTGATGATAAGATTTTAATCTTTGAAAAGCCTGGTTTAAGGAATGAAAGAGAAGAAAAATAAATGTTTTTTATTAACTAAACTACTCCTTGTTTTGAACAATTGAAGATATCGATTTGCTTCTATTTGCAGGTCTTATCAATTTTCATTGACTTACCATATGTTTGCTCTATCCAGTATATTGAGCTTTCCTTATTTCACAGTAGGTCCAAACTCTCTAAAAGTTTACCTTTTAGTTATAATTTACATATATATATATATATATATATATATATATATATATATATATATATATATATATATATATATACCCACACATGTATATAACAATAATAAATAATAAATGTGTCGTTTGTTAAAAGAGGATTAAACGCATTCCCAATACAAAGTCTGCTGTTTTTATTTGTTATATATCATCAACGTTTCGTCTTTATTGTAAGACTTCCTCATGATGTAGACAAATTAAGAAAAAATCATACTAGCATAAATTTGATTTGCCTGCAAACTACGAGCTTCAACCGGTGTTTCTTTACTCACAAACCGGCCAACGCTCGTAGACCATTAGCACACTTTTCACTGTATATTCTTACAAAATAAAAATTAAACTTCCAAATGATTTTCGGGAGGATATTTCTTATCATAACGTACTTTCCCGATATCAACTAGTAATTTTCATTTACTTATGATCTATATGGAGGCAATTTAGTAATATCTACGCCGACAAGAGAAATAAACCAACACAGCACAAACGCTGTGACAAACGTATAGACTGTGGCAAACGTATAGACTGTGACAAACGTATAGACTGCGACAAACGTATAGACTGTGGCAAACGTATAGACTGTGACAAACGTATAGACTGTGGCAAATGTATAGACTGTGGTAAACGTATAGACTGTGACAAACGTATAGACTGTGACAAACGTATAGACTGTGACAAATGTATAGACTGTGACAAATGTATAGTCTGTGGTAAACGTATAGACTGTGACAAACGTATAGACTGTGGCAAATGTATAGACTGTGACAAACGTATAGACTGTGGCAAACGTATAGACTGTGACAAACGTATAGACTGCGACAAACGTATAGACTGTGGCAAACGTATAGACTGTGACAAACGTATAGACTGTGACAAATGTATAGACTGTGGTAAACGTATAGACTGTGACAAACGTATAGACTGTGGCAAACTTGTGCACATCAGAAACGGAGTGGGAACAACATGCTGTCATATTTAAAAGTTGAAGCATCGTATTATGGCGGGCTAAAAAATATTGGTCTATTTTTGTTATTATTTATTACACAACTCTCATATATTTTATGTGATTATGTAGAATTATAAATGTAGACAGCTATTTCTATTTTTTGTGGTTTGAGAAAATTGAAACAGGAGAGTGAAAGCAAGCTATTTAAGTAATACGGCGTTTAATAGTCATTTATTTAAATAGATGTTGTTTTTACCTTTTGTATATTCGTTAATAAAATTATCATTTTATTTAAATTATGTCGCGTTCGCTGCTGTATTATTCCGTATGTGAGCGTTTATTGTGCGGGTGAGTCTGTTTTTCTTTTGTTATTTCTAAAATTATTGACGGTTTCCGTATTCGGTCGTCAAGAAAATATGGCTAGTTTTGTTAATTCATTATATCAGGTTGGAAAGAAAGTAATGTCGTTTTTGTCCAACACATTTATTTCATCTGAAACATTCTCCTTAGGGCAGTGGTAATCTTGACAATAATTTCCCTCATTTTCTATGACTTCTGTCCACCGATCAACTAGCTTCTTGATGCCTTCTTCAAAAAATGTATCTGATTTCTGAGAGATTTTAAGTGATGCTGCAAAGACTGGAAAAGATGGTAGTCGTATGGATCAATGTCAGGTGAATAAGGCGGATGAGGCAACACTTCCAAATTGAAAGTCATGACCTTTTGAATCAGTCCTCTCATGCCCCACCATAAAGAGAGCATAACCTTATTTGGCTGTAGTCCTTGTTTTGGAGCAGTCTGTGAACTTTGCTGTCGGTCTAACCATTGTCTTTTGCGTTGGGGATTATTGTAAATAAGCCATTTTTCATCTTCAGTCACAATTCTTTGCAAAAATGGTTCTCGATGATTCCTGGAAAGCAAAGATGTGCAAACATTCATTCTTTGATTTCGTTGAGCGTCAGTCTAATCGTGGGGAACGCAGAGTCCAAGTTTTAAAACTTTTTCTAAATCGTGCAGGCATGAAATAATTGTGGTATGGGCTGTATTGAATCGTTGAGCTAATTCTCTGCTGGGTAACTTTAGATTGATATCTACAGCATCTGTAATGTCGTCTTCATCAATTTATTTTGACCTTTCCGAACGTCGCCGATCTGACATGTCAAAGTCTCCAGAAGAAAAGTTTTCAACCCACCGTTAACATTTTCGATCATTCAGAACAATTATCCCATAGACAGTTCCAATATCCCTTGTAGCTTCTGCAGCTGAGTTTCTCTTTTCTGAATTCATAGATCATACAATGTCTCAGAAGCTCCTCACCTATTTGTTGACAGCAGAGACCGTTAAACTTAAGAGTTTCCAACTAATTACCATCTCTGAAAGGGAACGCAAGATATTAAGCAACCAATTCACCAAAAATCTAGAACTGTGTACAACTTATGAGGCTGCAAACTCATGAAGTAAAAAATACGACATTACTTTCTTTCCACCCTGATAGATGAGTTCGTTCTTTCTGTTGATTGCTGTATCTTAGATTTAGGGAATGATGGGGAGGGGCTTCTGTTTGATACTTATATACGTATCAAGATTTTTAATTGTGCTCAAGACATGAGGTATTTAATTGTTTTGCAGGGAATTCTTAATTTGTGGACTGCATCTTCTATGATATCGTACATAGACACCTTCCATTAAAGTTCTCTGTTGTTATGGGTGTAAAACCGATGTAGTTTTTCTATGTTTGTTTGTGAAAAATCTGAATGTTGCAGAATTTTCATAACTTTTCATGAGCATCGCTAAGAATGGTTTTCCCTTTTTGTATCTTTAAATATGACAGTAATATAAATGGAATGTTAGCCAACTCACATAAGTTGATTTTATCATATAGTGCTGTTTATTGACATAGAGAGCCACACATATATATATATATATATAAATATATATAAATATATATATATATATATATATATATTCTTTGAAGCATTTTAACCATTAAAACTACATGAACACACTTTAAGTCCCAAGTACTTCGTTGGAAACTACTTTGCTTGTAAGTCAATTAATTTTGAACAGTCACTATATTAGTTTGCTTCCAAGATTTTACGCTTGTTTTAAATTTATTTAAGGGAGAGTCATTTGTTACCATGAACAACTGTTTCGTGAATTTAAAATTTACATTACATATTTATGTAAGTAAATTTTTAAAAAAGTATATATATATATATATATATATATATATATATATATATATATATATTTGCACGAACGCGCGACGTTGGGCACGAGGAAATAGTTTTTTTTACATTTCAGAATTAAATTAGTGTGTAACGATTATCAAAAAATCTAACATTGTTAACATATTCATTTGGATTTGACAGATTGGGATTAAGTGTATTAGCCTTATAAGATAGTAACTGCCTTAATAGATGTGTGTGATGTGTTCTTTTCTTACGTTTGTGAAATATGTAAAATTTAAACTAATATTTTTAATACAATTTTTTTCAAACATTTACTCTGGTTTATTTTTAACTTCATCTCATCTAACTAGTGAAAAATAAGGTGGCCGCATTCGAACACGCTTTGCTGATTTATGAATATATTTCACGTCGCACCCTTCGTTTAAACAGCCACCGCACACACCGGAGTGTCATCATTTGGAGAGCTTCTCTTTATTACTATAATTCGCCACGCCATAAATCGAGTGTGGATCTTAGGATATCTGCTTACTTGAAGGACGTGTTGTTTTGCTGTGTCATTACAGACGTAATCACTAGAGCGAATGAACTTTCTACGTTTCTTTTTAAAAAGATCTAACTCGTGATAGCATAACTGACAAAACAACTCCTAGAATTTGAAACGTAATAGAAGATACAAGAAATGCAATCATACATGGTTGACTTGAGACTAACGTGTCCATGACCTTTGTAACAAAAGCTCGACACTATAAAAGTTTGATTTGTATACCAATAATAGAATAATAATCCGCTATATAATAAATAGGCATGTGTATGAATCTTAGAGACTGATCACATCTAGTCCAAATAGACATTCCCTTTGCTTACAAAGGAAGCGATGTGTGAAACGAACGTGGATCGTCTCCAAGATTTTTAGATGGTATAATCAGTGAGCATGACTGAGAATGGTGAAGGATTCCATGCTAAAATTCCTAGCGCACGGCGCGTTTTTAAGTAAATTTTCTGTAATGGAAGACCCGTATGGGTTATTTTGAGCGTCCGTTGACCGGAAGGTTCCATTCCGGATCTTACTCAGAATGTGCTGTTGGACTCTACTATCTAATCTTAACGTCGTCCTACCCCACACACACACACTCACATATATATATATATATATATATATATATATATATATATATATATATATATATATATATATTGTGTGTATTTAGGCAGCATGTCCCATTTATACAAACATTGTTAAAAATAACAGAAGTCGTATGTTTAATTATACCGTTTTTATTTTTTCACTGTTTCTGCTGGTCTTTTTTGTATTAAAATAAAACAATGATAAATGTTCCATAAGCTTTACATGTTTCACGAACATTTTCGATTCTTCGTCGAATCATCCTCAGGTGTCAAAAGCAAATGAAAAAAAAAACTGAAGAAAGAATATAATTTTAAAAAGAGTAATCCAAGTTATTACACCCAACACTTATACAAGACGAGACTTTAAAAAAAAGTAATCCTAGTTAATACACACAACACTTATACAAGAATATAATGTTTAAAAGAATAATCCTAGTTAATACACACAACACTTATACAAGAAGATAATTTTTAAAAAGAGTAATCCTAGTAAATACACACAAGACTTATACAAGAAGATAATTCAAAAAAGAATAATCCTAGTTATTACAAACAACACTTATACACGATAATTTTAAAAAGAGTAATCCTATATAATAAAAACAACACTTATACAAAAAGATAATTTTAAAAAGAGTAATCCTAGTTAATACAAACAACACTTATACAAGAAGATAATTTTAAAAAGAGTAATCCTAGTTAATACACTTACCACTTATACAAGAAGAGAATTTTAAAAAGAGTAATCCTAGTTAATACACACAACACTTATACAAGAAGAGAATTTTTAAAACGAGTAATCCTAGTTAATACACACAACACTTATACAAGAAGAAAATTTAAAAAAAGAGTAATCTTAGTTAATACAAACAACACTTATACAAGAAGAGAATTTTAAAAAGAGTTATACTAGTTAGTATACACACCACGTATACAAGAAGAGAATTTTTAAAACGAGTAATCCTAGTTAATACACACAACACTTATACAAGATGATAATTAAAAAAAAGAATAATCCTAGTTAATACACACAACACTTATACAAGAATATACTTTTTAAAAAGAGTAATCCTAGTAAATACACAAAACACTTATACAAGAATATACTTTTTAAAAAGGGTAATCCTAGTTAATACACACAACACTTATACAAGAATATACTTTTTAAAAAGAGTAATCCTAGTTAATACACACAACACTTAAACAATAATATACTTTTTAAAAAGAGTAATCCTAGTTAATACACACAACACTTATACAAGAATATACTTTTTAAAAAGAGTAATCCTAGTTAATACACACAACACTTATACAAGAATATACTTTTTAAAAAGAGTAATCCTAGTTTATACACACAACACTTATACAAGAATATACTTTTTAAAAAGAGTAATCCTAGTTAATACACACAACAATTATACAAGAATATACTTTTTAAAAATAGTAATCCTAGTTAATACACACAACACTTATACAAGAATATACTTTTTAAAAAGAGTAATCCTAGTTAATACACACAACACTTATACAAGAATATACTTTTTAAAAAGAGTAATCCTAGTTAATACACACAACACTTATACAAGAATATACTTTTTAAAAAGAGTAATCCTAGTTAATACACACAACACTAATACAAGAATATACTTTTTAAAAAGAGTAATCCTAGTTAATACACACAACACTTATACAAGAATATACTTTTTAAAAAGAGTAATCCTAGTTAATACACACAACACTAATACAAGAATATACTTTTTAAAAAGAGTAATCCTAGTTAATACACACAACACTTATACAAGAATATACTTTTTAAAAAGAGTAATCCTAGTTAATACACACACCACTTATACAAGAATATACTTTTTAAAAAGAGTAATCCTAGTTAATACACACAACACTTATACAAGAATATACTTTTTAAAAAGAGTAATCCTAGTTTATACACACAACACTAATACAAGAATATACTTTTTAAAAAGAGTAATCCTAGTTAATACACACAACACTTATACAAGAATATACTTTTTAAAAAGAGTAATCCTAGTTAATACACACAACACTTATACAAGAATATACTTTTTAAAAAGAGTAATCCTAGTTAATACACACAACACTTATACAAGAATATACTTTTTAAAAAGAGTAATCCTAGTTAATACACACAACACTTATACAAGAATATACTTTTTAAAAAGAGTAATCCTAGTTAATACACACACCACTTATACAAGAATATACTTTTTAAAAAGAGTAATCCTAGTTAATACACACAACACTTATACAAGAATATACTTTTTAAAAAGAGTAATCCTAGTTAATACACACAACACTAATACAAGAATATACTTTTTAAAAAGAGTAATCCTAGTTAATACACACAACACTTATACAAGAATATACTTTTTAAAAAGAGTAATCCTAGTTAATAGACACAACACTAATACAAGAATATACTTTTTAAAAAGAGTAATCCTAGTTAATACACACAACACTTATACAAGAATATACTTTTTAAAAAGAGTAATCCATGTTAATACACACAACACTAATACAAGAATATACTTTTTAAAAAGAGTAATCCTAGTTAATACACACAACACTTATACAAGAATATACTTTTTAAAAAGAGTAATCCTAGTTAATAGACACAACACTTATACAAGAATATACTTTTTAAAAAGAGTAATCCTAGTTAATACACACACCACTTATACAAGAATATACTTTTTAAAAAGAGTAATCCTTGTTAATACACACAACACTCATACAAGAATATACTTTTTAAAAAGAGTAATCCTAGTTAATACACACAACACTAATACAAGAATATACTTTTTAAAAAGACTAATCCTAGTTAATACACACAACACTTATACAAGAATATACTTTTTAAAAAGAGTAATCCTAGTTAATACACACAACAATTATACAAGAATATACTTTTTAAAAAGAGTAATCCTAGTTAATACACACAACACTTATACAATAATATACTTTTTAAAAGACGGTAGAGAAACGCTCATAGAACGTTTCTGCATTGTTTGTTGGCGATTTTTAATTCAGCACCTAAATAAGCTACTGACAAGAAAAAACTATGTAGAATACAATATATATTAAATCATCAATTGTTCAAAACAAGGGGTTTATACAAGAAAACTATTTTATCATTATTTACTGCACAATGTCTTTTAGGAGATGTAATCTCATCGTCAGAAGAGATTGGAACAAAAAAATTACCAACATGTCAACATTCGAAAAGGTATAAAAATATAAAAGAAAATTAGAGAATAACAATGATGAAAGATAAATTTCACTGTTAAAGATGCAGGAACAGTCCGGATTGCTCTACAAATCCGGCCGCCTAAACTCATTCTATAAACAGGGCATTGCTTTTATCATGCATGGGCGTGTTGAATTATAGGTATCACAATAAGCCTGGATAAGACAAACGCTATGTTTACCCTGACCTCTGGCAATCTGTATCAGCAACTGGAAGTATGTATTTTGAAGGTTTCAAACTGTCTGTAGTGAATCCGTTTACGTATCTGGGTTGTGCGATTTCGAGGAACGGGTCGTATCATGCTGATATAAATAGACGTATTGAACAGGTTGGTGTGTCTTTTGGTCAATTGGAAAAGCGGGTGGTGGCACCACGTGATATCAGAAACAAAGATATATTTGCATGAGGACTGTGTGTTATCAATTCTGTTATATGCTTGTAAGACATAGACCACGAACGGAGCGCATATTCGCCTGCTGAAGTGTTTCTATAAGAATTATATTATGCACTTGCTTAACCTCCATCGTGATAACGTCACCACTGACACCGAAATCTTGGTACAAGCGTCTGTTCAAGCATTAGATCTCATATAAGAACACACATACTTCGTTATGCTGCCCATCTTGTTCCTCTTACTGTTAACAGACTGTCTAAGGCAATGCTTTTTGGGGAACTAACTCGGAATACTTCAGCCAATACAATGAAACACTAACACCTAAAATAGAAATACAAAGAAACTACTAATTAAAATAAGGTCACTCTTTATATTGACACAACAACAACAACAAAAACAGGGATAGCAAAATTTATAGAAAACAGACCAATGGAATAGGAAATAGGAATCTAATCGGACTTTTGTTCGCGGGAAGCCTAACGATTGGCTAAGAGAACAACAAAGAATCCGATCGGTTAACTAGCTAGCCGTGTATATAAAAACATCCGGCAAAATTAACTCCATGCATTTTAGTCTGAAGATCCCCCCCCCCGGGGATCAAACGCAACAGCCTCTGTGTAACTTAATTGTTATCAAAATATATTTTCAAAACTTACTATATATATATATATATATATAATTATATAATTATATAATTATAATTATTTCCACAATCAGACAACGCCGCAACCCACAACCTATGAAAGAAACAAACCGGAAGTCCTAGACTCGAGTTTCGCCCTCCTTTGGGCTCATCAGTAGAACACATCCGAACTCAGGATTCGAAACCCGAGTCACTTGCATGGTAAGCGAGTACTCTGCCACTGAGCTACCTCGCCACATACAAGAATGTCTATTAATTTACACAGATTGTTCTACTGATGAGCCCAAAGGAGGGCGAAACTCGAGTCTAGGACTTCCGGTTTGTTTCTTTCATAGGTTGTAGGTTGCGGCGTTGTCTGATTGTGGAAATAATTATATATATATATATACGTATATGTATATATATATGTGTGTGTATATGTATATGTATTTGTGTATGTATGCAAGTGCATGTATATATATATATATATATATATATATATATATATATATATATATATATATATATATATATATTAAACAGAAAAAAGAACATGGGACGCTATCTATAAAAAGTATTCGGATCGTGAATTAATATTCGGTTCGCAGAGAAGTCCAATATTAAGCAGTAAAAATATTAATAAACCTGGCTCGTGGAAAAGATAGATGCAAAAACATAATGTTTAACATCAGGATTTTTTTGTAAATTTGTTTGCTAGTAATAAACGTTAGTACCATGGTAGCTATGAATATATCAATAATAGATGTTTATTGTAGGATTTACTCATCACTTGAATAGAAAAGTTTTGTTTTTTTTTTACTTACGAGTATTGTCATTATTCGCTAAGGAAAGTCTTTATTACACGTTATTTATCGAGACGGCATTTTTCTTTTTAAATCCCTCTTATAAAAACATCTCAGTAAGGTCACCTTTGTCGTGTCAAAGAATTAATCGTGCGGTAAGGCCGAACCAGTCATTTGTTTATCTTTCTGTTTATTGCAAGCGGCCTACATTTCGTCTAAATGGGAATGCTGCTTCTTTTCAATACGGATATTGCTTTACAAGTTTCTGCGTTTAGGATCACAGTTTTTCAGTGGTTGCTTAAAAAAAAAAGTATTTATAAAAAAAAGTTAATTAAAAAAAAATTAAAACAATTTTTAATATTACTTACTTAAAATTAATATATATATATATATATATACATATATACATATATATATACATCATTATTAGTATCACGTGACAACCGCCGATGGGCCACGGGGTTATGATACCGCTTACAAATTCAAAGTGTATATGTGAACCGGGTTCGTACCACGTTACCGCCTGAGATTATCATTTTCTGACATTAAAGAGAACCGAAAGCTCGAGACGACGTCGTATGTAGGTAAAATATAATTTAATTATATATATATATATATATATATAATTATATGTATATATATACTTATATGTATATATGTATATATATATATATATATATATATATATGACAACCCTTTCACAGCCTGAAAATGGTCCTAAATTAAAGTACTATATCAGATGTTACCATCTATATCCATTCATAGCTTTTGAGGATATTTTAGGAGCTGCAATGTCGCAGGAAACTACTTTTTCACCGGAAAATGATGGATTTTGAGTCTCGTGGAGCCCTAACGGCTATTTTTGCCTGCACCGTCTGAATTTTGCAAAAGTTTCAAAATGTTTGATTGTTTAGTGTTATTTATGTATAAATGAACGCAACAAAATACTACTCGCATGAATCTGAAATTTTCATCCATTACGTCTCACCCCTAGTTATTAGAAGATATCATTTTTTTATGTATCAATTTTCAATATTTACTTCAACAGTGCTCGATAGGTGAGTAGAGCTAGGTAGTAAGTTATGAAAATCTATTCATGACAATTAAGCTACACAGACACTTTCGCGTTTATATATATATATATATATATATATATATATATATATATATATATATATGCTTTCGTTCAATTACATTATTAATACAACAGGAGTTTATTTTAATAAAATTATTTGTGCCTGGTTTTTACATCCAAAACTAATGTGTTAAGAAAATAGTAATACTTTAGTTTAGGTAATGGTGATAAAAATGTTACTTCTGAAATCATAGGACATTTGCCATTATCAATAAATACAATCGAAATTGGATAACTCTTATACTATTAGGAAATTTACTTTATCTCAATGTTTTTCAATTTTTGTTAAGTATTTATAAAGATGTAATAATTTATGACTATATTCAGTATAAAATAGTTCAGTACAAACTAAATCTGCCGACAATTCAGTCTAATGTTACTATTGCTAAGTCTTTCCCAATTGCTCTGTTGTAAAACCGAGAAAATGGAAAGTTGCCCCTATATTATTTAGAATAGTACGCTTAAAATGAAATATATAACAGACATGTTAGACTGAATTATGGAATAGTGCTATAGTGAAACAACCTACCCCTTAAATATATGGAAAAGAAAGTAATTAGTAAATCAATGTGTTTCATTATTTCAATGAAACACACAAATGAATATGTGTTTCAAGATGGCCGCCGTGATGATTCTATATATCATGAGAAACACGTCATTACCTATAAGTTACCCCCTGTGGAATCTACCAGAAACAGTCGCTAAATGGGAGTTAGATGAACAACTATGCTATTTCGTATTATTAAAACAAGGACATGTTTGAAATCTCATTTTGTTCAATTATAATTCACTATCAGATACGTAAAGACGTAAGACAAAATTGCGAAAAAAATATTGAATGTGCAGCTTCAGCTCACGTCTGTATCCAAGTAAGTAAGAAGTCAGTAATATACAAAAAAACATTCCCTGCCTTTTGGCTGAGATTAAAGTGTAGTATCTATTCCGATGGATACTACACCTCTTAGACCGGCCCCGTTGTGGTGTTCGGGCCTTGATTCCACCGGTCTTAGAATTCGTCCTGTGCAGTTCGAGGAGGTCCATCCAACCAGGCTTTACCTGGTCACCCTTTGAAAAGGGGTTATTTTATTGATAATCGTTGTAAGCGCACCTACCGACGGGGCTGCGCCAACATTTTATGGAGGCCAGAGTGGTTGTCCTCTAAAGCGCTAGCAATTCAATCCCACTTTCAGACGTTGTGTAACATCTTACCGCTGTGAGTAGGAGATAAATAAACAAGTTTAAATAAAACAACAAATACACTCTTACGTAGTCTAAGATTCATCAGAACATGAACTGAATTGAGATAATATACATTCGTACAAATAACCTATCAGTAGCACTAACGAATCAATAGGCTAGGCAGAATCAAATAGCGATTGTAAGATTCATTTCTCTTTTGGCATGACACTGAAAATCGGACTGACTTAAATTTATATGTAATATATAGATTATAGCTGAAATGAAAAAAGAATATGCCAGAACTTACCAGAGTGTGTGATAATGCTTCTCATCTTTTGTTCGATTGTTTTTACCACTAAAAATATGATTTTCATAATCACATTTTACTATTTTCTGTAGAGAACACATTTTAGCACATCATCCAAAAAGAAAGAACACACGCATATGGTAGGCAAATGAAACTGACAGCCATCTCCCAGCAATTAAACTGTGGGAAATTCTCAGAAATGACCAATCGAGCTACATATCCGTTCGTGGTAATAAAATAAATTATCATGAAAATAAATATAACGAAGTTAAGGAAGACAAAATTGGCTGAACTGTCTGGAAATTCTGCGGACATTTTTGTTTGGTGTTTTGTAATATACGATTATGACAACGGTTTATATAAACATGAAAAGTAAATTCTAACATAGAAATGTAAATAAGTTTATTACTTTATCGAAGGCGAATGAAACATTATCATATGGCGTCTCTAAACAACGAATAACATGTTCAAAAGAAAATAAAGGTTGCTAACCACAAACTCTAAACTTTACCCTAAACCTAACCCTAACCCTTACCTTACACTTACCCTAACCCCAACTGAACAAAGGTTGACATAATTAATAAACGACTAATCGTGTTATACTTTTGTTATTGTCAAACACACGCATACACACGTAGATTTCTAAATGCATACGAGAACGAACACACATATACACATATTTATAAAAACACATCGACGTACGCTAATAAAACACACATAAACACATATGTAAACATACACATACACACAAATATACACAATCAAACAGAAAAACACAGACACGAATACCTATACACCGATAAACATATACACCTACACTAAGGTACACATACACACGCAAACACATACTACACAAAACCTCCAATACAAATATCACATACAGAGAGTACACATTATATCGTTACCCCTCTCATTCTGTGGGGAGAGCTTGCCAACTATCCACACATAAACTCATACGCAAACAATATACATACGCACATAATTTACACACAGACTCAAATGCATATAAAACTGCTTAAACACATATACAACACCAACATTTATACACACACACACACTCATACAATATAAAAAGTAACAACAGATACAGGTTCGCAAACACAGATATAGACACACACACACAAACGCCCACCAAAAATATGGCAGATAATTTGATCAGAGAAGCAGAATTTTTCAATCAGCTATACATTTGCTCACAACGAAATATATCGGAAATAGACACTGCCAGTCGAATTCGATTACGACCTGTCGCAACCTTCATCCTAGACGTTCAACCGCCGTAAATGAAAAAAAAAAAAAAAATATAACAATGACCTCCAATATCCAGCGATGCATCGCAATTTGAGTAAAACACAAAACAAAACAGAAATATGAAAATTCCGCCGTTTTTCATGAATCGTATTTTTTCTTGTTATTATCTTATTGAAATTACCTTCCTTTCCTCTTTACTCTAGAAATATACGTTGAACAGAATAACCGAAGTTGAATCACTTCTCTACGAACTTGAACTTAGTGTTACGAAAATAAACTGATATTTTTTCGATTGCCTCCTTATAGTTTGTATTTGTTGTTCTGTATTCATGTTATATTTAAAGTATATTTGAATAGAACTATCACAGTTCTATTCAATGACACTGTCTTTATATAAAAAAGGAAAATGTTAATAGTTCAAAATATTAACATCTAATGCTCACGAAATACATAAACGAAAGTCTAAAAAGTGGAGTCGGGTACCACGTTTCCAAATCTGGCACGGATTTAGTTTACGGTTTAATATAAACACACATGCGCTTGTATGTATCGTTGGATATCATAGTCAATGTTGTAATATCAATGTATTATTGGTATCACTAATTGTGGCAGGGCGAGGCCGTAATAATATACGAAATTCTCTGTAAAAATCCACTATGAATTGTTCGAGTAATTGCAACTAACGACGATCCAGCCAGATAAACGATCCCAGAATAATTGATAAACAATTTCCGTCCAAACATAATTACAATAAATTAATCTATTATTCAAAGTTGTTCCTTCCTCTAAAAACAAAGAATGCACGATATAACCATGTGAATATAAACCCTTTTCATGAGGAATGAGAGGATATTGAAGTTATGCGCAAAAGCTTACCAAGAGAATCCATATTAAACCACGAACTTTATTGGAGAGAAAACGGTATGTTCTACTTATTTAAGCGTCAATTTATGACCATGTGATATTAGTATCTGTTCGGTATTCTACCTATGTACTTTTTTTAAATTTTATGTTCGTATTTTTATAAAGTTAGTTTGTCAGATAAATTCAACAATATAAAAAAGTATATTAAAATAAACACTGTACTTTTTATACATACAGTAACCTTATGGAGTATTATGATCTAACGAAAGAGATGAGTGTAAACAATACAGCTTTTATTGATTAATGTTATTTTTTTAATAACCGGAGCGGGAATACTATGTGGAACAAATGAAATATTAAAATAAGTCAATAATTGTTAATATGTAGTGATGCTGACATTTTCTGAACAAGATGATATATTGAAATTATTTATTAATGCATTAAGGAAAATGAAAAGGTTAGGGTTAGGGTTAAGGTTAAGCTTCGATTTATTCAGATCCAAACATGCGTGGACATTTTTCAAATCGAATGACTGCGAAAAAATGTTACCCTGAGCAACGGATTGTTATAAATATTAAACAGAATGCCACACGTTGGTTTAAATTTGTTAATCTAAAATTCGTGAAAATGTCAATGCAGTAAATAAACTAAGTTCAATTTACGGATCCAACAAGTAAAAAAAAAATAAGTTATTGCAGAACGTGTTCAATCTGGCGATACATTGCAGGAATTTTGTACATTTCCGGCAGATTGTTATACGGATTATATAAATCACAACAACGTATTACTATAGTATAATAAAAATAATAGTGAATATGTGAAGAATATTCTTGGTAAATCCTGATTTAACTTTAATCATTTCATCTTCTGAATCAAATTAAAACATATTGATGTTTTGTCCGCGAATTAGGGTTTAATATATGAAGGTGTACTGTTTTAAAATAATTCTATAAATAATGATACATGCGTCCAAGTATGTGGAGAAACAGCAGATGTAATTCTACCACAACACATTTAATCTATTTACTTGCTAAGTATAGATAATTTTCTTGGGCATCTATGCCATTGAAAGGTTTTGAAAAATGAATTAAATATCAGATATTTTAGTCTATACAAACGGGAAAACACAACCATATACAATATTTTTTGTCGATAGTATACTTAATCAAATGGTTATTATCATCATGTATTTGTAAATATTTCTGTCAGATGAACCACTGAGCGATTATCATGATTCGGTATTATTACTCATCATATTTTGCTTATTAGTTATTTAATTTAGCATCATTTTATATGAGTTATTAACCTTAGATAACTTTAAACTGCGCGTGGAATTATTATCACAGCATGAGTTACAATCAAGTAATACTATTTTATTAAAATAATAATTTATTTATGCAAAGATACAGTTTCATATAATCAATATTTGCTTGCATTTTGGCAGCGTTTTGCCTTGTTTTTTTCATCCCCACAATCTTTGATTTTACTTTTTCAAATTTTAAATATTAGCTTTGCCAACTTATCTATCCTAGTAATTTCTTCGGATGATAAGATTTTGATCTTTGAAAAACCTGGCTTAAGGAAAAAATAACTGAATACGTTGCCTTTTTGCGGAATATACCTTGCATTGAGCAACTGAATTGAAAAAAGATCTGCCTTTCGCTTTTCTAATTCCTTTTAATCCTTCTACCTTTCTTTATATATATATATATATATATATATATATATATATATATATATATATGAACATGATTAGATGTATAAGAACACGGACTTACGAACTGTGTGTGCCAAGTTCGAATCCAGTCAATTCCATAACAACGCTTTCACTTAGACATGTTGGCAACCACTACGTGGTCCCTCCTGCCAGATTGCCGACAACAGCATCAAACCGGTCAACGAAGTTGTACCATTCTGATTTATACGAATTTACTTTTACTTACAGATGACGTCGTTCCGGGCTCTCTTACCGTCATCGGTGTAGGAGTGGCGGTGGTTGGCAGTCACATGGACTCGAACGCCGTTCGTAAATTCAGTCTAGAATCACGAGACAAACGTTCAGCACCACACAGCACCGGGAAATCGACACCGACAGTAATTGAAATTAAGGTACATTCATTTGGGAGGTGGGGTAAGTGTCGTTTACAGTGTAAACAAATACATACACAAATGAATTGATAATCATCAGAATCAATCGTTTTTCCCAAATTTGTTTTACTTTCTGTAAAATACCCGATATTCCAATCCGCGTTTTTTCCTAAAACTCTTGCTTACCTCGGTGCAGTGTGGTAGAATAGTATTCAATGGTTTACAATTATGAGCATAACGCTCCAGTGTAAACCCAGTAGATGCTAGTTAAGGCCACATCTTAATATCCATGTATCTTTCGTTTGCATAAACATCGTAAAATCTAGAGAAGCGAAGTACCTGTTAATGCATAGATAAATGACAGACGCGTTAATAGAGTTTGTCTCAGAAAAACGTACTCTCTTAATATATTTACTGTTTTCTTTTATCTTGTGTTTATTTATTTCTGTTTTGTCGTTTGTGTCTACGTAAGAAAATTATTATGTGGCATTATTGTTACGTCTCTTTTTTCACGAGGAGAATTTGAAGCCTCCTCATGGAGTCGGTAAAAAAAACTTCTTTTTATCTATGTGTGTTCATTGATAATGAACCATACGACGTTTCTATATCTAACACGGTTTCCCATCAGAAAATCACTATATTGAAATACAGGTAAATAAACGTAGACTTTTTATAAATAATATAAACAATCTCGATAGCAATTCGAGGCATTTCTATACACATAAAAGTCATTGTTTACATTTATCTTGTATTCTATCATATATATATATATATATATATATATATATATATATATATATATTATATATATATAATATTTAAATGTTGAATTCACTTTGATATATACCGAACTCTAACACACAACAATCAATCTGAACCCTGCGAAACGGATAATTCCAGCACCAAACTAATGCACAGACAGGACAAAATAGACGTTACCAATTGCCGTCGGACCACCAGCCTCTTACAAAAATATTTGGATTCCTAAACAATTTGAGTATTGTTCTTTTTCAAACATTCATTTCCAAAATAACAGCTGTTTTGTTTTTGTTTTGACGTGTTTTGGATATCATCCACCCTGACTTTACGCTCTCATCTCAACATAAGACTCTTATCATTTTGAGCCTTCTTTAGTTTTTATTTTGTTTTATTTCATGTAAAATTTTGAAAGTTATGTGTTGCCGATACATTGTCGGCTTTTCCTTATCCTCTGATGAGAAGAGTTTATGTTCTAATAAATATTGTATCTTTAAAATTCTTTATTCTCATCATTCACCTCTAATATATATATATATATATATATATATATATATATATATATATATATATATATATATATATATATATATAGTAAAAAGACCCCCCACTACTAATATGTGGCAGATATGCAGATTTACTAGTCAAAAACGAAAAGAAAGTTGATGCGTGTTGACCATATAGCTCGTCTCGCAATCGCTAGTAAGCTTAAAAAGACAAAACGTCTTTGTCTATCTGTTGTCGGCGCCAGGTTGCTACACACATTAATTGGTTCTAGGTCGAAGGACGTTACGTTCAGGGTGCGAACTATGAGACTAGCAAGAAACTTCATCAGCGGCACCACGATCCGGCAATAAAGAAAGGCGTGACTCAAGGTCTCGACCTCGATACAACATCGGATGTAAATAGGCGAGTTTGTAGGGGTAGGTTTACCTAACATTTCTGGTAAGGGAGGGAGAGAGCTAATGTCTGTCTTCATTGGGGAGTGTGGCGGAGTGGATCGGAGGGCGTGCTTTAAAATGGTGAACGGGGAGGGAGTAGTTGTGACTTTTGGGGGGAGGAGGGTGGTGTGTTCATAGGAGTGTATTGGGGGAAAGCACATGGTAATGGTCTTGGGGAGTCGGTTCTTTGTTTTTTTTGGGGGGTGGGCTTAGAGGAATTAATTTGTAAACACTGCTTTTAATGGGAACGGTGACTGGCGGCGGCATTTTGTTAGAGGGGCTTTGCTTATTTTTAGAAACAGGGGCAGGACCAGAGGAAATTGGGGTGCCTTTAGGTTTAGGGGCTACTTTGGGAGGAGAGTGAGGGCTGGATCTGTTATTGCCTCTGAGGTCTTTGTTAAGTTTGACAATTTCTGTGTATTTGGCACCTCCTGGATCCTTGGAAATCTTTGTCTTTTCCTCATGCTCCCTCATCAACTCCAGGGACTCACGACCAGGCGTCTTCTTTCCCGTTACTAGAACCCACTCGTTCTCCTTTCTCTGGTCCATTTTGGTCAATTCGGGGAACACAGATCGCTCCTCTTCCTCATGAACATCAGTTACTTATTTCAATGGTCTCCCAATTGTTGCAAGTCGTTGCTCAACAACCTTCGGCCCCAGGTGTTCCCCCACTCGGTTTTTGGGATTCCTTGTGGGTTTTTTATCGGCACATTCAATTGTAAGGTGGCTAATGTCCCCACAGGTCTAACAAGATGGCCTTCTCCCGGCGACAATGATCGGTAGTTACGCCGTCTTCGACCTGCAAAGAATAAAGAATTTCGCCGAAGGCTTTTGGGTTTAGCATAATGTCAAAGTGCCATACCGATATATACTTATCACAGCTAACTGCCATAAAATCTCAATATTTCTGTAGGAAGGCTGCAGCATGTTCTCCTTCAATGTAAAAATGTACATGGAACACGGAAACTGTCGTTATTTTTCTTCCTCTGTATTCCATCCTTAAAATGTAATCATTTGTGATGATTTACGTTTTTGACAATTTTAAACATCATCTTCAGTTGAGAATAATGTCTTCCAATGGTAGTACCTTCTGGATTGGATGATTTTCAGGAGTCTATGACCCACAGACGCCAACAATTTGGTAATAATTTACTCGGAAACTCGTATGACTTTTTGTTTTTTTTATCCACAACAAAAACTGTTAGAGTTTTACGGTCTATTTCTTCAAATGTAGGGATGTCTATGATTAGTCCAGTGTCAGTTATAAGTTCCGAGTACTTTTCCATATTTTTTTCGGAATTCTTCTATGTCGATAGACACTGTCGAGGGTTTAACTCATCCCGAGGGGCCTGGTGTGGGTTGAGATGTTGCTTCATCCGCCCCTTTCAGCATTGTGACTGTTTTGGGTGGGTACAGGGCAAGGCGTTGCCATGGCCAAGATGAAAAACAAAACGGCACTAATAGGCAGGAAAAAAAGAAAAAAGAAACACTAAAGAGAGCGAGAAAAACAGTTCAACTTTAAAAATAATTTGGCACTCTAAAAGAGATAACGAATAATAATACAAATCGACAGTCAATTAACAGCGGGAAATAACAATAATCGCAAATCGCAAATAACAGACCAACAGAAATAACGCAAAGAGCTGGGGTAGAAGAAGTCTGTGAGTTGGAATGCTTCTCGTATTTTATCATGGATGGGCGAGTCCATTTTTTTCTTCGTACAGGTACGGCACCCTAACAGATAGGGTGGTTGACCAGCAAACAGCAAAATTGTAAATTCAATAGCTTGATATGGTGAAGATCCAGCAATTGTTTATCAAGGCAGAGCGTACCGGGAATAGGGAATTGCACATTGACGCTGTAAGCAAAATGCTGCCACTATTCCCTGCAGCAGGGCACATACTATATGCAAATTCGGTCTACCTGTACTTGCAGCAAATGGAGTGGCTACGAATAAGCCATCCTGATGTGTACTAGACATTTTCGGAAGGATTCCATGTGATTAGACGGAGTGATTGCTGCTGGGCTGGGTTGTCAACGGATTTAGTTATTGTGCAGGTTATAATGAGAAGCATGAAGACCTCTGGACGTTTTACCCATGGCAGAGGAATGGACGAAATTCAACGATTGGTTTGGACGCTATCACTGCCAGCGCCCGCTGAAATCAAGTTTACAATGCAAGAACTAGCAGCGATTCGTTATGGCACTAGTGCCCAGCACCAAAAAGCTACTTCAGCATGAAAAGAATGAGATGTGAAGGATACATGTACGCTCATTGCCTTCTCCAGACAAATGACCCTTTCATGGAAGATCCGTCCATTTACAGCATTTTAAGTAGAGTAACTGGAGACTAAAAGGTGAATGTGGACGAAGTAAACTCCATATGAGAGGCAATCATAGCTTCAAAAGTTGGAGAAAATGTCCACGAGTACACTTTTCAAAGAAAGGATCAGTAAATTACACCTGGGTCAACAGTTCCGCTCAGCAAACATGAAGCAGTTGAGGCTAATCCAAAACTCCTATTCCAGAGACTGTGTGTGCTATCTACCAATGAACCCTCAACTCAGCAGCAGCAAGAACATTTCTAGTATGATATTTGGGGTTATCCACCTGCATTTTTTTTATTCGTTCGGACTACCGCGAGAGGAAAAAAACCCGGCTTTGGCAGACGCAATATGAGAACTGTCCACAGTCTTCAAATCCACAGTATCTCTTAGATAGTTGAGCACTACTTAAACGCCTCCCATGGCAAAAAGGGCACACATTTGATGAAATCTGTGCCCAATACCGCAAATATGTCACACCTAGATATGGAAAAGCATGCATTGTCTTTGATGGGTATGAAAGTGGTCCATCCATTAAAGACGCACCTCGCCGACGCCGAGCAAGGGGCTATGTGGGTGTTAATGTGTCACTGACCCCTTTAATTGTGTTCAAATAAAAAAAAATGTTTTTCTTAGCTAATAAAGAAAACAAACAATTGTTTATAAACTTGCTGAGAAAGAGTTTGGAGGAAGCAGGTTGTAAAGTAGTGCATGCATCTAGAGACGCTGACGTATTGATTGTGAAGATTGTTTTTACTATGTTATCATGCCAATAGAGATGATGGTTACAACATCTTCTTCACGCAACAACCAAATGATAGTGCAAAAGTGTAAAAGTCTGGAACCTCAAATAGATGAGGAAATATTTGGCAGATATGGTATGTTCCAACATTCTCCTCATCCATACACTACTTGGTTGTGATTTTACATCAAGTGTTTATGGAATTCGGAAGGCAGCCTCCCTTCGAAAAGTGATGAACAACAGAAACTTGGTCAATCTGAGACGCTTTAAGGAAAAGTTTGCAAACAGCTCAAAGTATGTTGAGGCGAAACCAAAAAGAGCAGCTACCAAATTCAACAGCCTTCGAGTTTACTTCCGAATTCAAAAATCGATATGTAGAACTCAGCTAAAACCTGACGAGTGGGGATAGACACTTTCAGATGGTAAAATACAACCAATCAAGACTGACTGGTCCTGTAAATTTGTTGGCTATTATTAGGTGTAACTGTAATACAGAGTGTACTACAGCAATATGCAGTTGTAGGAAACATGGCATTGACTGTTCAAACTTGTTTAGTAATTGCAAAGGCCCCAACTGCAGCAACTCACCACAAACAGATCTTGATGAAGATGAAGTTACCTTTGACTAGTACTTGACAATAAATGTTTTTTGGTCCTTTCAGGAACTTGTTCTGTGGTGGTTATGAAAGAGAATGGCCCCAGCATTCGACCAACTGACCATTCCTTTATTGTAAATTGTACTTATGTTGTACCTATTTTAATGAAGTGTCAAGAATTAGTATGATATTTTCTGCCGTGGAAAAGGCTACTTAGTCTGTGTTTGTACTTTTTATATTCATATTTGTATACTAAATAAAATACATTAATACAATGGCAGGGGTTAGTCATTTTCTGGAGTTAGTTTATTATTAAGATATAGCTACCTATCATTACAATTTAAGACACCAAGAAAATGTCTAGCTGGCTTGAGGTGGGCCCTGTGTGGGTTTTCATGCAACACATATATTTATTGCTAATTTTCTGAAGATTATTTGTAAGGAAAACGTTTATTTTTGTCAGTAATTTTCAGGAATAATATATATACTTGTCAGGAAATGTCAGGAATTTAATGTCTCGAAATGTTAATATTGTTAAGCTGGATTTTAAAGATGGCGCCCGTTGACCTGTTTCCCCAAGGGTAAATTTAGTAAACTTTTTTTTCTGAAAGAGAGGTTATTCATGCCCAAGATTAAAGTTAAAAACCTTTGTTAGCAATTTGTTTGAGATTTAGCCGCGTTTTCACTGGACTATAAAATTAACAACATCACATAGGAAACTAGTTTTAACACGTTAAAATGCTTAACGTAATACGATTTTGTTCAATGATTCCATGATTCCATCAAGCGTTGCTGAATTTAAATCGTCAACAACTTGCTGAAACAATGAGAAAAACGTTCTATGCGCGTTTCTCCACCGTTTTAAAAAATCTCTTTTTTCTCTAGAAACTAAGGAAAAAATACACCCCCAGAAAGTCGGAGGTTACAGCGACTGAAACGTTGTAATAAGTACACTCAATATGAGAACTCTAGTTCGAATAATCCAATTATACAAATTATCAATCATCATCTAAATAAATGAGAAACATAATGTATATATATATATATATATATATATATATATATATATATATATATATATATATATATATATATATATGTATATATATATAAAGATGTGGATGTTTGATGCAAATGTTTGAAATTATTATGATAATTGGGATCACTGCATTTGTCTTTATATGTAATTGCTCATTATTTTACGTTGCTGACTGAAGCCGCACGATTCCGAATCAGAATCATGTATATATATATATATATATATATATATATATATATATATATATATATATATATATATATATATATATATATATGTATATTACATAAATTTCGAATCATAAAAAGTGTGTATGATAACATCATAGTTGCTTCTGATACAAAGAGAAATGATTTTAGATTAAAATATGCAGTTGCCACTAATACAAATATACATCAAAATAAATTTAATGTAAATATAAATGATGTCTATGATATAAAAATGCATCGTTGTGAATAACGATATATTCGTATCTGTGGCATGACAAATCAATACAAATCAAAGAGTTTAAACTCTAATAGAAATGTTTATGAGATAAAACACAATATATTACAATAAGAATGTACGGAATACATGTTTGGGTTTCACTTTGTTTTAGAATGTTTTTAATGTGTTGTTTTCGTGTAGATTTTGATAATTTTGTTTAATATGTTGTTTGTTGTCTGTTGTTATGTTCTAAACCTAATTCATGCGATGTTACGAGAGAAATAAATCATCGACTAGTATTTATTTTTCACCGGAAAGAGCAAATCGCAGTGGGAGTAATTTCCTGCGACTCAACTGCTCTGCGGAGGGAAACGACAGTTTTGGGACAAAGTTAGCATTTTAGGTCATCGATTGTCTTGTATTTTTATTGTTTGAAAAAAAACAACTTTCCTGATTGATTTCAAAATAACATGCTTGCAATGAAAAAAGATTGAAGAGAAACGGTAGGATATAATTACAAATAAAAACAAAATATTTTGTAAGAAAATCAGGTTGAAAAGGAGAACTGAGAAATAGAGAAGAATTGAAATTAATAGAAGGACGCGAGACAATAGGAAAAAAGAATAACTAAGAAATAGATTCAACAAAAGAACGATGTTATAGTCAACAACAAAGTAATACAAATGGATAAAATATTAATGAAAAGAAAAGAAAACAATTTTATCATTTATGGTTACAAGAGACATCGATCTAGAACAAGCATAAACATTAAACATCTATTCATCTATATCTACCTATATATATATATATATATAATTACTATTTCATGTATCCACATAACATTTTATAAGGAGATATCATTTTTTACCTATCACTTTTCAGTATTTACTTCAACAGTGCTCGATACGTAAGTAGAGCTAGGTAATAGGTTATGAAAATATATTTATGGCAATTAAGCTACACAGAGGCTCACAGACGCTGCCGCGTTTCATCCGCGGGGTAATTTCCAGGCTAAAATGCATTTTAGTCTGAAAATTGCCCCGTTTTTTTAATTCGTTTTCCAGCTTTTTTGTTAATTTGCATCTGATATCTGATGATGCTTCGACTAAAAACCGAAAATGCTCGTGAAACCTGTGAAACCTATGGAATATTTATCATCATTATTGATTATAATACACAAAAACACACCAGAAAAATTGATAAAATAAACAAAGGTATAATTAAAAAGACAAATCTTGTAATTTTTAACAATGTTTGCATAAATATGTATATATATATATATATATATATATATATACATATTTATGCAAACATTGTTAAAAATTACAAGATTTGTCTTTTTAATTGTGTCGCATGATGGCGTAGGGGTTAACATCGCCGACTGTCAGCTCGACGGTTGCGTTTCGATCCCGGCTTGAGACACTAACTGGTCTAGCCGCACTGATGAGCTGTGAAACAGCGAAACAGGCTGTATGTGGATGACTATAAAAGCTCCCTCCGGGTAGAGCTTATTTTTGTAAGGGTATCGTCAACGGCCATTAGCTTTAAGGCAATGCTCATTAGGTAAAACTAATTTCGAGCTCCGGTCATTTGCAATGTTTACATTTCGTTTCATTGAGATATCACTTACATTCAGTCAGTGTCGCATGATGGCGTAGGGGTTAACATCGTCGACTGTCAGCTCGACGGTTGCGTTTCGATCCCGGCTTGAGACACTAACTGGTCTAGCCGCACTGATGAGCTGTGAAACAGCGAAACAGGCTGTATGTGGATGACTATAAAAGCTCCCTCCGGGTAGAGCTTATTTTTGTAAGGGTATCGTCAACGGCCATTAGCTTTAAGGCAATGCTCATTAGGTAAAACTAATTTCGAGCTCCGGTCATTTGCAATGTTTACATTTCGTTTCATTGAGATATCACTTACATTCAGTCAGTGTCGCATGATGGCGTAGGGGTTAACATCGCCGACTGTCAGCTCGACGGTTGCGTTTCGATCCCGGCTTGAGACACTAACTGGTCTAGCCGCACTGATGAGCTGTGAAACAGCGAAACAGGCTGTATGTGGATGACTATATATATATATATATATATATAAATAAATAACTCGTAATCTATATATATTTATTAATCAATCTCTCTCTAGAGTCCTCTCCGATTCTCTCTTTTCTCTCTCTTTTCTCTCTCCCCCCTCTCTCCCTCTCTCTCTCTCTCTCTCTCTCTCTCTCTCTCTCTCTATATATATATATATATATATATATATATATATACATATATATGTCTGTCTGTGTGTATGTTCAAAATATTTCACTTAAATACATTGTCATGCGTGCCTAAAAGATGTTGTCAATTTCCTTACTTTAAAAGCGGCAATCTGCGTATACCATCGACAGGACTACATTTATCTTGACGTCATTTTTCTGCTGATACAAATATGGATTTTTCATTTAATTGCACAATTGTTGATTTTCAAAATATTTCACTTAAATACATGCTAATGCGTGCCCCAAAGATGTTGTCAATTTCTTATATATATATATATATATATATATATATATATATATATATATATATATATTGATGTTCAATGAGTTAAAACATTACAATTGTTCAAAGAAATAGAACATCAAGTCCAGTATGGCGTACGATCGTTTCCAAAACATTTTGGGAATACTTAATTTTATTATATAAATTAATGAACCTAATCTAAAACGTCGCTTCATCAGCAACGCGTCTTAGTCTTTGTACTCGCCGAAGTTATATCAAATAGCAAGCTCAATGAGGTTGTGTTAAACACGTCAGAGCATATATACGTTTTAGTCATATTCAAATGACTAAAATAAAATCAATGCATTACCATCATTTTTCCTTATTTATATTTCTCCATTGCCTAATTTTCCGACTTCAACAAATATATGTATGTTTTCTTCGTATTCCAAAGAAAATTCATATTATATTTGTCAATGCACGTTATATAGCTTAGTGTTCATATTTTATGCACGTTATATAGCTTAGTTAAAAAATATGTTATTGTAACATTGCCGATTATCAGAGAAGTTGTTCATTTAATAGTAATATAAATTATATCAATGCAGAAAAGACGAACTGACGATGAACAATACACACTTGAACAAAAGATACATATTTTAAATTAATAAAAAATGTAACATTTAAAACATATTTTAGAATTACGAGTGATGAATCAGTTGTATATATATTTAACAGAAAATGTTCCCACGTTTACGGGCTATTGTATTTTTTAGGGAACTAAACAACCTGTGTTACCACTAACCCTAAGTCCGAGTGTAAGTGTCATATAACCACACATAATCTCAAAAAAAAAGAGTGTGTCCCTCCAAAAAATGCAGCAGATTAAACTGCTATTACAAAAGAAAATTAAGTTGACTAATTTTCTTGTCATGCGGTAACCTGTATATAGCCATACTGAGGAGTCTTAATAAAGACTAAACATAAATGTGTGTGGATATGATTACATGAATTAAAACATAACTGTGTAATCTCACGTTTCTATCCCTAACACAAATTTTAAACAAATATACATAACACTCCAAAACAAATAACTTATCCAAACGACAGTTCTACGTGAATTCACATTTCTGTAACAACTGACAACATAGGTTAAAGAGAGCCGGATGGTTAAGTCCTTCGGAGCTTGAAACCGACGGTACTGATGTTGTATCATTTTTTGTACCAAAAAATAAATAAATATTACGCTCTTAATTTTGGTTCTCAATTAATCGAGCACTCTGCTAGGATTTTCTTTAGAATATAAGTTAAAATCATAGGTCGCAGCATCGTATCAAAATTGTCGTCTGGTAAAAATCGGCTCGTCATCTCTCGGGGGTTTGCGTAGGTAACCGAACGCTTGCGATAAGAAACTCGCGAAAACTGGATCAAGATCGATATAAGTACCGATATTGGAATAATATAGAACGATACGAGGAGTATGATGAAGTTGTGGTCGTCCCGGACTGTTTACTGGGCGTAAGGTGTTCCAGTTCGATCAGTTCTTGGCCTTTTGGCTAAGAACAAAGTGTAGTATCTGTTCCGATGGATACTGCACCCCATAGACTGGTATTGTCTTGGCCTTCGGGTCTTGATTTACGCCGGTCTATGGGACGGTCCTGTGCAGTTCTAGAAGGCCCACCCTCCCAGGCTTTGCCTCCCCTCTTTGGGGAGGAGTAAGTTTATTGCTTACTACCTGAGGCGCCCCTACCGGGGAATGCCGACGGGGCTGCCCAGGCAATTTTTAATGACCAGAGTGGCCAACTTCTCGAGTGCTGGTTTTTCTAATCCCACTTTCCCGACCTTGTGTCACATCTTACCTTGTGGGAGGTAGATAAATAAATGGCCTTTTGGATAAGATCAAAGTGTAGTATCTGTTCCGATGGATACTGCACCCCATACTGGTATTGTCTTGTCCTTCGGGGCTTGACTAACGCCGGTCAATGGGTCTGTCCTCCCAGGCTTTGCCTCCCCTCTTTGGAGAGGAGTAAGTTTATTGCTTACTGTCTGAGGCGCCACTACCGGGGAATTTTTAAACCCCACTTTCCCGACCCGACCTTGGGTCACATCTTACTTGTGGGAGTAAGATAAAAACTGGCCTTGAGCCTAACGCCTGGAGAGGAGTAAATCAATACTCACTTGTCATTTAAAAATTGTCAGACTCCCGTGCAATGAATATATTGTGTTAAATTATCTTTTTAAACTGTTGGAAATAGTACGAAGAAAACATCCGCACTGATATATGGAAATCATTTTTGGTTCAATTATTCGTTTGACCTATTGTGTTTCGACACGAACTAACTTATAAAGGGTTAATTGTGTGGATAACAACGCAGCAAACAGCTTCTGCCACTAAAATATATCCAGCTGCAAAGTATATAATTTATTCCATTTAAAAAGTATTTATATGTCAAAAAACTAAAACTGTTTAAATAACGTTTAAAAGAGAACTCTCTCTTTATTACTTTTTTCTCTCAAACGGTACAAGTGCTTCATTTCTTAAGTGACAGCTTTCTTAAATGACTCAATGGTGCGAGAAGAGTTTTAATCGACAAAAAAGCGGCCAGTGGTCGCCCATCAGTCTGGACAGCGGAGATTACGAGTTCGCCATTTTGTTTTTTAACAAACATTTTTTTTTGGCTGCGCGCTCATTTTTGTTTAGAGTTGTTGGTTGTTTTTCTGGCAAATGCCTTGCTTTTATTGCGAATTGCTTCATTTTTTCCCCGTTTGGCACTTTCTGCGTCAGTTATTTTTGGTCGGTCGAGTTCCGTGCTTGGTATTAGCAACTTTCTTTTTTGCGTCTCTTGTTTTGTTGTTTGTATGAAAAGGATTTATGTGCCAGAAAGCCGTTATGATTTAAAAATTACCGTAAAGCCAAGTTGGCACATGCAAAAAACAAATAACAATTTTTAAAAATAACAAAATCGAAGTTTTCCAAACTATTCCAAACACATAATCCTCTTCATTTGCTGATTTGAAGTTGTTTAAATGCTCGATATCGCTCTATTACTCTCTATCTCAATTCATATATATATATATATATATATATATATATATATATATATATATATATATATGTGTGTGTGTGTGTGTGTGTGTGAAAAAATGACAAACGGAAAACAAGTTAAAGTGCAAGAGAAAAACAAAAACAAGAGATTTTTTTACCCGTTTCGTTCGTGGCGAACGTCTTCAGAAAATGAAGATATGGAAATAATTTTATTTTGAAGTTCACTTCAGCCAGCTTCTCTGCCGCCTTTCCTCCTCCCCCACCACCTTCTCAACACTAGCTCATTAGGTGTGATAGTAAAAGAGAGATAATAAATAAAAAATATAAACAGAAGATTAAGAAAGATAGAAGAATGTGTCACCTACTTATCATATTTCAACGTCACTTAATGTCTTCTCATATGGTCCAATCACAGCATCTTTCCCTCATCCCATGTGTGTGCTTTCAAATTAAAATTACTTTCATATCTTCATTTTCTGAAGACGTTCGCGACGAATGAAACTGGTAAAAAATCTCTTGTTTTTGTTTTTCTCCTGCACTTTAACTTGTTTTCCGTTTGTCATTTTTCACACGTTTTGTCCATCACAACATTTCATTTTCATGAATTATCGTGTACCTTACTCCATATATATATATATATATATATATATATATATATATATATATATATATATATATATATATATATATATACTGTTGATGCAAACATTTAAACAAATATTGATACCCCTCTGAAGCATTATTTACATAATTGAATTAAAAAAATTTAAAGAAGTTTTCTAAACTATTTCCAACAAATATTTCTGATTTAAAATGTTAAACAATATTATAGTAGATATTTATAAAAAATACAACTAGTACTACTAATGCTACACTAGTAAGTAAACGAAGAAATGTTTACTCGCTAACATATAATAAAACAAAATATTGCAGATCAAGCAAGCGGCGTTAGGATTACGGTTAGGGTTAAAGACAATTTACCTTGGAGCTGAACATGCGTCAACTAATAAGAAATGTGAAACGTTCTCTTACTAATCCTGTCATTAGTGTAACACAGCACGCTCTTACTAATCTTAACATCAGTGTAACGAATCGTTCTCGTACTAATCCTGCCATTAGTGTAACACAGCGTTCTCTTATCAATCCTGGCATTAGTGTAACGCAGCGTTCTTTTACTAATCCTGACATTAGTGTAACGCAGCGTGCTCTTACTAACCATTGCCTTAGTGTAACGCGGCGTGCTCTTACTAATGCTGGTCATGTTGTAAACATTTGTTTTTCCAATAATCTTTCTAATCTGCATTATTTAATTTATTCAGGTTACTATTCCTATCTTTATGTTATTCCGTGGACTTTTCTGAAGATGTAATCTCTGACCCTATTTAGATGAATAGCTTAAGACTCGGGAATCGTTAGGTTTAACTGAGGAATATGTACCGTATATCGACGCTTTATTTAATCAACGAATGTAGATTTGTTTTCGTCCTGTTAACCCAAGTGGGTAGAAGTATTAAGTAGTTTTTTTTTATATTTCTAGTTAGTATTCCCTATTGTGAACAATGTTACTTTTACACTATATAAAATTTGCGACGCAGTGTTGGATAATGGCCCTATGAGGATGGACGTATCTGTTGGAAATCGTTGGTTTGACTTGCGCGAATTAACGCGAAGTGGGCCGGCAGTCGAGTGCAGAATAGGGCATGTTCTAACAGTCAGAAATCACAGACGTGACAAGTTCACCGATACCACATCAAGGGTCAGTGTGCACCTTCGAGAGGCTGTGACGTCAGTGGCCCTTTCATGGGAAACAGAGGGATCCGTGACGTCACTCGTTCTTCGTGAAAAGCGAGTTTCATCAGTCTGGGTTTTGGAAGCGAACCTATCAGACATGATTTTGATGTAGCCAGCAATTTGATTCAAGCGAAATATTTCCCTAAGAAAATACAAGCGATAGATATCCTTTCCCCCTCTATGAATGGTTAAGAAAATAAGAATTAAGTAACTACGATAAAGTAGTGATTTGCTCTCTCTCTATCTCTCTCTCTCTCTCTCTTTCTCTCTCGATGTAGTGAATATCTCCCAGCTGATTAAATAACTATATCTTGTAATAAAAAGAATTGAAATTAAAAATATTGTTTTTGGTGAGTCGATTGTAGAGTTGTTGTTGCAGACAACGGACGGCGTGGTTCACGACAGAAAGGATAAAAGAAAGAATTCAGGCACTAGACGACACGACCCTCTACACGGCGAGGGATAAATGTTAATGGTATGCAAACAATATCTGAATTCTGCGATTTATGATTTTTTTAAAATGACGAGTATTAAATGTGAACCACCACGGCCCTTTCAGGGACGAGTATACCAAACGAGTCAAGCCACGGCCCGTGGTGGGAAAAGTATACGAAATGAGTACCGCCACGGCCTGTATCGGGAATAGTGTATGAAACGCGTACTGCCGCGGTCCAAGCAGGAGTGGCCTATGGAAAAGTAGTACCGAGTAATATTCGCAATTTATCGATTATGTTATAAGCGGTCCATTCTTTTTAACAGAGATGAACTGTGAACAAAATGGATATTTATAAAAGAAGGGATTAACAAGGAACGGATACTTACATATAAGTAGACATTAACAAATTACTTGGAAAATCAAGATAGTGTTACTTTCGTATAAACATAACTTATATATATATATATATATATATATATATATATATATATATATATATATATATGTATATATATATATATATTTATGGACAATTTTATAGCAACCCAGCGTATACTAATCCCAAGTAGTTAACACTTCGAACAGAAAGTAAGAACATGCTTTAAAAAAATATTATTACTTTTTAGTATGCAATGCTAATCCCTGCCGTCGTCTTCCACATGATCTCTTCTTTTCGCACCCTCTCAACAACAGCTGCACTCCGAACAGTGTGGGGCCAGCCAGAACGCTGGTCAGTCTCCGCTGATGTGCGGCCATTTTTAATCAGTTGAACCACTCCTTAATTTGTCTGACAACCGTCACATCCTAACCAAACACCTATTGAATCTAACGTGACGACGAAGATGAACACCATTCTAAAAGAAGACATCCATAAGTGTTTCCGGCGAGCTAAGTGTGTGCAAGCCCAAGGTGCTTACTTTGAAAGTGTTTAGGGTCCCAACACCGTTAAGTATTTGAAATAATTTTTCGGGCCTATGGTTGGATACTTTTTAGACATGCCTCGTACTTGTTGGTAGTTATAAGAATAATACAATAATCTAGCAATCCTAAAACAAAAACAACACAAAAAGCGTAGGATGCAACAAGTGTTTGTAAATGGGCATGCAGGCTTTCAGATGATATAAAGATCGAGGATAGAAACACCCATCCAAACCTCGAATGGAAACGCTGAGGGAGTACTTCAATCCTAAGAAGACCTGTTGGTTATTTAAATCTTAAAGAAAGAAATAGGCAGTTAGCAACAAGGATACAATTGTAAACGACTGGTGCAAGAACACGAAGTTATAGCGTCAAGCAGAACTCACGAACATTGAGAACATGAAGACACTTGTTGTCACTCAGATTACAGGGACCACTACATATGTATACCAGAGAGCGTTCAGTCATGATGATTTGTGGTAGAACTCCCAGTGAGTTATAAAATATAATAATATATAACACTTTGGATTGCAAGAAATGATTCATTCTTACAAAGAATAGTATTCAAATCACTCTGTCTATAAGTTGTTATACTGTAAATTTTGACATTTGCGTTTTGTGAATTTACGTGTGTATCTACATCCGCACCTACATATATGCACACATATCCATATGTACACATCAACATGCATGCATATCTATAAGCATATCTGTTTATGTGCAAACACACACACATATATATATATATATATATATATATATATGCACACCTATCTATATGTCAACATACCTACATGCACAATATCAATATGTACACATGTCTATATGTACACATGTCTATATTCACACATATCTATATGCACACCTATCTATATGCATATAAATAACGTTATTATCACGCTGAATATTAATGGCATTGATTTTCCATAAACGTTGCAAATATCTGAAAGTCGTGTCAGAAAATAAGTTTAGCCTCTAAAGATAATGTTACTGAATATAGAGTAAATGTTTTCTCTTATGCAGGCTAAAATAGTCAGTCCGAATCGGATAAGACCCCATTATTATTTACTAACAAAACTGACATCTGTATTGGCTTTTTGTAGCAGTGCAACATCCACTTTAATCTTGAATAATATTGAAACATATAAAAAATAAATATTTCGAGTTATAATATATAATTAATATTTCTTGGACTTTTCTAGAGTCTCCCTTGCGTTTTATGTATCTTCGCCTTCTCTACCCCTTTCGCTCTCTCTCTCTCTATATATATATATATGTATACATATATATATATATATATATATATATATATATATATATATATATATACATATATATATATATTTAGATCTTTCACTTATAAAATAGATCATTCAGTGAGGACCGGGGGTGTACTAATAAACACAAGCTCGATTATACTCGATTACAGAGTACAGAGCATCTATATGCGATTTTGTGAAAGCCCACTAAAGCATTTATTTCAGAACATCAATGATCACCATTAAATATTTTTTCTTACAAATATTATTTATTCAATTTAAATGTTTTTCCTACACTTGTTTCCCTACCAAGCATGTACTTGCTTGGCAGATCATCAGGGTAGATAAATGTCTGGAATAAGGGTTTCAACTACCGACAATACACAATGTGGCGTTGCAATGGTAGAGGTCACTTAAGAAGAGAAGAGGAAAAAAATAAAAATATAAGTTGAAATTAAAAAACAATAAAGAACAAAGATGAAAAAGAAAGGCATAGAAAATATCTTAGAAAAGTAGCCCGTGCATTATTTCTGCCACCAAGCCAACTAGCAAATAATCAGTCCCAAATGCATAAAAAAAACAACAAAAAAACGGAACAATGTGCGATAATACACTTTCACGTCGGGCGGCACAATGATGAAAAAATCCCCCCCTAACAAAAAACAAAAAACTAAAACATTCAAGACACCGCTCACAAGTTACAATTCAAATCAACTGATAGTATGGGAATTCTAAATCTAATTCTATCATAAGGAAAGTCAACATAAATGTTCGTCCGGAATACCAGCGGTCACACGAGCCTTATTTCCAGGGCTTAGTTGTTCCCCTTCGAAATAAACACACGACTTATATATATATATATATATATATATATATATATATATATATATATATATATATATATATATATATATATATAGGTACACGTGAATCTGTGAATGTAATTGTACATGTGTAAAACATCCTAGGCATTATTTTCATACTGCAGTTATATGCTTCTAGTGTGATCGATTATTTGGTGCAATTTGACCTGTCTGCTGTACGGAAATCTTCCATGGGTGTGTCATTTAACACATAACATGTGGGATTTGCAAAGTTCGACCTTAATAGCTTTAAAGTTTTAAAAAATAGACGTTATTTCTGCCAATCCGATCTTCATTTGTTATGGTTGTACCATGTTATTAGCAATAAAATAATATGGCATTTCGCTATAATTTGTTTTAAAGAAGTACTAAGTCTGGGCTTGACGATATAATCATACAAAACCTGTTACCTAATAAGCAATAAAATCAGTTACAGAAATAACCAATATCTCTAATTATAGTACATAAATGTTATTTCTGTCTCTGCATAAGTTGAAGTAAAACAAAACATTACATACAAAAAAATCAACTCATCACAAGTAATAGAAGGTGGCATATGATTTTTAATTTTTTAGCATGATTTTCGGAACAGTAATTTCATAAAATCTGTTTATGGTATGCCTAAAACTTGTTTACAGTGTTTTAACATTAATATAAGTTTCCTTGCTTTCAAATATGAAACATTAAGCTCTGCTATTGTTTTTAGAAAATAGACGTAAGTATACAAATGTGTTTTTAGGCACACACAAACACGCACAAACACGCACATACACACACAACTACACACGCACATATCTATCCATCTATCTATCTATCTATCTATCTATCTATCTATCTCTTTCTCTCTCTCTCTCTATCTCATACTCTCTCTCTCTCTCTCTCTCTCTCTCTCTCTCTCTATATATATATATATATATATATATATATATATATATATATATATATATATATATGCGTGTTCCCCTGCTTTAAAATATGAAACATTAAGCTCTGCTATTGTCTTTAGAAAATAGACGTAAGTATACAAATGTGTTTTTAGGCACACACAAACACGTACATACACACACAACTACACACACACACATCTATCAATCTATCTATCTATCTATCTATCTATCTCTTTCTCTCTCTCTCTCTTTCTCTCTCTCTCTCTTTCTCTCTCTCTCTCTCTCTCTATATATATATATGCGTGTGTGTGTGTGTGTGTATGTGTGTGTGTGTGTCTGTGTGTGTGGGTGCGTGTGTGTGTGGTCAACATAAACACCCACGAGAAAGAACATTCTTTTCCGCTTGATAGTAGTTTCTATAATCAAAGATCGAACAATCGACATGCCATTGTAGCAATGTACATATTTCTATCGATAAAAGTACAAATATACATAGCTCTATTTTATGTCAAGCACTATTGTATAAGCCGACTTAAGCTGCTTTGGATTTTTATCCCAAGAATATATATATATATATATATATATATATATATATATATATATATATATATATATATATATATATATGAATGATCTGTTATTCAAACATGTGCAAAGTCTGCTACACTGGCTTGCCTATGTTATCAATCTACAGTTATCAAGAGTTGAGGTCTCATCAGGCAGAAAGATTGTTTGTGGTCGAACCCGGTCGGTGGAATCCAGGAAGAATTGAGTTAAGCAAAATGAAGAAAAAGGAATAATAGTCATGTGACCAATTTAAAAAAAAAGATTGGCCGTTAGAAAAGTTTAATTTACAATAATTCATATTTTTATTTTCATTCAACGCTGAGCTGGGATGGGAGGGGTCGAGGGAAAGGAAAAGAAAGGGTAAGAGAAGAGAAAGAAACAGAGGGTAGAGAGGGTGTCAGGGGTGGGTGTCTATAGCCATTAAATAATTGTTTTGGACGGAAGAGGGTTGGGGTGTCTAGCTTGACGCGACCGATATTTTGTCGAGTGTCAAGGGAATAGAGATGATTCGACTTATTTAGTGCAGACGGCTACATTTCCACGACAAAAAATATTTATTTTTAATTATTATTGCTGATAAATAAATTTAATTCTAGATAAGATTTGACAATGAGTTTAGAAAATATAGTGGTGATTATGTTTAATAAAAAATCGTATATAGATTTATGACAGTAGTATTAATAAATTATACTGTTATATTTCGACCTATTAACATTTAGTGTTAAATATTTTAGGGGATAAATTAGTGTATTTTTATTCTAGGTAATATTTAGTAATGAATTAATAAAATATGATGGTAATTACTTTTATTTTTAGTAAATGTCATATATGTATTAGTGGCAGTGGTATTAATAAATGTTATTATTAGTTGTAATTGTATTAAGAATGGTGGGGTAAAACTTGTCGGAAGATTAAAGATAATATTGGCGGTAAGGTGTTTTAGTTAAAGTTGTTAAAAAGAAATTATGGTCCATGGGTGGGGTGGGGACTAAAAATGGTGGGAGCAAGTAATTTTGAGTAATGCAAGCAATATATGATTTAAAGATGATTTTTGTAATATGTGGTTGACTTTTGTGGGATTTTGTAAGTTAAATATTGTTGGTCAAGGTTAAGTATATGAGGAATACCTATACATACATACAGGCGCATACACGCACATACATATACATATATATATATATATATATATATATATATATATATATACATACATGCATATGCATACACATATACTCATACATGCATCCACATGCACATACATATACAGGAACATACAGATACATATACATACATACCCATACACACATACATACATGTACATATATATATATACATACATATACTTACAAATTTCATATTTTACACACATTCATATACATATATCCACAAAACATGCCTACACATACATATATAGATGTTCCACAGTAGGGTGTTATAATATTTATTCCAAAAAGGAGGGTAGTTATATTATGCTAGTTATGAAGGGTTAAAATTATCTGGTTTGGAGATGTTTATAAGTGTTAATTTTAGGGGGTTGGTGGATATTGATTTGTTTTTGGTTTTAATGGTATTAGTTAGGGGGTATTGTACATATTACTAATGAGATGTGATCTGTTATGCCTACAATTGAACGGTGTTTCCTGTTTTTTTGTTTAAAAGTTTTCCTCTATCGGTAAATTTAATTATTTCAAGTTTTACGCCAAGGCATAAATAACATGGTGAGTTTAGGGAGCTACAGGTGCTAGTTTTTCTTATAGTGTTCCAGATTACAGTTGGTGATTTATTTGTATTAGTTAATTCTAAGTGGTAACCTGAAAGTGAAGTTCTATTTTGGTAGCTTGGGTTGTTGAAGGAACATTTATCGCCGGTGTATCTTTCTTTGAAAGTATAACCTGCCATACCTATGTAGTATTTTTTATAGCTGGGTTTTCCTTAGTCGAGATTGTTGCTTGGTAAATAGTTTTTTTTATTTTACAATTTTGATGCAAGGGGCATTCCTTTTTATTCGTGCAGTTACAGGGCTTTATTCTAGTTGTTTTTTTTGTTATTTGATTCAGGGTTTAGGTTGCTGTTTAGGATTTTATTATTGTGTTTTTAAATTTTCATATCTAAATTTTCACTGCAACTGTAACTTAGTTGAAGTGTATTTTTGTTGAAATTTTATATAAGATATTGTTTGGGAGAAAGTGTGTGTTGATAAGGTCTAAGAATTTTTTACAAAATTTGGTTTTAACTGCGTGATTGAAGGGGGTGTAAACCATATTATATTCCTGTTTCTTGTTTTCTTGTTTTTATTGTTAGTTGTTGTAGGTTTGATAAATTTAATTTGTGTATTTTTGTATACACTGTTTTTTAGTGCTTTATTATAAAATTATTTATGTTTGTTAAAGATTGTTTCGTGTGAGGAGTTGTTGCTTATCCTTTGTTGGATAGATTTAGGGATATGCTTAATGATTGATTTAGGGTAGTTGGAGAGGGGGTGTACATAGATTGGGTCAAAGTTTTCTTTATTGTATGGTGTATATGTTTCCTTAGTTAAATTGAAAGTTACATCTAGGAAGTTTACTATTTTAATGTTAGGAGTTATTTCAACCTTGAGGCATATTCTTTTCATTTCTCTAATGATAATCTTTTTAATATTTTCGCACTTTTGCTCATGAGAATTTCTCACTAGTAATAGTCCATCATCCCTATATAAGCCAATATCTTCAATATCTATATCTTTAGTTAAGTTGTAGAGGATGTATAGGCCAATTACTTTTTCCCCTTCAATCTTGACCGCAGCCATCTGGTCAAACACCTCCCTCCCCCTCTCCTCCACTCCCTCTCTGCCATCCACTTAACCCTTGCTCATCCCCCACCTCTTTCTCTTACCAGCAGCCACAGTAGTCCTTGCTCACCCCATCTTTCCATTTCTTCCCCACTCATTTTCTTCAACATTCATTTTTATTCTCCAACAAGTACGAACGTCCACCCAGTAGTGGCCATTATTTTATTTTATTTTTCCTCCCAATATGTCTACCCTACATGTATCTGTACTTGCATGACATTTTTTCTCTATATTATCATCCTGATGAAGTCTTATAAATAAAGACGAAACGTTGATGTACACATAAAAAACATCCATTTTTTGGTTTTCCTTTTTCATTTTCCCATCACGTCGGATTACCTTCATCCTTCTCTTCCCATATATATATATATATATATATATGTGTGTATGTGTGTGTGATAAAAATATGTATAGTTATATATATATATATATATATATATATATATATATATATATATATATATATGTATATATATATGTATGTATACTTTTTAATATATATATATATATATATATATACGAAAAAGTACAATTTTTAATTGTGTGATTCCCTAATATTATACCAAATAAACATTACAACCAACATAAACTTATGTGTCATAGCTAATATCCATCAACTCTGTAGAAATATTCGTGCTAAAAGGAGGTTGACAGCAAAGATTAAGACATGAGAACATATAACCCTAACCCTAACCCAAATACATAGCCACCCGGAGAACATTTATTAAATAACTGTGCCAACTTGCAACTAAATGAATCATGGGGAGATACGTTGTCTGAATTGATTGCTTTTCGCCGGAAGCATATGTAAAATGCATCAGGATTTTGCATCGGAATTTAACCCGATGCCAAACCTTAACTGTCCGCGCGCGTGGAAAAATTGTGAGAATGATTACGAACCACAGCAGGATCTAATGTGAAGTGGATGAGATAAAGTTATATCCGCTTTGAGGAGAATGTATATATATATATATATATATATATATATATATATATATATATATATATATATATATATATATATGTATATACATACTGTGTTTACCGCTCAGGAAATGATACCTTAAAGTTAATGTCAGATACTCAAAAATACGCAACCAGAAGATGTAACTGTATAATACATCATCGTATCACGATTACAATCAATAACTATCATTGCGTTTACAACATCCTACTCTCTCTCTCTCTCTCTTTGTCTCTCTTTCTCTCCTTCTCTCTCACTCTCTGTCTTTTCTTTCTCTTTTTCTCTCTCTCACTCTCTCTCTCTATATATAAATATGTATATAAACATATATATATATATATATATATATATATATATATATACATATGTATATAGTATATGTATTCTATTTGTTTTTGTAGATTTTAATCCGTTTAAGCTTAAGTGTTTATAAAAAGTGCTCAATAACAAGTAGAGCTGTCTATAAGTATACATTCTTATTCATACAAACATTATTGGTTACATATGTGCATACATGTTTCGGTTGCACTCTTCGCAGAGAGTCAACCTCATCAGACCAAGGATTCAGAGTAATAGGATGGGTTTGCAAATTTATTCAGAATAAATCCTTGTTTGGGATTGGTTATTCTTTCTATTTCTTATGAATTGGTATCGGATTACCTATTTTACTTGTTGACCGTTCAGCCTTTTTTACGACCTAACCATCCCTGTTTTTTATTCCCTACTTAGCGATGGCTACTTTTTAACCCTAGTTGAATTCCCAAATCCTACAAACACATTTACCTTACTTATCAGTAAAATACACACATATAAACAGATTTAATAGGTACATCAGTACACATAAATAAACAGACATTAATATACACACACATCTAAACATAAACACCCACACAGATCCACTTTCAAGTAAAAATTGTATTTAAAAGCACGTACTTGCCTATGGATATACTTTTAGTATATAAAGCAGTTTCAATATATAAATTAATTTTAATACATGTATATACATACACGAACACACATACACATAAATATAACATTTATATATATATACGTATATAGACACACATGTACACACATCCATGTACGTACATATATGTATACATCCACAACGCGAATATACATATATATACATACACACATACACACACATATACATATATATATACATACCCATGTATACACACGCCTAGACCCCACACACCCATATACATACATATACACACACATATATATATATATATATATATATATATATATATATATATATATATACACATACACAAGCATACACGAACATATGCAAGCACGTACATATAATATATCACCCCGATTACCCAAATATAAAGACTAAACACAAATATATACACGTGTATCCATAGCTGGATACACATAACATGCATGCACAATGCATAGATACATATACACATACATACATAAACATATATAACCGTATATACAGCAGACATATAGGCAAATGAATAAATATGCCTATTGCCTAGCTATACATACACAAGGAATGAATATAGAATGCAAATAAAATATGAATATAAAAATAAAATTAAAATTCTTCATCAGTTTAAACATACTTGGACAAATAAGATATCAGTAAGGTATCAATACCCATACATACACATATATTTCGATCAGATCACGCATGTATACATACATACACATACACATATACATACCTACATAAACCATACAATTATATACCTATACACCCTCACAGATACGCGTACACCTTCCTACCCATATATCATAAAAATACATAAAATTACATAAAATCAGTATATATGCCTACAGATACCTTGCACACGCATATGTGAGTTTACACAAATACTAGCATGCATGTACACCAAACATGACCGCATGTACACAAGCATCCATAATTCACTAATAAAAACCATGAATTATTGATCCAATCAATCTCAGCTCAAATTACTCATATTTAAAGATAAATACCCTAAGGATAAGTAGGCCAACAAAATATAGTGCATGTGATTCTTTTAGTTAATTCTATAAATACATACACACATATATACGGAGTAACCATGCGTATGCGCTGAAAACCTTATTATAGGTTGGTGTGTAGTAGTTTTTGGATGATGTAGGTTCAAAATTATAAAGGCATCAGAATTTAAAATTAAATAATGATAATAATCATGTAAATTAAAAAATAAAATAAAATAACATAAAATAATCAGTAAAAAATAAAGGTAAAGTAACAATAATGAATAGAAATAATAAAAATAAAAAGAATACAAAAATATAAAAAGAATAAAAATAAAAAATAATAAATGATAAAAAAATAAAATAAAAAATGATAAAAAATAATAAAAAATAATAATAAAAAAATAAAAATAAAATAATAAAAATAAAATTATAAAAAAAAAAATAAAATAAATAAATTAAAAAAACAATAAAAATAAAAATAAAAATAAAAATATGAATAAAATAAAATAAAAATATAAATATATAAATAAAATAAAAATAAAAATAAAAATTAAAAAAACAATTTTTTTTTTAAATAAAAATAAAAAATATATATAAAATAAAAAATAAAAATATATGAAATAAAAATATAGGAAATAAAATAAAAAAATAAAAAATAAAAAAATAATTTTAAAAAATACAATAAAAAATTAAAATAAAAATAAAAAATTAAAATAAAAATAAAAATAAACGATAAATTAAATATAATACAAAATAATAAAAAATAAAATATAAAATAAAATTAAAATAAATAATAAAAAATTAAAAATAAAATACAGCAAAATATTAAAGAAAATAAAATAAAAATAAGATTACAAATTAAAATAGGGTGTGTGTTATGCTAACAATGAAGTAACAGTAGAGTGGTCGGAGTTATTCGTAATCTAAAGTCTGCTTAGCGTGTGCTCCTTTAAATGGTTGCAGTTCAAACTCGTTTCGTTTCTGACGTTGAGTAATTTTTCTCTATCTTTAAATGTCACAATTTCAAGTATCTCACCCAGGCATAGGAAACAGGGTGATGAGAGTGATTTACATGTTTTCGCCCTTCTGATTATGCTTCATCTAATTATTGGGTTTGTTCTCGTCTATCAATTTCCAGAAGTGTCGGGACAGCGAAGTGTTACTATATTTCTTATTTCTGAAGGATTATTTATGTGTGTAATACCTATCTTTAAAACTTCTTGACGTGCTTCCTATATAGAACTTACTATCGTCTGGATTTTCAAGAGTGTAGATTTCCGCACGATATATTACCGATGCGGTGACGCAATTTTTTTGTAAGGGACATTCCTCCTGTCTTTGACAGTTACAATTGTTAGTTGTAGGATTACTTTCACTATCACTATTAGTATCATTCCTTTTAAGTATTTTATTGTTATGTTTTTTTATTATTCTTCTTATGCTGTCTGTACAGTATAACTTAGTTTTAATGTATTCTTATTAGATAGCTGAAGTGTGTTACCATATATATATATATATATATATATATATATATATATATATATATATATATACGATATTGATTAAAAAACGTGGATAACTTTAAACTATGAAAATTAAAAAAATAGTACACGCGTTAACTTTTTATAAATAATTTCTCATGTGTTTCAATTTTACTATTTATACTTATTATTTTCTGTTATTGTCTTCACTATAATTATTATACATTATTCTATATATTAATACGATAGCGTGTGTGTTCGTGTGCCACGCTTACATTTAAAGATCTGCGCATGCGTGTCACAACTAGATTTGGAAAACTATTCAAGTTATCTAATTTTCGTAATATTTTCAATTATTTACTTTTTGCGCAACGGATAGCGACGTAGGATTTTGACGTCTATTTTTGACGTCGGTCCGACTGGTTTATAGTTCTATTCCAACCAACCTCTACGAGGGAGGGGACGACCGGAAAGATACATATTAATACGATAGCGTGTCTGTTATTTTTTGTGTCACCCTTATATCAAAAGCAACGATCTTCCGAATCTTGGTATGCTACTCATGAATTGAAGCCAACTTTAATTTAATCTAAATCATTTACAAAGTAAAGTTTAGTCGTCGAAATCAGAATTAGTCGATCGATCAAATCGAGAAAAAAATCTGACCGACGGACGGACACGAAAAAACAATATAATTAGTATTGAAATCATCATTTCGTGTAATTTACACGGGTCTCACTAGTATATATTATTACATATATTCGGTCTAAATGTGTATTACTTATTATATTAATATTAATAATTATTTAATGTAAACATTCATCAATAATTTATATTACTAACATTCATAAACATTTTGCTTGATACGTCTATTAGTTTTATGATATACATATACCCAAGTTCATAATCAATTTATCTAGACATTTATAATTATTGATATTACCACTGTAAATATGTTTACTGTAAGTGTTAACATTTAAATGTGACTTCACGCATACTATTTATACTACAGTTGTTATAAATATGTCTATTATTAATTGATAATTCATTTAAATGAACAATTTGAGTTATTATAATATTTAAATTCTCTTTACTGTTGTGAAGTTGTTCCACAGTAAATAATAAATAAAGGAAGTCAAGTCGAGGGTTAGTTTAACAAGTGTATTAACAAAGTAAGGAATTGACTAGCTCTTGGCTAGACAGTTACAAGACTGAGTTTTGTCTTCTGGTGTCTCGCACTATTTATAGTGACAACCGGTGTTGTTTCTCCTGTGTAAGAACGGCCGGTGTAACATTTACTATTATTATTATTTTATTGAACTATGAAACATGTAATACTCAAGTCTATTAAGATAGAATGAGAGAATAAAATTAGTAATAATTAATGATTTAACCGAATTATTATAGAAGTTGTTAACGGTTTGGCCGGAAGTGCATTGGTATGCGTTATACGAACGGTTATGTCGTAAATGTTAGTGCCTTTGTAAAGAAAAATGAAAATGGAGTAAAAAATGAGAGATAAAAAGAGTATACAGAAATAAGACAAAGACTTTAAACAGAATAATTGCGGTAAAAAAAGGTTGTTAAATGTTGATCTTGAAATGCATATTTATCAATTAAATATGAGTGGACACACAGATATCAATAAGACTTGGACCTTTATATACAAAAAGTAAAAGAGTTAAAAAAGGTTTCCCTTTTAAATCAATACCTTCCTGCTCCATTGGTATCTGATGTAACTTATATGTAAAACTACGTCACTTGTCTGAACGCACAGGAAGACAGAAGAAAATTTACCAAAACCCACACAAAACGTTGCTTCACAGAACTCATAAACACACCATAATCCATTGTGTAAACATTATTTTGACCCAAATATCCTAATACTATAATTGTATGTATAGCCATATCTTTACATAACTATCAATACGTCCCGGTGCTCTATGCCCGTTTTCCACAAAAATGTTTCACTCGCTCCCAATCATCGCCGATCTTCATCATAATAACAACACAAATGGATAACACTACATGGATTATGGCTGTCCTTACCAACATTGACATATATACTATGAGATCATCTAGGAAAACACATAAATTAATTTCTTTTGAGACGATGGACCTCATTCACATCTCCTAGTATATATTTGTATTATAACATTTGAGAACACAAATGTTCGAGAGTCAAGTAATCGTACGTTTTTCTGTTTGTAAATACAATATATGAACAAATAATTGTTTCTTCTTTGATATTTGTGTCCCAGACGTTTTAGAATTATCTTTTATCAATGCACGCCATTTTTGTTTCTTACATTGTAACGGCAGTGTTTTTGTTATTGCGTTTCCTGAATGCTTTTTAGTATTGTTTAATATTTAATTCTCATTGAAATGCTTAACAATAGTGTTTTCTTTTGTGTTCGATTTCACATTGAACGTTGTTTTCCGTATGTTTTTTTCTTAATGAGTGTTTATTTTGTAAGCTGAGAAAATATTTGTATTTATATTCTTTTTCCGATTTCGTATCTTCCTCATTGCATTTTCTTTTTCGTTTTCACTTGTCCGCCGAGAAGACTCAATGGATATATTTATTTTCTCTTTTTTTGATGTTGTGAGGCGGATTTCCCTGATTTCTTGACCACAATCTGGTGTTGCTCGCCGCAAAACAAGTGTGTGTCTAACCATCTTTGTTTAGTGAACTAGAAAATACAAATATCAAATATCATATATGACGTATGTGCTACTATGTTTTTTTTTCACGGGCGCTAAATACGAAACTCTGTACTCTTCAACAAATAGTTTACGTGTCACGCCGCCATAATCCTCACGCTACGTTACAAACGAAAATGAAAATTCGAACTTATTTGTTTTTACTCCATTCGAGAATAAGCCTACACTTCTTAGAAGTATATTCTCTCGCAGGGTTAATCAGAAATGAAGACTCGAAACACAAACAGCATTTTACATTTCTTAATTCCATTGCTAACGACGTAATTTCACAGCTGCAAGTATTTATTTATGTACAGTAGACTTCTTACCAGGGACGCTTTCTGCGGAGCAAAGCTCAGGACGCCCTCGCTTTATGCAACGATCTTTTCTCTCTTCTTTTATGATTATCTGATTTTATTTTCATATTTTCCTCCTGTTTTACGGATGCATTCTTTAAAAAATACACCACGAATGTGTATTTTATATCATAATCTGGCTCTCCCGTATTCATAATAGCTGTTGTTGATTATCCGTATGATTTGTATTATTATAAGTAGTAGTAGTAGTAGTAGTAGTAGTAATAGTAGTAGTAGTAGTAGTAGTAGTAGTAGTAGTAGTAGTAGTAGTAGTAGTAGTAGTAGTAGTAGTAGAAGATGATGTTATGCGGTATCTACCTCGTCATGGTGTCATCGTTACATAGACAGGCGCAGGAAGAGATAAAGACAATCGAGGGCAGACACAAGGGCAGAAAGTTAATGATTTTAAAAAAAATATTTTACTGTATATAAACCACTTTTGCATATTCACGTATTTATTCATGCTATCTGTTTTAAACTTTGTTTTTGTATTCGTAGGTATACATTTTGTAAACAAAATCCTATAGCGCCTTGATGGCAACTATTCAACGCACCGTCCATTCTGCAAGAATTATCTCAGTTATCTCCCTTATATTTGAAGAGTTCGAACGCAAAACGCGATAAATCCAATTCGGTTAAAAATAGACCTTAAGCAATAAAAACACGAATATATTCAATTTAGACTTCGACCGAAAGCTGAGTTTAATTGAAATCAAAACGAAATTAGTTCGGTATCATATTGTGTAACACATAGTGTTGGGGTGTCGTTGAGTGTGGAAATGCAACACTTTTTGTAGGGACAGTTTCGTGATTTTTAAAATGACGTTTATAGCGTTTTGCATCCGAACTCTTCATTTATATCGTAGTCCTCCCACTTGGACGTATTCTAACCAACGTTTGAGAATGCGGTCTCCTGCGAATAAGTTTTTAAAAAATGTTCCGCCTATTTGTGGAAAATCCACACAGAGAGTGTCTATTTCCTGCACGTTATTTAAACTGGACAAATGTTTCAGTTATCTCCCACTATTACCCTGTGTTCTTAATTACGATAACGCAGTGTGTTTAGATGACATCTTCTGATAACAATAGCAGAGACTCGCAGAGAAACATAAGACAACGTAATTCAATTTAATCTTCATTGGTCATGCATAGTGTTATATCTTCGAACCCGACAACACGTGTTGTTTTCTGATTGCATTTGGGCCATTAATGTATTCCTTTCTTGATGACGACGAATGTTGCTCTAACCTTATATTTTATAATGCATACGACATTTAATGTTTCCCTACGTCTAATTAACTTCATATTTTACACACTAATTACTTGGGAATATATGTTTATATATTTAAAAGCCACCGTATTTTCAGTGTGATTAGTTTCTTTTTTTTTTACATTCGCCTGTGATAGTCACGATAACACAACACATGAACTAGCAAATACATACCCGGGCCATTAATCGCTACGAACTTAAACACTCGGATATTAAATATTATCAGTTGCCACGACAATAACAGGGACTCTAAGCTAACTAAATATGAAGTGCGTCCTTAGTAGATAGGAATTTTGAAAACACATCATAATTGCTAGAACTATACAATCAACATCTTTAGTATTATACAGATATGAATTAGACGCAAGGGAACGAGAACATAAGACTACTATCCAAGAAAGCCGCTGTAATATTAGGAGGTGTGCTCAGTATTGTAACTAATCATATAGAGCTGTTTAAAAATAAGACATCATTCATAAGGCTTAGCTGAACATGTTATACCGGTATTGTTTCCAGTCATCATGGAATTCTATTTCTAACTCAACTCAGGAGAGAATGTGAAAATAGGAGGCAACCTTTGTTTCATTTTTCACTCTTTGCTCCGGTGCCCTTTTATCTCAACACAACGGAAATCGGAACACACACACACACACATGAATATATACAGGGTCGGGCAGCTAAATTGGTACTTTTTTTTATTTTTACAAAATTCATAATTTAAAGGATTAAATATGGAAAGATATCATTTTAACATTTATTTATTTAATTATTACAGTCTATTGAACAAAAAAATTCAATATGAGCACCCTTTGCATCAATTATTTTGGAGATTCTTTGACGAAACCGTGAACAGCTCCTCTTTATTTTATTGGGATCGAGATTGCGAAATGCTCGTTGAATGGCTGTCTTCAATGTGTTTGTATTTGGTTGTGGATTGACATTAGTCTGTCCCTCGACGACGCCGAATAGATAATAGTCGCAAACATTTAGATCTGGAGAGCTGCTGGGCCAAATATCCTTCGGAACAAACAAGGGAAGATTCTCCTTCATGAAATATTGGACTTTCCTGTATCCATGCACTGGTGCCGAGTCTTGGATGAGCATGACTTTCGTAGGGTTGTAGTTTCTACGGATCCAAGGCAATAAAACATTATTAAGAATGTTCAAATACTCCGCTGTGTTGATTTTAAGACCCGCTTCGATGAAATGAGGAGGCTTCACCTTTCCATCACTTGCCACGGCGGCAAAAACCATCACAGAAGCAGGATTTTTGCTCTGCATCACAGGAGGAACTTCCGAAGGGTCACGGGCAATAACTCGAGTGTTCTGGCGATTTGGAACCTCATCAACGATGAACCTTTTCTCATCAATAAAAATGCGCACATGTCCTCGTTTGTGTTTCAGATGGTTGATAAGCTTGGGGCATCTTTCAACTCTGATAGCTTTTGAACGGGCAGTGAAGAGATTATGGCTTCTCCTAACGTAGGACTTCATCCCAATATCTTCGTTGATTGCTCTGCTGATAGTTCTGCGACTCACATTGCGTTTTTTTGCCAGTTTCGACATCGACTGACTTGGGTCTGCCTTTATCGACCTTTTTAGCCCCACCAGGAAAGTGTTTGCACGCTTTCGATCACTACGAGTACTGTGCCGACTTCTATCAACCTTACACTCGACATCGAAATTAGCCACAACCCGATAGACAGTCGTTTTTGCATAGCCAGTGCTCTTAACAATGTCCGAAGGAGAACTCCCGGCGCGTCTCATTTCGCATATAGTTATTTTTCGTGCTAATTCCGCCATATTAAAACAAATTTGAGTAAATATAATTATGCTATCTTGCAATAAAGTGTTTAAGGATCCTTAGTAAAAAAAACCGTAATCATATGATCAAAAATAAAAAAGATATTAGCATTTTAAATTAGTTCCAATTTATCTGCCCGACCCTGTATATATATATATATATATATATATATATATATATTGTATGGATCCCATCCATTTTCCGGATTAATGTCCTAATCTCGGATGAGGATTGGCTGATGAATCTGCCGTAAATTTCTTTTAGGTCCAAAGTAATTTCTGACCCATCTGCGTCCATCTTCAGTGGAATAATGTCAATAATAATACTGTTAATGATACGTGCCTTAGAGAAAATATGCTGCCTCAGTACACCCCCACACCCCCCCACACACACACGCATATATATATATATATATATATATATATATATATATATATATATATATTCTGTTTTCAAACAGACTACAACATGAATATTTAAACGGTGCAATCTGTACACACTTTAAAAGTAAACGCATGAGAATAAATAAGATGTTTACTGTAGTTGTGCTTCAACACTGCTTACGCCCCGGAAAACAAATAAATAAATAATTACATTAATGTTATATATATACAGGGTCGGGCAGATAAATTGGAACTAATTTAAAATGCTAATATCTTTTTTATTTTTGATCATATGATTACGGTTTTTTTTACAAAGGATCCTTAAACACTTTATTGCAAGATAGCATAATTATATTTACTCAAATTTGTTTTAATATGGCGGAATTAGCACGAAGAATAACTATATGCGAAATGAGACGCGCCGGGAGTTCTCCTTCGGACATTGTTAAGAGCACTGGCTATGCAAAAACGACTGTCTATCGGGTTGTGGCTAATTTCGATGTCGAGTGTAAGGTTGATAGAAGTCGGCACAGTACTCGTAGTGATCGAAAGCGTGCAAACACTTTCCTGGTGGGGCTAAACAGGTCGATAAAGGCAGACCCAAGTCAGTCGATGTCGAAACTGGCAAAAAAACGCAATGTGAGTCGCAGAACTATCAGCAGAGCAATCAACGAAGATCTTGGGATGAAGTCCTACGTTAGGAGACGCCATAATCTCCTCACTGCCGGTTCAAAAGCTATCAGAGTTGAAAGATGCCCCAAGCTTATCAACCATCTGAAACACAAACGAGGACATGTGCGCATTTTTATTGATGAGAAAAGGTTCATCGTGGATGAGGTTCCAAATCGCCAGAACACTCGAGTTATTGCCCGTGACCCTTCGGAAGTTCCTCCTGTGATGCAGAGCAAAAATCCTGCTTCTGTGATGGTTTTTGCCGCCGTGGCAAGTGATGGAAAGGTGAAGCCTCCTCATTTCATCGAAGCGGGTCTTAAAATCAACACAGCGGAGTATTTGAACATTCTTAATAATGTTTTATTGCCTTGGATCCGTAGAAACTACAACCCTACGAAAGTCATGCTCATCCAAGACTCGGCACCAGTGCATGGATACAGGAAAGTCCAAGATTTCATGAAGGAGAATCTTCCCTTGTTTGTTCCGAAGGATATTTGGCCCAGCAGCTCTCCAGATCTAAATGTTTGCGACTATTATCTATTCGGCGTCGTCGAGGGACAGACTAATGTCAATCCACAACCAAATACAAACTCATTGAAGACAGCCATTCAACGAGCATTTCGCAATCTCGATCCCAATAAAATAAAGAGGAGCTGTTCACGGTTTCGTCAAAGAATCTCCAAAATAATTGATGCAAAGGGTGCTCATATTGAATTTTTTTGTTCAATAGACTGTAATAATTAAATAAATAAATGTTAAAATGATATCTTTCCATATTTAATCCTTTAAATTATGAATTTTGTAAAAATAAAAAAAGTACCAATTTAGCTGCCCGACCCTGTATATATATATATATATATATATATATCATTATTATTAAATAAATGTTATATATATAGACATATATATATATATGTTACGTTTTTTATTCGAGAGAAATGCCTCGCATATTAATGTAAGACAAATTGGTTGATTCTAAAGAAAATTTAATTTTCCAAAGGGAGATAATATTGCAAGGTTGCTAATTTAAAGTACTCATCAATTTATTTATTCTCGAAAGTTTTCAACGTAATTGGAGCTTAATAATAAGTATTAAATATATATATATATATATATATATATATATATATATATATATATATATATATATATATTTATATATATATATATATTTATATACAAGTATGTATCTTTTCTATTTATATATAATTATATTTCTCATACAGACACGTACAAACGCCGCTACACTTACGTGCCCATCTTTCGATCTGAAGTCATTAGAAACTAAGATCTCCTTCAGCGGAAAGTATTTCCTTCCACTTAGTCTGTTCTTTCTTATATATGTGTATGCGTAATTCATGCCAGTGTATATTTGTTTGTCACGAAATGCAAGTATAGTTTCAGGGAGAGGCTTTATAAGAATACATTTTCTGAAACTATATCATCGAGGATCAGTATATTTATTTTAATAAATGTGAGTACAACGTAATGCTTGGGTCTGCGTTTGCGCTTGATATCTATAAAAAAGGAATACAACTTTTGTTTCACTTACAACTTAATAGTTATACAAATCAAAATATGTGCTAATCGTGTTCCCCTCTCAATCTGGTGAAATACTAGAGATTTACCGGCAATTATGTAAATTAATATGAGTTCATGAACATCCGCGCAAACCAAATAAATGATTAGTATATCCTTGGGCCCAACCAAAATGTTGATCATAATAAAATATGTACATATGTTTATTTGACAGGTTTTCCCGGTTATTCAACCCCCATTACATTGTGTGTCTATTAGGAACATTTTGTAAGGAAGCATTCAGGTATGTCACACTGTTCACAGATGCGTATCGTTTTCTTTCACAGAAAGAAACATAAGAAACATACATTTAAAATGTGTATGTTTCTTTTTATTTGTTTATTAATGTACACTATTTCAGCTTTCTTACATTATACACACACACACTAACCCTAACACACACACACACACATATATATTCATTTATTTTAGTACAGAAACATTAGTGCAATATTCGTACCGTCGGTTTCAACATTCGTACCGTCGGTTTCAAGCACAGAAGGACTTAAATAGATATTACGCTCTTAATTTTTAATTTTTAACCTTAATTCTAAATTAATCGAGCACTCTGCTGGGAGTGTTTATGCTTTATTACAAAGAAGTTATATATATATATATATATATATATATATATATATGTGTGTGTGTGTGTGTGTGTGTGTGTGTGTGTGTAGACACTCCCTTGCAACACGCCCACCATCTATTTTCATTTTTTAAAACTTTTATTTCACCCAAACAAATCACATTGTCATTGAGACGTAAGAGGGTACATTGAATAAGGTGTCAGATTGTATCTTTAATAGCGAGTTTTGCAGCGAGTTGCTTTTTCTTTCATTTAGACTTTTACATGTGGGTAAAGTCAGGAAATCAGTGAGGATGGAGGAGGATCCATAGCAGTTCAATTAAAGAATCTATCAGAGTAGAAAGCCTATCGGAATCTGGAGTCTTATAGAGTTATTGGTTGGATTTTGATTATTGTCGGGTTGGTCGGTTGTATTTATGTCAAGTGTGTACCAATGCAACAAGTTCGTTGATGCAGAGTCAAATTGTACCCGTAAAAAACATTGCGACGATGAGACATGGGCTGAAACCTAGTAGAAATCGTGGGACTTATAAAAGGAAATGCTAATTGTTGACACTGTCTACAATGGAGAGACTATCTGTTCGTACACAAGCTGAGATTGTGCAACACTCATCTATAACGGCTTTGTTGAGATATTGATTACTGACTGGTGTTTGATATTTTCTAGCATGGTAAATATAACCGACCTTTTTGCAGCAGCCGGGGCAGTATATGCTACGTATTTGTTTCGATTAATATTATCTGTGAATATAAGGTCGAAAGGTGTGCATGTTGGACTCTCAGGTAAGGTGATATCAGTCATGACAATCAGGGATTGAATGATTTCTTATGATGATTAAAAGATAAGGAACTTTGTCTTAGTAGCATTGACTTTTACTATCTATTCTATTATTCTACTAAAAACTGAGAGACATTTTCTAAGGATTCAGCTATTATAGAAAAAAAACAAACAGGATGCAGGAAGAACTGTTTAGGCACCAAGGACTAGTTGTTTTAAATAAGACAATCCGTGCGGACTATAAGAAGAGGCAGATTAACCTAAGCATGGCTTGGATCGATTACCAAAAGGAACATGATAGGGAACCCTACACATAGCTTCTTGAATTATAAATTCGGTCATCAAGAAATCTATGTACATATAAATATGTGGCAAACGACAGCGCATTAAGTAGCACTAATGGAATAATAACACTCCCTGACGTCAGGATCTGAAGAGGAATCACCCAGGGAGATAGCCTATTTTCCTACTTTTTGTAAAATACTAAATAGCTATGCCGCACCGAATAGCTGTGATACAGCGAACCAGTCTGTATGTGGATGACTATATGAAGCTTCCTCCCTGGGTAGAGGTTATTTGTAAGAATATCGCCAACTGCCATTAGCTTTAAGGCATAGCTCTTAAGGTAAAACTAATTCGAGCTCCCGCCAGTTGCAATGTTTACATTGAGATATTACTTACATTCAGTCAGAGAGAGCAAGAAAGAAAGAAAGATAGAGGGAGATTCATATTTATATGTATATAGGTGTAATCAGTCGACGGAAAATAATAAGCGCACAAATGAGGGAAAGAATAATAATAATGAAAAATATAAAATAATAACAACTGAGAATTAATAAAAAAAACAATCGTGCAACTTAGAATATCGTGCTGAGTAAATATATATATATATATATATATATATATATATATATATATACGCATATTATACTTTCATTCACATCAATAGAAACACATCAAATATTTTGTAACGCTGAATTCAAGTAATGATTTTCCCTAGAGATCCATTAATTCTCATTTTCATTTTTCTTTCTTCATCCTCAATTTAATTTTACCCCATTATTCAAAATGTTCTGCATTTTTCTCCGTAATCAAGGAAGCTGTCAAAACTGAATTTAATAATATTTACATAGTTAATGCCCCAAGGTACGTATCATTAGAATACATTGTGCTTATTATATACGAGCTCAAGACACACGTATGCTTGTGTATACACGTAAACAAATATATACATATATATATATATATATAGATATATATATATATATATATATATATATATATATATATATATATATATATAGATAGATAGATAGATAGATAGAGAGATAGATAGATAATAATATTTATATAAACATATGTATGTAATCAAATAATAGGACACAAAGTATGACAAATAATATGATAAATACTATGAAAAACGTTCTTGGCCTTGTGGCTAAGATCAAAGTGTAGTATCTGTTCCGATGGATACTGCACACCATAGACTGATATTGTCTTAACCTTCGGAGCTTGATTTACGCTGGTCTATGGGTCTGTCCTGGGCAGTTCAAGGAGGTTCATCCTCCCAGGCTTCGCCTCCCCTCTTTGGGGAGGAGTAAGTTTATTACTTACTGCCTGAGGCGCCCCTACCGGGGAATGCCGACGAGGCTGCCAAGGCAATTTTTAATGGTCAGAGTGCTCATCTCTCGGGCGTTGGCTTTTCAAACCCCACTTTCCCGACCCGACCTTACTAGTGGGAGTAAGATAAAAACTGGCCTTGTGCCTAACTCCTGGAGAGGAGTAAATCAATACTATTATAAGGAAATAACTATTTGCATATTTTCATGTAAGCTTTCAATTCTGGTGATCCAAACTAGTTCGCAGATCAATCAATTAACGTGCATTGTAGATGCGGTTAAACTCAATACACTATTAAGATATTAGCATTGATGATGTTACCACAGTCTGTATTGATTTACGCCTCTCTAGGAGTTAGGCGAAAGGCCAGTTTTTATCTTACTCCCACAAGTAAGATGTGACCCAAGGTCGGGTCGGGAAAGTGGGGTTTAAAAATTGTCTGGGCAGCCCCGTCGGCATTCCACGGCAGGGGCGCCTCAGGCAGTAAGCAACAATCCCACTCCTCCCCAAAGAGGGGAGGCAAATCCTTGGAAGGCGGACCTCCCAGAACTGCACAGGACAGACCCATTGACCGGCGTAAATCAAGACCCGAACGCCAAGACAACACCAGTACGGGGTGCAGCATTCATCGGAACAGATACCACACCCCGATCTCAGCCAAAAGGCTAAGACACTTACTGTAGTTTGCAATAACAAATAGACACGCAAGCCTCAGCATATGCACTGCTAACTAAATGCGAATTTGCTAAACGGATTAAAATAAACCGTCCGATAGCATTATCCCACCTTAACAAGTTTAATAAATACCGCAAAGGATTGATTCAAATTAAATAAACTGCGGAATGTGTTGTCAACGAATCATCTTTTGTCAGATAAAATGGAAACATGTATTAATTAAGAGTGGACACATTTCTCGTAAAAACACTGACGATTTCGACCTTTTTCTTTCGTGTGAATCAGATGATTTTGGTGTTGGCATTAGTTTTCCCGATGTTTTTCTAGTTAAACATATTTCTGGAAAGACATCGGGTGCTTACGGGAAGGACCACGAGAAGGTTGCCAACATCCCTAATTGAAAGTGGTACTGTGAAACCGACTGGATTCGAACGTGGAACACCCAGGTTTTAAGTCCGTGTCGTTATCAACTTAACCACCGTCACCTCCCACAATTTCTTATAATGCACGACGATCAGCTCAGCGGTTTGATTAATAACTGGAATTCTACATGATTTTTTCCAGGTTAACGTGATTTCAGCGTCGGACATATTCATCGGGTTGTGTTGACCAGCTGCCGTCATATTTAATTACTAATCTGAAAGCCGCAGTTCAAAATTACGGAAAATCGTAGAAATTCGTAGGGTTTTACGAAATTATAAAATAGTGTCGTAACAAGTTACAGAAATATGTACAATCCGTGTCAGTAAAGAGACAATTGTAAGGCGATGAATTTCCATTCTTCGTAATGATGGAGAATTCGCTCGTTCGCTCTCTTCTGACTGTCTCCTTTCCTCTGCATAGAGATCGCACATGCACAGACATGAAAATATGCAAGTATTTATTTCCTAGACCTAGTATTTGTCATATTATTTGCCATATTATTTGTCATAAAACACACACACACACACACACACATATATATATATACAAATATATATATATATATATATATATATATATATATATATATATATATATATATATATATATATATATATATATACAGTGGTGTATTAAAAGCGAACTTTTAGGAAAAGTGAAACCTATTGTGAAGAGTATATAGCCATGGCCACCGAGAGTTGACAAGGCCAAGCAACTAACTTCTTGCCCCCCCTCTGACGTCATTGTGGTTGGTTAACTTAATTTCGCGCTTTTTAAAATTTCATTTTATAATTCACAAAGTTAAAATGCTTACTGCATGTGTTTGGATTTCCAAAAGAGAAAGAATTACTGCAAATATGGATACACGTAATAAAGCGAGATATGTTTACACCGACTAAATATAGTGTAGTAAGTTTGAATTTTTTAAAATTATATAAAAAATCAAAAGTCTGAATTACTTATTCATTATTTGATAAAAAAATAGTTTTCCATTTTTTTTATTACTTTTTTCGATGTCTTAAGTGTAGTATAGTTTATCTTTTCTCTGTACTTTTGTAGATTAAATAAATGAAATAATAACGTCGTATTTAATCAATATTTTCACAAAAAATATTAATTAAACAATGCTTTATTCAATGATAATATCGTTAATTCTTCGAGTTATACTTGTTAATAAACAAGAGTGTAGGGGCATTTTTCGTAATATATACGAAATAGTTTGTTTTTAAAAAATTATTTTAAACATATACAGATCTTTATTTTCATTAAAAAAATCATGGATTGTTTTCATATATATAAAAATATACGTTTAGTAAAGGTGTATTTTGTTTAAAAAAAAACAAAAACATTTTCACTAAGATTTTTTAAAAATGTTTCACTATATCTCCTGTGCTTGTTTATTAATAAATATTTAAAATTTCATTAAAATTGGTTGATTTCCTGAATTTTGGCGAATTTTTAAGTGAAGGGAGGGTCAAAATGTTTTTACATTGTGGGGATCGGGCTTTTGATTTTGCACTTACCTATCTCTTAATAGCAAGATAGGAGTTGGTGATTCCATTATTAAACAAACAGTTAACATTGAACTTTTTTTTGTATAATTTTTAAACAAATTTCAAAGTCTGAATTACTTACGGTTGATTGGGTTAGAAGTTTAAATAATGGTAATTCATAATTCAGTTTTTTGCAGTATTTGATCGTGAATTATTATTTTCTTTAAGTTTATATTGAATAAAAATCAGTTTCAGGATAAATCGAATCGTGTTCCTTTCTTTTTTTTTACATGCAATTTTTTAAGTTTTCTAATGCTTTGTTTTAAATATTTACAATATCGTATGGTCAACATGTTTTGATATTTTTGATAACTTTAGTGAAGGTGTTTTTGTTTACAGGAAAAATTTATTATATTCCGTGATCATTAATTAATAAATACTGAAAATTTCATTAAAATTGGTTGATTTCCTGAATTTTGATGGATTATTTAGTGAATGAAGAAGTCGAAATGCCTTCTTATTGTTATTACGACGGCCATTGTTTTGACACGCAATGCAGTGACGTCATTTTCTAGCAAACAGGCCTGTAGTAACTCTCGGTGGCCACGATATAGCTCAATTTTCGCCGCACCTGAAGTTGTGGCTTCTTGGAATTTAACTTTGATTCCTCTCTCACAACCTTTCGGGCCTTTTAACGATCTACCTATCTACATCTCATTCTCTCCGCTGGACTCTTCGACACCGGACTTTTTAGCAATCGGACATTTGCTTGCATTCGGGCAGAATTTTGCCCTGTGTTTCTTCCCCCTACAACTTTTATTTTATTTTATTTTTTCAAATTTTAAATCTTGGCCTTTGCCAACTTATCTATCCCAGCGAGTTCCTCTGATGATAAGATTTTGATCTTTGAAAAGCCTGGCTTAAGGAAAATTTAACTTGAATAAATTGCTTTTTTTGCGGAATATACCTTGCTCTGAGCAATTGAATTGAATTATGATTTAACTTTTGCTTCTCTAATTCCTTTCCATTCTTCTTCATTATATATATATATATATATATATATATATATATATATATATATATATATATATATATATATGTGTAAGTAAATTACGTGTACAACAGAATGGTAGGATTAATTTTAGAGGAAGCATTATTAAAATCAATTAAACAGACGAGTGGGGGAAAAAAAAAAAAGGAAAATTGTTAAAATCACCTTAAGGCCTTGTCGTCTGACCCTCTGAGAGGAAACGTCAGAATGGTAAATTAAAAACTAAAAGTCGAATGAGAAATGAAGGGGGGGGGGAAATAAATAAATAAATAAAACTAATTTCAGTTGGAGGAAACGAATGAGAAGGGGAAAAAAAAAAAAATTAAATCTCTCAACGTTATGGTGGCTTTGAATCATTAAAGATCTCCAACTGATGTTTCAAAATCTTTTGTCTACACAGGCTAGGTCGATAGTTGTTAATGACTAACGCCTCAAGAATATTGAGATGGTAGTTCGACCTGGCACTGTGTAAAACAGAAAACCACCCATCGGAATACCTGTCAGAACAACTATTTGTACTAACGAGGTGATTACCGATGGCTAATTCCTGTGCCTGGAAGTTCCCGGATGATCTCGAAACCTTGTGAAGGCGAATATCACGTGGTATGTGTTGGGATATTCTAAATTCTAATCTTTGGGATGTCTTGCCAACGTAGTCAGCTCCACACTGACACATGAATTTATAAACTACAGAATTCTTTTGAATGGCTGGCAAAACATCCTTACGAAAAGAAGAGAAAAAGGTTCGAGTCGTGTAAACTACCCTCAACATGGTTGCCGGAAAAATATATATAACACGGAATCACATAATCAACGGTGCGATAATTTATTTCAACCGTTTTACATTGTCAAGCATCCAAGTGAGGTGACTACATTTTTGAAAATGACCAAAGAGAAATTCACACAATTCATGAATAAATAGAGATAGAGCGACATTTTCAAAAATGTAGTTACCTCACTTGGATGCTTGCCAATGTCAGAAGGTTGAAATAAATTATCGCACAGGTGATTATATGATTTTATGTTACTTAATTTTATAATATATATATATATATATATATATATATATATATATATATATATATATATATATATACCCCTCTCTGTATTGCCTTCCCTTATATATCGCGCAATCTCCCCCTCTCTAAAATTATATATTTAATGTTTCGTATCTCCTCCTCTTAAATTTACGTATTAAATAACTCATTCACCCTCTAACAAGATATGTTGTCGCTCTCCCAATAGGTATATTAAATTGGTGACTGCGAATTACTATTTACTCATATTCAAAAATGTAATCACCTCACCTGGATGCTTGACAATATTAGAATATTGAAATAAATTATTGCACCGATGATCATGTGACTCCGTGTTACTTTATTTTATTTTATTCTGCTTATTACATCGAGCTCTCATACGCTGATTTTCTTCTGGAATTTATTTCACAATAATACAGACTATATATATATATATATATATATATATATATATATATATATATATATATATATATATATATATATATATATATATAAGTAGAAAGGAGTAGACACATTATAAACCATTGTTTCGTAAAGGTATAACTATTTTTTGAAAAACCATAACAATAGTATTTGTTAAAATAATAAATAATATTTATTTATTTTAAACTAAGCTTTCGAATATAAAATATTCCTCGTCAGAGCAAAGTGCTTTTTTTTTTCTTTTTTTTTTCTTCATCGTCTGGTGTTAATGACTTGGTGAGAAAGAAAATGTCCGGTGGTATCGACTTGTTGGTGAGAAAGAAAAAATGTTCTGTGTCTTAGAGCGTGGTTACGCCAGTTTGAATAAGTAGAAAGGAGTAGACACATTATAAACCATTGTTTCGTAAAGGTATAAATATTTTTTGAAAAACCATAACAATAGTATTTGTTAAAATAAATAAATAATATTATATTATATATATATATATATATATATATATATATATACAAGAGAAATATGTGGAATAGTGTGTGGTCGATTAAATTCTGGTTATTTGAATCAAGAAAAATGATATTACAACGCCCGTTATATGTAAAACAATGAAAAAACTCAATCTAAAGGTGCCATTTTCTATTGTCTCACTCTCTCTTTCTCTTTCTCTTTCTCTCTCTCTCTCTCTCTCTCTCTATCTCTATCTCTCTCTCTCTCTCTCTCCAGGATTATGTAGCATTTCTGCTTGTGCTAATTTTCAATTTCACCTATAATGTGTTATTGAAAGTGTTGCCATCTTCTATGGTGTTTGACTCTTCATAAACAAGTAGAGAGAAAGAGAAGGAGAGAGGGAGAGAGAGGAGTGGAAGAGAGAGGTACTAAAAGAGAGAAGAAGAAAGAAACAGAAAAAGGGAAAAGATGAAGCGGCAGTAATAGACGACATGCAGAAATATATATAACATTGCGATAAAAAGTATATATATATATATATATATATATATATATATATATATATATATATATATATTATATGTGTATATCATGGACGGCGGCACCGGGGGGCAGGGGGGAGCTAAAGACCCCCCCCACACACACACACACACACTTTTTGACTCCCCCCCCCACTTTACGGTCATCAATAATGAAGTTATATATGCATGTGTTTAACCGCCCCCCCCCCCACTTTTTAGGAGACCCCACACTTTTATAACTGTCCCGCACGTCCTGTAACATCTCTCTCGTTATATAGATAGAAAGTTTGTTTCAATGGCTGACTTGATTAGTTACTTTAAAATCACGGTCAGTTATAACAAAATTCATTGTATATCTACGTAAGTCAATCCAAAAATTGACGAATCGTTCCGCATGTATTTTGTGAAGTTAAATAATATAGAGCTAGCTTCTAATGGGCGTTGATTAGCTCAGCTTTTAGATGATACACACACATAATATATATATATATATATATATATATATATATATATATATATATATATATATATAAATATAAATCTCTTCTCTCTCTCTGTCTCTCTCTCTTTCTTTCTCTCTCTCTCTCTCTCTCTCTCTCTCTATATATATATATATATATATATATATTTATATATATATATATATATATATATATATATGGAGCACTTTAAGTAAGTTTACAACAGGCTGCCATTCATAACAAAATGCTATTGTCTACACTTCGCTTATTGAGTTCTCTTTAAAGCCGGCTTATATGTCCGCTTTATTTGGCATTAAGATGTAAATGCTATCTCGCATTCCTACGACAAGTCGTGCTGGCCACAACGGTTAGCTTCCCGATTACTGCGTCAAATATTACTTACGTATTTGATTCGAATCGTGTGAGCGGAACGAACTACATCCTCGCATTCTAATTATTGCAGGTTGAATGAAACACATTTTTTGTATATGTGTTAATTTGAAAATAATAATTATATATATATATATATATATATATATATATATATATATATATATATATATATATATATATGTTTATTTAAGATTTAATAGTCTTGATAGTTGAACCCCGTTCATTTCAGCTCGAGCGTTTGACACTATTCACTACAAGCCGATCGCGCCCTGTCTCTTGTGTATATGTACGTTGTGGCGATGTTCGCGTCTGTCGGCACGAGCGTATGGCTCGTGATTCTAGACCGAATCTGCGAACCGCGTTCGAACCATGCGACCTCTAGTAACCGCTACTCCTGCACTAATGAGGGTAGTTATAACCTGAAACGACGTCGTCTGTATGTATAAAAACACTTTAATATTTGAAGAATATGTATAGTTAACGCTCCTTTAAGATGTAATACTCTAAATATAGAGCCCTGTTTTGGAATTACACAATTGTTCTCATCCTAGCGATTATGCAAATATCAACTCAGAACGTTGAACACTATTGACGACAAAACGTTTCCAACTGTCTCCCGGGTAAGTGAACGTTAATTTCAATTACTGTATGTGGCGATTTCTCGTGGTCGTATCGGTATAGCCGTCAGTCTAGTCATTCAAGGCTTAATCTGCAAACTGCGTTAGCGCCATGCGACTGCTTGCAACCGCCGTTCTTTCACTTATGAGAGTAGAAAAAACGAAACAAAGCCGTCTGTAGGTATAAACCACTTTGATATACAAACCTATGCACATGTATATATTTGTATTAGTATAAACACATTATATATATATATATATATATATATATATATATATATATATATATATGAAGGTTTATAACTAAAAGATAACTTTTACAGAATTAGACCTATTGTGAGATGATAAGATGTTAATCTTTGAAAAGCCTGGCTTAAGGAATGAAATTGAAAGAGAAGGAGAATAACTATTTTAATTTATTAAAGGCTCTTTGAACAACTGAAGATATTGATCTGTTTCCATTTGCAGGTCTAATTATTTTTCATTGACTCACCTTATATATATATATATATATATATATATATATATATATATATATATATATATATATATATATATATATACTTAGGCAGCAAGTTATTATCCTGGCAAGTGTTGTTGAACGCCATGGAAGTTTCTCGTTTGTACATCGTCTTCGTGAGGTTCCCAAACCGTCGGGCTATCTTTCTGGTTTCAGGTGGCAGTCCGTAGAGTATTTCCACGATTGTTTATAATTCGGCCATTTTTTTCGAGCGCTGTCGACTTTCTTAGTCGTCTTCAGGATTAGTTTTTTTTTTAAATAAGAAGACTTCACTTAATGTGTTTAGGTATCGTTATAGATGAATGAAAGAAAAGAGAGGATGTGTGGTTGCGTTTATTTTATTCTATCGTTTGTGTGTTTGGTTTTATTGTTTAGAATTAATTAATTCTTATTTTTACTATTGTTTATTTTTGTATTATTATTTTTTCCTATTATTACTATTATTACCATTATTTTTTATAACTTTATTTTCATTTAATTATGGAATAATTGTAATATGTTAGTACCTGTGTTGATAGCTTTTTTGTTAATATTAGAGTGTTAAGTTTTTATGAATATTGCTTCTCGTATCTTAAGTCTGTTTATGCAGTAATTTTTGTGCATTATTCTGGTGTTAGATGTTAATATTTTCCGTATATCGGCCGACTGTAGTCTTTTGTTATGTGTAGTAATGTGACGTTGGATGGCGCTGGTATCGGATAAATGGTAAGTTAGACGTGGAGAGAGAGTTGCTGTAGTGTGGCCAACATAAGTGCTATGCACTTGTTCTGTTTGAGTTATATATATGTATATATATATATATATATATATATATATTTATATATATATAAATATATATATATATATGTATATATATATATATATATATATATATATATATATATATATATATATATATATATATATGCACGATCCGAACGCCGTTCGTAGATCACTCTAAACTCCTTGGGTAAATCTAGCCGCCGACTCGCTATTTACATTTAAATTCCTCTCTATTTACTAACTAATTGGCTATGACCGATGGGATAAGACCCTCGACTACGAAACAGTGACGATTTGTGATCGGGGTTCGCGCCCACCGACCGTTGAGAATTAGTTCCTACACTGTAGATTGCGTTAGCATGAAACATCGATGTCTGTAGGTATTAAAATATTTAATAAATATTTATTTATAAATATTATATATATATATATATATACAGTAAAATGTATATTTTCTGAAACTCTGAATGCCATTTTCAACGGGCGACATTGCTATACAACATAGGGAAAACATAGGAAAAACATTCCACAGAAGGTCAATCTAAGTAACACTACTAAGTTATTGCGAGAGGAATCTTATAAGATAATGATGGATATCGGATTTGATCTATATTGCCATTCGACCTATAAAATCATCTGCAGTGTACTATTAAAATAAATGAGGAATTCCAGTAAAATCTTATAATACAATATTGGTATTTACAGCAAATTTTAAAACGATAGTATTTATATTTCACTGTATGATGTATGTATACACACACTTTGATATATTATGTTAGTCATCCGTCTGTAATTAGAAAGCCACTCATTTTACTTGTTCTGTTGCACTCAAAATAAATGACTGTCTTCTGTTAGATACACTGTCAGGACTGAAAAGTGAAAGTCTTGTAAAGTGAAAGTCTTGTGACGAATCTGTTGCTGGAAAAATGGTTCGAACATCTGGCCGCTCCTGCAAGTAGTAGACCTAATGCAATCCTATATCTATATATGAGTCCGATATGTCTTACTATGGAGTAATGCTACAAGATCTGTAGAGGTGCCTCTCCTAGAATTGTTTCTTACCTCTACAGAGTAAGAAAACACTGATTTCGCAATCTCGTATGATCGATCTTTTATATACTTTAGAGTTCTGTTCTCAGGGAAATGATGCTGCTAGTAATTCTCTACTTAATTGTAATTTCCAATTTCTCCTCAAAATGGTGCGAAATACACCTGACTGAAACCTATTCAGAGAACAAGCTGGTTACCGACAAGGGTTTTCTACCATTGAACACATTTCAACTTGTACGCCAACTCCAAGACAAGGCAACCAGGCACGATAGAGAACTTTGTTTCGCTTTTATAAACTATTAAATAGAATTTGGCTCCATCGAATTCCACCTGATGTTCACAGTTTTAAACATTCAAGGAGTTCACAGTGCTTACATCAACTTGTAACAGGATCTTGACGTCGTAGCGACAACAACTTTTAAAAAATTAACAGATTACTAAAACGATCGATAAAAAAGAGGTGCCAGAAAAGGAGACAGTTTAGCAAACCTCTTTAAATCCTGCCTGGAAGATTCGGTGATCAATAAAATTGAGTAGGAAATCATATGTATATTTCTGAACAGAAACATGTCGCTCATCAAGAATAGATTCATCACAAGTCATACACACCTCAATAATAAGAAATTCTACTTAACGACATTCACAATGCTAGTTTTACAGTTGTCTTTCAAATGCACACTGGCAAACACCAAGATCATGATTTCAAAGAATATGCAACTAATGTCTAGGGATTTGAAACTTACATCTGTCTCGGGAAATTGGTCGGAAGCGACGCTGATATCATGCCTGAAATAAAACGGCGAATTTCGCTTGAATAGACAGCCTTTTTCGAAGTAGATAACATCACGAAGAGAAGATTAAACAAAGAGTATTCAATAGATCATTTCCAAGCAGTTCACACCTGCGGTACATATTACCATCATACTGCTTCCATGCATACTACAACATCGTAATCGTTTTTTTTAAGTCAGTGAATACTTGTAATACACCGCCCTCATTAACTCTAAACATCTTGCTCATTCTATTCATGAGTTTAAATCCCTTCAAAATTTAATTAAGTGGACTTACAATTAAACCGTTTCCAGTAATCTCTATCCTTCAGTGGCGTTTTGTCTTGATAAGAACTGACTCATCATTAAATTAAAATAAATATTCTAAACATAGCCGTACTTTTTTTAAAGTCACAAACGATGCAGCATTGTGCTATCCAACTTCCCATCCCGTTCAGGCTGTGTGGCAGTGCATGCAGTTCAGGCAGTGGCCACATCCTGCATTACACATCCTATAACCCATTAATCAAACTGGTGCCAGATAACATAAGATGTAATCAATCTTGTCTGAGGCGCACGTCATTTGAGCCAGATCAGACGTCAGCAGCGACAGGCACGAGAATTGCATATTTGAAGAAGTCGTACTCGGTAGGATTTAACGTCAAATGTTTACCAGAACAGTAATAAAATGACGATGCTACAATGTTGCAAATACGTTACTTGGTAGGATTTAACCTCAAATGTTTACCAGAACAGTAACAAAATGACGATGCTACAATGTTGCAAATACGTTACTTGGTAGGATTTAACGTCAAATGTTTACCAGAACAGTAACAAAATGACCATGCTACAATGTTGCAAATACGTTACTTGGTAGGATTTAACCTCAAATGTTTACCAGAACAGTAACAAAATGACCATGCTACAATGTTGCAAATACGTTACTTGGTAGGATTTAACCTCAAATGTTTACCAGAACAGTAACAAAATGACGATGCTACAATGTTGCAAATACGTTACTTGGTAGGATTTAACCTCAAATGTTTACCAGAACAGTTACAAAATGACGATGCTACAATGTTGCAAATACGTTACTTGGTAGGATTTAACGTCAAATGTTTACCAGAACAGTAACAAAATGACCATGCTACAATGTTGCAAATACGTTACTTGGTAGGATTTAACCTCAAATGTTTACCAGAACAGTAACAAAATGACCATGCTACAATGTTGCAAATACGTTACTTGGTAGGATTTAACCTCAAATGTTTACCAGAACAGTAACAAAATGACGATGTTACAATGTTGCAAATACGTTACTTGGTAGGATTTAACGTCAAATGTTTACCAGAACAGTAACAAAATGACCATGCTACAATGTTGCAAATACGTTACTTGGTAGGATTTAACCTCAAATGTTTACCAGAACAGTTACAAAATGACGATGCTACAATGTTGCAAATACGTTACTTGGTAGGATTTAACGTCAAATGTTTACCAGAACAGTAACAAAATGACCATGCTACAATGTTGCAAATACGTTACTTGGTAGGATTTAACCTCAAATGTTTACCAGAACAGTAACAAAATGACGATGCTACAATGTTGCAAATACGTTACTTGGTAGGATTTAACCTCAAATGTTTACCAGAACAGTAACAAAATGACGATGCTACAATGTTGCAAATACGTTACTTGGTAGGATTTAACCTCAAATGTTTACCAGAACAGTAACAAAATGACGATGCTACAATGTTGCAAATACGTTACTTGGTAGGATTTAACCTCAAATGTTTACCAGAACAGTAACAAAATGACGATGCTACAATGTTGCAAAGACGTTACTGCACCGTTAGTGGCAGACCCACATAAAGTCGTAACGTTAAAATGTAGCGTTGAAAATGTTTTACCATAGAACGCTGCATTCACATATATTAACCGCCATCCTAATCCTTAGCACCGTCAAGATAAAATAAATTTAAAAAAACTGAATAAAACAACTAATTAATATGGGAAAAAATATATAAAAATAATTAACTGCAATAAAAAAAAAGTTTATGTTGTATAGCTTAATATCGTGGACCGTGTTAGATACATCAACAGAACGTAACATAAATATTGACCGGTGCTCTCCAGAACACTAGCCATTAACTACGGAATAAAGTTGAATGTATATTGATCCTCTAAATGAATTATTTTCAATTAAAACAATGTGTAAATGCATACATCATCCATACATTGTTAATGCAGAACATGTATTTATTTCTTTGTGTACTAGTGCAACAATTCTCATCTCCATCACCACGCAACATTATTATCATGTGATACCGAAGCTAGGAATGAACCGTCTATTTGTGTCAGGTAAATAATTACTAGCAAGAGTACGGTAACGTCACAGTAACGTCACATATCCCCCGATAAAAATATAATCTGTATTGAATATACTGAATGAATCGCGTATTAGTACGGGTGACTGTACCTATGTATCTAGGTAAGCGTTATCTAATTAATCGATGATTTGTTTGCCGATTGACATCTGATATCGAGACACTGTAATTAATAAACGCCTAGTATAACACTGTTGTGAAGTTGTCCCACAGTAAATAATAAATAAACGAAGTCAAGTCGAGGTGTTGGTTTAACAAGTGTATTAACAAAGTAAGAAAGTGACTAGCTCTTGGCTAGACAGTTACAAGACTGGGTATTTATCTACTCCCCACAGAGTAAAATGGTACACAAGGTCGGAAAGTGGGGTTTTGATAAGTCAGCACTCTAGAGGAAGAGCACCTATTACCTTTAAAAATTGCCTGGCCAGCCCCGTCGGCATTCCCCGGTAGGGGCGCCTCAGACAGCAAGCAATAAACTTACTCCTCCCCAAAGAGGGGAGGCAAAGCCTGGGAGGGTGGACCTCCTAGAACTGCACAGGACCAGTCTTGTGCAGTATCTATCGGAACAGATACTACACTTTGATCTTGGCCAGGAAAACGACTGAACGACAGTTACAAGACTGTGCTTTGTCTTCTGGTGACTCGCACTATTTATAGTGACAACCGGTGTAGTTTCTCCTGTGTAAGAACGGCCGGTGTAACAAAAACAATAACTCTTATTTCTTGCTTTCGTATAGTTATACTTTTTTAAATAGCAGTTCCTACCCTAGTTTATGCTTTCAGAATATTTCATGAATAAAACCTCATAATACTTTATTTTAGTCTAACTCATAGTCTAGAACGATCTCATGTGAATATTTGTATTTAGCGCTGTGTTTTATCACAAACTAAGATGATGAGAGGAAAAGCCTGATCTTTGACTCAGATATTCATATTTAGATATATATTTTAATAGCTTTCCCATCCTGATAATCTGAGTAAAAGAACACATTTTTACGCATGTTGAGATCTTAGTTTCTTATAATTATTGATCAATAACATCGACATGCCAGTGTGGCGGCTTTTTCGCAAATGTTAGTATGAATAATAATAATTATATAAATAGCTTTATTTACTATTGCACACTTCTTATAAGCCAGGTTAAAATTCTGTGGATGTTTATCGTTGATCCTTCATTATAAAACATATTTGCAAAATAAAAATAACAAGATGAAATCCACAATAATCAGAAAACAATTAAACATACTTCTTGAACACATACTAAACCAAACAATTGCTGTTTATTGCCGAGGATTTGTCTTTTATACGTTGAACTAATTTCAACCAAAAACATACAAAAAACTAATCGAAAAATATGGCAGCCTCTATTAAAGCTACCATCTTCAATATAGCCTTACAGAACATCTCCGAAGAAAAGGTTAAAACTTAACAATCAGAAAACGAAGATTTTATTCGTTATTGAAGCAACTATATTCAAACTATTCTGTACTGTTTCGTAGTTTGATATGTCAAGTTATACAAATTCTAAACGCAATTACATTTTTTCTAGATTTGGTACAGCAACGCACATCATTACTGTTCATCTTTTTGTTTATTACAAACGCTTGTCTTCGTGTTGAGTAATCGATTTCTTCAAACACTCATATATAACTGTTTAAAAGGAGAGCATCCAACGATAAATATACGCAACATATACACATTTTGAAATACAAATGACGAATAAACTATACAGAATACAAACATAATTATTATATTTACATTATTGACCTGATGCAGATAGGTGTAATCAGTTTGGTTGTTCGACTGTTCAATGTAAGTCGTGAATGAAGAACACCCATATACTTTTTTTATTAGGAACTTTTTTTGAAATCATAAGAAAATGTTTCGAATGGCAGCTTTTATAAAGTTAAGTAAACCACGAATTTTATTTAAGCATAAGTCAAATTAAAGTTTCAATTCATTCTGCCAAATTAAACAAAACGTTCTGATTTAGTAAAAAGTTAAGTTAGTTATTTTTCTAAGTAAATCGCTTATAAGAAACGAAAAGTGGTTCGATGAACTTATTGCTCTGGTGCTCCCACGACGCAAATTCACTAGACTAACCCGGCAATCTGCCAAATCCAATCCATACACTGTAGACACCCCCAGATGCCGAAGAGTTTTCTACCCTAAAAGCTTCTTTCCTCGTGCTGCCGGACTCTGGAATAACCTCCCTGCTTCCTGTTTTCCTAACAACAAGGGCAAATATTATCCTGCTGCAAATAACGAGACCCAAACTAATACCCACGTGTCCACACACACACACTATATATATATATATATATATATATATATATATATATATATATATATATATATGTATATATATATGTATATATATATGAAGCAATCCAACAGATCCAACTTTGAATTCTAATAAAATTTGATTGACACCTTATTTTATTACTTAATTTCATATTATAATATATATATATATATATATATATATATATATATATATATATATATGTCTCGGAAGTATCTCTACCATTAAAACTATATAAGGACAAAAAATCTTAAGTTCGAAGTCGTTCAGTGGAAAATCACTCATGTAAGTCAATTTAATTTTTACAGATATTATATTAGTTTGCTTCTAACATTATTTAATGGTTTTATGTATATATATAAATATATATATATACATATATATATATATATATATATATATATATATATATATATATATATATATATAAATATATGGCCCGTATCAATAAACCACTTACTTATTTTCGATACGCAGATGATACATTTTGCGTGTTTAACAATGAGTCAGATTCCATATTATTCTTTAATGCACTCAATCAATTACACCCAGTCTTAAAGTTCACTTGTGAGAGGGAACACAACTCCACCCTTCCTTTTCTGGATGTATTAGTACATAAATGGCATTCATTGTTTCTTACATCTGTATACCGCAAACCTACATTTACTGGTTTATATTGTCACTGGGACTCTTTTGTCCCATACAAAGAAAAATAAATCTGATTAAATGTTTGGTTCATCTTGCCTTAAAGATTTGCTCTGAATCCCTGATTGATTCGGAGATTAAATTTATCAAAGAGGTGCTCGTTGAAAATGGTTACCCTCTCGATATTGTTAATTCTAATATCGTTACTAAGATCGCTCACTTTAACAAGCCTAAACTTTTTGGTCCTCCAAAATGCCGGCGTACCTCAGATTACCTTGGTTGGGTAATATAAGCATAACATGTGCTAATCAAATTTCTGTAGCTGTGCGTCGGTGTTACCAGGAATCTAATCCTAGAATTGTTTTTTTTTCTGATCGACCTTTGCTCAAATCTATTCATAAGGATGTGCTTCCACCCCAACATATCAGTAATATTATTTATCAATTTAAATGTCAGTGCGATGCCGTATACGTGGGAAGATCAGTGCAAAGGTTTGGATCCAGAATAAAACAACACATTCCCCAAGCCATACGCCGGGGCCGACTAAATAATTTAAATAAGTTAGTCAACACATCCGGGTCTGATACTGCTGACCATCTTATAAATAGCGCCGAATGTGCGTCTACGTACACGAGTGACTGGTTTTCTGTCATAAGTAGATCGCATTCTCTATTCCACCTCAAAGTCCTGGAAGATATATATATAAAGTCAATAAAACCTTCACTTTGTAAACAAAAAAGTGGCTTTTAGGACTTAATGTGAAAACTTGTGACCCTCTTTGCCATATATATATATATATTTTCTCCTAAACTTGTCACTAGTTTTCATTATAAATTTCTTTAAAGTTTTTAGTCGTATTTAATTACTTCCACGCTAAAACTCTGATGAGTGTGGACGAAATCCGGCTTAGTACATTCATTATTTTTTTTTATTTTCTCTCGTTTTTATACTTGTTAAATTTAATTCTTACCCCCCCAAAAAAAATGTCCCAAACCTCTGTATTCCTCGCCGTTATTAAATTTTGTACCACGAAAAATGTATTAAATATATATATATATATATATATATATATAGTGTATGCACGTGTCTGTTTTACATAGTAGCATGTGGTCGACTTAGCTCTGTTGAGGTAAATGCTTAAACAAAACATACAAATGTAATATATTTGTTATTAAGCTATCTATTTTTACGTAAAAATTAATTTATACAAAAATAATTAATATATATATATATATAATTTAAATTGAATTCAATACATTACTGCATCCGTTAGAGATACCCATGTTTAGTTTGTCTAGTTATGCGGGAATTTGGAAAAAATCCTGAGTTAAAAAAATCGAGACAGATTTATCAGTCTTCGTTGGGGGGGGGGGGGGCTGCTGCAAAGCGTCTAACGCGGAAGTATGGTGTCTACATATTTTTACTAATTGCCGGATGACCAGACGTACGAAGCCAGGATATATATATATATATATATATATATATATATATATATATATATATATATATAGATATATATATAGAAATGAATAATTGCGTATCATGTTGCATTTATCACACATATATTACAATCAAAACGGGTTACTATTATTTAAATCAATAATACAACATAAAAAATGAAATAATCAATATATTCGAATGACAGCCAATCGATAGACATTTATTTATTTCTAATTTGATTGTACAATCTCATCTACATATGTGCAATAGTCTGTCAATATTAATAGTAATTGATTTATTAGTCGCGAGAAATTTTACCGACTCGTCAGAAGCGCGAAAGAAAAAAAGAGGAAGAGCGTGGCTAGGTTGCTAAGTACTCTATTTTTCTCTAGCTATTTAATATGGCTGCCCCTGCCCCTATCTCCAGTGAACGACGTCGTATTATTTGTGTGTTTTTTAAATTTTTTTATTTAAGTAACATCTGAAGTCGCTGCGATTCTGAGAACATATACTACAAATTGATCTTAGCACAAAATACGTAGCAGCTGTAATAAAATAATGTTTTGAGGCCTAGGAATGTTAAAATTAATTTTGAAAAATGATTTAATCAGTTATTTTATTATCTTTCAATGGGATACCCAGTGTAGTATAGGTCTACCACGAATTACCCCCCCCCCTATAAACGGGTGTGGGGTAATCCTCCTAGAAATTTAATATTCCATCGAAGGAGGAGTGTTATATTATTTGTTTTGTTGTTCTGAGACCATCTTCTTTTGGAAGGAATAGTGTAGTATATTTTCCGTGATTGCTTATATGTATATAAAGAAGCTCAATCCGAGGCTATAACCCCTCTATTTGTGGAGGGTATTGTATTATATGTTCCATTGTAATAGTACAAAATTTGTAGGCATTACATCTTCTTTTGAGTGTCAGTGCATGAAGTTCGTTCATCGTGACATCCCCTCAGTCTAGCAACACTGTGTGAGCGGAAACAGCATACATTTGCTAATATATATATAAATATATATATATATATATATATATATATATATATATATACATATTTAGCCTGACGATTCCCCCCGGGGATGAAACACGGGAGCCTCTGTGTAGCTTGATTGCCATATATATTTTCATTGCTCACTATATATATATATATATATATATATATATATATATATATATATATATATATATATATATATTGTTGTACAGACAAATCAGTACAACATTCGTAGCGTCGGTTTCAAGCACAGAAGGACTTACTCAGATGGCAACAGAAGCTGAAAAGAGCCGGATCGCTGAGTCCTTCTGCGTTTGAAACCGACGGTACGAATATGGTACACATTTCTGTGTACCAAAATAAATAAATATTACGCTCTTAATTTTTAATTTTCAACTGTAATTCTAAATTAATCGAGCACTCTGCTGGGATGTTTCCTGCTATTATATATATATATATATATATATATATATATATATATATATATATATATATATATATATATATATATATATATATTAGTACTTCATGTATCCACATAAAATATTATGAGGGGATATCATTTTTTATGTATCAGTTTTCAGTATTTACTTCAACAGTGCTCGATACGTAAGTAGAGCTAGGTAGTAAGCAATGAAAATATATATGGCAATCAAGCTACAGAGAGGCTCCCGTGTTTCATCCCCGAGGGGAATCGTATTTAGCCTGACGATTCCCCCCGGGGATGAAACACGGGAGCCTCTGTGTAGCTTGATTGCCATATATATTTTCATTGCTTACTATATATATATATATATATATATATATATATATATATATATATATATATATATATATATATATTCTGAGGCTCGGATCTTAAACCGTAAGCAGGCACCTGTCAAAAATCGCACTAAATCAATGCGACCCTGATTAAATATTTAAAAAAATTAATAAAAAATAAATAAATAAATAAAATACAGAGAGGAGATCTAACAAGATATAATTAGAATAGAAAGTGTAAATATGTAGCATGAGAGGTGTCATTTGTTGAGATAATAGCAAGTTTTATAGCTAATTAAATTATAGCTAATAGATAATAGCAAGTTTTATAGCTAATTAAATTATAGCTAATAGATAATAGCAAGTTTTATAGCTAATTAAATTATAGCTAATAGATAATAGCAAGTTGTATAGCTAATTAAATTATAGCTAATAGATAATAGCAAGTTTTATAGCTAATTCATTATAGCTAATAGATAATAGCAAGTGTTAAAGCTAATTAATTATAGCTAATAGATAATAGCAAGTTTTATAGCTAATTAATTATAGCTAATAGATAATAGCAAGTTTTATAGCTAATTGATTATAGCTAATAGATAATAGCTAGTTTTATAGCTTATTAAATTATAGCTCATAGATAATAGCAATTTTTATAGCTAATTAATTATAGCTAATAGATAATAGCAAGTTTTATAGCTAATTAGATCATGTTAAATACATTTCCTTAAAACTTAACCCTGTCCAAAAACTAAGGTTTTTTTTTCTCACGTGTATTTCATATCATCATAATATTTAAGAAAACCCATAGAGAAATATAGGCCGGCCTACCAAGTTTTCTTATAAGATATTTTTTTATATTGGGTTTACTGTAAAGTAGTTTTTCTAGACTGTCAATCTAATATTTTTATTGCTTTATCAAACTTACAATGTGACGTATAAGCAAACCTATCTTTGAGATTTTCCGGTTCATGTTTGGCGGCTTGCGTTCATTGTATCAATTCCATGCATGCTCCTATGTGTGATAGGTTGGTTTCTTTATTTATACTTATATACATTTACATACATAATTGTATTCATGCATATATATATATATATATATATATATATATATATATATATTTCCACTTTATGTGTGCTTATCCTGGCAATTTTCTCTGTCTTCTTCCCTCTTATCGCCTTCACACCCTTCGCCTACCGCCTCCCCTATACTAGCTCGGTAATTGCGAACAAGAAAAAAAAGAAAAGACATACAAATATAATAATAAAAAAGAATAAGAAAAAACAATAAAGAAGAATATGCCACCTACTTGTAAAATCATATTTCAATGTCGCTAAATGTCTTCTCATATTGTCCAATCGGATCATCTTTTTCTTCTCCCATGGGTGTGTTTTCAAAATAAAATTGTATCCAACTCTTAATTTTTTCTGAAGACGTTCGTTAATACGAACGAAACCGGTCAAATCTCTTATTTTTGTGTTTCTCTTACATTTTAACCTGTTTTCCGGTTGTCTTTTCACACACACACACACACACTCATATATAGGTATGTACATAATCTTCGACACTGGAATGTAAATGATTTCGATTAATAGCTGTTCAAATATGAGATCTGATCAGGGAGAATAGCAATCTGAGTCTTCCTTCATATAATATTTAGTTTTCTCGAAATATGATCTAAGGGAAAGATAAGATTTTTTCCTGCCAGATCGGATCTGAACTTTTAAAAGCTGTCGATCGATCACATCGACACGCCAGTGTCGCAGATTATGTACATGTATGTATAAATACAAATAATGCCAAATATAAAAGCTTTATTTGATATTGAGTACTTTTTATAAGCTGGGTTGAAATTCTTTGCATTTTTACCATCTGAATGTTTACCTTTCCTGAATCACTATATATATATATATATATATATATATATATATATATATATATATATATATATATATATATATGAAGGGAGGCACATATAGAAAGATAGATTCAACGAACGTTGTTGGAATATACGTCATAGCTACGTGTCAGTCTATGTTTAACTTCCCCGAACACGGCTTTACTTCAATCTTATTGAAGGGGCTAATAACCATATTAATTTAAATAAATAATAATGAAGTATTACTACCTCCATACGCCAGCGTTTCAAGCTTTCGCTCTCATCAGTGTAGGGTATGGTACTCTCAGAATGTCGTAAAGTTCGAACTCCTGCTAGATAACAACCTAGACCCCGCACGCAAGCGTCATAACCAATAGGCCAAGAGACATTATCACGTCAATAAGGGAATTTAAGTTCTATTTGTGCGAAGAGGGGGGGGGTGCACACCGAAAAATACTGATTAGAGATTTAACGAACGTTGTCGTAATTTTCTTTATATTTACGTGTCAGTCTATTTTTAACTGCCCCGAACAGGGGTAAAGTTTAATCCTATTAAAGGGGTTAACAATAATATTAATTTTAAATATATAATATTACACTCTTATTATCTACATACGCAAGCAACCGTTCCGTTTTAAAAATTATTTTAGAAAGTGTATGGGTTGGCTTATTAAAACGAAGCAAGCACACCGGAGAATATTGACGTTTGTGAGTTGAAATTTGTAAACTATTATGTGATCGGGGGGTGATAAGAAAATGTCTATTCGGAAATGTTTACTAAAGCATCAGGAACTGACGAAAGTACTGAGTTACCCTAAGAAAAGTTATGTTTCACTTTTACCTTGAAGCAGTGATCTTTAGCGTAATCCTGTCTTCATCCGCCCGGATGTGATCAGAAAATAATATCATATAATCTTGTTTTCAGTATCAAAATAAACGCAAGACATCTAGGAAATTATCCCCCTCTGTCTGCGCTCTTTCTGCCACTATACTTTCTTAGAAGTGTCTGCCTGTTTCTTTCTAATTCTATATATTGATCTTATATAATCTATCTATCTATCTATCTATCTATATATATATATATATATATATATATATATATATATATATATAATGATAATAATAATAATAATAATAATAATGATAATAATAATACTAATACTACTACTACTACTACTAGTATTACTACTACTACTACTACTACTACTACTACTACTACTACTACTAATAATAATAATAATAATAAGCAACGAATGGGAACAAACACATGGAAGCACAAGACAACAGTACCGGGGAAAATACAACTGCACGAGAGAGGCGCAAGCATAGACTGACGCCACGAAAATTATGGACAGAGGGTCGAGGAGGGAAAGCGCAAACCAGACCTCCACTGGAAGAGCGCGGACAGCTCTGGGATCTTGGGGAAGCTTGTTGCCAGTCGGGCCCCAGAGGGGACCAATGGTTCTTATCAGCGGGAAATCGGTGGTAGGTGGCTGTTGCGATACCGCAAGGTCATCAGCGGTGATGAACGAAAAGAGGTGGAGCATACTGGAAGTCTGAGGAGACTTGTTGTCACTCAGACTCCAGGGAATACCACAGGTTGTTGGCAGTGGGCGATCACTGACGATGACCAGTGTGATAACTCCTAGTGAGTAAATAATGATAATAATACTGACTAGCGGGACCCGTGTAAATTACACGAAATTATGTTTTCAATACTAATTATTTTGTTTCTAACCTATACATGTTTGAATAAAATATGATAAGATTTGACTTGTATATTTATTTAGAAAAATGAACAATACATTAAACAATTTACTAAACTTTTTATATACAATATTTCTAGTGAAGGTAATATTTCGACGACTAAACTTTACTTTGTAAATGTTTTCGATTAAATAAAATTTGGCTCCAATTCATGAATATTTATTTACTCCTCTCCAGGAGTTAGGCAAAAGGCCAGTTTTATCTTACTCCCACAAGTAAGATGTGACCCAAGGTCGGGTCGGGAAAGTGGGGTTTGAAAAGCCAGCGCTCGAGAAGGTGAAAATCTCTGGCCATTAAAAATTGCCTGGGCAGCCCCGTTGGCATTCCCCGGTAGGGGCGTCCCAGGAAGTAAGCAATAAACTTACTCCTTCCCAAAGAGGGGAAGCGAAGCCTGGGAGGGTGGACCTCCTAGAACTGCACAGGACAGACCCATAGACCGGCGTAAATCAAGCCTCGAAGGCCAAGACTATACCAGTCTATGGAGTGCAGTATCAATCGGAACAGATACTACACTTTGATCTTAGCCAAAAGGCCAAGCCAATTCATGAGAAGCATACAAAGATTCGGAAGCTCGTTGCTTTTGATGTAAGCATGACACACAAAATCACACACGCTATTGTATTAATATGTGTCTTCCCGGTCGTCCCCTCCATACCTCTCTTCCCCTTCCCCTCGAAATGTAGAAAAAAAATCTTAGAGGTTGGTTGGGATCGAACTATAAACCAGTCGGGCCGAAGTCAAAAATACTACTTCGCTAACCGCTGCGCCAAAGCAAAATACTTAAAAAGGTTTCGAAAATTAGGCGAGTTGAATGTTTTACAAAATCTAGGTGCGACACGCACGCGCAGAGCTTTTGCTGGAAGCGTGACACACGAACACACACGCTATTGTATTAATATAGATATAGATAATAATAATAATAATAATAATAATAATAATAATAATAATAATAATAATAATAATAATAATAATAATAATAATAATCCAGGCAAGGTAAACATGCACAGGATAGTAATCCAAACAATTTACACTGGACTTATAAAAAGTGATCAATATCAAATAGAGCTTTGGTATAGAATTATTTTTTATTTACATATATCTGTACTAAATCTGCGACACTGACATGTCGATGTTATCGATTTACAGCTGTTATAAACTGAGATCTCATCAGGTAGAGGTTGAATCCGATCTTAACTATCACTCATATTCGGAAAGAATGATATTGGGAGAAAATAAAATAAAATTGAAATTAACATTTGGAATATCACGTGGTAAAAACCGTTAAAAATAAAAATAAAAAGTAAAAATCAAAATCAAAATTAAAAACAATATAAAGTAAAAATATATAAAATATCAAATATAAAATGCAAAACATTAAATTTAAAAAATAAATATATACATGCACACACACACACACATATATATATATATATATATATATATATATATATATATATATATATATATATATATATATATATATATATATATATATAACTTATTAGTGATATAGCAGGAAAAATCCCAGAAGAATGGTCGATTAATTCAGTATTAAAATTAAAAATTAAAAATTAAGAGCGTAATATTTATTTATTTTGGTACAGATAAATTAGTGCAACATTCGTACCGTTGGTTTCAAGCATAGAAGGACTTAGCCATATGGCTCTCTTCAGCTTCTATTCTCATCTGTTTCGGAAATGGGAAGTCACGTGTCACTCTCGTTTGGACGCGTTATTTGCTTAGAGGGTTATGTATGCATGTTTAAATTTAGTGTAAGGAAGGTTTAATAAGGTTGGAAAAAGAGTGGGGGTGAACAACAGATACTACACTTAGATTTTAACCAAAAGGCCAAGGAACATTGAAAAAGTAATATTTTCGTGAGTTGGTATTTATACATGTAGGAAAATAAATGAAAAACACGCTTAATTAGAATATCTTTCATGGGGGGGGGGGCGGATAGTGTAGTGTATATTCTGTTGTGATAAGAATGTCCTCCCAGCAGTTTTCTTCCTCCGTAAGAACGCAACCTTTTTTCCTGAAAAATTATGAATATGCACAGTTTAAATAAAAACGCTTTTCACTTAAATGCAAACTAATAACACTGGAGTTTCTGTATTTCGGTATTATTAAAAGTTGTATTTCTCTTCTTAATTAATTATCAATCAATTAATTAATTAATTATTTAATTAATCCTGTTATCAACATTTCTGTTCCCCTGCAATTAATACTTTTAAAAATTGATGCTGGTAATTTTTACTATTATTTGTTAGCATATATAATAATTAATTAATTAATCAATTATTCCTGTTATCAACATTTCTGTTCCCCTGCAATTAATACTTTTAAAAATTGATGCTTGTTATTTTTACTATTATTTGTTAGCATATATAATAATTAATTAATTAATCAATTATTCCTGTTATCAACATTTCTGTTCACCTGCAATTAATACTTTTAAAAATTGATGCTGGCTATTTTTACTATTATTTGTTAGCATATATATTAATTAATTAATTAATTAATCCAGTTATAACCATTTCTGTTTCTCTGCAATTAATACTTTTAAAAATGTATGCTGGGTATTATTACAATTATTTGTTAGCATATATATTAATTAATTGATTAATTAATTACTCCTGTTATCCACATTTCTGTTCCCCTGCAATTAATACTTTTTAAAATTGATGCTGGTTATTTTTACTATTATTCGTTAGCATATATAATAATTAATTAATTAATTCATTCATTAATTATTATATATGCTAACGAATAATAGTAAAAATAACAAGCATCAATGTTTAAAAGTATTTATTAATTAATTAATTAATTAATCCTGTTATCAACATTTCTGTTCCCCTGCAATTAATACTTTTAAAAATTGATGCTGGCTATTTTTACTATTATTTGTTAGCATATATATTAATTAATAAATAAATAAATAAATAAATTAATTAATAAATCCTGTTATACAACATTTCTGTTCCCCTGAAATAATTATTTTAAAAAAATTATGCTTGTTATCTTTACTATTATTTGTAAGCATATATATTAATTAATTAATTTATGAATTAATTAATCAATCCAGTTATCATCATTTCTGTTCCCTTGCAATTAATACTTTTAAAAATTGAATCTTGTTATTTTTACTATTATTTGTTAGCATACATAATAATTAATTAATTAATTAATTAATCCTGTTATCAACATTTCTGTTCTTCTGCAATTACTACATTTAAAAATTGATGCTGGTTATTTTTTAGCATATTTAATAATACTGAACAAACGAAAATTGTATCCGGTAATTGAACAATATATTTTGTTGTAACTTGCACCATAGATGGCCATACCAAAAACTAAGAAATCCAGAAAATTGTTGCATTTAAATCAAAGTGTTTTTGATTTAGAGCATTTTTCGTGTTCGCGTAAATCATGCGAGACGTCGTCTGGGCGACATTTTAATAATTACATTTTCTTGAATATTTTAAGTTTGGAAAATGATGTGAGCATGAAATTTCACCCGGTAAGTTTTTCGACTCGAGAAATAAAAAAAATGGCATCAGATTTGCTCAGAATAGCCTTCTGTAAAAGTTATCAAATATTGGAGTTTTTCACATTGCCACAAAGTGGGGTAACAACTGATTTGACTCATATGGTTACTGTTTTTAGTCTTTTGGACATTCATTTATACATTATGCACTACATTTTGACCAAAAATGGAAAAAAAAAACTCATCGTTTTGTTAACTCACAGTGTCTATAAAAAAATTTTTTTCTGAGAATTCAGAAATTATATATCGGAAGAAAACAACTAGTTCTGCTATGTGATGTAAATTTGAAGATAACATTCATCTAATTTATATGAATTTCATCTTAAAATAATTTCTAATAGTAAAATGTAAAACAGTCTCACAAAAAAGAACATGCGACAACATTCTCTAGAGACTGCAGATATGTTTTTGTCATACTCTTCATCAGTTATCTTCTATATCCTTCTTGTACATGTTGTTGGGGAAACAATACAGATAATTTGTTGGAACCCATCATGTATCATCAATTGGCGGCCAATTGAATGCCTTGCGTGCTGCATAAGGATGTGTACATAACCACCATCTGCATTAATTGTATTCACAATGGCAATACACCAGAAAGAGTTATAAACTCATGTTGCATATTGCATTGGTGAAATGTCAGAGATATCAAGAGTTGATGACAAGTTAAAATTATAGATGTTGGTATACGATTCATCACCTCTGGAAAATTAGAACATTTTGGAAGCGCTTCTCGCAGTGTCGAATTTTGCCATTACACGCTTGATATTAGTAATTGATGATACCAAGATTGATTTGTCATCACCGATAGAACGTTATAGTTCAACAAGAAAAACACGTATGTGACGAAATCCAAATTATTCATAAATTAAAATATTGGTCATTAAAAAAAAAGAATGTATACATCACACGCACCCTCAGATATGTATACACACACACACACATATATATATATATATATATATATATATATATATATATATATATGTAATATTTATAAATAAATATTAATTATTTTAATACCTACATCGATGTTTCATGCTAACGCCATCTTCAGTGCAGGAAGCTAATTCTCAACGGTCGGCGGGTGCGAACCCTGATCACAAATCGCCACTGATTCGTAGTCAAGAGTCTTATCCCATCGGCCATAGACAATTAGTTAGTAATTAGAGAGGAATTTAAATGTAAATAGCGAGTCGGCGGTTAGATTTACCAAGCAGCTAGAGTGATCTACGAACGTGTTCGGATCGTGCATGTATCTATGTGTACTGCTTGTTATTAAAGTCACTCAAGAGTACCCGGCCTTGTTGGAGGGGACTGATAATAATATTTATAAATAAATATTAATGATTTTTATACCTAGACATCGATGTTTCATGCTAACGCAATCTTCAGTGCAGGAAGCAATTCTTAACGGTCGGCGGGCGCGAACCCTGATCACAAATCGCCACTGATTCGTAGTCAAGAGTCTTATGACATCGGCCATAGACAATTAGTTAGTAATAAACATATATATATATATATATTTGTGTGTGAGGGGGCTGATGTTTGTATATTCGAATTAACACCTGCAGATTGTATCAAAACACATGTATTCGTGTGGGTGTGCATTGTATCCTACGACGTGTTGTGTTTCATGTTGTTATTAATCCAACAGCCAGTGTGAACTGTGTCATCGCGTTTATTCATCCATTTTGAATTAATAAATGAGGAAAACACATGCATTCGAATATCTTAATGTTCCTCCAATGTTGACAAAGGCCATCGATTCATAAAGGCTAAATATATTCTATGCAAGTAAATTGATATGACAACCAGTCTGGCCACAATTTCAAGTGAAACACTCAAACTCTACGATCGAGAAAATACGATTATACACGTATGGTTGTATCAAAAGTTCTTACTTAAAACTTCAGTTTCATTTACTAAATTTAAACCGGAAAAATAATGCAACGACAACAGATCACGTTTATGCATTTACGGCTACAAAAAAAGTAATATTGCTTTTCTGAGTATATCTCGGCGTGTATATACAAGTGATGATAAATGAAAGGATAACATTTATCTGACGGTATAAATTAAAAAGGAACCCCAACAAACAAACTAGATTTTGTTAAAGTGTTTAAATCTGTATTTAAAAAATTGTCCAGGTTCATTTTTCTATATTCAATGATATTATCATTTCCTACGCACGTTTCGCAGCAGACACTTAGGGGAATATGTAAATCCTATATAAGTATTAGTTACCAAATATCAATGCAGATCTAGCTAGAAAATACGTCAATCAATGTTGGAGAAAACACAACTTCAGTATGAAAGATCCAGGATATTTTTTTAAATCTCCCTCCCACAACAGTAACATGTGACATTACATCATAAAGTAGGATTAGAAAGCCAGCGCTCGAGAGGTTGAGCACTGTATCCAACAAAAATGTCTGAGCAGGCACGTCTACATTCCCCGGTATGGGCGCCTCGGGTTATTAATAATACATTTACACTAAGCCCGGTAAAATCAAGACCTGAAGGCCAAGACGGTACCGATCTAAGAAGCGTAGCATCAATCGGATTTAGTGATATATGCTAACATAAATTGCGTTATGCAATAAGACAGCCACGCTTCATTACGAACTCTTATTCATGATAATTAAGTAAATGTGAGGAAACAGTAAATTATTTTTCATGAAAAAAACAAACTTTTATGTTTAAAGCGAAATCAGGTGTGCGGCAAGTTAAACTTCTTACTTGTAAAAAAGGCACGTAAGCAAGTGGTCCGATTCTTACACTGATAGAAATGATGTATGAAGTAACTGGCTTTTGATTTGTAGTATATATTATATACATCACTTTATATACCCATATGTATGTACGAAGGTTATACTAATTTTTCTGTACCAAAATAAATATATATATATATATATATATATATATATATATATATATATATATATATATATAGTCTAAAGAAGCTTTATTAAAAAGTTATTAAAAAAAAATGTAAAATGCAGTTTAAATTCCCAGACGAACTAACTAAATCCAAGATATTGCAGACTTAACATTCGTAAGAAAATTAATAAATGAAAAAATATAAGTAAAAAAAGGGGAGTTAATTATCCAAGAGTGAAACAAAAACAGGAGTCCTTAATCGTCTAATACTAACACGGGGATCATCAGCTGTTTACCATGTAACTGTTTCGGAGATTTAAAAACAGGACAGTTATAATATTCATGTCTCTCCAATGGTACTGATTACACTACCATTTTCCCAATAATCAAGTGTCGAAATAATTCAGCTTAAAATATGACTAATATATACATAAATAAATAATAATAATGATAAAATAATAATAATAATATATTACTCTTAAGACTACCGTATGATATAATAATTTGCATATCAAATAGCATTAATTAAAACAATTAAAAAAATATATATAAAAATACAAATAATAATAATACTATCTAAACACTACATCAAAGAACCCTTCTGCAATATGGTAGCTAGCAATAAAATTATATAGGAATTAAAGTTGCATTAAAAAATAAAAAATAAAGCTTAAGTACCTTAGGTACCAGAAAAGTAATTAGATATGAGGAAAGAAAACCTAGCCATACAGATCTAAATACCCAATTTATAGTCTAAAGAAGCTTTTAGTCATTAAAAAAAAAATGTAAAATGCAGTTTAAATTCCCAGACAAACTAACAAAATCCAAGATATTGCAGACTTAACATTCGTAAGAAAATTTATAAATGAAAAAATATAAGTAAAAAAAAGGGGGGTTAATTATCTAAGAGTGAAACAAAAACAGGAGACCTTAATCGTCTAATATTAACACGGGGATCATCAGCTGTTTACCATGTAACTGTTTAGGAGATTTAAAAACAGGACAGTTATAATATTCATGTCTCTCCAATGGTACTGATTATACTACCATTTCCCCAATAATCAGGTGTCGAAATAATTCAGCTTAAAATATCACTAATATATACATAAATAAATAATAATAATAATGATAAAATAATAATAATAATATATTACCCTAAATACTACCGTATGATATAGTAATTTGCATATCAAATAACATTAAGTATAACAATAATAAAAAAAATAAAAATAATAATAATACTATCTAAACACTACATCCAAGAACCCTTCTGCAATATGGTAGCTAGAAATAAAATTATATAGGAATTAAAGTTGCATTAAAATATATATATATATATATATATATATATATATATATATATATACAGAGTTCGAACGCAAAACGCAATAAATTCAATTCGTTTAAATTGAGACCGTAACAAATAAAAACACGAATATATTTAATCTAGACTTTGAATTTTAATTGAAATGAAATAGAAACTATCTCGGTATCATATTATATAACACATAGTTTTAGGGTGTCGTCGAGTGTTGAAATGCAACATTTTTTGTAGGGACAGTTTCGTAATTTTAAAAATAGCGTTAATCGTGGTTTGCATTCAAACTCTCCTTATATATATATACATATGCATATGTGTGTGTAGCATTATAATTAATTACACATATGGTATTATTTATTACGCGTTTTTAACTCGGTTTATAAAAGGTAATATTATTACACACCCGTTTAATTTAATGGACATGCGTAGAATACACGGCAAAGCACGTAATATTAAAAATATGATTCATACCAGAAAAATTGAATGTGAAAAATCAACGTGTATATCAGCTTTTCAGTTCATATAGAAAATATAATTTCTGCCTTAATTTCCCCAGTTGCTATGTTTTTACAAAAAAGTTTACTTGATGCTTTTTATTATTTGTATAGTTTCCATTGCTTATAATCGTGAATGGACCCGTCTGTGTGAAATCAGAAGAGACATAGGAACTCTTCCACTTGGGGGTATTTCATAGATATAATCATGTTAAAATATAGTAATTGATCGCAGACTCATTTCTAAAGCAATCCCTCATCGTTTGCATTAATATTTACCAAATGAAAGCGTCGATAGGCACATTAAGCCGGAGAGGGTATACACGAAGCCTATCTACTTTTTTTATATCATTTCCAAACTGATACTTAATATAGATTTTTGTTTAATTTGTTCATTTTTTTTTGGCCATATGTAATAGATGGCGAGAACAATCCCTTGTCGCCACTGAATAGCTGATAGTTTGAAAAGCAAACTAGATTTGCTTAAAACCTTCTTTTTAGAGCTTAATAAATTAATTCAAACAAGCTGTTTTTCCACTTGAGACTGATTCAGATTAGCATTGACAAGTTACACCATTCATTAATACCATGTGCTTAGTTGTGTCAGATATATATATATATATATATATATATATATATATATGTATATATACATATGAGAAAAAAGAGACAATGTTTCAGACAATATGTAAAAATAAAAATGGAATAAAGAATAAGCAATTCAACAACTAACAAAAATAAACTTAAAAACTCATGTTGTAAAGTTCTACCGAGATATTTCGGCCGTCAAGATACGACCATTTTCGTTCGGTTAGTAAACTTTATTTCAGAACGGAAAAGTTTTCAAATTTATACAAAGAATGCGATTGGAAGAAAATGTCACGTGCAGAGAACAACAAAAAGGGGGAATAGGGACGCGAAGAAGGTTATGAAAAGAGAAAGAAAAAGAAGATGAAGAAGAGGAAGAAGAAGAAGAAAGAGAGACCAATCAACCGGTGTCTTTAGAACGTCAGTTGAAGAAGAAGAAAAAGAAGAAGAAGAAAAAAAAGCAAGAGCAAACGTAAGAAAGGGTAAATCGACATTTAACTGTCGAAATCTACTAAAGAAGAAAAAGAGAGAGAGAAAACATCAGTTGGATTGCTTATTCTTTATTCCATTTTTATTTTTACACACACACATATATATATATAGTATGCCATTTTATTTATACAAACATTATTGAGTACATATGTGAAAACATGTTTCAGTTGTACTCTTCAATAGTAAGCCTATTAGCGCATACAGTAAAAAGGAGTTTTTTCTGTTCTGAGGAAATTTACTATTTATAGAAGATTACAACTGAATAATCGGTGCACAAATGTGACCTATAATGTTTGTATTAATAAAAATGTGTACTAAAATAGCTCTACTTGTTATTGAGCACTTTATATAAACACAGGAGTTTCAACGGGTTAACATCTGTAGAAACAAATATAATACATGTGCCATATATATGGTATGCTTTCAGCATTTCAATCAATTGGAAAAAAATGTATTTCGATTTGAAAGAGGCTTGTTTCATTTGACGAAATGATTTATTGTTTTGCGTTTTTTTTTACTAATGTTGGTAACCTTACTCCTTTACATATATACATTTCTCTCGTTGGAACTTCATTCATACTGCACTGCCCTCTTATATATATATATATATATATATATATATATATATATATATATATATATATATATACAGTATGATTCATAAGTCACTTCACTTAGCTATTTAAAATGATTACCATATCAAGCACACACATACTATGAACTTTTGATAATTGGTAACTTACCTTCTAATTACTGCTATTTGTTATTTTAAATTTGTTCGTTTATATAATTGTTTCTATATATATTTATTTCATAATCAATCAAGTATTCTACAAAGAGTCGTACATTCCTTTCAAACAGAATTAAGCTATGCATACAGAACGAAGGTGGACATTTTGGAAATTTGCTGTAATTTTAAACTCCCATGAATGAATTTGTTGAAGAATCTTTCTGTTTTGTATTACCGTAGTTTTTAACTTCAGAATTTCAAAAATAAATAGCTAAGTGACTTATGAATCATCCTGTATATATATATATATATATATATATATATATATATATATATATATATATATATATATAAACTTATATTAACATTAGAACAGCTTACGCGATTTTGCGTTTATCTAAGTTTATTTGTATTAAGTCCTACATTATATTAAGCATTTTTGAAAAACACATATTGGTTCTAATTTCATTTTATAGACTTAATGATTTAATTAATATAACTCTTAATAAATGTAGCACTGTTCTATCAGATGCCCCCTTATCATAAAAATGGAAAATTAAATTTCAGGATTTAGCTGAAAAATACTCCTTCACTAAGCAAAGAGGACTACATCATAGCATAGTCCAAAAGACAGAAGGGCTTCTTAGAAGAATGAGATTGAAGACTACCCATTTTATTCGTGGCAAAACCAGCGATAGTTCTTGCAAACATATAGGTTTAAGAGCTTAAAGCAGCTTCTAGCGTTTAACTAATAACACGTTTTGAACTTAATAAATAGTTTAACATTCAACATAAATACCGCAGATTTGCACAAAGAAACTTACACATACTATAAAATCAGCTGGTCGAACAAATTATTTATCAAACCGGATTTTACAATATGAACAAACGGATTACAACCGAAAAGTTTACGAACCACTTCAGAAAATAAGGAATCGTGATATTGGCGATGAAGAATAAAACCCGATACCTATAGATTGGCGGCGAATGATACTTACATATTACTGAAAGACAACACATTGGAGTTCTAAGATAAGCCTGCAGCCAGAGTATTCAACTCAACCAGACAAAATTAGTGGAAACAAAAATCCTAATGCATTAATTATGTCTAACATCGATTCTTAGACAGGTATTCTACCCGTATATATATATATATATATATATATATATATATATATATATATATGGATAAATGAAATGATAAAATAATCCGATGATATAGAAGAAAATTGAAACAGCAGAAGACGCCAAAACTCAACGGGTTGGCTTTTTGAAGATGGAAAAAATGATAGCAGAATCAAAGAATGAGAGCTATAACGTTGGTAATATATATATATATATATATATATATATATATATATATATATATATATATATATATATATATATATATATACTGACAGTGTTAACACACTTTTAAATTATTAACAGAGGGATCATTTACAAATATGTACATAAGCCATATACATACATGCATATATATACATATGGAGAGTTCGAGCGCAAAACGCGATACGTCCGATCAGTTTAGATTGAGAGCGTAAACAATAAAAACACCAATATATTAAATCTAGACGCCGAATGAAAGCTGATTTTAATTGAAATCAAATATAAATTATTTCGGTATCATATCATGTAACACATAGTTTTGGGGTATCGTCGAGTGTTGAAATGCAACACTTTTTGTAGAGAAAGTTACGCGATTTTGAAAATGGCGTTCATCGCGTTTAGCATTTGAACTCTTCATATATATATATATATATATATATATATATATATATATATGTGTATATATATGTGTATATATATATATATATATATATATATGAAAATAACACGTACTTAAAAAATGCATATGCATATATGTATGCTCGAAATATATATACAAAATGTACGTAGGTGTAGCATTGGTAAAATGAAACGAGCCATTAAAGAGTAAAAAAGGGATCCAAAGGAAAGCTAATTTAAAAGAATGAAATCAACATATATCTATACATATATCTTATTTCTATTATTAATAATAGCTTTATATAAGTTGGGAGAAACATAATAGAAGGTCATGCTTAGTTTTATTGTGTTTGTGGAATGGACTATAATAGCTGATTCGAATTACTGACGAATCGATTTGGTATGTAAAGTTTTGATTAAAGTCCATAGTGTCAGCACATAAGGCGTTGCGCGTGTTGTTAATTTTGATTACTCTTTTGTGCTCGTAAATTCTCTTGTCTAGCTTGCGCTGGGTCTCACCAATGTAGACCTTATCACAATTCAGACAAGGGATGCAATATATCGCAGTTTTGACTGTGAGTGTAGTGTCGAATTAAGATCTTCTGATTATATCCATGATAGTCGATGAGGTTATTTAGTCTATATTAATATCTAGTTTATAAAGTTCTGTGTAAATGTGGTGTGTACGGTTAGTCGGTGAAGCTACATGTTTATATATTATATTTATCGACTAACTCTTACTCCAACCACATTTACGCTTTCTTTTGGGTATCATTTATGAACATTATCTTTTCATTATTTTCTGTCTGTCTTTCGTCATACGTACCGTCTGTTTTTTATTTCATTTTTATTCTACGTTTCTTTTCCCCATCTATGTCGTTTATTTTACATTTAATTTGTCTGTGTTTTTCTTTTGCTGCTTTTCGTTTTTAGCGATTCTTTTTTCTTCTTAACATATATTTCAATTCAATCCGACCTCTTATTTACGTGTAATTTCCTATTTCCAAACAAATAATTTATTTATTCAATCCGTTCCTCTCTCTCTCTACCTTCCTATGTTTCAGTTTCTCTACTTTATTCATTCCTATTCCTTATTTATCTCTGTTATATTGCCATTTTGTTGCTAATACGTTTTCGGTTCTTTTTAATTAGATACACTGACCGTTCTTGATCTCATCAAGAATATATTACAAATAAAAAACCGTCGGATGAGGCCACTAAATTGACTGTGTGACTTGTCGACCCACACAAAACTTATACGGTATTGGCGTTATTGAGGATATATACAATTCGCTCCTTTTGTTCGATCCGAAATAATGACTTTTCCTGAGATTCAGATGTTCATTGATCAAATGGTCTACTGTTCAATTTCATCGAGAAAATTCAGATAATGTAATGCCAACATTCTGTTAGCGACTTAAGCCAAGTTTGATCCTGTGTGCGTGCCCCAGGTAGATAAACTCGTGCTTAACTTGTCTCTCTTTTAAACAAGTCCGAAAGTAAATTGACAACAGTATTATAAGAAATTGGACCTGGAATGCAGTGTTCTTTAAACACATGATTAGATCGCTAATCCCAGTCTCTTATAATTAAATTAAATTACAGAAAACGTAAAAGACCACATTTTCTTTGAGGATAATTATATGGATGTAAAAATTACAAAAGATTATATGGATGTAAAAATTACAAAAGATTATATGGATGTAAAAATTACAAAAGATTATATGGATGTAAAAATTACAAAAGATTATATGGATGTAAAAATTAGAAAAGATTATATGGATGTAAAAATTACAAAAGATTATATGGATGTAAACATTACAAAAGATTATATGGATGTAAACATTACAAAAGATTATATGGATGTAAAAATTACAAAAGATTATATGGATGTAAAAATTACAAAAGATTATATGGATGTAAAAATTACAAAAGATTATATGGATGTAACAATTACAAAAGATTATATGGATGTAAAAATTACAAAAGATTATATGGATGTAAAAATTACAAAAGATTATATGGATGTAAAAATTACAAAAGATTATGTGGATGTAAAAATTACAAAAGATTATATGGATGTAAAAATTACAAAATATTATATGGATGTAAAAATTACAAAAGATTATATGGATGTAAAAATTACAAAAGATTATATGGATGTAAAAATTACAAAAGATTATATGGATGTAAAAATTACAAAAGATTATATGGATGTAAAAATTACAAAAGATTATATGGATGTAAAAATTACAAAATATTATATGGATGTAAAAATTACAAAAGATTATATGGATGTAAAAATTACAAAAGAGTATATGGATGTAACAATTACAAAAGATTATGTTGATATAAAAAGTAGAAAAGATTATATGGATGTAAAAATTAGAAAAGATATACAATCCAATTCCTATAAAAAGCTTCTTGTTTCTTAAAGAATAAAGGGGTGCATCTGTTTATAAAAAACACTAATTGCAATTGTTTACAAACTTAAGTAACCCAAGATTAAAATTTACATGGTCCATGGTTTCTGACGTTACTATTTTACCATTTTTTAGCCCATGCTCAATAGCTTTTGTTAAAATATCGAAATAACATATTCGATTAAATGTTATAATTCATATGAATCGAACGCAAGTGAATGTATTTTGGGTTTAGCACATGTTTTTAAGACAATAATCAAGTTTGAGCGGAAACAACTTCCACGCTTCCTTTAATCTCTTTCTATATTCTGTCGTATCAACATGTTATTATACCATGCATTGTTTCAACTATCTGTGTTATTATTTTGTTTGTTAGGAGTTCTATCACACGCATTCATCAGTGGTTGCTTACTGAAAATAACCGGCGGTTTTTCTTGAAGTCTAAATGACAACACGTCTCCCCATATGTTCGTGTACTTCCCACCTCTTTCGATAAACGTTGTAAATGATTTTGCGTTATCGTAACAGCTGCTTACAACTAGTTATGCGCTGGCAACAGGAGTTAGGATTACAATAAACATACGCACGGTCGTAGTACGATCGTAACCCTTCCAACGGAGGTCTGGTTACTGCTCTCTTTTCACAATCATCTTTGACCCTTCACGACTATCTTTTGTCTTATTAGCCGAGAATAGGCTGATCACAGTGTGTTGTATTTTCAGGAGAAGGGGCGGGTTAGAAAATTCCTTGCTGTGGGTGTATGTGATGGTGTTTTTAAAAATATGTGTACGTTTTATTTTTATTGCAACTGACATGTTGTTGGTAAGCGTTCGTATTTTATGTAGATCGACGTCTGCCTGAAAGCATCGTTATAATTTTTTTAATTATCATTATCATGCTTATTGTTATGTTTTTTGTCATTATCATTATTATGGTCATCATTAGTAGTTGTATGTTTTTTTTATTTCCTAGGATTCCTCAAATAATTCATTCGCAGTTATATATCTACTAACAGTAGATAGTGAAAAACATCTCACCAGATTACTGATAAATTATGTTTCATTTAATCACCACTTAAACTCATTGAGTGTTCTCGCTCTAGTCGTTTACCATAGTTTTCCTTGATAACGATTGGTTGATACAAATTACAAGAGGCATACAGTCCTCTCCGTACATTTTTAGTCAAGTCTTGATGGCTCTATTCTTCCTCAGTCTTTCGGGTAACCCAGATCCTTAGTTGTTGTTTGTGATACCAACTGATTTTAATACATCTGCATTTTCTGTTTTTTTTAAAATAGGATGACAACTGTTAATATTGAATCTCTAAGAATTCTCACACGAATTATTATTAGTGATTGCTCACTGGCGACATCACGTGGTGTTTCCTGGAGTTTTAGTGAAAACAATTCTTCCCGTATTTCTAGTATTCTTTGCTTTTTCAATAACTGTCGCAAATCATTTTGTGTTCTCGAAACCTTTCATCTTTGATTTGTCGCTAATATTTGGTCAGTGAATCTCTGTCCCATTTAAGAGTCCTTGATAAGGTTCAGAAACGTATCTATAATTTGATTCACCCTATCATGTATTCTTCTGTACACCCCCTCTCTCAGTGATGTTATGTTGCTAGCCTCAGTCTTTTGTTTAAATACTATTATGGCATGTGTTCTTAAGAAGTATGTGATCTATTCCCTGCTTCTTTTGTTCCAGCTTGTTTGACTCGGGAATCTCCATCACTTCGCTGTTTTAATATTTCATTGTAATACAGCTTCCTATTCCAATAGCTTCTTTCCAAGAACTGCATACTTGTGTAACTCTCTTCCAGCTGACTGTTTTCCTCCTATTAATAACATTGATCTGTTCAATACTAAGGCTAATAGCCATCTCCTGTATTTACACTAATTATAGTTCGTTCTTGTTAGCACCTTACATCAAGTGGCTTCATGCTTTGTCCAGAGCGATTTCCATAAAAATCTAAATAACAAATACAATAGTTGTTTTATCTTGAGTGGTAATACACTTTAGAAAAATTCAAGTACAATTCTTTGCTTCACTTTCCAAAACTTCTTTATTAGTCACAGATTAAAGGATCGAAATACGAGTTGAAAAAAAAAAAATCGGAGCGGTGAAATTAGATTTAATACCTGATCTTTCGGTCCTGGTGGAATCGAAGTTTGTCCCGTTGTATTTGAGCTGTTTTTTTTTTTTTTTACTTTTCTTCTTTTAGTCATGCCCTGATTTCTCGTCTAATCTAAATTTTTGACTCGTTATTTTGTTTTGGTTTTGATTAGTTTAGGTTTCGCAGATTTTATTTTAAAATATTCCGCGAGGATCTCGTAATGACGTAAGCCCAGAGTTGTATAGGTGCACTTGCTAATAGCTCAAGTTCACTGCACCATAACCGGTATTATAATTCTCCGATCTGTATTTTTGTACAATTCCTTAAATATGTATCGACTGTGACGATATATAATGTCCCGGTATCTCCCTAACCGAATTTTAAAACTATTTGTTTCAGACTTTTATTTTCTAATGCGTAGTTTTAAATTTCCATTTTCTATTACAACTATCGCATTTGTAACAGTTTTCCCGTTGTTCTTGTTTATCCTTCCTTATTACGTTACATGATCATTTATTAGCCTCTTCTGGACGATTCCTAATATTTTTTTGGCGTACTAACCTAGGGTGGTTCCACATTTTCATTTCAAGAGTAATATTATTTCACTTCTGGTAGTTTTAGTTCACATTTTGGTATCTTGATTCAAGCTATCTCGATTGTACTAGATAGATACCATTTTCTGCATCTCCAGTAGTTCTTGGGAGGATGTCAAGTTATTTCTATATCATTTCATAACCCGGCCACTACTTCTTTTATGACTACGAGACAATGCCAATGAGGCGTGTCGCCCGGTCCAATACGGAATCATTTGATAACAACTGCCTCTGTCGCGTTCTGCGTTGCCAGTGCGCTGGCTGTGTCGAAAGTGCTGTCAACATCTTATCCTGAAGTCTATCCCGTTCGTCTTGTCCTCGCAACGCCCTCAAGCATGCGTTCATGCATCTAGACGCCCAGAGTGGGTAGTAATTCGCGACGGAATTCATCATTCCTCCATGCCTTGCTGAGGCAAGCGTATAAGAAGGCAACTTAGGACTTACGCGTTTAGGCTTTACGAAAAACAGGCAGTGCCCTTCGACTGTGGAATTGCGATGTGTTTACAATCTGGTGCAGTCTTGTTCCGGACCACAGTGCACGGGTCACCATGGTTCAGGATTAACGTAGGTCAGGGAAAACGCCAGCTCAATCCATTAGTTTTAATTCTCTTTGATTAAAGTAATGTGATTTCTTAGTTTTAATTCTTTTTCTTTGTAAACTTATTTGCTGTTGGTAAATCTTTTATTAGAATGTCGTAAAGTTCCCGCAGTAGACGACTCTAATTTTCTTCTATATTTCAGCTGTTTTGATCAGTGCTACCCGTGTTATGGTGAAAATTCTCCCTTGATTCAAATTTGGATGATTTCCTTTTCGGAACTGTTCTTGGCGCCGAAACTGTAATTATTATTACAGTCATTTTCTTGATTTTATATATTGCCTTCAGCTCTCGGACAAGTTCAACTCTCTGGAAATGTGCATATATATGCTTAGTTTTTCGGATACCTTGATCTTTACCCTGTGAACTGTCGGGAAGCAAACTTCCAAAATGAGGCAAAGTTTTACACATATATATATATATATGTATATATATATGTATTTATATACGCATATATATTTATATATATATATAAAAATGAGAATATATATATATATACTCAGTTTTGTTTCATTTACATTCAGTTGAAGTTCTCAGATACGAGGCAAGCTTGTTCATGCATCTATATATGAATATATATATATATAAATATACAAATATATATACATATATAGGTATGTATATATATACGCATATATATTTATATATATATATATATATATATATGTAATAATAAAAATGAGATTCATAGACATTCGAATATTTCATTAAAGTGCTTTATATGTCAAACGTTGAATAAGTAGAGTAGTTAAGTACATGCAATTTGTGCTCCCTGATCAGCCAGTTAACTATATTACACTATCTCTCTATTGTGGTATTTTAGTGCTACGAGAATCCAGGACAATAATTCATCAGGTCTGGTGGAGTATTGTTGTAACTTGAGACAATATCACTAAGGAATGTTCACCATTTCGTCGTATGAGCAAGTTTGTAACCGCACTGAGGGGATCTTATTTGTGATGTGGTATACTATGTTATTCAGAATATTTGGTCAGGGTTTAGTTTTAGAGGTTAGTATCCTTATATCAGGTTCTCTTGACAACCCCCTTGTACAGAGATACCGAAAACACTCGACGATGATTTCTAGCAAGTAATCCGAACTCTATAGTAGGTAATTCACATTATATATCTATATCTATATATATATATATATATATATATATATATATATATATATATATATATATATATTTGTGTTATAATGGGATAATTCCAGGAGGAAATCTGGGTATGTGAGCTCAATGTAGTAAACAGAACAAGAATAACATAAAATATAATAACACGAACTCACATAATTGTCGATGCAATAATTTATTTCAACCGTGCGGTTTTTTCAAGCATCACTCAGACAATTACATTTTTGAGACTGATAGAAAATTGAATTTCCCTACGACAATTCAAACACAACAAAAATTGGTTGCTACCACCACTCTCTCTGGTTGTGTTTGAATTGTCGTAGGGAAATTCAATTTTCTATCAGTCTCAAAAATGTAATTGTCTGAGTGATGCTTGAAAAAACCGCACGGTTGAAATAAATTATTGCATCGACAATTATGTGATTTCGTGTTATTATATTTTATGTTATATATATATATATATATATATATATATATATATATATATATATATATATATATATATATATATATATATAGTCTAAAGAAGCTTTAAGTCATTTTAACAAAAAAAAAATTAAAGTGCAGTTTAAATTCCCAGAGAAAGTAGCTAAATCCATATATATATATATATATATATATATATATATATATATATATATATATATATATATATATATATGCGTGTGATATACAAACAAAAAGCTGAAAAATTCAATAGAAAATTTCAACATAAATATAAATTGAAATATACAAACTAAAACAGTAGAAAAAGTATCCGAATTACACATTTTCTAAAATATTCTGACTTATTTAACAAAAGGCATAAAATACATCAAAATGTTTCTCAAATCAAAAGTAATGAAACAAGTAAAACAAAATCATGTATTAAATAAAAAATAAGCGACTAAAGTTTGAAATTGTAAAACTTTATATATAATGTAAAACGATATTAAAATATAAGTGAACTCCAAAATTATAAATTTATACGTGATAAAACAGAAATATATAACATGAATTAATAAGAAAATAGAAGTTAAGAAATGAGAACCAAATATTTCATAAAATAAAAGATATCAAACAATATATTTTAAGCTAAAATCTAGTGAGAATTATTGTAACATAAATATGAAAGCAAAATGTTAAAGACAAGAACGACAGAATACGAAATATATGAAATAAAAAAATATAAAATATAAGTAAACATTTTATTTTATTTTTTAAAGTTTTACAAGGAAATATTTAAAATATGTAATAATCAATATGGAATCTGTGAAATTCCAAGTGTGGACGGACTTGTTTTCTATTCAGATTGAAAACAAGATATTGAATCAATTTTTAAACATATTAATATATATATATATATATATATATATATATATATAAACAAATATTAATTATGTATTACCTACAGCCATCGATGTGTCATGCTTACGCAATATTTAGTGCGAGAAGTTAATTTCCGACGGTTGGTGGGCGCGAACTCCGATCATAAATAGCCACTTATTCGCAATCAAGAGTCTTACCCGTTGGTCACCGCAAATTAGCTCGAAAGTTAGCAGGAATTTAACTTTGTAAATGCCAAGTCGGCGGGTATTTACAACGAGCAGCGATTAGTGATTAACAACAAACCGTGTTGGATCTCTCAATGAATCTAGTAGTACTGTTATTTTCATATAATTATGTATACACATATAATTATATATATAATGATTAAATACGTAATATTATATATATATATATATATATATATATATATATATATATATATATATATATATGTATGTATATACATATATATATGTGTGTGTGTGTGTATAAACAGCACAACCACCCTCTTTATGAGAAATAGTAAACTACATTGGGCTATTTGTTAGCATTACTTAAACAGAGCACATTCTCTTGTAACCAACATGCACACATCTCCTTCCTGATAGGGGCGTGTAAAAAATAACTATGAGTTGTCTTATCTTGGTTGTAAAGCTGCCAAAGAAAATAATGCTCAGAGAGTGCTTTCTCAGCCTTTTGGCTAAGAGCAAAGGGTAGTATATGTTCTGATTGATACGGCACCCTATAGACCGGTGTCGTCTTGCCCTTCTTGTCTTGATTCCACCGATCTGTGGGTCTGTCCTGTGCAGTTCTAGGAGGTTCAGCCTCCCAGGCTTTGCGTCTCCTCTTTGGGCAGGCGTAAGTTTATAGCTTACTGCATGAGGCGCTCCTACCATTTTCTGTAGGCCAGAGTGCTCAAATTCTCGGGCGCTGGCTTTTCAAATCCCATTTTCCGACCTCGTGTGACATCTTCCCGCTGTTAGAGATAGATAAATAACGAATACAACCTTAAAGTCGTCATCTCGCCAAGATGAAAGTGACTCATTGTAATTCATTGTTGCACTACATCTCGTATATGGTCGTTTCACCTGAACGGTTAAAAAAATCATTTTGTGTGACATCTTCCCGCTGTGGGAGGTAGATAAATAACGTGAAGTAAATAGACAAATAACAAAGTATTTGATTGAGTGGGTAATTTGAATACAACCTGAAAGTCAAATCATCTCGCCAAGGTGAAAGTGACTCATTTGAACTCATTGTTGCATTACTTCCTGTATATGGTCGTTTCACCTGAACGTTTAAAAAATCATTTTAGAAGAAACTTGAGGATGAATACCTCGGAATGCTAAGAGTTTCTCTAAACATCTTCTAAAGACCGTGCCTTACAAGTGGGAAACTCTACGGACACCTTCCTTGAATCTAACAGAATGCTTACAATGCACCTATAAGTATTTATATGGTGTTTTAGATGGTAGCGTGATGAAGCAAAATAGAGTAATTGAGATCCATTATGATACACCGACTAGAACATATATATATATACATATCCATAGAAACTAAAATAAATCGACTAAATGTCATAGTATATTCACATAACGATATTTTCGAATGAGGTTTGAGAAAATATGTATTATTTCATAAATACAAAATATCATTAAATATTGGTGAGCGGTCTTCTGCAACATAGTACAGACCGATCATTCGTTATGAGAAAGTTGTTCAAATCTGAGATGAATCAAGAAGATGTCAGTCACCTCGTCAACACAAATCTACTTAGTGACAAGCAATACTACTGCCATCCTACAAGGTCAAAATGTAATATACACAGTAGTGCATCCTTCGACAGCTCTCGGGAAAGGCAGAAACGTTCTTCACAAACTTGCTAGCTGTAGAATATATTACGGAACTATCAAATATTATATCTTGAATTTGATATGGCATCTTGTTGGCTTGTGTATTTTGCACTCAATTCAGGTAGTGTTAGATATTCATTGTTCTGGTATATTTGAGTACGTTTTATTATTTAGTTGATGGTCGGTTGTTTCTCCATATTTTATAATATAGTTCGTCCTGTGACCAGTTGTTGTAGATAGTGCATAGTTCTATCATACTATATGTTGTATTTCAACTCTTCCCGAATATAATCAGAGTTAGAAAATTTGGAATTGTAATATTTTTGCGTAGGGAAATTGTTCATATAATAATGTTAGACTATTTGGTCATAATGTAAAGAACTAAACCATCTACTCCCGTGGATTAAATAATTGTGTCGGTTTAAATTATGTATCGGTGCCAAAATCCGATAAAAACAACGCCAAAGTCGAAAAGATGCACTTGAAGAAGCTCGAATATTACATATGCCGATGCGTTGTTAATAGAATAACTAAAATGATAACAGTTGTCCGAATAATCTAAAAAATACACATCATTAATTCACATATACAAATATCAACACATATCTGATAGGTTTTTAACCATGCGTAGCGGTTACCTAGTTCTTGAGAGTATCCGTTACAGCAATCACGCACCTTGAGATGAGGACGGTAGTTATTTGGGAAATTTCCATTATCCAGATCGGTTTCCTCAGAAAAGCTTGTGGTAATAGTCTACCCTACTCTTTACATCATTGATAGTAAACCAGTGTATGATGTATACGTTCCATATTTGTATTATACACGATGTTTTGTACAGGTCAGAAGAAACTTGAAAGCGCCATGCTAAGTCCAGAATGAGCGCCGGTAACAGTCACACGAGTTTCAACTTTCATAAAGATGGCAGTTTCGGACTAATGATTTATAGATTCAAAATGGCCGCCCAAAAATGACGTCATTATCGCTAGTAATAATTGAATAAGACGACGCACTGAAAGAATACCATCTAACTTGACAGCTTTAAACGTACAGCTCAAGGAAGAACAGACAACGTGTTGCTGAAATTGTTAAGCAATCGAGCAGTGAAAACCATGGCGATGAATGAAACAGAAATTTGTCGTCTTTCACATCTGAATCAGTCCACATCTGTTAAAATGACGTCTGTTTCCCCAAAATACAACTACTTGTCCACAGCGCAGATGTCAGATTGTGACAATCAAGCTGCGGTCTTTTATTGTTAACATTCAGACATCTTGGCGCCGATTTACTTCATGTTGTTTGCATTTCTTTTATTGGATGCCATTTTATTTCTTTCGCGCCATTTTTAGTTCAACATTTTGTCACTAGTCTTTTCACTTGTTTACTTCTATCTTCATTATTTTCGATTAAATGTCTTTATACCTTAACCACATCAACTTTCCTTCGAATTTATTATTCATGTTTTTCTTACTTTCATTTGAGATGTTTTATTATTTTATTTCAATTTTATTTAATGTATCACAATTCCAGGACTTTGATGTACATTTATTTAAGTGTTTCTTTCTTTCGTTTAATAGTTTCTTTATTTATATATGTTGCTATGTTATTGTTTACTGTGACAATGCACGGCATGGGGTTCGGTCTGACTTATATTTCCTAAAGCACGACATTAGTTACAGTCGATTTGTATCTGGCAATCGTGTAACTGATATAACTATTAAAAATCTTAATGAAAAGAAAAACGATGTTTTACATGTTTGAAGCTTTCTAAATACATGATTTACTGTTATATATTCTTTTGAATTCTTTAAATGTAGAAGATATTATTATTTTAAATTAATTCCTTGTAAATACGTCCTGATGTATTTCAATTATTTTGTTGATATAAGCGACTTATGCCTTTTATGGGCACTAATGTAGGTGAATGACATTTTAATGGCGTCTAAAGATTCAGTGAAAGTGTAACTGATATTAGATTATTATTTAAATGTTCTGCTATCAGATCGATTCATATAACACAAACACGAGCCAACATTAAGTGTTATGTACACACACACACACACATATATATATGTATATGATCATACTTACTTTTATCTTTTATTTCATTGTATTTTACTCTATTATACACAATTTTTATTTATTGTTATTTGTTATTATTTTTATTCATTTATTTTTTATTCCTTAACCTTCTATTTTATTTTCCTTTATAGATTTTTCATTTTGTATATTTAATATTATATTTTATTTCATTTTTTGTTCTTATTTTAATTTTAATTTTATTTTTATAACTTTTATAATTTTTATAATGTGTTATAAGTATTATTAGTATTATCATTTGATCTTTCTATTTTTATTTTATATTTGTAACTTATCCCTTTTTCTAATATTAGTCTCTGTGGTTCCTCCTCTCAATAGATGTTAATCTACGACGAGCTTGTTATTTCTTCCTTGGATTTCTGTAAGACTTTGTGCTAAAGGCGCTGATGAAGAGAGGTTGTGGAGTAGCTTTGTTAATTTTAAAAAATAAAATAAAGTATTTCCAGAATGTTTTGGAAACGACCGTACGTCATACTAGACTTGATGTTTTAATTCTTGGTAACATTCTAATGTTCTAATTCATTAAATCCTCTCATATATATATATATATATATATATATATATATATATATATATATATATATATATATATATATATACAAATCATTTAATATTTTTCATTATTCCAGTATTTTACTACGCATTTCCCAAAAGGGGTTTTCGTTCTCTCCGGAATTCTGTTAATACATTCTTTTATTATTTTGCATTAGTTCTATTAATTCGTCAGTTGGTTAGTAATCTGAATTATCAGAATAATTCAGATAATCTAAATAATCCAAAGTGTGAATCTTAATCTAACACATAATTGAAATATTATTCTTTCTTTTTTTCATGTTTTTTTTCTATTACTTGGTTCTTTGTGGATGTAAATTATTTAATCTTTTTTTCTGAAATTCTATTATGTGTTTCGCTACCATATGTGATAACAGGTATCATGTTATTGAACACTTTCTACTTAATGTTCACCGTGAACTTTCTACTCTTTATGATGTTTCAAAAGGCTACCTATCCAAGCGTTATTCATGGTGTGAATACAGACATGCTACTAGCGTCACTTCTCAGCATCTACCCTAGGTAAATGTAGTTGCCACATGTTCGGCATTCTCAGCTTTCACTATGACTGGCGCTTGTGTAGATGATATTATTTATTTTTATAACATTAACTGGTCATTTCTCCAGACTCCTGGGCTCTAAACATTAAATAGCAGTTCAGACTTTCGAGAAAAGACGATAAGGTTTCACACCCAGCCTCTAGCACCTGTCAGTCTAGTCTCGCTAAGCATTGCAAACTTTCAATTGATTATGTATATATATATATATATATATATATGTATATATATATATATATATATATATATATATATATATATATATATATATATATATACGTTATGAAAATATATTAATGGACAATAAGCTACACATAGGCTTCCGCGTTTCATTCCTGTAGGGAATCGTTAGGCGAAAATGCATAGAGTTTATGTAGCTAGGTGGGTTTTCTACGTATACACGTGCTGTTTAGTCTAGCTAGTTAACCAATCAAATTCTTCGTTATTCTCTTCACAAACAAAGGATCGGTTTATTTTACTTACTATTTCCTATTCTATTGTTCTCTTTTCTACTCGTGTTACTTTGTTGTGTCGAAATAGTGGGTGACTTGATTTTAACACGTGTTTGCTTGTATTTCTATTTTATGTTTTACTTTAGTGTAAATGACCTTATAACACTTTATGTGGATACATTAAATTATCTCTCTTTCTCTCTCTCTCTCTCTCTCTCTCTCTCTCTCTCTCTCTCTCTCTCTCTATATATATATATATATATATATATATATATATATATATATATCCTCAATACACTGCAGGTGATTCTGACTAACATCTTGCTATAAATCTTATGTAGATAATCACAGTTGGGTTTCATTTAGTCGTTAAGAGATATTTCCATCATTATTTCAATATTGCTCTAATTGTGTATCTTTAAAAATACATAATTGCCCAATTTTTCCATTCGATACGTCCTTTGTTTTAAATCGCTATAATTGCCTTACTTTTTCTCATGAGTGGTGTTCGATGTAAATAACATTTTATTATTTCTTTTATTTTTCTCATTCCTAATAAACTATATTTCCTTAGAATTTTATGTGGCAATTGGTGGGGTAAAATTAAAACATTTCCTATTGAAAATAACGAAACGAAATAAAATTAATCTGAAAACGTTATAACGTAAGATAGTGAGAATTTATTGTAGCGAACCGGCAATCGTCACTCCAGTCGTTTTTCGTGTATGAAGATATATCAAGATCATGTAACTGACAGGGTGTCTTTTAAAAATGGTGATTACATGGAATTAAACGCTATTCGGATATGTGTTTAAATATTTCTAGGATGTCTGCTTACTTGCATTTGAAACCAGTTACTTTGTATTTTATTGTTTATGTTCATCTATCGTGGCGTATAGCAGACTTTTACTCAATTCTCTAAACACTAACACTAACACTAACCCTAACCCTTTTACACAATTCTAAAATTTAAGAATAAACAGATGCCTTAAAATAACTTTTTTCCATTTTCACTATGCCTTTGGAAGATCACGTGCCTTAAATCTTTTCATAAACGGATGTTTCATGAAGCGAACGTTACTACAACGCAAACCGGACTTTACTTATTAAAATAAAACTAATGAATACAAAAGTAGTATTTGTACTTATATATAAGACTTTTTGTCCATGAGGAGTCATGCTTCATAACAGAAGTTAAGAGCACCGTTTAAGAATAATAAAAGTAGTTATATCTAAGTGGTTGCTGAGAACGGCTTTTTGTTCAGTTCTCAAAGTTCAAACTTAACTGGTGATTCGAAAGAACTTTCGTTCACTTGTATTATGTATTTTCTGCTGTGTTATTTTTAGAGAAACCAAGTTTTGTTTCTAATAAATATCACATCATTTTGACAGTATATTTTTTCTGTTAATGGAACCACAGTTGACAGTTGCTAAATTCATTATCTATGAACATATTTCTAGATTATCTCTGTCAAACAAACAACCCGTGGGATGAATATGGCGCACGACATTATGCATCCTGGATTAAGACTCAACGTGTGTTTAATTTACATTATTATATGTAAATAAAGTATTATATGTAAATAAAGTATTATATGTAAATAAAGTAAATATTGCTAGTATATATTCAGATTAAGACTCAACGTGTGTTTAATTTACATTATTATATGTAAATAAAGTATTATATGTAAATAAAGTATTATATGTAAATAAAGTATTATATGTAAATAAAGTAAATATTGCTAGTATATATTCAGATTAAGACTCAACGTGTGTTTAATTTACATTATTATATGTAAATAAAGTAAATATTGCTAGTATATATTCAGATTAAGACTCAACGTGTGTTTAATTTACATTATTATATGTAAATAAAGTATTATATGTAAGTAAAGTATTATATGTAAATAAAGTAAATATTGCTAGTATATATTCAGATTAAGACTCAACGTGTGTTTAATTTACATTATTATATGTAAATAAAGTATTATATGTAAATAAAGTATTATATGTAAATAAAGTAAATATTGCTAGTATATATTCAGATTAAGACTCAACGTGTGTTTAATTTACATTATTATATGTAAATAAAGTATTATATGTAAATAAAGTATTATATGTAAATAAAGTAAATATTGCTAGTATATATTCAGATTAAGACTCAACGTGTGTTTAATTTACATTATTATATGTAAATAAAGTAAATATTGCTAGTATATATTCAGATTAAGACTCAACGTGTGTTTAATTTACATTATTATATGTAAATAAAGTATTATATGTAAATAAAGTATTATATGTAAATAAAGTAAATATTGCTAGTATATATTCAAATTAAGACTCAACGTGTGTTTAATTTACATTATTATATGTAAATAAAGTATTATATTTAAATAAAGTATTATATGTAAATAAAGTAAATGTTGCTAGTATATATTCAAATTAAGACTCAACGTGTGTTTAATTTACATTATTATATGTAAATAAAGTATTATATTTAAATAAAGTATTATATGTAAATAAAGTAAATATTGCTAGTATATATTCAGATTAAGACTCAACGTGTGTTTAATTTACATTATTATATGTAAATAAAGTATTATATGTAAATAAAGTATTATATGTAAATAAAGTATTATATGTAAATAAAGTAAATATTGCTAGTATATATTCAGATTAAGACTCAACGTGTGTTTAATTTACATTATTATATGTAAATAAAGTATTATATGTAAATAAAGTATTATATGTAAATAAAGTATTATATGTAAATAAAGTAAATATTGCTAGTAGATATTCAGATTAAGACTCAACGTGTGTTTAATTTACATTATTATATGTAAATAAAGTATTATATTTAAATAAAGTATTATATGTAAATAAAGTAAATATTGCTAGTATATATTCAAATTAAGACTCAACGTGTGTTTAATTTACATTATTATATGTAAATAAAGTATTATATTTAAATAAAGTATTATATGTAAATAAAGTAAATATTGCTAGTATATATTCAGATTAAGACTCAACGTGTGTTTAATTTACATTATTATATGTAAATAAAGTATTATATGTAAATAAAGTATTATATGTAAATAAAGTATTATATGTAAATAAAGTAAATATTGCTAGTATATATTCAGATTAAGACTCAACGTGTGTTTAATTTACATTATTATATGTAAATAAAGTATTATATGTAAATAAAGTATTATATGTAAATAAAGTATTATATGTAAATAAAGTAAATATTGCTAGTATATATTCAGATTAAGACTCAACGTGTGTTTAATTTACATTATTATATGTAAATAAAGTATTATATGTAAATAAAGTATTATATGTAAATAAAGTATTATATGTAAATAAAGTAAATATTGCTAGTAGATATTCAGATTAAGACTCAACGTGTGTTTAATTTACATTATTATATGTAAATAAAGTATTATATTTAAATAAAGTATTATATGTAAATAAAGTAAATATTGCTAGCAGTGGCGTAGCTAGACCTTTTGCCGCCCGGGGCGGTAGTAAAATTTTCCGCCCCCCCGGCATTTGGGTGCCCGGAAAATTCGTCCATGGATAATTCGCCCATGGATAATTCGTCCATGGAAAATTTTTAGCTAGGTAGGAAAACTGGTCCATTATTATTAAGTTAACATTATTCTTAATTTTCATACCTTGCGAAAATTAGTTCTACGGTATCTAATTTTCCTAAATTCAATTAAATTAAAATGAAAATATGAAAACTGATTTTTAATATTTTTTATACATTTGAGATTTTATCTGTTTTCCTTTTGTTTTAAGTAGATGGTGGGGGTTGCCCGGGGTGATTTTGTCCGATCCCCCAGCTAGCAATTGTAAAGTTTACAAGGAGTTATAAAAAGTATGCTACAAAAACAAACGTTTGGACAGTAATAAAATTAATGAATTCAAACTTTCGCATCTAATGTTATTTCCTCTTTGATGTCGGTGTATATACACCCAAATATCCTACTTTCTTTTCGCACCTATTCGATAAAAATTTATATGAAAGTTCCCCTTTAAGTATGAACAGAAGGAGAAAATGCAACCACAAGATCAGATGCATCTTTAATTCTCAACTCGGTACTATCGTTTCCGTTTCTTTTATTTCTGAACCTTTGGAAAACTATTCTCCCAGAAATCAATGATGCCCAGAAATATCTTTAAAAAAAAGGGCTGGATCTGCAACAAAGTTCTGTCAGGCTGACGGCGTTGAAAGATTTCCTTCTTCAGAATAGAGAAAAGATAGTGGACACTGCAATAGACGAGTCAAAAACACTCTGCTCTGAAATGGGGATAAGCATGGAGCGTCGTATTCGCAAAAAGAAACGAATGGATGGTGAAGGATTGACTGATGCAGCGCTGAGTTTTGATACTGAGTTCAGACGGGAAATGCTGTCTGTCATAGACAGATTTACTGAAGAAATATCTTGCAGATTTCAACAAGTTCACAATCTTGCAAATAAATACGCTTTTCTTATACCGTCAAATCTGCTTGATGATAATTATGATTGTCAGCTTGGTGGATTTGACGAAGATATAGAAAAAGAGAAATTCTTTACTGAAAAGAAGAGGTTACAGTATGTTGTAAAAGCTTCAGAAAAAGACAAAATCGATGGACCTCTTGAACTTTTGAACTTTATACAAAGATACCAACTTGGGGATTCCGTTCCTTAATATTGTGATCTTGCTGAGAATTTTCCTCACCAGAGCTATTAGCGTTGCTAGCTGTGAGCGCTCTTTCTCAAAACTGAAGCTCATAAAAACCTACCTTAGATCAGCAATGAGCCAGACAAGACTTACAGACTTGGCAATCCTCTCAATAGAGAGGGAACTTGTCGAGGAAGTGAATTTTGATAGAGTCATTGATAACTTTGCCGAAAAAAGGCGCGAAAAATCTGTTTGTATATTTTCAACCGACTTGATGCCTTGCGACAGTTCTCTCACAAAAAATAAATTTATAGCCTTATTTGCCATTCATAAATACATTTGTTTAAAATATATTAAAACTATTTTTAAAAGAGTTGAAACGTTATTAACAACAACAAATTTCTGAAAACCGAGCGATTACACACACGGATTTAAAAAAGCACCGATACAAGACGTTTTTTCTCTTCGGAGGGCTCGCCCTCTTAATAATAACATATTGAAGACAAAGAAAAGAAAACTACATCGGACTATTCTCTCCTTGATACATCCATGTTATTTGGCGAAAATTCGGACTTTAACAACAACGACAAAAAAGTAAATAAAAATGATTTTATCATTTCATAACATTTTCAGGTTTTCAAATGTTCTCATTTAAATTTATTATTATATAAAATTATAGTATAAAATTTCATATTTTTTGTTAACTTTTGTTTTTTTAAATTTTTTTCTCTACTTTCTATTTTTACCCTCTCAAAATGCCGCCCCCTCAGGTGTGCCGCCCGGGGAAGCCGGCCCCCCTCGCCCCCCCCCTAGCTACGCCAGTGATTGCTAGTAGATATTCAGACGTATACTCTAACAAATGTAATGATTCAATTATTTCTTGCTTAAATGAAAGGTTTAAGCAATAACACCAACCCATAAATCATTACATACCTATACTACTTATAATATAATTACCGGGAAACATCGAGTGTCGTTACTACTTCGCTCTGATTCAATCTTAATTATATCTGCATACAATTATCTTTTTCCGAAGATGCCGAATTAGCTTTTTTAACGAGCTGATTGTAATGAGAAATCATTATAAAGAATTTCAGCGTTTTAATGTTTTTACTTTTTAACAATTGTGTGTAAAACGAAAGTCTTGTCTTAAATCATTCAGAAAATAACAATTCAAAACAAAATTATTTTCGAAAATAATTCATTTTAAAAAACTAAGTTAACCCCAAACAAGGCTGGTTAGCACTATAGACATAAGGGACTATTAAGAATTAGGGTGAAAGTTGAGGGGATCATCTTAAACTGGGAGCTGTGCAGCTATATTTTTCTTCAAATTAATTTTAAATTTCTGCATTTTGGTACAATCGGTAAAATAGGGAGCAGGGAGGAAGTTTTAAAGGCCGGCAACACGAGGGAAAAAACTATAGAAGTAGAACGAGCTCTTGTATCTGGGGACGTCAACAGTGAATGCATGGGATTTAGGTGCTTGTCGGGTTGGTCGAGTGGATTTACGTCGAGGGGGCACTAGAGCAGCAAGTTAATCGGACCACATTCTATTGAAGTACATGAAAAACAAGCATAAGGATGCAACATTACGGCGATGGGACATGGGCTGGAGCTTGGTGGATCGTGAGGGGGCTATCATATTCGTAGCTTTTTTATCGACCTTGTCCAATTAGGATAGACTAATGGACACTACCCCAACTCAAGAATGAGTGGATGGTGGCTTTGTAGAGATTTAGGAAACTATCAAGAGTGAGAAGTTGTCTAGCATGATAGAGTGAGCTCACCTCCGTTGCAGCAGTCTTGGCAATGTCTGCTAGGTATTTGCCCAAATTCATGTTACGTGTGAATGTTGGACGAGGAGTTTTAACGTTGGACGCTCATAGTGGTGTTATTTGATATGACAATCGGTGGTTCAGGAAGTTTCTTGTAGTTTTTGAACGAAAAAAGCTTAGTCTTAGCAGCATTATATGTTACCATGCATTCATGGGCCGATTCCACTACAGGGTGGAGCCACTTACTAAGAATTCAGCCATTGCAAAGAATATGTTTGATATCAATAATTGCGGTAGGAAGATAAACCAATTTTAGTAAACTTGCGTCACTCAGCCTTACTCGTGTCTAAAATTTTGAAATAATTTTTCATGGCAACAAAAATATTACATCCGTGTGTTTTCTTTGTGTATCCGTCAACTAAATTCTCTTAATGTAAATTAGATTTATATTTGTGTCTATTGTTTCACGAGTTAGTTTTTTCTCAGGGATCAGATAGACGCTTTTGTCGGCATAGCACTTTATTTATTTAGATCTCTGAGGTCTTTTCAGGGGGTTCCTCTTTCTTTATGAGAGCTTCCAACAGCTTCCTTTACTAGGTATTACTTTGCGGTATTTTCTAAGATTTTCTTTGATCAACTGAACTGCCTCAACCGGTATGATGTTTATTTATTTCGGGGAATACCTTTTACTATGTGTAAATATTTTAACATCAATTTTGACCGATATAATTTACTGTCATATTAACAATGTTTAATTCCTGGGGTGAAAATATACTTTTTTGTTGGAGGTATATTTGTGTCTTTAAATGCAATGAGAAAAATCCTATGCAAAAGTAACAGGTATCTTTATTTAATTAAAATAAACGCAGACATCAATTAACGTTATTTATTATATGATACTTGTACGATACTATCGTGGTTGTTTGTCTATCAAATGTAACGTCTTACTTTATTTTATAATATTTTATTTATACTATAATTAAACAAATTAAACATATATTATATTGAGTAAGATATTACAAGTAAGCCATTGACGGAAATTATCATTCCATCGGGCGCATGGTTGTACGTTTATTTAATATATAATCTATTGTAATAATAAAGGGATGTGTGACTATATAATTATATTATATATAATATATATGATATAATATTATATATAATATATATGATATAATATAATATAATATAATATAATTAATCTTTAAATATTGCGCCTGAACTATTTTGAATCATACACGGATATATTAAGTATTTTACTTTCGTATATAAGGGCGACTTTACTTAGCGGGAAACACCGGTTACCATTTTTTTTATAGTGTAATTAATAGGGCAGCACCGGTGTCCCATACTACTTATAATTACTGGTAAACATCGAGTGTCGCTACTACTTATACTATGATTCAAATTTAATTATACCTGCATACATTTATCTTTTTCCGAAGATGCTCAAATTTGCTTTCATCGAGCTTATTTAAACCATAAATCATGAGTAAACACTATAAATCATTTAAAAATTAGATAACATTTACACAAATTTAAGACACTCCAAAAATGTGTATATGCGCATAACGTTAGCCTTTTAATTATTCATATATCAGCGTAGATGGACTTTTGAAAAAGAAATCAAACATACACTATGAGAAAGGACACATCCCCTTAATACACAGCGCTATGAAGAAATGTGAATTTCTTAATCTAGATCTTATAGTGTAGATGTGTCTTCCTTACTCAGTGTAGATAACCGTCAACACCTATATAACGCCTATGAATCAAAGGCTCATTTTTCAGACGGATCGATCTATGTTGCTTTCAGACGGATCAATCTATTTTGCTTTCGTTATCTGAGTAGAATCATCTGAAGGCAATTTTGAATATCCGATAAGCATCCTTTGTATTGAAATTAGCTTATGAAATATCAAAATGCAAAAAGGGCATTAGTAGATGGCCGCTTGCTTTAATTATTTTGGTAGTTAAGATAATGGAGGCACTTTCGTGTTGTTGATGGATTCCTGAAGGGCAAGAATCATTCCTGACGGTCGACATTCTCTTATAAAGAGAGAGTTAATAAAGGTAGGAAGGCAAGCGTGTGACGCAAATTCAAAGACAAAGGGTTAATGCCACTAACGGAAAATGGTGGCCGTCTCAAATATGCCTACGGTTAAGGCTGAGATGTCAGGTCAAAGTTTAGAGGTTAAAAATGTTCGGCTGATTCGCGTAGGAAGAGAAAGCTGAAGATTGATTGAAAAGAGGGAATGGTTGTGAATGAGATAAAATGAAACGAACGCGCGGGCATTTTGACGGAATGGATAAATATAATCAGACGAGGAGTGATAGAACCGCATTGTTAATGGAGATATCGTTTAAAATAATTTTGAAGAGGAACGACGATAGCGTCTGAAATAGAAGGAACATGGGGATAAATATGAATGGGAGAAAGACAAAAAGAAATACATAACTAGGGGTAGGATGAAAACTAAATGTAAAATGGGATGGGAACATATACTAAATATAATGGAAATAGCAGATAGAATAAGAAGATAGATGCATATCACACCAAGAAATAAGCACGAATATGAAATGAACAAGAAGAATAAAAGAATGTAAAAGTAAGACTGTAAGAGAGAAAAATGCACAGAAATAAAAGAGAATAATTGATGGTGAATGAATAAATGGAAATAAAAATATTAATAAAAAACTAGCGGGACCCGTGTAAATTACACGAAATGATGTTTTTAATACTAATTATCTTGTTCCTAACCTATACATGTTTGAATAAAATATGATAAGATTTGGACTTGTACATTTATTTTTAAAAATGAACAATACATGAAACAATTTACAAAACTTCTTTATATACAATATTTCTAGTGAAGGTAATATTTCGACGACTAAACCTTACTTTGTAAATGTTTTCGATTAAATTAAATTTGGCTCCAATTCATGAATATTTATTTACTCCTCTCCAAGAGTTAGGCACAAGGCCAGTTTTATCTTACTCCCACAAGTAAGATGTGACCACAGGTCGGGTAAGTAAGTGAGGTTTGAAAAGCCAGGGCTCGAGAAGGTGAGCACTCAGGCCATTAAAAATTGCCTGGGCAGCCCTGTTGGCATTCCCCGGTAGAGGCGCCCCAGGCAGTAAGCAATAAACTTACTCCTCCCCAAAGAGAGGGAGGCGAAGCCTGGGAGGGTGGACCTCCTAGAACTGCACAGGACAAACCCATAGACCGGCGTGAGGCCAATACAATACCAGTCTATGGAGTGCAGTATCCATCGGAACAGATACTACACTTTTATCTTAGCCAAAAGGCCAAGCCAATTCATGAGTAGCATACAAAGATTCGGAAGGTCGTTGCTTTTTATGTAAGCATGACACACAAAATCACACACGCTATTGTATTAATATGTGTCTTCCCGGTCGTCCCCTCCCTACCTCTCTTCCCCTCCCTTCGAAATGTAGAAAAAAATCTTAGAGGTTGGTTGGGATCGAACTATAAACCAGTCGGGCCGAAGTCAAAAATACCACGTCGCTAACAGTTGCGGCAAAGAGAAAGACTTGAAAATTTTCGAAAATTAGGCAATTTGAATGTTTTTAAAAATCTAGGTGCAGCACGCATGCGCAGAGCTTTTACCGGAAGCGTGACACACGAACACACACGCTATCGTATTAATATATAGATGAAAACAGGAATAGAAAAGAACAAATTAAAGCAGAAACAGTGAATTAAAGAAAGTAAAACATTTGGTAACCAATGAACACTTTTTATTGAGACACTAACAAATCTTTGAAAATTTGAAAATTGTTTGAATCAGCTAAAACGGTACTATATTAGAGAACGCACCATATGTCCATGATTTTGCGTCGCGAACATTCATGCAGGTCTCGGAGTGCCCGAGAGTGTACGACGCGAAAACTTCGAAATACTAAATAAGAAACTTGGTTGAAGATAATTTCTGAAATCTAAAAAAATATACATATATAAAAATTAAAAAAACGAACAAACCATAGCTACAAAACAACTTTAATTAGATGTGTTTTTGTCAAAGGGTTATCCGTCATTTTTACGAGAGGCACATACGAAAGTCTGTAAGGCTGTTTCATGAATGAAGAGTCGAAAAACATAAAAGGATTGTTATATTACTATGTCGTCATCATAATTTCCTCACACTATTTCCTTTAATATATTATGGAAGCCTCAAAGATTAAGCGCCGCTAAGGACATACTCGCTACTCAATGAAAATGTCGACTCCGATATATTTTTAATTCTACCGATAGCATTTTTAATTTGTGTTTCACGCACAAATAACTTTTGTTTACTTTTCAAATCAACCAACACTCACAATATTCAAAGTTTTGTTCGGCATCTTCCGGTCCTTTACGTTAACAGACGGAACATACCGAAGCTCTTAGCACTTCAGAAGGCTCGAGATCCAGACGACAACTTTACCTGCACTAAAAAGAAGTCTTGCAAAAAAAGTGTATACAGCTTTGACACCGGACAATAACCGAACTCTTTTTGTAAACCCTGACCCTAACCTTACTTTAATGGTTTTTGCCCGGTAAAAAATCTCTACCTACAAGAAGGAAAGAAACAAACACACAAACTAAAAGCCGTAAAGTCACGAAAAAGAAAAATTTAAGAGAAAATATTAAGTAAAAAAAAACGAACATGATGTATAATCAAAAGGAAACGAACACACTAATGAGGAAAATTATTGAGCCAAATAAATAGTGTAATGAAAAAGAAAAATTAGAAGCAACGAAAATAAAACAACGAAATGACGATGGCGTTTGAAAGGAAATGAATAACAATTAAAACAGAAAATGAAACAAACGAAGTAGAAACAAACAAATGAACGGAAAAAGGAAAAAGAAACAAAACGATTGAATCTACAGGGTGATTCATAAGTCATTTAGCTATTTAAAATGATTACAATATGAAGCACAAACATACTATAAACTTTTGATAATTGTTAACTTACCTTCTTATTACTGCTATTTGTTATTCTCAATGTATTCGTTTATATATTTGTTTCTATATATATTCATCTTTATTTATTTAAATTTGTGTAAATCATTATATGTGCTTTTTGTTCCAGCAGTATGGCATTTACAATTGAATAGCGAATTTTGATTGTTATTCATATGGCCAAATTTAGTGAATCTCCCACACCTGTTGAAAGGAAATGACGACCTCAAATCAAAAATCACTGCCGAGTTAGGTAAAATTAATCAATCAAATATGCTACAAAGAGTCGTAAATCGTTGCAAAAAAGAATGGAGCCATGCATGCAGAACGAAGGTGGACATTTTGAAAATTTGCTGTAATTTTAAACTCCAATGAATGAATTTGTTGAATAATCTTTCTGTTTTGTATTACCGTATTTTTAACTTTAGAATTTTAAAAATAAATAGCTAAGTGACTCATGAATCACCCTGTATATCTATATTGAAAAATAAAGAAATTATATAGAAAAAATGGAAATAAACACAAAGGAAAAACATAGCAGTTAAATAAAGTACGAAGATAAAAAATATAGTAGGAATAAAGCAAATATTAATTAGTAAAGGAATACAGGGGGACATAGAGATCAAATTACGATTTGAAACGTAGTAAGAAAAAAACATAGACAGGATTAGAGAACTACAAGGGGAAATATGAAATTAAATTAAGTAAATTACAAAGGAGGATTAAATGAAATAATCAAAGAGAAAACAAGTAAAATTCGGACAAATGTAAATTATGGAGGAGCAAATAGAGAAGTTAGAAACTAAGAATATTTAATTGGAAAAAAAATACTGAACAATAGAACTAAAAAAAACAGAAATCAAGCGAATGGTTAAGCTGGAATCTATGACCCAACAAGTTGTTTCTTGGTGCAGGATTAATTGATTATTTGAGTTAATTTAATTATGGAATAATTTATTAAAATTAATTAGGTCAACTCATTTTGTTGTGGCAAAATATTATTTTCAAGAGTGGTTTAATTCAAAAGGTCATATTCTTGTGTTTGAGCTACAACCAAAATATCACCTGTTTTGATTTCAGTTTCTTTGATTATAATCATCAGGCAGTAATAGTGAAACTAGACTTATCAAGTACGGTGTAAAAGTTCATTTGAAGTGACATATTGTATGATCTTTTTTAAAAAAGCGCAGAAAACTGAGTTTTCTTTATCATTAAAAGAGTTCTGTGATCACTGTTGCACTTTCAATTGAGAGAAAAATGTCGAACTAACTTTCATTATTTCTAAAGTCACACATTTTAAAAGCTTGGATTTGCATAAGATTTCCATAAATTTGCATATACATTTATAAATTTGGATTTGCATAAATTTGCATATGATAATTTTCACTTTTGAGGGATTAACAGTATAGCATATTACGTTGGTAGACTAAGAAATAATACACGAAGATACAGTTATAATACCTCATACATTTAATTATCTGTTAACAAATGATCACGCGTTTTAATTTTTAAATACGACGTAGTTTACAGTTTATAGTTTATAATTAATTTCTAACTCTTTGGGTGAAATAAATGCTCTTATTGCTCGACAAATTATGATAGAGAAGTACATGCGAGAGTTAATAAAATAATCACTAAACATGTCTCGAGTAAAATGGTCTTAATAAAATGTAACACTTGTATAATGTATGCAAAGTAACAGACAGACAGACATACAGAGACAGACATACATACATACAGACAGACCAACTGGTAGAAGGACCAGTATCTGCGATCGATCACAAAAAGAAATTCAAAAGTCTAATAATATATGTTTTCAAATTCTACCCTTCTTAATAAGGACTTTACACCCGTCAAATTCCTCAACTATTCCAGCAAGAAGAACATTAACTATTCGTTTTCATTGATGCATGTATCTAATCAGATACATATATGTTATTGACCGCTTAGAGTTGTTCTTCTTTTGGAGTTTCGAACAAAACCGACCAATTATTTAAGTTCCCAACTCAGTTTATTCAACACCGATTTTCTGTATATCGTTTAAACAAAGATTAGAATTGAAAGCTGTGGGAACGCTTGAAGTCGACAGCTCATTGGATTATGTATAATGCCGTTAGAACGAACATATGACACCAGTAACCTCACGGCACATCGGAACGACAATAAAATAAATCAATTGGCAGAAAATATAAACGATATAAACAAAATGATAAGAAATAAACAGTAAAAAAGCAGAATAAACAAAGAATAAGAAAAATATAATAAATATATTCATAAACTTATGAGAAATGTCTTTTATGTACCATCATCAATTATGTAAATATGTTTTTTTAAATAGACAAAGTAAAAAAATAACATGTGTAAACGTAGGAGTTTCACATGTTGGCTGGTCATAATTCAGGAAGGGGACATGTTGTATTCAGCACCGTGCTCTTCCGGAAGATATGCGCACGGGGTAACTGTCGTGCCTCTACACCGCCTGCTTGCCCAGGGGCGGTCTTTTCGAATCAGTCGGACGTGTGTTCCGCTTGTAATATACGTTGGCTTTGGGGCAAGTAGCTTGGCAAAAATAGAGTTTTACGGTGAAAAGATGGTCACATGCGCGCTAATAAATACACATTCATCAGTATAGTTCGTGTCCGAGATTTTACTCCAGTTTGCTTGCTGTTACAACATGAATCCTACACAGCAAAAATGAAAGACCACTCATCACGTTTATTATGACGTGATATGAATCGAAATGAAACGAAATGTGAAATAACTATAGTAAGCCGTTAATTCTATTAAATAAAAATAGAATATTGAAAAAAAGAGAAAAATGAAGTCATATTTAAATTAGACCAAATGAAATAAAGAAAATATAAAAGAAATGTCGATAAAACATAGAGATGCTATGTATAAACATTAAATAAAATAACATCGAAAAGTGAGTATTCCTTCGAAGTCTTATTCTTTTTTAACATAGTTCTCCCCAAACAAGGCAGGCCGCCGCTGTAGAGGTAAGGGGCTACTGAGAAAAGGGGTGAAAGTGTTTTTTTAGTAGAGGGGGGGTCAACCTAAATTGGGAGCTGTGCAGCGAGATATCTGTGTACATTTGTTTAAAATTTCTGCATGGCAATACCGTCAGGAAAACAGGGAGTGGGATGGAGTTCAAGAGTCCAGTAGCACCAGGAAAAGAAGCTTTTGGAGTAGAAAGCTCTTCGGCATCTAGGGACATCCACAGTAAATACATGGGATTTGGCAGATTGTCGGGTTAGTCTTGTGAATTTGCGTCGTGGGGCACCAGACCAGGAAGTTAATCAGAGCACAGTGCATTGAAGTACTTGGAAAACAGGCACAAGGAAGCAACATTGCTGCGGTTGGATAGGGGCTGGAGATTGGTGGATAATGAGGGACCTATTTAGCAACTCGTTTGAATTATGGAAGCAAAATATGAAACCCGCGACAGACCCCCGGTGCCTATGTAGGTTAACGGTATATATTATGGAGTTTATCGACAGGAAATATTCGGCAACGAATTTTAATGCAGTTTTTGATCGGGAGAATTCAGGTGACAAATGTCAGATGTGGCGAATATTAAGATCCGTTCAAAACGATAAATAACGCCGACAGCAAAGAACAAGTTGAGGAATATCGTGTTAGTAAACATGCAAATTGTTTATAACTAGGGTTCATTTTGTTGGATGGGGTGATTAAGTTAATAATGGTATTATTTTGTATTAGTTGGAGTATTTGGACCAAGGTTCTTATATTAAATGATGTTATCACAAAGTTTCGGCCGACGTAATCTTCACTCTTTTTAAGGTGCGTCTTGTTGAACTCGGGAATGTTCGGCCTAACTCGAGGATATGTGCCGAATGTTGAACGGAACCCATTACATTATTCACATGGGTGACTGGCTCTCATTCGTTCAGCCATGACTATATATATATATATATATATATATATATATATATTAAGTAATCGTAATTGTATTCGTAGTATCACCCGTACTTAGCTTTGACTCTTCAATTTACAAACAGTGAGTATTACTTAGCACTTTTATTTGTTTTAATTTTAGTCCTTGTTACATCGTTCATTGTAAGAATGATATCCTAGGTGAGAACAGTAGTCAGACTAATTCAATTGATACACGTTATCAATCCTCATCTAAAACACCCTGATAACTATTCACACGCATATACACATAGATACACGTTTATATATATATACTAGCAAAACTATTCTCCCACCGGTCGCATAATTTTGCTAAGCTGGGAGGATGTGATGATGAACGAACTACGCACACTAACCCGGAAAGGAGGCGGTAATACATGGTACGATAGTATCATTATATAAGAACACTAGGACGATTGTTTGTTTCCCCATAAAAAAGAATAATGGACCAAGAAAAAATATACTATACCTCTCCCCCCCCCAAAAAAGAGGGTAGTACCTGAGTAGATCGTCTCATAACAACAGAAGATATACTAAATGAACGCTCCAGTAAAGAAGATGTCATAACTAGGACGGTTTACCCCAACCCTTAAACAGGAGGATGTAATTCCTGGGGGGGGGGGCGGCGGTATTATGAAAACAGAACAAAATACAATAACATATTTAAACATTTTTTCATTCATTATGCCTAGCCATAAAAAAATTATTTGTATATTTCCTTGACTTTTTGTATGAGATCAAACTGTAGTATATGTTCAGAGTATAACAACTACATCATACGTAGATTTAAATATAATACATCGCGGAGACGGAAATTTGGACACCTATAGACAGCCAATCACTAGCTTGCACGCGACGTTAAGAATAGTTGTTTATAAGTTATCCATTTTTTAAATTGAAATTATTTACATTTCAATTAATTATTTATGAAACTATTGGAGATAGGTAGATACAATTGTACAATAAAATTAGAAATGAATAATATCCAATGAAATTAATTATGAAGTGCTAATAAATAGATATGCAGATTAACCTATCTAATGACGTTTGTGTATCGTTAGTTTCTACTATATATATATATATATATATATATATATATATATAAACTAAACATATGTGTGTGTCTTAGTATTGTGTTGATATTTGTGGGTTCTTGAGCGAAAAAAAGTTATACAGTTTACGTAACATCTGAAAGTGTAGTTCATGTAAAACTTATAGGAAAAGAAAAATGGACCTGTTTCGGAATCTCTTAAGTGCACACATCTGAATATTTTGATGGCATAACACCGTTTAAAACTTCAAATATATAATATTTTCATGAACTTATTATTCTATGTTTTTATTTTACTGAGGAAGGCAATGAAAGTTGTCCCACACCTCTAAGTGCCCTACTAACCTAAGAAAGTTTTTGGAATCGAACTTCCTTTTAAACGGCTAATCTATCCTATTTTGATGAAATTATTATCGTATGTATAAAATCCTACGAGGAGGACAATGTAATAAATTCCGAATATGTTCGCTAACCTCTATGATCCGAATATCTACCTGACCTCATGTTGTAGTGACCTATCATGATATAACACATTAACACGTCTAATACGTTTATCTGACTTTCTTAGTTTTTTTTATATCGACTAAAAAATATCTGAATTATTTATTTTGGAAAGTATCAAACTATAGAATTTGCTGATGCGACCCTTCAAATAAAAAAAGGAAACTCATATAAAATCAAATATAAAATTATTATTCTTTCATATAATAGAATGTAAGTGAATAATTCTGGTATTTCTATAATTTAAAGCGTCGTTTTGCCTCTCACTATCTCTTTTTTGTTTCTTTCCGTCTCTTTCTTGCTCTGTATATCACAATCTATTTATAAATTCCAAAGCTTTTAAATAATAAAAAGGACGTATGTGTGTGTGAGTGCACATTTACAGAAATACAGCCTTGAGAGTGTGTGTATAATATAATGGTTTACAACATGTACAATTTCCCTAGGAACAGAATTGATCATGTCCTGGCTCTCAATGCGCAAAAAAATAGAAATGTTATTTTGAAAGACGACCTCACACATCTTAGAGTTGCTTAGTTTGTACAGTAAAACATCGAGTTTCTATTCAACCTACCGATTTTAAGAAATAAAATAACAGAATATACTTGTTTTTTTAAAAAATATATTAACATATTGGCGAATTTTGAAATATTTAGTATCTAAAGCTTCTCTGTCTAACTGTATATATGCCTCTCTCTCTCTCTCTATATATATATATATATATATACTATTTTTCTTAAATTTATATCCTATGTATAAAACATTGAGTTTTCAGAAACAATTATCACACCTCGGAATTAAGAAAGAATATATTTTACATTTTAGTTAATACTTGCTGACCTGTGGTCCTACGTTAGTCGCGAAATGAGATTAACTCCAGGAATCCCATGCACAACTTTTAAAGAACTAAAAGGAACAGAAACCATACGATGTTAAAAGAATATAACCCTTGTTTTTATACATGTGTATAAAACAACAAACAACAATTATTCTTACCTGTATATTCGTTTCGTTGTTTCTGTTTTGTCGGGCTCCCCCTTTCACATTGCGATATACTTGTCTATATATATATATATATATATATATATATATATATATATGTATATATATATATATATATATATATATATATATATATATACATATATATATATATATATATATATATATATATATATATATATATAGAGAGAGAGAGAGAGAGAGAGAGAGAGATTAAGATGTTTCACTTATAAAACAGATCATTCAGTGAAGACCGGGGTTGTTCCAATAAAATCAAGCTCGATGATGCTCGATTACAGAGTACAGAGCATTTATATGTGATTTTATGAAGGCTTACCAAAGCATTCCTTTCAGGACACCAATGATCACCATTAAATATATTTTTCTTACAAATATTATTTATTCAAATTAAATGTTGAATAAATAATATTTCTAAGAAAAAATATCTTTAATGGTGATCATTGGTGTCCTGAAAGGAATGCTTTGGTAAGCCTTCATAAAATCACCCACATATATATATATATATATGAAATTAAAAATGGAAAAGCGGAAGACCTTTTCGCTCAACGTTTCGCCCAAATTTCACGTGGGCTTTGTCAAGAGCAGACGAAGAATACAAAAATGACAAAAGACGTATTCTTCGTCTGCTCTTGACAAAGTCCACGTGAAATGTGGGCGAAACGTTGAGCGAAAAGGTCTTCCGCTTTTCCATTTTCAATTTCATACCGTCGGATTATTTTTATCCTTTCATATACTCATATATATATATATATATATATATATATATATATATATATATATATGTATATATATATATATATATATATATATATATATATATATATATATATATATATATATATATGTTAGACAAGTATATATACATATATGTATATGTATATTTATATATACTAGCGGACCTGTGCCCCGGCGTTGCCCTGAGAAGGAGATTATCTCCAGCATTCCATGCCCAACTTTGAAAGATCCAACACGAAAACAGACCACAAAATGTTTAAAGTACATATGTGTGCAAAAAAAAAAAATTGTCTGTATACTCGTTTCGTAGTTTATATTTAGTCGTGTTTCACTTCCAATTCTTGTGTAGAGTACCACATAGTGGGTCAGTGGGAAATAATAGGTCAACTCGAAGACTTCTTGTTTTTTCACCCACCCCAACATTTCTATTATGCACTCTTTCGTTGAGTTATAAGTTTCAGAAAGTGCTACTGGTTAAAATTCTGAATTTCTAATGATAATTTTGGCTCATCTTCTTCTGAATATAACAAATTGTGCCTGGAAAACGTTAACGGAAATGTAGATTGAAACATAACTGAAAGAGTTAGAATAAATCACTTTTTATCTCAAGATAGGGCATATGGGGTCACCTCATAGTTTTTTTTGTTGGAAGAGGAAACTGAATCTGCTACTTGTAAACAAGAATAGTCAGAACTGTTATTATATGTGTACTAATGAGCGTGTGTTTATGCATTGTTTGTGCGATCTATATTTCGCCTAGTTATTATTCTATACAAAAACAGAATATAGGGTGTACAATTTTCTAAAAAAACAAAATATAGGGTGTACAAAAAGGTAAAGACTTATACACAGGTGTAACTTTCCTTGGAACATAATGGAAGTACTTCTAGGTCGCTAGGGGTATTATTAGAACTTGCTGCTGCCGTTTTCCCATATTATGCGCTAGATATAAAAATGTACCTATGAGTGTTATTTTGTAAGAACGTCTTAACAAATGAGTAATTACTCAGTTAGGACAGTATCTGACTGACAACGTAAAGTGTCCAGGTTCGATTCTACTTCCGATTTAAAAAACTTATATACGAATAGAGTTTTCTTTTCTTAAATATAATATTTCGATCTGTTGTATATTTAGTACGTAATGCTTTTCCGTCTCTCTGTCTGCTTGCCTCTCTAAATTTCTCTAACTTTATCATGTTCTTTATGGCTTTCAAGTTATCTATATCTATCCATATATAAATTACGGACTCGTTTGCTTGCGTTGCTGAAAAAATATAAAATAATAATTTAATTGTAAATATAAGTATTAGAGTATAATTGTAAAAAAAAAAACCATTTCACTGTAAGTAATTTAGGTGACTGAACTAGGATTCCCCATGTGTTAACATTGATTAAATAAACTATTTAATAATGATTTAATAATTTAATAAATAGAAATGTAAGAGTTATAATTAAAAAAAAACTTATAAAATAACCTATTAAAATGTATGCGATGTAAGTGGTTGAATAAAGAGTTGTCAAATAAGTATTGCTTGATTTAAACCAAACAAAATAGATGTATTTATGTTTGTGGGTTACTGGGCTTCCCTTTCCTAGTTGAAAGTTGGGTTAACCTGATTAAATCCTATTTCAATCATCTGAAACATGGGTTCTGCTTCTAATTAGAACAAATTAGCAAATATCAATCCTCATTTTAAAAAGAAAATGGTGTAAGATCGCATTCTACTACTATTCATGATGGGAAACACAGCATAAACCCAATTAAAATAGTCAATATGACCCAAAAGAATACGTGAAGATTTCAGCGGTCATTGAAAGGGAAATCATTCTATACTAAAGCAACTGTAATTGTGTTGCAATCGAGTGGACATCTTTTGTGAGATCAGACATTCTTTTTTGTCAATTTTGCGTTTGTTGTATTTTATATTTATTATTATCTCCATATGTTTTTGTCTGTGGGCAGTGCAGGGGAAATCATTTTAGACACAGACGATTGTAATTTGGTTCCAATCGAGTTGACCATCCTTCATTATCGGAAAAATTGTAATTTCCCTCGATAAAATTGCAATAAAAGAAAAAAAGTATTCTCGATTTATCGATTTGTGTTTGTTGTGTTCTCTTAAAATGGATTAAAAAAAAGTGGTCAATCGCAAGTTTGAACCTAACACAATTCAATATAAAATATAATTCTACGCTAAAGAAAATACATGAAATATTTTTTCCTTTTTAAATAGATTATTTTTGTAATTCGTTTTTATCTTCCCTTATCTTATTTTTTTGTTTCTATAGAATTTGAACACACACAATCGACTTTTGATAAAGTTAACGTAAAACTTAAGTCATAATTACATGATACAGCACGTGTTAAATGTAGTCGAACTTATTATTTATATTCTATAAATATTCAATTACTAGTAAATAAAAATTATAATTTAATGTATACTGCGTAAATCACATAGAAGCGAGAAAACACACACGTATTATATATATATATATATATATATATATATATATGTGTGTGTGTGTGTATACAATTGTCAAATATTATGAAATAATTATTTTATGGTAATTTCTAAAAAAATAATTAAAAAAAAAAAAAAATATGCACAATACTAATGGTATAACATTGGTATAGTTCGGTGAAATGCAAATTAAAAAAATGTAAAGTTAAGTATTTCAAAGAATGGTATGAAATATAGAAAATTCATTTAGACCTAGGTTAAAAGACATCCTCTTATCAGAAGGAAAATACATCATTTAACAATCGACACTGACAGCTTAAATACTTAAATCTGCATTGTTAACCGGCATGAAACATTGAAATAAGCACGAATTTTTACCGCTATACATTTTACACATTGTATTATTTCCTACACTCGAACTGCGTTTTGTTGACACACCGAATTGGGCCGTACACAAGTAAGTTCACTTGTAATTCATCCGTCTTCTTTGTACAATGTAGGCGTCGATTTACGTGCAGAGCTAGTGAATGTATTTAAAAAATTACATTCTTTCACCGGATTTTTCGTCGATTTTTGCAAAACACACATGAAGATTATTTGAGAAGGAATTAAACACGTTTGTAACTCATATGGATCTTTCATAATTTTATTTTGATTCTAACACGAGAAAATTATTAAAAACTTTGAAAAGATAAAAAATGCCAAACCAGACAGAATAGTTATGTCGTTTTTAATGATATTTGAATTACTATATATATATATATATATATATATATATATATATATATATATATATATATATATATATTAGTATTTCATGTATCCACATAAATTTTATGAGGGGATATAGTTTTTTATGTATGCATTTTCAGTATTTACTTCAACAGTGTTCGATAAGAGAGAAGAGCTAGGTAGTAAGCTATGAATATATAATCTTCCGCGTTTCATCCCCGGGTGAATCTTCAGGCTGAAATGCTCGGAGTTATTTTTGCCTTGTGTGGTTATATACACGGCTAGCTAGTTAACCAATCATATTGTGTGTTTTTCTCTCAGCCAATCGTTGGGCCTGCAAGAAACGAGGGTCTTGTTTGTGTTACTTCTTATATCCTGTTCTATTGTTCTGTTTTCTATTGCTCGGTTTATATCCTGTTTCCTTTTTTTGTGTCAATATAATGGGTGAATTCATTTTAACACGTGGTTCCTTGTATTTCTATTTTAGGTTTTAATTTTTAAATTGTTAGGTTTTAGTTTCGTTTAGTTTTTTACTTATTTGTTTATATATTTATTTATCGTTAGTCTAAGGTAAATTTGTGTCTGTGTAAGCAGCTGTTTGTTATCTCACTTCTAGAGTTCAATACATTTCGGTTGTATTTAAAGTTTAGTATTTCAAATTTGTCATTCAGGCATAATCTACACGGGTCGGCTAAATTTCTACATGTACTGGCCTGTCGTATTATTTTCCATACAATTTTTGGTGAGTGTCCATTTTCTTTGAGCTCCCAATAGTGGTTTGCTTGTTCTGTTTTAATTCGACGTTGTCTGTTCTTAAATGTGCTTTTGTGGTCATAATATATGTTTTTAAAATCTAGGGAGGGCATAACCACGTATTACTTCTTGTTATTCGGTCTTTCCTTGCCAAATATTGTGGCTTGGTATACAATACTTTTGATTAGACATTTATTTTCTAGTTGACAAAATGTACGATGTATGCAGTTACATCTTTTCTTTTAATTGCTAACTTTTTAATTTCTATACGAGTGGTTACTATTAGTGGTTGATTTGTTTCTATTTGCATTGTTTATATTTTTGTTCTTCTTAAGGTTATTTTTGCTATATTTTTCACTTTTTTATGTAATTTGTCATTTTTTCTTTTTCTCTGCTGTTCTATTTTATTATTTTGTTATTTTGTGCCTTTATTGTAATGTCTAGGTTTTCGCAACAGCTGTAGGATAGTTTTAGGTTATTTTGATTGAATATTTTATGCAGGGGATTGGTTACGGGAAAGTGTTTTTCAATCAGATTTAGGAATTTTTCACCAGTTTAGTTTTAAGCGCCTGGTTATGGTGCTTGTATAGTCATTTTTTTTCTTTTCTTTTTAATTTTGTTGAAATTATTAGTGTCCTGTGCTTTTTATGTTTAATTTCCGTGTTATAGTAACCACTATTTTTAGAGCTATATTGTAAAAGTTGATTGATTAAAAAAACACTTTGGTAGCTAGAATTATTGATAAGCCTACGTTCGATAGAATTTGGAATATGTGTTATTGTCGATGGGGGTGATTAGACTTTGGGTTTTCGTATATTGGATTGGCGTTATCGTTTAGGTATGGTTCGTAAGTATTTTTATTTAAGTTTAACGTGACATCTAGAAAGTGGGTTGTTTTTATGTTAGCCAGTACTTCTACTTTTAGGCCTAGTTTTTTATTAAAAAAAATTTTTTTCTACATTTATTATTACTTTCCTTATTTATGTTTTCACACTTTTACCTTATTTAAAAATGATTAATTCTTTCCCTTTTCTGCGTATATTTTTGACTATTTTCTGTTTTCTTCATTATTTTGTTCTTTTCTTCCTTTTGTCCTTTTTGGTCCTTTTTTGAATTTTCTTTCGTTGATTGCTTTCTTTTTGTCCTCTACTAATATTTTTCCATATTCTTGTTACTTGTCCTTATTTATGGTTACTTTATACTTTTACCTAATTTAAATTATTCATTCTTTCCCATTTCTTCATATACTTTTTTGTATTTTGCTGTTTCACTATTTTCTTATTTTTTCTTTATTAATGTTGTTTTCATTTCTTTCTTTTTGTTCCTTTTTGAATTTTCTTTCGTACTTTAACTATAGTTTTCTTTCCGTATTGTCTAACATGTCTAACATTGTGTTCTTACCTTTTTCCATTTCGACCTTATTTCTCTTCTTCTGCTATTTATTTATCTATGTTTTCTTCTCATTTCTGTTTTATTTTTGTCTTTACAGGTTTATTTATTCGGTTTCCTTTTATTTCAATCGTTTTGTCGTTTTTTTTCTTTCCCTAATTTCTAAATTCCATCCTGTTTTCTTCCGTTCAGTTTTATTACTTATTTTTGTTCTGTTTTCTTCCTTTTTTCTTCCTTTTTAATTCCCAATTCTTTTTTGCATTTTTCTTTCTTTAGTTCTATTTCCTTCTTTCATAATTCCCTCATTGCCGGAAAACATGTATATCTTCTCCTCCATATTTATTGAAAAAAGCTGAAAAACGTATTACTACTTATATTTGACTATTTAGCAGAGCTTATAATTGCCTGTTAACAAAACACCTGTCACAACGTCGTAAGATTTCCACGCATACACAACCAGGAAGAGCACAACAGCCCATAAACGCTCACATGCACTGACAACTATGATCACGCACATATTAGATGCTTATATCTTGCATAAATCGTCTGCTAATATGTATATATGCGCATGGACTTGCTGTTATACATATGCACATAGGTGTATTCATAAAACACTGTTTTATGTTAATATGTATGTCCTGCCTTGAATATTTTAACACATACCAACACTTTTATTTCATAATTTTATACTGAAATAATTCGAAGAATTCTCTTTTTATTTCCTAAAATTGTATATTTTATAGAAAAACAATGAATGTAAAGTTTATGAATAAGTGCGCATCAGATTTTATGAAGAGTCTTTTAATCATGTTTATTTTTATGTAATTATCAATACTCTAATACCACTCGAGGATAAGGAGTAAAGAGTGTATCAGGTAGGCGGTGAAAGAACACTTGACAGTTGATACACCGGTTGAAACTGGCAGAAGCAAACTATTTCAACGGATCATTAAAAAATAATTTGTTTAAATTCTACTTAACATCACAACGTTGTATTTAAATGTGAAATACACTTTGCGGTATGTACGTATAGAAAATGAACTTTGATTATAGAAGTTCCGTTTAGTTTAAAAGTTCCATTACATCTAGTTTGTATTACCTATTAGAAACCACACGCAGGTGTCTTCGGTCTCTCTGTACAAGGGTTTGTCCGAGCCACCTGACATGTAGATAGTTCCCCACCCCTACAAGTACACCCTTATATGGGAAATAGTGCACTTTCTCCTACATGTGTTACTTTAATTAACAACACAGCTGGATACTCCACTAGACTAGATCAATTCTTGTTTTGGAATCCGGCAATACCATAAGACAACAAGAAAGATCTACAATAACATAGTAAACTGGTCAATTGCGGAGAGGAACACCAATGCTCTTAACTTATTTATTTATTCAACCTTTGACCAGTAAAAGAGAACATGAATGGAATATTCGAATATCTATGAATCTCATAGAGAGATCAAGTGTACACCCTAATGAGGGACTCTTGATTTCTGAGAACTTTGAGTGAAGTAAAATTAAACAATATATACATATATATATATATATATATATATGAGAAAAAAGAAACAATGTTTCAGACAATATGTAAAAATACAAATGGAATAAAGAATAAGCACTTCAATACACATAAGGCAATTTCTATCAAACGTATTCATGATACTAAACTTCGACGTCTCACAGAATCATGTCTGATCCTATGTCATAAGAACACCATTGCCCACAGACAAGGTTTCTATAACATTTCCATTCCTTCTGCTAGATCGATTATATATAGGATGAATTTAAATGAACATGACGCTGGTTAACTTTAAACCCTTGTTTCTCTTCTTCCTCCTCCCCCTCCTCCTCTTCTGCTTCCTCCTCCTCCCTTGTTTCGAATCCCTACGTCAACAGCTTGAAATTACTACTAATCCTATTAGACTTTTGATGGATTTCAATCAGTAGGCGATATCCAAGCACTGATGATTTTTTCTCTCTCTCTTTTTCTTCTTTAGTCGCTTTCGACAACCAAATGTCGATTTTACTATTTCTTACTTTTGCTCTCGCTTATTCTTCTTCTTCTTCTTCTTCTTCTTCTTCTTCTTCTTCTTCTGTTCTAAAGACACTGGTTGATTGGTCTCTCTTTCTTCTTCTTCTTCATCTTCTTTTTCTTTCTCTTTTCATAACATTCCTCGCGTCCATACCCCCTTTTTGTTGTTCTCTGCACGTGACATTTTATTCCAATCGCATTCTTTGTACACATTTGAAAACTTTTCCGTTTTGAAATAAAGTTTACCAACCGAACGAAAATGGCCGTATCTTAGCGACCGAAATATCTCGGCAGAACTTTACAACATGAGTTTTTGAGTTTATTTTTGTTAGTTGTTGAATTGCTTATTCTTTATTCCATTTGTATTTTTACATATATATATATATATATATATATATATATATATATATATATATATATATATATATATATATATATATATATATATATAAGATTTGGATGTTTGATGCAAATGTTTGAAATTATTATGATAATCGGGATCACTGCATTTGTCTTTATATGTATTTGCTCATTTTTTTACGTTGCTGACTGAACCCGCACGGTTCCGAATCAGATATAATGTATGCATATGCACATGGGCATAATCGATTGCCAATTCAATCTATCCTAATCTATCCGATTGAGGAGGTTTTGGACATTCGAATTTTTCTATGGATAAGTAAACGCTTGAAATTGGAAGTAAAACATACAATAATGATGATGCCTTTCCATTGAATTGAAGGTTCCAATCGATTTCTTTAAAGCGAGTTCACTGGTTCCACTTATTAAAATATGCGTAAACCTTCATGTATGAAACATTCAACATAACTAAACTAAATTGAAATGAGAAAATCATATATAAATATGACAGAATTATTTATATTTTGGATAGGGAAGCCCCTGCTTTATATAATAATTGAAATATAATTGATGTTTGTATATAAATGCAATATATATACATTAGAATGTTAAATGACAATACTTGTACGATTGTATATTTAGAATATGTTCATCAGACGGGGATGAATAGTAATATTGATTCATGTATTGGTACAAGAGAGATTTACAAGAAATTTGACTTAATTATTTTCAATTCGATAAATTTGAAAAAAAAACTAAAATAAGCATGCTTCAAGGAGTTGCCATGTAGAAAAATGATGGTAGAAATCTACACGAAAAAGGACCTGTCAAATTTCGCTTCTATTGAGGCGTATTTTGTGTTTTTACTACATCACATGGAAGTCTAATCAAAGTTCAAACCATCCCGATCGAGAAAGCGACCTTTGATCGGTTGAATCGAAATTGGTGGGCACACAGTTTCTGGTAATGCGCACGGAACCTATTCTTGTGTAGAAGTATATAGTCGTATGTAATAAGGGAGATCACAATAGCGATGTTATGTGTGTGTACCAAGAATGAGATCACCTCGTAAATGTTGCCGCTCAAGGAGTAGAAAGCTAAGCTTCTTAAGTTGGGTGGTAAATTGCTTGAGCTCACGGACCTATGTGACCGCCGAAAGTACGAGTCCAGTCTGAAGAGGAACAGCATGACAGCATTAATCAACATTAAAATGTGTACGATTCAAGTGACCATTTCATGTCCTGTTCAAGTCTAGACATGAGATTTTCAATCTCTCGTCTTAGTAATTGAACGTTCCCTGCAACACGTTTCTACCAATCACGCCCTACACATCGTTGATATTGTGATATTATGATAAACTCTACTTCGCATTAGGGAACACCATTACATACACACATTTCGGACGACAGACGCCCCTTGATCTGAACAGTGAAAGTACGATCAGCATGAAAGGGTTTAACCATATAATTACTGACTTTAAATTACATCATAGCAATATAACTAATGGAAAGGACAAGCTATACAGTGAGATGAGGTTGGTATCGAGAAAACTCGAGTATCGTATCTTATGCTTCCACACAAGATACACAGATACACGTGTTTTTTTCTATGTGTCTGTGGAAGGGTTTATACGTTTTTGATTAACAGTGGTTGTCTATTTTACATTCAGTGTGTACTCTTAGCTGATGTATTAGTCGGTTCGAGAGCAAAAGATGTTAGAATTGTTTTATTCAGACATAAAACACTAAATGAAATCAGATAGTAAACATACAAATAAACAAAAGAAAATAGACTTTTCTTTAGATTCGCGTGTTTTTGTCTAATCTAGGTGTGTAGTTATTCATTTCACCGAAGAATTTGCGAAACGAAAGAAATTAAATCGAAAAGAAATAATTCAATTCTAAAATTCTTTTTTCGCAAAAAAAAACAATTATCATTTTCTGTTCTTTTTCTGTTTCTCAGTTTTTCACGTTGCATTTAGTTTTAATCATTTAAAAAAGTAATTGAATAAAGCAATTTTAACATTTGTAAATCTATTGTGTGTGTTTAATAATGTTTTTACTTTCTAGACTATATACTAGTTATTATCAATAATTTACGCCCGAATAATATACAGCTCATTAAACTATTATACAAAAATAACATTACTGCTCGAAATAGTATCACATCCTTATACAATGTTAACTCTATGCCAATGCCGTAATACTTATAACTATCACCCTGTATAGTTACATACATCCCCATCAAGTGCACAGTATACACAGTATACCCATCAGGACACTTTACTTGATGTTTCGGGATTTTAACAATTGTTCTTCAAACCAACAACCACTAATAATTTTAAGTCAAGTAAATACAAATATATAAATACCAATGTGTAGGTGCTTCCGTCATTTACATAATTCAGTTTCAAAACATATTACATTTAGGAAACCATCTATATTACTCACTGTCTGTCTATTCTTACTTAAGTAACGTAGACTATCTTTATTATTTCAATAATATGTTCATGTTATACCGCAAGTTTATGTGATTAGCATACGTCTTGGAAATTTCAAAATAATATAGATAATGTCGAAGGGATTAGCTGACCAAAGTTGAACGAAATAAGATTTCCAAAATTGAAGTTGAGGTTATTACACATATAATTAGGAACTTGTTAACTTAAATACAAATATACATCCGATGGAAGACGTCATCATCATTCTCTATGTATGATATCTTTCGGATACAATGCAGAAACCACAGCAACACATACAGCACCAATAAAATAGGCTCTGGTATTAGAAGTACGAGGGGCGTTCAATAAGTAATACCCCTGACCTACTTCCGGGTGTCTGATCTAGATGACATTTTGCATGTTTAATGATCTATATATGTATCGGTTATGTTGCGAAAAACAGCTCTGACATAATTGTGGTTTCTTATTTACAGGTGTTTGAACTGAGTCAGGTGTGCAATGGAGCCAGTTGAGTATCTTGCAGTGATCCGGTTTTTGTATTTGAAAGAACGCACACCAAAGGAGACTTTTGATGAAATGAAAGAAACTGATGGTGATGATGCCCCATCATATGTAAAACGCTGGCATTGTGAATTCAAGCATGGCTGGAAGTCTGTGGAAACAGCTCCCAGACCTGGTCGTCCCTCTGCTGACGTTGATGAGGCATCTGTCCGTAATAGATGATAAAACATACACACCTAAACATTAATGCCCCGTAGATATAAAGGGTGCCACTGAAGAACGAGGTCTGTAGCTGCGTATCTATATGTTTTCGTATGACAAAGTAAGAATAAGGTGTTTGTAATAGTAACGTAAATAGTGGCTGTCTTGTAACGATCAATTCCTTTATTGGTTTTATTTTAGCTTCATTATATTCATATAAACATAGACCCATTCTCCTGAGATCGTGATGAAGGAATGGATATATGTCTGAAAACGTGCTTATTGAATACGTACGATGGAATATACGAATTGGCTGAAAGTCGTTCATGTGTTATATAGTCGTTGGCGTGGAATGTAAAAAAAAGTGTAGAATTGATAAGTAAACAACTCTGATTACAAAGCAAATGCAATCAATGCCTGATCATAAACCTAGGACACTCTGAGAATCTAATTTCTGTTATTGTCTAACATTTACGTGTAATCCAATAATTAATACAATAATAAGTTTTTTGAAAATGAAGATGATCTAAAATATTTTTTTAAATCTGTAAAACTGTTCATTGTACTTGTATAAGACTGGTCTTGTCTGTACTATGAAAGTGTGAAGTGTTGTCAAAATCTGATCGCTCTGAATAGCGGATGGCCAACTGATGTTCATGGAAATTTGTCACTCCAAATAGGAGGAACAGACAAATATACATCAAAAGTATAGAGGAAATCATAACAGAATCGATAACGTTTTGTTAGTGTATTTCTATCAATAAATAACCGACCATGTTGACGTCTCGAGTTCATAGAACAACTTACTATACGTATCTTGGAAACGTTGAAGCTATGTCACTTGTAAGAACCTGATTCATCCACATGAACTGAAAGGATAAACACCAAAGTGGCGACTATTCTAGTCTTCGATTGAAAGCACAAGATCCAAGAAAAAGTCACCGGATGTTTGCTGCAAGTAATCAATGTTAAACAGATGTCGCTAAAACCTAAAACTAGCTACAATGATTATCGATAGAAACATCTGTAGAGAATTGCTGTTTTTTTCTTCCTGGCTTTAGGATGGACCGCCTTTTTTTTTTCTTTTTTTTTTTTTACTTGTGAGCGAGTTTTCCCTCATACAGGTATGAACACTTCTGATAAAAAAAAATGAAAAATAAATAAAGACTATATTTAACACATTTGCGAGATGTCTGACATCAGGTAGTTCGGGCTGAATACTTGGATGTTTTAAGTTAAATTCCAGTCAGTACCACTTTTACTTAGGGATGTTGACAACTTTCTTGTGGTCCCTCGTGTAAGTACCCGATGTCTTTCCAGAAATATTTCTAACTAGAAAAACACCGGGGAAACTAATGCCATCTTATTCACACGAAAGAAGAAGAAGGTAGTTCGGCTATCAAGCCAAACAATAAAAGAAGAAATAAACTAGATTTAATTTTAAAGAAAAACATCCTTCTTGTCTTTTATTTTAATCAAATAAAGATTTCGACTTCGCATATGATTTTTTCTTATATTCTACTCTAGTGAAAGTAATTACGATTGTTAGTTCGCAATAAATGTATATTGTGTCTGAAGAGTGCCAGACGTGCTACTTAAAGCGGATGTGCATTCATTTCGAAACAAACAGTCCCAATTATTTTCGTCTTCCTGGCCGGATCTTAGCGAGAAATTAATGAAGTAAGAGAAAATAACAAACGCACTCAATCATTAAACTCCACGGGAAATCTTAATACATATCAAAACGTTACAGGATATATATATATATATATATATATATATATATATATATATATATATATATTACTATTTCATGTATCCAGATAAAATGTTATAAGGAGATATCATTTTTTATGTATCAATTTTCAGTATTTACTTCAACAGTGCTCGATAGGTAAGTAGAGCTAGTTGTACTTTGACTAACTGTCAACATTGATTAGCGCGATCTAATATTCATGAGTTACCAATTTATGGGCAATTACCAAATCACCCTTTTCCCGTCAGTGTAATGGAGTAAATAAAAACAAAACCCTAAATCTTCATAGTTGAGTCCGCTGTTAACAGCGTGATCAAATGAGGTTTATGTATATACTACTCATTATGAAAGTTTCTATGGTCCTTTATGGAAAATAAAAGAAATTCGTCTTCAACAATACCACAAGGATCATCGACCCATCATTACTCTACTATTATTTCAACGCTGTGAATAATTCAACAGTCCGCCTTCCATTTTAGTCTTCCCATTTTCTGTCAGCTGATCCACACGTATGATAAGTAGGTGCAACTTCAAAAGGTTACGTCTACGAAGAGAAGTCTGCACCCTCTCTTGTAGATGGACAGTCACGACATGCGAATCCGGTATGTATATACTACTCATTATGAAAGTTTCTATGGTCCTTTAATAAAAATAAAAGAAATTCGTCTTCAACAATACCACAAGGAACACCGACCCATCATTACTCTACTATTATTTCAACGCTGTGAATAATTCAACATTTTAGTCTTCCCATTTTCTGTCAGCTGCTTAACACGTATGATAAGTAGTTGCAACTTTAAACGGTTACGTCTACGAAGAGAAGTCTGCACCCTCTCATGTAGATGGACAGTCACGACATGCGAATCGTGTAGGTGTTCCTCTTAATTGTCACAAACATATGTTTAAACTGTCGTATTTAAATCATTGACTATGCTCTTTTGTCTTGATTGTGATCTTAGCTATCTAATTTGCGGTGTTACTTCCAAAAAGTAACTGCGTTTATTTTATAGCAGTTAGTATACATTAGAAATACTAATGGTTGCACAATGAAGCCATTCGATATATATCCTTAACGATTTAAATGACATACAGCCAGACTGACGAAAGAACAGCTTCTTTTATAGTTAACCTTGCCAGACGCGGAGAAAAAAAACTATTTCAAAATTACATGCAAAAGAACAAATGATCGTAACCTATTGACAAATATTGATATAAATGTTTAAACGTAGCAAATAATCGATATTTTGCGAATGACCGTCTTTACAAATGAACACAGGGGAACACTATCAAATGACCCATTTATTTTGTTTTTCGTTCAGTTAAATACCAAACGTGTTCACATGACATATATATATATATATATATATATATATATATATATATATATATATATATATATAGTAGTAAGTTTTTGAAAGGATGTGGGCAATGCAAGTTCCGGGTAAGATGCAAGTTGTAAGGAACAAAAACAACAACAATAAATCGAATACGAAATATGACTTACTATTTATTTTTCCATTTTTATCTAAAATCTTACATAACAGCAAGAGTGTTTTTAGCTGTTCGTGTGATGTCCGGGTGATTAAACATCACTATTTGATATTTCGGGAAAAAACATCCCTTTGTAAAAAATAATAAAACCAGAAGAAATTTTTTTTCTTCCCAGTTTTATTTTCTTGTCTGTTTGTGTCCAGTTTCGATGCTTCCTGCGTTGTTCGTTGGGACGGTATCTCTTGCTGCGGTGATCAGCCTTTCTGTGTTCTGGTTTATGTATTTCTCCAGCTCTTTTTTAGTGTCGTCCACACAGTCTTCTATACTTTCCAGTCCTCTTCCCCCTTCGGTTCTCTTCACGTAGAGTCTGTCTGTATCATATTTTGGATGTAGTGCATTGTGCATAGTCATTAATTTTCTAGTCCTCTGATCAAGGTGCCTGAGTTCTTCTTTAGTCCAGTTTATGAATGGCCCAGAATATCTTATTAGTGATACTGCCCAGGTATTTATTTCTTTGATTAGGTTTCTGTTATATCATTTTTTTTCTAAGAGCTTTCTTGTTTTTCTCAGGTATTCTTTTTCAATCTTCTCTAGCATTTCTGTTGATTTGATTGTGTCTGCTTCCAAAACTCCCAAATATTTATAGCTCTCTGGTTTTATTCAGCGCCCTCATCTGCTCTTGGTTGGGCAGTTCCATGCCCTCGGTCGTCTCCAACTTTCCTTTTTTTAATCTCTAGCAATGCACACTTTTCCATTCCGAATTCCATTTGAATGTCCTGACTGTAGATTCTGGTCGTATTTATCAGCTTTTCCAGTTCCTTTTTGCTTTTTGCAAATAGCTCCAGGTCGTCCATGTACATGAGATGGTTTATTCGTTGTTCTCTACCTGTAAACTTGTATCTGGCATCACATTTCCTGTGTATGTAGTTGAGTTGCATCATGGCTATGATAAAAAGTAGTGGTGGTAAGAGGTCTCCTTGGAAAATGCCTCTCCGTATTTTTATCTCCGTCAAGTATTGTCCTCCAGCTGTCAGTTCTAATCTCCATGTTTCCGTTGCTTTCTTGATGAAATTAATAATCCTGTTGGGTATCTTTTACATTTTTAAACATTCAATTATCCATGCTTGAGGGATTCTGTCGCACGTTTTCTTGTAGTCAATCCATGCCATAGATATGTTCTTTTTCTTTCTTTTAACTTCTTTCAGGATCTTTTGATCTATGTATAACAGATCATGCGTCCCTCTTTTCCCTTTCTGGCATCCTTTTTGTTCCTCGGGAAGTAGTCCACGACTGTTCAGGGAATGGTAAATTTGCTCTCTATGTTGTGCCGTTAGGATTTTCCACATTGTCGGTAAACAGATTATTATTATTATTATTATTATTATTATTATTGTTATTATTATTGTTGTCATTGTTATTATTATTATCACTATCTACCCTAGAATTACTTCCACTATTATTAATGCTACTATTACTAATGTTACATAACCACTCAAAGGGGTGGCAGAAAAGGGGGATCTTACTTATTACTAATTCACTAATCCTGCCCGACTGGGGCAATTCTTTGAAACCATTCAAACAGTTCGAACCATATCCTCTCTGAGCCGAAAATAATGCGAAAAGTCTACGAGAGGATAAGAAGCGTTTCGATCTTTTTATAACATTCATTTTTTATACATTAATGGCACTTTAAAGTCTTTAACCTGTCGACATTAAACAAAGTTCCTTTTAAACAATTATTAATCAAACACAGTTCGTAAGAGTCATTTTAAACACAATTCATTAAACAGTTCAGTTACGGATTTTAAACAATGTCCCTTTTAAATATTTCAACACGCATTTCCTTAAACAATGTTCCTTTAACCAATTACTAATCAAATACCGTCGTTTTTCTTTAGTTCTTGTAAAAATATCGGTTCTGTTAAGTTCGTTAAAACACAAAACAAAACTGCACTGAGAAAAGATTATCTTAAATTTTCGTTCATCGTCCCGCCGTGATCGCCCATTCACACCGTCGGTTTCATGAATTCTGCCGCCGCCACCTCAATTCGTCATTGGCCCAGATCGTAGTGGTATATCTGTTTTAGGGAGCAGATTCTATTTGCTAAGCTAAAGACAAGGACATTCGGAGACGATTTTTCAGAGAGAAATTTCATCATTTTGTTTCACACATCATTCCAGTGGAGGGTTCTCATTCGTCGGTTCTTCATTCATATCTTATCTTCAGTCATACTGTGGGACGCTGGACGCAGTTAGCTAATTTCTCAGCCCATGTCTGGTGAAGTCACCCGCCTATGTACATTGCAAAGCTCAGTATATCGACGTATGTCATGACCGCTTCCATGATTTACTCTTAACCCAACCTTCACACAAGGCTACATGGCTGAGACTCTCGATCCTGTCGTTTCGAAGATCGGGAACTAACTCATAACTAACTTTTCACACAAGCCACCTGGGCTAAGCGTGGCGACCTATCGCCGCCAAAATTGGGAACTCGACTCATAACCAAACTTTCACACAAAGGATCTCACACGTCAGAGACCCCCTTTGACCTTTCAACGGATCTCATAATTGCACTCGATTGCTTTTGTGTTACACCTATGACCTCATCACCCTGTCATCGTATGTTCTGGAAACGCAGGGCCTGCTATAATCCAACACTAATGTTACCGTTACCATTATTACCAATACTACTATCTTTTTTTACTATTATCTGTTATTATTTTTATAATTATCATTATTATTTTTATTACTACAAAGATTACTGCTATCAATGTTATGATAATTATCATTATTATTGCTGTAACTATTGTAATTATCATTAGTATTACTATCATTATTTTTTAATCGTTATTATTACTACTATTGTTGCCCTTATTATTATCATTGTTATTGTTATTATTATTGTTATTATTACTACACCTACTATTACTATTATTATAATTACTATAATTTCTATTATCATGATAATAATAATGATGATAATTATTATTATTATTATTATTATTATTATTATTATTATTACGGTTATTCCTATTACATCTATTATTATTGCGACTATTACACTCCTTTTTATTTTAACTAGTAGTGTTACTATCACACCTATTACTATTATTGTAATAATGATCACCACTGTTATTATTGTAAATACTATTATTATTTTCATTATTCATTATTATAACTATTTTCATTATCTTTATTTGTATTATTACTTCTACTACTATTATTACTATTATAATTTTCATTGCAGTAACAACAAGCACGGAAATATAGGTCATGATTTATACCTATTTCTCTTAAAGTTGGCCTCTTATAAAAATATTTATAATTTAAATTGTATTATCATTTTTTAATCATGTCATTACCTAATGTTATTAGTTTATATATATACACCAACAAAACTAATTGTTGTGAAGTTGTCAACAGTAAATAATTAATAAAAGAAGTCAAGTCGAGGGTTGGTTTAACAAGTGTATTAACAAAGTAAGAAAGTGACTACCACTTGGCTAGACAGTTACAAGACTGTGCTTTGTCTTCTGTGTCTCTGGTGACTCGCACTATTTTTAGTGACAACCGGTGTAGTCTCTCCTGTGTAAGAACGGCCGGTGTAAAACCCCCCTTTGAAAATATTCCCTCTGGGGATTAATAACGTTTTTTTTACTTCAGCTTCTGCTTCAATAGCTGCTATCACCATATCCTCCAATGGTTCTGTCTGCTTAGGTATCAACCTTGATAACCCGTCTGCATGACCAAATTTCTTAGATGGTACATATTCCATTTGAAAATTGAAGTTAAGAAGAATGGTACCCAATCTTTGGAGTCTATTCGCAGTGTGTTGTGGTAGTCCCTTTTTCGATCCGAAAATCGTTAATAAGGGTTTGTGGTCTGTTTGTAACAGAAATTGTCTACCGTGCAGGAAACGATGAACTTTGTTTACTGCGAATATAATGCTTAGACCCTCTTTCTCAATTTGAGCGTATTTTTTTTCGGGATGCATGGGCTATGGGTTTTAATTTTCCATCATCCATTTTGTGCAATATGCATGTTCCTATACCATAGTTGCTGGCATCTCTTGCAACTACAATATCACGCTTGGGATTATAATGTGCCAGAAACAAGTAAGACGTTAGGATATCTTTAATTTTCTGAAACGTTTCTTCGCACTCTTGCGTCCAGACCCATTTTTGGTCCTTCTTTTACAGTTCATTTAAGGGTGATCTTAGTTTATGCATGTTTGGTACGAACACATTGTAGTAATTCGCCAACCCTAAGAAGCTTTGTAGAGATGCAGTAATTTCTGGAGCAGGCAAGTTCCTTATCGCCATTGCCCTATCTGGGGCTGGCCTTCTTCCTTGCTCATCGATAATTTGCCCTAAGTATTTTATTTTTTCCATGAAAAAAGTACATTTCTCATCTTTGATTTTAAACCCATAATCCTGGATTTTTTTGAATACTTGGTTTACATGAGTCTTGTGTTGTTCTTTGCTAACGCTGTTTATTAACACATCGTCCAGGTACCCTACTGCGAAATCCATCCCATTTAACATCATGTCCATAATTTGTTGAAAAATCGCAGGGGCGACCTTTACCCCAAAAGGAATTCGGTTAAATTTGTATAATCCCTTATGGATATTGATGCATAGCAGTTTTGAACACTCTTCATCGACAGGTATTTGAAGATAAGCATCGCTGAGGTCGATTTAAAAAAAAATATTTTCCTCTACTCAGTTTCGCAAATATTTCTTCAGGGCTTGGTAGAGGGTAATGGTCATCTTTTAATGCCTTGTTCAAGCCTGTGGAAAAGTCGAAACAAACGCGAATCTCCTTGTTCTTTTTCTTAACATAAACTGTAGGTGAAGCCCACTCACTGTGATCAATTTTTGAAATGACAGCCATGTTCTCGAGTCTTTCTAATTCACCGTCTATTTGATCTATAGCGGCGAATGGAACATTTCTTTTCTTTCTGCAAAAAGGTAGTTCATTTGTTTTAACTTCAAACTTTGCTACCGCTTTTGTACACCTTCCAAGACCGCCTGAAAATACGTCTGGAAAATTTTCTTTTAATTCCCTCTTGAGTTTTTCTGCTTCCACATCTGAATCCTCAACCTTTTGGCAAAAAGAGCTTAAAGGCAGATCCCATAGGCTTAACTTTTCAATCAGATCAGTTCCAATAAGGTTATTCGATTTTCGCATAACAACAATTTTGGCTTTTACGGTCTTGTCCTGGAAAGAAATATTTGTCAATAATTCCCCTTCGAAGGTTATTTTTTCACCACTGACGCTTCTCGCCGTTTTTGTGATTTGATCATAGTGGGTCTCCCAAGCTTCTTCCATGTCTGTACATTAATGATGGAAATGTCAGACCCACTATCAAGCTGTAGTCTGACTTTTTTTAAAGCATTTTGACCTGTACATATTACCGGATATTTTGTTCTTCAGGTTCAATTTTTGTCAGTTTAATGGCTGTCTTTCTACCATATTTTGTCCTACAACGTGATGCCTTATGTCCTTACTGGTGGCAGTTGTCACATTGTTTGTATATCTAGGGACACTCATTGTACCAATGGTTATCTCCACACCTCCAACACGGTCCAGGTGGATCTTTTCCATGTTTTTGTTTCTGGTTATTCATTGAAGTCAATTTTTTCTTCTGATGGATTTTTTTAATGTGCGACACTCCGTTTTCCTCTATGTCACGACTGTCCTGTTTCAACGCAACAAAACGTTCACAGTCTTCCGCTAAGTGTTGTATTGTTAGACATGGCTCATTTTCGAGTTTATTTAAAACACGACGTCTGATTTCAGAGTCTTTATTTAAGACCAGACCTTGCAAGAATATTAGACATTTAAAATTATCCGATGATAAGTCCTCTAATTTAAAATCGTCGCAAAGTTTATTTACTATACTTGCATACGTAATGTAGTCGTCTTCCTCTCTTCTAGTGACATTCATACACTTATATCTCTTGTGGAAAAGAGAAGTTTTTGTAGAAAACAGTTCTGTTAGTAAAGTAACTGCCTCCTGGAAGTTCAACTCACTGGTCTTTTTTGGAAAGATAAAATTCACGAACTTTGTATGCTCGGCAGCTCCTAATTCTCTTAGCAAAAATCTAACTTTTTTAGAGTCTGTCCGATACAAAAATATCCTCATATCTTCTATAGAAGTGAGCAAAAGTGACATCGTCTTCTGGATTATAATTGAACATTTCGATAGCGCTCCACACAGCCGTCTGGGAGAATGCATTATGATTCTTGTTTGCTTTCGTTTACTGTGTTGCCTCCAGAAATTGTCTCATTTCCTCCTGTGTTTTTATCAAGAGTTCTTCGAAGTGTTTCTGCTGTTGTAGCAGTTTTTCTTGGAATCTTTCTTCTCGTTCAGCGTGCATTTTTCCTTGGGATTTTGCTGTTCCAACGACTCTCTTTTAAATTTCTCCTCAATTTCAACTTGTTTTCTTTGAAGTTCCATTTGTTGTTCAACTTGCTGTCTTTGTAATGCAACATTTTGTTCCGTTTGGAATTTAACTAATTGAAAAAGAGAATCTTTGAATTCAGTGTCTATCATTCACGAATTCAAATTATGCACCACACAATTTACACTTGTAAAAATAAATCAGTTTTCCCCACAACGTGCTTAATATAATTAGTTTGCTGAACCAATACACAAAGCAAGAAATATATTATTTCTTAGTAAAAAAAAAATTAATCCCAGTTCTTTTGTTTGAAAAACAAAACTAAGAAATTTTTTTTTTTAAATATATATGTGTACGTAGTTTTACAAAACCAAGTCCATCGCTATAAGCCTAATAAGACTAGTTGTATGGGAAATCTTTTTAACCCCTTTTCATTTTTCAAAAATGCGACTTGCTTATTTAACAGTTCTTTTTTAGAAGCACAAATGACTTACGCGAATATATTTTGTTACTGTCCGTCCTTTGCTCTCGACAATTCTGTGGTAGACCGTTTTAATAAATAGTCAATACGGATCTTGCTAAAATATCAGATGTTGTCCTAATAATAACGACAGACTTACACAGTATCTGTAATAGTTGACGCGGATAACATTTATCTTAACGAGTCAGTGAAACTTGAGAAAAAAATAAAGGTATCAGTGTATTCAATTATTTAAATAATTGAAAATGTCTTTCGCGTTTTCTAGTTTTCGATTGTGTAGCAAGTTTTGAGTTTGTGTTCTCTTTTTTTCGCTTAACTACTCAGTAGTTAATTTGCTGTTAATCCTTGCGAATCCAAATATCTGACGTAGATGTTTTTTTTCCGTGAAGATCTTGCGAATCACTTTGGGTGATTTTTTTGCAGTGAAATCGTTTCGATTCCTCGTCGCCAATCTGTTGTGAAGGTGTCCAACAGTAAATAATAAATAAAGGAAGTCAAGTCGAGGGTTGGTTTAACAAGTGTATTAACAAAGTAAGAAAGTGACAAGCACTTGGCTAGACAGTTACAAGACTGTGCTTTGTCTTCTGTGTCTCTGGTGACTCGCACTATTTATAGTGACAACCGGTGTAGTTTCTCCTGTGTAAGAACGGCCGGTGTAACACTAATTAATAGAATTAACTTTAATATCAGTAATACAATACTAAAATGTATATAGTTCTAACGATAGTTTCGCATTTATTACATAATTCCCGCCAAAACCTTCTATAATAATAACACATGGTCTGCACCTGATTAACCTCATTTTCCTGATAATGGACACGGAACGGTCTGAAAGTACTTGGGAGACAAATCTAAACTATGGAAAATTCATCAGCCAATTCCTTTCCGGAACTAAGATCTCGATTCGTACTATTGAAAATATCTACAAAAGGATATCTAGATATGAGTTGTCCTTTATATTCAACAACACTTGCCTGCAAGAGAAGATGCTGCCTCGATATACATATATATATATATAGTATGACAAGATGAACGGTTACGCATTGAAGGTGTATCTGTGAACCGGGTTACCGTCTTACACAGTCTGTGATAGTTATTTCCCTGCGCTGATTACATCAATGAGCTCGAACCGATGTCGTACGTAATTAAAAATAATTTAATAAATATATATATATATATATATATATATATATCTACATGCAAACGTTTTTTTACATAGCACGGAGTCGTTTGCTCGACGAAACGTTGTGCTTTTTAAACATTAATCTATCTCTATAGATCTAGCTGTATACATACATCATAAAAAAACGACGTTATAAAAAATATTGAAGTTTAAACAGAAGATAATCACCTTTTCCCTGTGTTCGCATGCGTACTTTATAACGTTTATATTTTATAAGCCTGGGCATGGTACATTTACAGATATGCGAACATCGTCAATAACCTATCGAAGCCAGGAAGCAATATACATAACGAGTAATCAATATATTTTTATCAAATGTATGTCGATTATCAATATGATATTCTAGCATACATCTAAAATTTTACTGGGGCAACTATATTTTTATATTCAGAAAAAATCCCAATAATAGAAAATATATTTTTAATTAAAAAAAGGTATTTATAGATAGTCTAATGTAAAGGAACGTTTTCTCTAACCCTAACCCTAGCCCTAAACCTACCCTTAAACAAAGAAGGTACTACACTCACACAAATGAAACTAGCGCTTGTGTCTTTTTTACAATCAAAAGTACATTAAAATATTCTAACGAACTTTTTACTGACCAACGCAAGCCTTTAAATAACTGTAAAATTGTATATATATATATATATATATATATATATATATATATGTGTGTGTGTGTGTGTGTGTGTTTGTGTATATATATATATATATATATATATATATATACACACACACACATATATATATGTGTGTGTGTATATATATATATATATATATATATATATATATATATATATATATATATGTATATGTATATGTGTGTGTATATATGTATACATGTATATATATATATATATATGTTATCTTTTGTCTGTACACATCTCATCTTTTCCCCTCTTTAACTAACAACAGCCATTTTAGTAATTAAGCACTTGAAAAAGGGTTCCAATTTTATTTATATATATAATATATATATATAATAATGTGTTTTTCCATTTTTCGCATTCGCACAATATACCGTTCATATTTTATCAGCGTGGTCATGGTACACTTACTGAGATGCGAAAATCCTCAGTAACCTATCGAATCCAGGAGGCAATATACATATACACATATATACGTATATACACAACCACCCATATATACATATACACATATATACGTATATACACAACCACCCATATATACATATACACATATATACATACACATATACACATATATACATACACATATATACATATACATATACACATATACACACATATATACATATGCATATACAGATAGTTACATATACATATACTCATATATACATATACACATATATACATATGCATTATTAAAATATTTTCATGACATTTTTTTCTAAATTAAACGTCAGCATACCTCCTTAATTGTACTTAAACTATTTAAAATTAAACAAAATGTTTATATTCAGAAAATATGCCCTAGAGTTGAAGATATATTTGTAATTCAAAAGATTATTTATAGCTAGTTAAATCAGACACGATTTAAAATATATGTTTTTAAATTTTCAGTGTAATTAGTAACATTCAAACGTTTTGTATGCTTATAATTACGTTTTGTTAGTTTTGTTTTTATATAAAAAATGACTAATCAATGAACGCTAATTAAACAAATCTTCTCAATCGCGCATTCTCGATACATTAAAAGATACAAAAGTTTAAAAAATTGAAATAATTAGTTAACAGAAGTTCCATTTTTCACTGACTTCAGATACATGAGATTTCATATTGAAAAAGACAGCATCAAAAGAAAAAAGCCACAGTTGTTCCGATTTGGATTAAATCATTGCATACAGATAAGAAAAGTGACGGAAATGGTGATTGAAATATTCTGACGATGGATAAAAACGTAGCCAAACTCTATTATCATGTGAAGCAGAAAGTTAAACCGAAGAGAACGACGCCGAATTGGCTGCGATTCTGGTACCAATTTCCAAGAGAATCCACGAGCAATTAGGATATCAGTATTCCTCGAAAATAAGGAGGGTATAAAAATGGTTTTAACTCAATTCTTGAAAACGAAAATTGAAAAAGATTATGTTAATAAGAAGGCATTGATTGAACATTCTTGTACCGATTATCATATGACGGACAATTAGAGCAGTTCAGGAGATATAATCACAACTCCAAATGTCTTTATCATAAAGCAGAGTGTTTTTTTTTATCATACCAGCCGGAACGCCGCCTTAAGCGTGATAGTTAATTTACTTCCTTCAGAGGTTTTCTGAAACTGTGTTCAAGCAATATGAGTTATTCACTATGAGTTCTCAAATGAGTGTGCACCAATGCTCTTTAACTGGCAGAAAACAGTAAATTTATTTAAGGATGTGTCCATGTGCCCCCAGTCTTTCAGTTCCTCTCGGTGTGTTTCTCACACACTTTTAAAATCACTTTCCGTATTTGCAACATCCGTTTAGCATTGGCTCTCTGCTGATTATGACCGTTGGATTACTCTGTAATTTGACTGACAATTACCTTAAACTTAACCCTAGCACAAATCCTAACCCTAACACTAACCCTAACGCTAACCCTAACACTAACCCTAATCTTAACCCTATTGACTGACAATAACATAACTCTAGCACAAACCCTAACCCTAACACTAACCCTAACGCTAACCCTAACACTAACCCTAATCTTAACACTATTGACTGACAATAACATAACCCTAACACTAGCCAAAGATTTTAACACTCTTTTTTTTACAATTCTACATAATGCTCCTTCCTTTCGGTGTATTCATTGTCTCATAGCCATTATGACTACTATTTCTTAGACACAAACTAAATTTATTTTAGGGTGTGTCTATGTGTCCCCAGATTTCCAGTTCCTCCCCTTTTCTTTTCACACACTGTTTTGAATCACTTTCCGTATTTGCAGCATCTGTTCAGCATTGACTCTCAGCTGATTATTGCCGTTGGCTTTCTCTGTGATTTTATGACAATAACCTTAACCCAAACATTAAACTTAATCCTAGCACTAACCCTAACCCTAACCCAAGATTCTAAAACTATTTTTAAAATTCTAGTGCAAGTCTACATCATGCTCATTCTCTTCGGTGTATTCATTGTCTCAGACCCATCATGACTATTTTTTCTGAGACACTAACTAACGCTGACATAACTTGGTCTTTGTCACACGAGGGAGTGGTGTATTATAAATCCATAAGAGGGATATAAACAAATAAACCCTTTTAGCCAACGGAAAACTGATTTTTGAGTTAATCTTTAGATTAAAAAAAATCACATTGCTTTTAAATTCATGTCTTCCTGGTACACAAATCTCATCTTGGCTCATTGAGTGACTCGACAAGGCATACATTTTTAGTCAAAATATAAAAGGTTCAAATAAATATCAGCCAAAGATACTAAATGCACTCACTGTTCCTATATATGATGATTGATATTTGGGAATAATTAAACCTTATTATAGTTCTGTGAGAAATTTACGAGTGGATGTATATTTTCTTTTGTTAAATATAACTTTGTTTTATTTAGTATATATCGAATATTTATTACAATTAATATAAAATAACAAAAGAATTAAAGCGTAAGAGTGAACATACTATCGACCTCTGATGTAGATGACTGTGAGACGATAATCTTTTGAACCGGAAACATGTTTAAAACTAAATTAAGACAACGGAACTACCGCAAATCTTCTTAAATCACTCATCATCAATTTGTCCAGGTGGCTGGCGAAATCGATTAGTGCATCCAGATTCTGGTTCGAAAGCTATAATGGTTAATGAGATAAGAAACATCACTTTAATTAGCCATATTACTATTGTGTTGGTACTTTATTTATCTTTTAAATACAACCAATGAAAAGAACGAAGAAACTAATTCGTTTCTGTGATCATGTGGTGGCGTCGTTTCAAAATTACAACCTTTTTATTGAATTTAAAAAAAATAACAAAGAAAATGTGTCGTCGCTAATCAGAGGTATATCCTAGAAGATATATATATATATATATATATATATATATATATATATATATATGAATATATATATATATATATATATATATATACAGAGAGAGAGAGAGAGAGAGAGAGAGAGAGAGAGTGTGGGAGTGAGAGAGAGAGAGAGCAAAAAGTCAGCCATTGTCTTCCCTTTCTTTACTTTTTGCTTATTTCTGATTTTTCTAGTTAGATTGATTTAAAATTTAAAATGTGTCAGCAAATATTGCAATACAGTTTTATAGAGATACAGCAATGGAGAGAGACAGACACCGACACAAACATACATACATACAGACACACAGACAGAATCGAGTGCTATATTAAGGCGATATTGTTTTCACACAATTCCTTTAGTAACAAGAGAGAACATTATAATTGCTATATGGTTATAATCTCCGAACTAAAAAAAAAACTAGTAATTATAATCAAATAATATTTGTTAAGCAAGAACTAAGGATTAATTTAGTCGAATTATTCTTACAAATTGTTAAAGTGTCGAATGACATAATGTTGATGCTATTTTACATGCAAATGCCGTTTCCCATTACGGAATTGAATTAATATGTAAATGGATCTTCATTTATAGAATATGTAAATTATGAGAGATTTACACAGCTTGGGTCGGACATCTAATTATTAACATTGATTATCACCAAAGGAGATAACAAAAGTCTCAAGTTATTTTGCATCCATTCTTATCTCTAAATATCTTCTTTCCAAAAACTGTAAATACCATCTAATTCGCACATTCTTTCTTTATCTTAAGACATCAAAGACGTTTGGCGTTAAGAAACAGAGGTGGCGTTAGATCTGAGGTTACATACTCTAAGTCGATGCGTTCGTTTCATATAGCCACACTGATGAGTTTTCAACAGACAAAACAGACATTAGCTGATGTAAATATTTATATTAAAATAATAATAATAATATATATACATATTTACATTGATGCTATTTAATTACATGCCATTAGATGATTATTAATTTTTATCTCAATATATGTTTTTTTTTGCATTGCTTAATCTCTTTAAGATGTTACTGCATGATAGTCAGTATTTGTAGTTAGCGGTAACTGACAGTCCGAGTTTTGAGACTCAAGTTTGATAAGTTGGTTTGATAAAGTTACACAGGTGTCTCTGCAGACGCGGCAAACGTGTCTGCGATGATAATATGTTATTTTAAATAATAATATAATATACTATATATCTTGTTAATTGAAAAGGTTTTGTTGCTCGATATTGAACGATTTTCTTCTGACCGGAATGCGCATGCTCGATAACAAATAAGAAGAAATAACCTAAGCCGCGCGTGCGTGGTCCCCCTCTGTATGTGACTCGATGTGGCGAGTGTAAAATGCAATACATTTGGGCAATTTGGGGACTTTTTGAACCCCTGGGTGCGCGAACCAGAATTTTTCTTATGTCAGCGATGCGCATTTTATATCCAGAACAATTGCCTCTACATTTTGGCCAAGTTTCAAAAAAATTGAATGGATGGATCAAACGTTATGGGAGACCAGGACCATTTTTTTCCATTTTGAGGGGATTTTGACCCCCTAGGGGCGCAAAACAGATGTTTTCCAACGTCAGCGATACTTATTTTCTATTAGGAACAATTGCCTCCACATGTTGGCTAAATTTCAGAGAAATTGAATGGCTGGATGAAATGTTATGGGGCAAAAAATGTAATTTTTTGCCATTTCGGGGCCTTTTGATCCTCTAGGGACCTAACCAGATATTTTTCAAAAATCCGAGAATGCCACTTTCTAACCTGACCAAAGTTACAACTTCATGCAAAATTTCAGAGAAATTCAATGAATGGCATACCTAATTCGTACATATTCATATATATACATATATATATATATATATATAAATATATATGTATATATATACAGATATATATATATATACATATATATGTACATATATACACATACATATACATATACACATCTAAATATATATATATATATTTATACCTATGTATATATATATATATATATATATATATATATATATATATATATGCAGATATACATATATAAATGAATATATATATATACATATACATAACCATATATATACACACATATATATACATATATATATATATATATATATATATATACATCTGTACATATATATATATATATATATATATATATATATATATATATATATATATATATATATATATATAATATGCTATCAGACGATTCCGGAACAACATACACTAAATGTTATAACATCAAAATCCGTAAATCAGCACTGACCATTCTGGAAAAGTTTAAGTAGGTCATGTTCAACATGATAGGTAACTTGACATTTTAAAAGAGGTGTATATACTTCAACCCTACAATTAACAAGATACACCACACTTTTAGAAAAAAAATAATAACCCTAACTTAATAGTACCAGCTGATAAAACAATGAACCTATATAGTATGAGTTCTGAAACTTATAATAATCTGATTATGAAAGAACTACTGAAAAACTATAAAAAGCCAATGTAAATGACCTCAGTGATAAACATTCTTCAACCTTTGAAATATGCTCTAAAATCAATATAGATAACAACATAGAGATATACACTCCTAAATACGTTAAATGATCACAAAGAGAATTTCAATAATAACCTCACTATTAGATTAATCTCCCCTTGTATATCGGATATAGGATCAATTAGCAAAAGGATATTGGATAGAATCATACCCACCATTAAATCCAAGATAACTAACAATTTGTGGTCATCGTCCGACGAAGTCATGAATTGGTTTAAGAAACTACCCCAAGGGATTAACGAAAAGTTCATCATGTTTGACATAAATTAATATCACCCGTCAGTTTCCCCCCACACTTCTAGACAAATCTCTTGATATGGCTCGAATAGAAACGAATATTACTAGACTAGAAATGGATGTAATAAAACTGGCTAGAACGCTGATTCTGTATGATAAGAAACAATGGGCAAGAACAGATACGGAAAATAACTTCTACAGTACTATGTGGTTCCGGATTCTGCGCAGGTACCAGATTTGGTAGGCCTTTACATTCTGAATGAGCCCCAAAACGATTTACCACGTTAAAAGGGCGGTTTACACAGAGACGACACACTATTCTTCGTAAAATATGGCAATAGAAGGTTAGAGAATACTAAAACAGATATACATAACTTTTTTAAGAAGTTGGACCATAAGGTAACAATAGACCTAAACCATAAGATAGTTAACTTCCTAGACATCAGCTTAGACCCTGAAAATAGAATATATGAACAATATCATAAACCCAACCAAACTCTATATCATGTAAATGTTAACTCTAACCGCCCGGGACACATTAAGAAAGCTATAATCTCTAGTATCTATAAGAGAATATCAAAACTATCATCTAACGAGTCACTATTCAATAAGAATAAAAATATTATAATGAAGTATTAGTTAGATCTAGATATACTGAGAAAATAAACCATATAAAAGTAAGCTCGGTGAAGCATAATGAGAAGTATAAGACAAATAGGAAGGCATCTCACATAATACCATACAACATGGCTATGGGGAATTCCAGACAAACCAAAAGGATAATAAATACTAATAATCCGCGGGATACTGCACCTGATACTACACTAACCACGAGGGGGTCAACAAACCCACCATCCGTAGAAAATATCACATAGACGAAAAACGAACGTAGAAATTCACTGTGGTTCAAACCTCCTTATGGCGTAAAAATTCTCACTAACATACCTAAACAGTTTTACAAATTATCGAGAAAAATTCTCCTAGGGATAGTAGACTAGGCAAAGTTATAAATGAAAATACAGTAAAGCTATCCTTTTCAACATCGATGAACTTAACATCAACTATAATAAGTTCAAATAACACTAAAATAAAATAAAATAAAATAGTAACTTCGATACAAGTACAGTCCAGGACCAGAATAAGAGCTCCCAATGTAACTGTAGAAATGTCAATGAGTGCCCTTTAGATGGGAGATGTTTAACTTCAGATATAGTGTATAAGCGTAACGTTATAGAGGAAAACAGAATTAGAACATACATTATGTTGATATTGTATAGTTTCAAGGACTAGATTTAAAACCATATCCACTTTTTCAAAGAACCTAATATAAATTCTAAGAAGATCCCTGCGACTTTATGTAAACATGTCAGAGAACTAAAGAGTAAAAATATACAATGCACCCTAAAATGGTCTTCACTAGGTAGAGCAGGGGAATATAAACATAACAAACTTAAGAGATGTAACCTCTGTATTCTTGAATCCTACAATATAGTTATGTTTAAAGACAATTTGTTAAATAAAAGACAGGAAGTGGTTCAGAACTGTCTACATAGAACCGTATATATCCTATCTCGTTACAGAACCATATAAATACCTGTGACAGTAACCCCTTTTATTAACATAAATGTGAAAGTATCTGAGGTATAGGATTATTATAAGACTATCTAGGCAATATAAACCATACACATAATAGTAGATGACGGACTACAAATACCCCAATATAAAACATGTAAATATAGAACATATCCTCTCAGCAAAAATGACCGAAACGACTAAGCTTAAATCAAACGTATAGGCAAATAAATAGTAAGAGTGGCAGATCATGAGATATCGCATAATTTTTTTTCATTTTAGTTTTCATCTGTACGTATTAGTGAAGAAATGATAACTAGTAAATAGGATCATTTTCGAAAGGGGTAAGGACCAATAATGCAATAATCATTTAAAATATAATGTCAAATAAATGCTAAAAAACTAAAAAATGGCTAAATAAATAAATAAGTAAATAAAATAAAATAAAATAAAATAAATGTATGTACATATGTGTGTATATGCGTGTGTGCGTATATATATATATATGTATGTTTGTGCATATGTATATGTACATGTATAAGTATGTATATGTATGTGTATGTGTATGTATGTGTATATATGTGTGGAGGGTTTGGACGCAAAGCGCGATCAATCCAATGCATTTAAACTAAGACGTTAAACAATAAGAACACGAATATATTAAATCTAGATTCGAATTGAAAAAAAAGTAAACTATTTGGTATCATATTATGTAACAGACAGTTTTCGGATGTCGACGAGTGTTGAAATACAACCCTTACTGTAGGGACAGTTTCGTGATTCAGAAAATGGCGTTCATCGTGTTTTTTTCCGTCCGAGCTCTTTGTATATGTATATTAATAAAGAAAAGAATGTACACAACCTAATATTAAATATAGGCATACAATTAAAGTGGGACCTAATATTTAAATTGTTGCATGCCAGAATTAAATATTCAACTTAATTAATTACTCTCGTACTCCATAGCATCGATTTACAATCGATCGTCATTTTTCTAACTGGTGGACATTACCGTAAATTACAGGGGAACAAAGAGAAACCCCTACTTCAAAACATATAACCTAATATGGTCAGCACCGAATTTAATTTTAGGTGCCGTTCTAACCTTAAGCACTATATCTGACTCGGTTCAAGACACGTCTGTGGAAACGGTGTGTCTTTTGGAGTGGTATCTCCGACACTCACATCGGGCCCCAATCCGATCACATTTCATATCTATTTGCTATTCAAAAACCCAAAAATACGGCAGCTTCTTTCAATGTTGAACCTATCTATGGCTATTTCTGCCCCCGACACGCGCACAAAGTGCTCCCTCACACCAAATTAACTCCAAACCCCGTTGATGCGGACGCGCTTGCATCGCTTGCTAACTCTACCCTTCCCGTGATTCTAAATATGTTGTGAGGGTCGAGAGGCGTACCTGAGCATGGTCGGTTACATCAAAAACCTAGGACGGACCCGTTCCTACTTAGAATTATAACTAGTATATATATATATATATATACATATATATATATATATATATATATATATATATATATATATATATATATATATATGTATTAGTACTTAATGTATCCGAATACAATATTATAAGGAGATATAATTTTTATGTATCAGTTTTCAGTATTTACGTCAACAGTGCTCGATACGTAAGTTGAGCTAGGTAGTAAGCAATGAAAATATATATGTCAATTAAGCTACACAGGCTAAATGTATATATATATATATATATATATATATATATATATATATATATATATATATACAGAGGGAGAGAGAAAGGGAGAGAGAGAGAAAAATGGAAAGGGGAAGAGAGCGAATGAGGCATTAGAGACAATAAAGAGAACCTTAGAAATAAGGAAAATGAGAGGTTATATATTAGTACTTATATTATATTACATTTTTGTGTGTATATGGCGAATGTTCTGTAAAGCCTTATTATATATGTATCTACTGTCATTACTTATATCTTCAATTGAGGAGCTGTTGGTAATTCTATGGTTGATTGATATTGAAATGTGCTTTATAACTTAAGGGGTAATTTGAGAAAGATTACAATATAACAAGAAAAATATATTTTATTTAAGGCTTATATCAGTTTTGGATGAGGTAAAACGTAACGTCTAAAACGTTTCAGCCGTAAAAATTACTTAAATCTAAAAATTATTTGTTACGTGTATACATTGTTTTTTTTATTTTTTATTTTCAACTTTAACATTAGAAGTAAACTATAAATTTATATATATATATATATATATATATATATATATATATATATATATATATGAAACAGTAATCTCTGTAGAGTAATTTCATTTATATAAAACAAAAATGACTACTGAATGCGACATCTCGGCGGAAGCTTGTGACCCATTTTTATTAATTTCTCGTTATTGCTATCATATACTGCTGTACAGCACTAAATAATTAACATTTATTGATTCGGTGATAATATTCCTAAGCAATTGCGCGAAGTCCATAACCTTGAAAAAATAGTTGGTCAGGGTTAGGGTTAGGGTTAGGGTTAGGGTTAGGGTTAGGGTAAGGGTTAGGGTTAGGGTTAGGGTCAGGGTTAGGGTGAATTAGCCTTGTGAGGTATCAGTGAACAAACTCCTTTTCATAGGCAATGAAGACCCTCAAGAATGATGTCTAGTAGGTAATTCAAACTCCCCTATATATATATATATATATATATATATATATATATATATATATATATATATATGTATATTGAATATTTCACTCGTAATTAAGTTCCTCAGTCTTTGTTTCACTGTTGGATGCTTGAATCTCCTTTTCTTTGTATTCATGAATTTTCCAACGAATGCTAAGTCTGCGATATCTTGGATTAAGTTAGTTTCACTGGGAATTTAAACTGCATTTTCCTTTTCTTTTCTTTTGTTTAAAATGACTCAAAGCTTCTTTAGACTATATATATATATATATATATATATATATATATATATATATATATATATATATATATAAACCTATGTATGTGTATATGGTTAAGTAATAAGGGCCAATATCCAACTTTAATGATGCGTTAGTTCCCTTATTTTTACAGAATGGTACTCTATTCGTGCATTATTAAAGCTTTTTCACATTGCTCTGTAATTTCAATTGCTTTAACACATACACTCCCTTACACATACACACACACACATATATATATATATATATATATATATATGTATATATATATATATATATATATATATGTATATGTGTGTGTGTGTGTGTGTGTGGGTGTGTATCCCATGCATCGGTGGCTCTGAGGATGTTTTTACCAGTTGCAACGCATAACATCCAAACGTGCATAACCGAAGCAAGGACATCATAACTGTTATAAAAAGTTATTAAAATAAAAGTAAAGTTTTAAAAATAAAGTAACGTGTTCGTTTTCTGTAATTGAATCCTAACTATTGTGTATTAAAATGATCAAAATTGGGTGTTATTGAACTATTGCTCATATTTTATTAATATCTTCGGTAAATGAACAATTAAGTGTTCTTTGTTCAATGTTCTTCCAAAGACAACTTTATGAGAGAAATATATACTCTATTATAAGAAATATGCACATGTCGTATCCACTCTGTTCGAATTCCCAATCACTAATCACTTAACTGTTTTAGCGTGAATCGATACATCGAAGTAAATTGATATTCATCTTCATTTTAATTGAACACAACTTTTAAAACTTTGATTTTTAACGGTTTGTCTTTTAATGCGATTTTCTTTTGAATTTAATGTATTAAGTTAAGCTTTTAAAACTATTACATGTAAACTGATGTTTACTGTAGTGTTGTGAAGTTACCATTTTTAAATATGAACTTGAACATTTGACCTTCTGACATTCAGCTTTATAATTTTAAGTCGACCGTTTTAAATTTGGTGCGAAACTTTTTGAAATGCACGATAAAACACTGTATTTATAACAAGATCTTGTTTGTTGATAAATGTTAATTCGTATTTACATATTAACTAAAAACTTTATTAAATTTTATTTGGTAATTATTTATTTTCTTGTATTACCTAGCTTCCCGCGTATTTCTAAAAGAGAAAAGACAATCCCATTAAGCCTAATAATTGAAAACGGCGCCCAAGAGACAGATATAAGACTCACGCACATAAATACATTTATTTTTGCTCTAATTCAATTCTATTTTTTTTTTACTAGCCATCCGTCCTTATCTTCAACTGAAAATAGATGTCGCAATTGAAAATTCAAGATAAAAGTACAATAAAAAGGATGTATGAATTAAATAGAAATATCAGGTGCCAGATGTATGTTTGATTTTGCATAATTTACTTAAAATATTTTTTATCAATGTTATCGTTTTGTTGTTTTATCACAAGGTGGACATTTTGCAGTTCTATTCAAAACGGAACTCTTCAATATTGACCCAGACAAACAGGCACACTTGTTACTAAATAAAATAAAACTTTAAATACGCATGTCGGTCTAAGAAAAGAACGTACTCATCCATCATTAAGTATGAAATGACTAAAAGTTTAGGTTTTACAAGCATTTACTCATACATAGCAGATGCGATTTACTCATACATAGCATTTACTCATACATAGCAGATGCGATTGTTGTATATATATATATATATATATATATATATATATATATATATATATATATATATAACTATATATGTATATATACATATAAATATATATATATATAAATATATTTATAAATACAAATATATATATATATAAATATTTATAAATATAAATACAAATATATATATAAATATATAAATATATATATATGAATATTTGTAAATATAAATATATATATATATATATATATATATATATATATATATATATATATATATATATATATATATGCATTTGTATATACATATACAGTCGCGTCCAAAACTAAGGGACAAAATTTTAAAACCTAATATTTGTTAGAAATAATAACCGTAAAAAGCTGAAATTTTGACAACCGGTAGTTGTTGTCATCCATAATAACATACTAAAATTTGAACCCTTTGTATAGAATAGAAAAAGAATTATAACAATTATTCATTTATTTCCAAATTTGGAATGTCCAAAAGTAAGGGACATAATTGAGAAAAACGGTGTAGATAGCATGCTACATTCAACTTTTTTTATTTCCTCTACTGAAGAACTCTTATTTAGTCATTTGTAAACGTTGCATCAGTCAACACCATGGCGAAACGTCAAAAACTTGATTACTCTGTGAGACAAGCAATTGTGAAGCTACACAAGGAAAAGCACACCATTAGAGAGATTTCAGAGAAAGTGAAACTTTCCAAGAGTGTTGTAGGCAGGATTGTTAAATCCTACAATGATACTGGCAAAATAGCTAGTGCTTTTAAAACCGGCAGACCCCGCAAAACTTCAGCAAGAGAAGATCGAATAATGCAGCGTATGTCATTAAAGGACCGTTTTAAGTCTTGCACAGAAATTAAAAGGGTTATGAATAGTACCTCATGTGTTAATGTGTCAAGACAGACTGTTTCTAGACGACTGCAAGAAATAGGGCTGTTTAATAGAACGCCAAGGAAGAAACCACTTGTTAGTTCGAAGAATAAGAAGAAGAGATTAGAGTTTGCAAACAGGTATGTAATTTGGACATATGAAAATTGGGCAAAAGTATTTTTCAGTGATGAAAGCAAGTTTAATCTATTTGGAAATGACGGAAAAAACTTTGTAAAGAGACGTATTGGTGAAAAATTAAGTACAAAGTGTACTAAGAAAACTGTCAAATTTGGGGGCGGAAACGTCATGGTATTTGGAATGTTTTCTAGCCAAGGTACAACGCCTCTTGTCCGATTACAAACTCGTGTAAACGCGCAGATGTATAAAAACATTGTTCAAGATCATATTGTGCCAATCATACATAATTCAGGATTCGATAGGGCAATGTTTATGCAAGATAATGCTCCATGTCACAAGGCAAAGGTGGTAATGAGTTACCTTAGCGAGCAAGATTTCGAAATTATGGATTGGCCACCGCAAAGTCCTGACTTAAATCCAATAGAAAATCTTTGGAAGATCTTAGGAGTGAAAGTTAGGGAAAGAAATCCCACTAACACGGAGGATTTGTGGGTGAAGCTTCAAGAAGAATGGTCTAAAATTAGTATCAAGGATTGTCAAGAACTGATCCGTTCTTGTAGTCGAAGATGTGCAGCTGTCATTGAGAGCAAGGGCTCATTTACTAAATATTGATTACACATGTACTTTTATCGTTTTTTTTTTGGCTGTTTACATTGTTTTTCTCAATTTTGTCCCTTACTTTTGGACATTCCAAATTTGGAAATAAATGAATAATTGTTATAATTCTTTTTCTATTCTATACAAAGGGTTCAAATTTTAGTATGTTATTATGGATGACAACAACTACCGGTTGTCAAAATTTCAGCTTTTTACGGTTATTATTTCTAACAAATATTAGGTTTTAAAATTTTGTCCCTTAGTTTTGGACGCGACTGTATGTGTGGGTGTCTATTAAAAAGACATCAAGGAAAAACACTTTAACACATGAACATATAATAACAAATGAGAGATTAACCGGTTTCTCTTGGATCAAGATGAAAGTTTAAAATTTCTTGGCTACGACAAATCATATTTTCTCATAACGAGGTATCGTTGTTAGTAATTAGATGAGTATAGACTCATGACGCTTCTACAAACACCTACTTAGAAAATGTGTACCAATCCTACTGAACCATTTCTATATGTCCAGGGGATATTTAAGTTTTCTTGGGCAGAAGTATTTTGCCAAAGGGTGAAGGATCCATAAAAAATAGTATCAGGTCCTCATCATACTAGAAGGCATGAAAGACGACACGAAGTCGTGCCGATCAATTAAGATGTGTGCATAGGTTCCTTCATGTAGATCATCGTTTTGTGCGATTAAATCAGAGTTACACAGATCGATTTGCATTGGATATCGGTCACAGACAGGATTTACCGCATATCCGTGTTAACGAGTTCATGTAATACCTGATATGAATAAAATCATTATCCGTCCAAGAAGCTGACATTACTGGGTCTAATATTAACAGAAGAGTCAGTGTAGAAACGAATGGCCGTACGGAAGCTTCTTCGGTGCATGAAACTGTCACGATGTATAAATTTGTAATATCGGGAATTAGTACATAAACACGTCAAAAGACTCGATTGAGATATCAGAGGAGTTAAGTATATCAGACGGCTAGCTAATCACCTATTTATATGAACATTTCTCAATGAGAAAGCTGTTTTCAAAATGGGGTCCGCGTTTGCTCACAGCCGTTAACACAACAATGCGTCGATGAGTCAGAGTTTTGTTTATAAATGTCTCAATGCAACAAAACATAGTTTTACTTCAATATGTGACAATGAATTAAACATTGATCAATCACTTAACTTCGGATTAATATCGGCACTAAGAGGTGTGGACAGCAACGGGGAAAAGCCACATTAAAAGCACAAAGATGCAGACATAATGGACAAGGTGTTGGCTTTCCCATCTCAGGATGCACAAAGCATTTTAGTCAAAGATTAATTTGACAAACAGAACGATCAATAACGAATATTATCTAGCATTATTGCTGCGTTAGAAAGAGGAAATCACTAAGAAAAACGGTCACAAAATAAGACAGAAAATAGTGCTTCATCACCGTGTCACAAGTCGATTTCAAAATATAGCAAACCTACATGAATTACATTTTACGTGCTTGCCCACGAACACGTATCTGCAGATACGACCTCAAGGATATCTGGTTGTTTCGAGACCGCAAGAAGGTGCTCCAGTAAAACAGCTTTGATTCCAAATAAGAAGTGAGTTTTAGACCTAAATAAAAACAATCTTCCAGCATGAAATCGAATTGTTACAGAAGCATTACAACAAGTGTATTACCCTTGAAGGAAACTATGTTTACGAATAAAGTAATTTTTTTTTAAAGTGATTTTTTATTAGTTAAGCACGTGATTTATCAAGTTATGTGTTATTCCACATAAGTAAATAAAAAATACCTTGCGTTGAATGTAATAAAAAGGACAGATTTTATTTAACATATATATAAGTCATTGACAGATACTACAACTCCCAGCACTCTCGTACCAAAAAAAAACGGATATTCTTTTTTTAGGTTGCTAGTGATATGTGTATATACTAATACATCCATTGCGCAATGATAAAATGCATCTTTCCGTAATCGGTACTCGGGTTTGGTACAATATCAGTAAAAATGATAAAATGACTCTTAATAATGATAGAACAAGGGATAAAAGAGTTTACAGTAAAGGAGTTAATCTTAACCTGGCATGTCGTTCGCGCCACAGGCACTACACCAAAACCCTTCCACGCTTTAGATTTCAACATTGATAAAAGCCAACCATTAGTGTTAGATTTCAAAACCTTATGTTCTAGAATGACTTAACATATTTTTCATTAACATCAAGACAAACAACTGAAGTTTGAGATTTTCCTTTCGTCGATTCGGTGGACATTTCGTGGAAACATCTAGTATGCCTTTTAACTTATCGCTGTTAGAGTTAGAGTTAAAGATATAATAATCAATTTTGAAAATATAACATTGTCAGTTGTAGTAATTATTACGTTGTATCCGATATAAATCTGAATTCTTGTCGTCAGTCTTGTGTGAAACATAAATTCGGGTTATTTTGTGTCCGAATCAGTTTTACTATTTGTGTTACGAGTGTTGTGACCTTGAAGGGCTGATTACAAATAAGACACAATTGTGGTATTGTTTTTAAAGCTTATTTACAAAAGTACAGAATATCATGTAACAGAAATATTGATTTTACCTACCTCCCAGCGCAGGAAGATGTGGCACAAGGTCGGACACTGGGAATTTTTTGGTTATCGCATTAGAAGTAGCGCACTGTGTCCCTGCAACATATGCTTGAGTATCCCTGTCGGCATTCCCCGGTCGAGGTGCCATAGGTAGTTAGAATTAAACGAACTTTTCCCTAAGGAGGGGAGGCAAGGCCTGGGAGGGTGGACCTCCTGATACCACCCAGAACAATACATCATCCCGACAGAAAGAAAATCCATCATCAGTCATGATGAGCCACCTCCGTTGGACTGATTGTCGAACACGAATCCTCGACATGGTAAGAATGGCGTCTCTAATTTCACAGTTTTACTGTGGGAAAAATGCTATTCTGTCTTCATAGGCTCCTCTATAAATAATATCTCGACGAGTCTATATAGTCAGGAATTGAAGAAGATCACTATCACACTATTATAATAATCAATTACAGAGTGATTTGAGGATATAGACTCATTATCTAAAAAAGCGATTCTTAATTTTTGAAAATTAGATGAATTGTATATATTCCATGCATAATGTTAAGTTGCTTGAATATTCTAAAATTTTCTGAACAGTGTATATTTTCTTGTGATGCGCTCATTATAATTTATTAAACATGTGAATTCTATCGATTCGTTTTGTTATATTTTATATTAGTGGTTGCACCGTATGACTTCACGAAAGGATGTCGTAATTCACTAAAAATGAAAGAATATTCCTTGTGAGGTCTCAAAAGGATAATCTCACAAAGAGATGATGCTACAGGGAGATAATATAATCAATGAAACCAGACGGACAACATAAGCAAGAGTCTTTATTACGTAACCAAGTGATAACAGGACAAATAGATGAAGTCATTACTGAAATCAGATAATAGTAATATTCCGCGATCGTGACAGATAATATATATATATATATATATATATATATATTTATATATATATATATATATATAGAGACAGAGAGAGAGAGAGAGAGATAGAGATAGAGAGATAGAGTGAGAGATAGAGAGAGATAGATAGAATAGGGATAAACATGTACGAATGACAAATTTATTTCAACTTCGTTTGGTAACTGGACAGACCCGACATATTTTTACACGCACTTTCTCAGTCTACATTACTGAATATTTTTAAAAAATTTATGTAATTGCTTTCATGCTAAGATTTTAATATTTGAAAAGCCTTGGCTTAAGGAAATAAAAATGAACATGTTTTTACCGAGTACACCTTCCATTGAACACTCGAAGTTGAAATAAATTTGTCAGAACAACCAATCTCATAGAAACACTTTAAAAGAATGATTCATTAGAACGAAAATCACATCCTCACGAACCTTATCTTGTCTTCCTTCCTTTACTCGACGATTCCCACTGTCAAAGCTCATCGCCTGTTGACTAATACACCGTTTACATATTACATCAGCCGCAATACATTACTCTTGCCATTAGCGAGGAATCCGTTTCTTTCTTTCTTCTCGTGAAATGTTACCTTATTATTTCGAATAAAGGCCCCACATTACGCATTCTATTCATAATTCGCAAGGGTCAGTAATTAAAATTCATTGCTGTCCAGTCCATCGTTCGCGCGGAGAGAGGTGAATTACAAATTGCTGTTCGAATATAATGAGCGCAGCGCAAATACTAAAGCGACATGACGGAAACAAGCTATATTTATATATTGACGCAAATTTGCCTCAGAAGCTGAGCATTTCATGTCGGCTTAAATCATACACGTGTGTTAAACTATGTGGGGCCCTCGCTGAGGATGTTTTATAAGCGTTTCTTTTTTGTATGATTGAAACTTATGATGAATACTGATGTTTTATTTACTCCTCTCCAGGAGTTAGGCACAAGGCCAGTTTTATCTTACTCCCACAAGTAAGATGTGACCCAAGATCGGGTCGAGAAAGTGGGGTTTGAAAAGCCAGCGCTCGAGAGGTGAGCACTCCGGCCATTTAAAAATTGCCTGGGCAGCCCCGTCGGCATTCCCCGGTAGGGGCGCCTCAGACAGTAAGCAATAAACTTACTCCTCCCCAAAGAGGGGAGGCAAAGCCTGGGAGGGTGGACCTCCTAGAACTGCACAGGACAGGCGTGCAGTATCCATCGGAACAGATACTACACTTTGATCTTAGGAAGCTGTTTTATATAATGATTTTACAGTTTTATGTTAGGCATTTCGACGTTCTGAGACGCTATGTTTTCAGGCATCGTAATATACTGCAGAATAAACATTGAACAAGTACTGGACTTTGCTTTGAGCCGGCTATCTAAACACCATTGTTCGAATCAGATGCTTATGAATATTATTAAATGAAAAATCGCTTCACAAATCCAATGTCTGCTAGAAAAAAAAAACAATTTAGATCTCACTTATTCATGCGTACAGCTAGGCAAGACAATATACTAAAACAATATATAACAAACTGGCCAAGGCTCCGCGTACTATGTACACAGATGTGCACCTATTTTAACTAATATAAACACTATCTGGTTGTCCTATTTAAAAATAAGGTTCGGCAAATAGTTTTAAAAATATTGTCTTGTGGGTAGTAATAAATAACTTATGGTTGAATAAAATAATACACTTAATAATTTTAACAAGGAGTTTAATTTAAAGGGTGTTTGCTTAGTTAGCCTTACGAAACCCTTTTTCGGATTGTATTCGTATCTGGGGTAAGCATTGTGTTTACGAAGATAAGTGTGTTTAGATAGGAATGTATATGTATATATATATATATATATATATATATATATATATATATATATATAACTTTCTTATACTACTACAAGAAACCCAATTAGCTTTCATACTAAATATGTTATAGTCTAATTATGAAATATAATACTTTTCCGAAACGTATGCACACCTGTTTCCTGAGTTCTGGGGAACGTGGCATCTTCTGCTCACATAATTTCTGCAGAAATGTATTGTTTTCCGAGATTATAGACCCCATCATATGTTGTTTTGACCTAAGTAAAGAAAAAAAAAACAGAACACATCTTTCTATTTGGGCTTGTGGGATTAGGGTTAGGATAAGGGTTTAGTATGATTGGATAACAGAGTAGTTGTATTTATTACAGATGTGACCTTTACTGCATGCATCACACTCTTCAAGGTCATTCGTGTCTATTTACTCACTTTCTTACATTTAATATTTTGTTTCGGAATTTCTTAGATTAGGGTTTAGAATTTGTAAAGTTTGGTATACTCAGACTACTGTTCTCATCTTGGGTGTGTTTATCACAATGTTTCGGCCGATGTAACCTCCGACCTTCTTCATGTCGCACTCGGGAACCGTGGCGCAGTGGATATAGTACTAAGTAAAATTCAGTTCTAAGTGACAGTCATCTGAATGTCGAAGGTACAATCCTCTGTGCGGGCGATACGAAGAATTCCGAATTACTGAAGAATTCTTCCCAGTCATGGCAGATGGAACGAGAGCATGCTATTCCCGTGAATTAAATTCTTGGCCGTTTGGCTAAGGTCAAAGTGTAGTATCTGTTCCGATGGATACTGCATCCCATACTGGTGTTGTCTTTGCCTTCGAGTCTTGATTTACGCCGGTCAATGGGTCTGTCCTGCTCAGTTCTGGGAAGTCCACCTTCCCAGGCTTTGCCTCCCCTCTTTAGGGAGGAGTAAGTTTATTGCTTACTGCCTGATGCGCCCCTACCGGGAAATGCCGACGGGGCTGCCCAGGCAATTTTTAAACCCAACTTACCCGACCTTGGGTTACATTTTACTTGTGCAAATCAATACTCCCGTGGATTAAAGTAAGGGTTACGTTTGAAATTCCGTGTAGATTCCCGAGTTCGGCAGAAAGATTCCCGAGTTCAAAAAGGTACACCTGAAGAAGGTCGGAGGTTATGTCTGCCAAAACGTTGCGACAAAAACATCCAAGATGAGAACAGTAGTCCGAATATACCAAATTCTACAATTCTCTAATTGTTGAGTGAAAAACGTAAATTTATTGGTTCAATTTTCAAGTAAAAACAGTTAAAAAAAGAAATAACATGAATTCAAACTTAACAAATACTAACCAGCGTTAGTTGAGATTACATTTATGTATCGTTAAAAATTACTATTTTATGTTGATAGAAATATGAGATTTCGCGTGCGTTACGTCCACGCCGAAGGTTGTGGCTGGCAACATACTCTCTCTTAGCCAGACACCAACTAATACAAATATATAATAAGAGCCCTCGTAGGAAACAACTCTTTTTAGGTCTGGGTTTAGAGAGGTCAGAACGAATACAATGATTTCACTGGTCAGGCGATAAAACAAGATCTTCTAAGTCGATGAAGTAGATGAGTTAACAAATACATGTAGCCAATCAAAAAATAGCATCGATGGTAAGCGAGCCAGCATTTTACAGCATTTTTTGCCCCCTTTTAGAACGGATATTATTATTTTTTTTAATTAGTATTTATTAATACACACATGGTATTGCTAATCATCAGCACGGCTCGCCTTTGACAGGCGTTCGAAACCACAGCCACGATGCTCGTGGCATAGTTATGTACCTCTGGTCCACAGGGCACTGCCCGATTTTATGTATAACTTCTTTTTTTAAAAATATATTTTTTTTTGTTATTGAGACATCGGATATATGGATTACGTTCATGTGTGCATATATAACATTAATTATATATATATATATATATATATATATATATATATATATATATATATATATTACTATTTCATGTATTCACACAACATTTTATGAGGAAATATATTTTTTACGTATCAACTTTCAGTATTTACTTCAACAGTGTTAGATACGTAAGAAGAGCTAGATAGTAAATTATGAAAATATATTTATAGCAAGTAAGCTACACAGAGGCTGCCGTGTTTCATCGTCTGGGGGAATCTTCAGATTAAAATGCATGGATGAAACGCGATAGTCTCTGTGTAGCTTAATTGCCATAAATATATGTTCATAACTTACTTACTATATATATATATATATATATATATATATATATATATATAGTCATCCACATACAGACTGTTTCGCTGTTTCACAGCTATATAAAATATAAATATATATATGTATGTATATATATAAAATATATATATATATATATATATATATATATAAATATATATATATATATATATATATATATATATATATATATATATATATATATATGTATGTACAGGTAGACAAAAGGATTGCATAATAATAATGGATGGTGTACAACTTATGTGTTGAAGTTCTTTATGGTATATTCACATTTTTGCAAATGATCGAGTGAGATATTTACACATTCCTTTCTTTCGAATCTTATTGTGTATTAGGTCCCTCCACCTCCTCCTCCTACACATAAGGACTTTGCAACTTGATGTTATATGGCTCACATTCTCAACTCGCAGTTTTCGACTCTGGGAGGGTATGGCGTATTTCTGCTGTAATATTAGTGGGTATGCGTGTGTGGCTATACATGGCAATGTTTAAGAGACCGAAATAAACATACATATATATGCACATATATACATACACACACACATATGTATATATATATATATATATATATATATATATATATATATATATATATATTGTTGAATATAAGAGACAACCCATGTCTAGATATCCTTTGGTAGATCCTTTCAATAGTCAGAATCAGGATCTTAGTACTGGAGGGGGATTTGCTGATGAATTTACCATAGTTTCAGTTTGTCTCCCAAGTAGTTTAAACCCATCCGGGCCCATCTACAGGGGATTGAAGTTAATCAGGTAGATCCCATGTGTTAGTATTATAGAAGGTTTTGGCGGGGATGATGTACACACCCAAATAATGGCAAATTCATCAGCCAATTCCCCTCCGAAACTAAGATCATGATTCGAACTATTGAAAGGATATACCAAAGGATATCTAGACATGGGTTGTCTCTTATATTCAACAATACTTGCCTGCAAGAGAATATGCTGCCTATATATATATATATATATTTATATATATTAACATGGTTCACCCCAAACAAGGCCGGCCGCCACTGTAGACGTAAGACGTAAGCCTAAATTGGGATCTGCGCAGCGAGATGTCTGTTCACATTAGTTTTAAATTTCTGCATGTCAGTACTGTCGGGGAAACGGGGGGAAGGGAGGGAGTTCCAGAGGCCAGCAGCACGAGGAAAGAAGCTATTTGAGTAGAAGGCTCTCCGGCATCTGGGGACCTCCACAGTGAATGAATGAGATTTAGTTCATTGTCGAGTTGGTCTAGTGAATTTACGTCGAGGGGGCGCCAGAGAAGCCAATTAATCGGAGAATAATCCATTGACATATTTGTAAAACAAACATAAGGATGCTACATTGCGGCGATGGGACAGGGACTGTTGCTTGGTTGATAGTGAGGGACCTATTAGGTTGGCGACTCTTTTTTGTAACCTTGTCAAGGAGGGAGAGACTAGTAGATGATGCACCAGCCCAGATGTGGCAACTATACTCCATGCATGGGCGGATGGTGGCTTTGTACAGATACAAGATAATGTCATGTTATATATATATATATATATATTTCTTTTTTTCTTCTTTTCTTCTTTTTCCTTTTCTTTTATTCTTCCTCTTCCCTTTCTTTTTCTCTTCTTTTTCTTTATGCTATCCCACAATTCCCAAGTAATGTTAATACATTGCTACGATTCGTTTTTGATCCCATTGAAACTTTTGCAGTTGTTTTTGCCTTGGAATACGCTTAACTAAAAACAGGAAGAATATTGTTTTCCTTGAAATGGCCACTTTTATTTGATCCCTCTCCGAGGACAACAGACCTGAGTGGAATCGTCGTCGTTGGATTTTTATGCAGATTCCTCTGGATTTACCAATATTTCTGAGCGCCACGTTTTCTTGGATTTCGTTATTGGTGATTTCCATGCCCATTTGAACTTTTGAAGATTTTTTGATTTTTAAAATTTTTTATAATTTTTTTAATTTTCTAATTTAAAAAAAAAACTCTTTAAAATTTGGAACTTTGACAGTCCTATCCTGTCAACTTATCAATCATATGTTTTCCTCTGATGATAAGATTGTAATCTTTGAAAAGCCTGGTTTAAGGAAAGAAAGAGAAGAAAAATAAATGTTTTTATTAACTAAACTGCTCCTTGTTTTTAACAACTGAAGATATCGATTTGCTTCCATTTGCAGGTCTTATTAATTTTCATTGACGTACCATATATGTTATATATATATATATATATATATATATATATATATATATATATATATATATATATATGTGTGTACACACACCAGTAGACTGAAAGGAACCTATCATAACCTTTTTTCCGGAATGGTCATCTTTCTGTTTCTATTTCTAAGACTGAAATGATGTTATTGATATAGATAAGTCGTTAAGAGATTAAATGTTTCATTAATGTGTGATATATTAGTCGATATATAAGTATTAAATCATGTGACAGACCGGTTCCCGCGGGAAGAAAACACATAAATTAAGAATTTCGAGAGGGGATCAGTTCAACATGAAAACATAACGTAAAATGAGTTCCCATTTTCGAAATATTCTTACGCCTTAGAGCAGTTAACTACAAATTTGCTCTGAGAGATAGATTATGTGCGTTTATTTTGGTGGGAGGGGCAATGATACTTTTTAAAGCGAGTACGTATAGTGTTATGACTTAGCCACTCGCAGTGACAATTAATCGCAAAAATATTTAGTGAACATCACTAAATCTTTAGAATGGTTCGGAAATGATGATCATTTTACGGTAAATATATATAGGTAACTGATCTGCCAAACTCAATTCTAAAATAATTGTATTTTTTCTTTCCGACAAGTTGTTCAACGTGTTCACACATAATCATCCAATAAAAAAGTACAATCTTATTAGTGGGATTTTGCTGAGGGTGTTAATTTAACAATTTACTATAATTATTATCAGTAGTAGTACTAGTATTACTATCTGTATTTTGTATTATTCTTATTGTTGTAAAACAATTCAATCTACGAAATACCTTTTACATAAACAGTAGCAATTACCGACCAACTCTTTATAATTTAGGTAAATAATGAGAATTCTCTTTAGAGAGGATGTGTACAGAATCGTGAACAAATCATACCTGCCCCGCTCTTCTCATGTTAAGAATGCTTTTCTAAATGATTTCATGTTTCCTACTGATCGTCGACTATCTTTAATTGTTGATAAAAAAATACAGTTAAAATGTTGCTCACTAACGAGGAACTATCGCCTTTGTTTTAAAAAAATAAAACTTTAGTTGTCTCACAATTTTTAATCAATTACAAAGAACACATTTGAGAAAAAATATTTAGAAACATCTACTCGTGTAATATACCCCACCCAGTGTATTTTTTGCTTCGCGAGAATATATGCGGTGATGTACACGGGGATAATACAATTATTTAAAAATAAATTAAAAAATGACAAATCTTTAATTTAATATTTAGAAATTTGAAAAAAATCGGAACTGGTAATTGTATCGGAATCCATAATTTAGAACTTAATCAGTAATTGTGTCGAATCAGTAAAACTTTGTAATCGTCCCATTACTAATATTTATTACTTTGACATTTCTGGATATAAGAGCATTTAACTCTTCGACTTAACATCTAAAGAAAACAATTATATGTTCAAACTTTAATAATATTTGTGGTTGTTTTTTAATATATTTTAAAGAAGATATATATATATATATATATATATATATATATATATATATATATATATGTATGTGTATTCATACATGCAATTTAATTAGCCCATTACTACGGACATTTCTAAGTGTATGTGTTCGTACTGATCGTTCTAACGTTTACAGTTAGATAGTTTTATTTTATAGTCTATCTTGATAATATGCGAGCAACGCGCAGTTACCATGCTCGTACAATATAATCATGTAGGCTAATCAAAATGATTACTATAACATACAGCAGGTCCGAAGATTTTTGTCTGAATATTTGGCATGAGAATTGCTGGTGTTTTCGATTGTTTTTCTCAGGACTATTTTCGTCGACGTTTCTCTTTAGTCTCGATAACTTTTCGACTTTTATTCCCAACCCGGCTTTGTCGGGTGGATTTTACATTTAAAAATGAATGTTTTCCCATATTTAGTCTCATCGAATTGCTCTAAATTCTGTACGTTTTATGTTTTCTACGCACTTAGGACGAATTTATTGTATTTAAATGCAACGTTTAAATACACGATAAACAAATAATCAAAAGTATTAATACGCGAGAGAAACATAACCATTGGCGCATAGAACATTTGTAGAAGCTCTGAGTGCACATTGGTTGAAACTTTGTTTATAAAAAAATAACAACAATCCAAAGAAAATAACGGGAATACAAAATAACATGCTTTGAAATAGCCATGTCTGAAAGATGAAAAAAAAACTTTCTGTACTTTGATCTCCAAGTAAGATATCGACTCTTTGTGTGTCTGTGTTTTTCTCTGTCCTACATACAGTATTTACACTACCAATGTCTACCTGTGTTTATTTTGCCGTAAGTAGCTGAAGGCGGGGGATAAAAACGTGCCGTGAGTCATGCAAGACAAACACAGATAAGAGTCGGAACATGTTCGCGGACGTCAAGAGGAATTAATTGTGTTGTTGACCTCAACCTAGGCTAAGTCGTTCTTTCATTTCGTTATCTCATACGATTATTTTGATCTTATGTGGTCTGTGTTACATCATATCAACGCTGACACACACTGCCTAACGTAAACTGGTTCATGTATACGATACATAGAACACAAGTTGCTATTAAATAATATGCTGGCGCGAAAAAAAAACGGATGCATATTTGTATAAACAGTAATACGTTTTAGCTAACTAAAATATGGTATCCATTATTTAAACGCGACGAACGTTATTCCATATTGCGCAACGGTATTCTTCATAACAACCATCACCTCTCTGTCGCTGTTCATATGTTCGGTACACCTTTTCATAAATCAAAATCATGAAATGTATTTCGAAAAGAAATTGAAAAGGTATTCTAGACATAAGGTGCGTAGCCTAATCGCTTCAAAAATGAAATACAGCTAATGTAACAACGGTTCTGTTTGAGAATAAACTTTACCCGTACTCTTTCAGCGAAATAAGGAAAGCCGAATTTTCTGCGCAAGGCGTTTCTGTCTGTTTATTCGTTTTATGATTTTAATTATGTCTAATAGCAGCTGTCGACTTCACTTACTCGCAAAGGGTTAGAGAGATATAAGAAGTCACCCAGAGCTAGATTGTTTCGTTGTATCAGAGCTCTTAAATGCAGACAAGCGGACAAATAACTCCAGCTAAAATTGAGAGACTGTCGTTTTTTGGACTGTCTGATCGACTGTGACTCTTAATATAACCGATCTCGGTCATCTAAGAGTGGTCTATTCGTGGGCATCTATTTTAAAATGTGTCTTTACTGCTATATGAGGATAATAAAAATCTATATTACATATATATATATACATATATATATATATATATAAGTGTTTAAAGTTCATTTTTTTTAAAAGCATCTATTGTTAAATTTAATAAGGAATAGGTATAATAAATACCTTTATAAGCATTAAGATGCGATATCAATTTTTTTTTCCATAAAAAAAGAAAAACATTAAATCGAAACCGATTTTTTTTTTCGTTTTCTTTTTTTTATTAAAACTATCATTTTTTTTTGTTAGTTTAAAGTGATACAGATATTTCGCCAAAACCTGGCATCATCGGTGTGTTAATATATCCTGATGTCATCGGATTTGTATTTTTTTTATCTCTTAACGGCTTGTTGTTATACAGCCGAATGGGCAAGATGTAGTTTCCCATCATCGAAAATATGAGGAACGTGATGCAACACGTGATTTGTATAAGTGTTTAAAGTTCATTTTTTTTAAAGCATCTATTGTTAAATTTAATAAGGAATTAGTATAATAAATACCTTTATAAGCATTAAGATGCGATATCAATTTTTTTTCCATAAAAAAAAGAAAAACATTAAATCGAAAAAAAAGAAAATCGGTTTCGATTTAATGTTTTTCTTTTTTTTATGGAAAAAAAATTGATATCGCATCTTAATGCTTATAAAGCTATTTATTATACCTATTCCTTATTAAATTTAACAATAGATGCTTTAAAAAAAAATGAACTTTAAACACTTATACAAATCACGTGTTGCATCACGTTCCTCATATTTTCGATGATGGGAAACTACATCTTGCCCATTCGGCTGTATAACAACAAGCCGTTAAGAGATTAAAAAAAATACAAATCCGATGACATCAGGATATATTAACACACCGATGATGCCAGGTTTTGGCGAAATATCCGTATCACTTTAAACTAACAAAAAAAAAATGATAGTTTTAATAAAAAAAAGAAAACGAAAAAAAAAATCGGTTTCGATTTAATGTTTTTCTTTTTTTATGGAAACAAAAATTGATATCGCATCTTAATGCTTATAAAGGTATTTATTATACTTATTCCTTATTATATATATATATATATATATATATATATATATATATATATATATATATATATATAGTAAGCTATGGAAATATATTAATGGCAATGAAGCTACACAGAGGCTCGTGTGTTTAATCCCCGGGGGATCTTCAGGCATGGAGTTATGTTAACCGGGTGTTTATATATACACGGCTAGCTAGTTATCCAATAAGATTATTTGTTGTTCTCTCAGCCAATCGTTGGGCTTCCCACGAACAAAGGTCTTGTTAGTGTTACTTCCTATATCCTGTTCTATTGTTCTGTTTTCTATAGATTGACCTATATCCTGTTTCTGTGTTGTGTCAATATAATGGGTGAATGTATTTTAACACGTTGTTCCTTGTATTTCTATTTCAGTTTTTTATTTTTAAATTGTTAGGTTTTTGTTTAGTTTAGTGTTTTACTTATTTGTTTATTTATTTACTTATCGTTAGGCTAAGGTAAACTTAGTTCAATGTAGGTAGCTGTGTGCTATCTAACTTCTACGATTTAATAGATTTTGCAGGTCTTTAAAGTTTAGAATTTCAATTTTCTGATTCATACATGATCTACACGGGTCGTCTAAATTTCTACATGTACTGGCCTGTCGTATTATTTTCCATTCAATTATTGGTGAGCGTCCATTTTCTTTGAGCTTCCAATAGTGATTTGCTAGTGCTGTTTTAATTCGACGTTCTCTGTTTTTAACTTTACTGTTGTGGTAATACTATCTTGTTTTAAAATATAGGGAGGTCATACACACGTAGTGCTCCTTGTTCTTCTTGTTATTATATCTCCTTATAAAATTTCATGTGGATACATGAAATACTAATATATATATATATATATATATATATATATATATATATATATATATTATATATATATATATATACATATATATATATATATATATATATATATATATATATATATGCATACACATATTAATATTTATACTACTATTACTATAACTACTACTAATTACCATAACTTAAACCCTACCCCTAACTTTACATCCACAGATTTCTTGCGGCTCCGCAAATGTTCTAGCAAACCCTATATAAGCTGAGAGTTAATAAAACTCATATTTCTATTGATGAGGTGAGATGTGAATCGGAATACTAGATTTTAATAAACAAAACGACTTTTTAATCATTCTAATTTGCTGTCTGCTTTAAATTTAGCTTGTTTTAATTTCAGAATAAAAGAAATATACCAACAAAATCATCAACAATGTAAGGGAGTAACTCTATACAAATTAGATTGCACCAGTTTTAAGAAGTTGGTAATATTATAGACAACGAAGCGTCATCGTTCGGGCAGGTCTAAGAACCGCGCGAATGTTGACGAAACTATTAACCAATCACGTTGCAGCAGGCAGACGATGACTTTTGGTAGAAGTTAAGAGACAGAAATAGTGACAGAAAGGGATAAGTTATAGCTTATAAAATAAGAGTGGTGATGCCAAAAAACATACATTGACAGAAGTAGAATAGATATTACATTAACCCCGTGCGTAAATTGAAAATTATGGCTACCTAGCCGAATTAAATCATAAGTTATTTCAAACATTACTCCAGGTAAACTAGACGGAATATTTTAGCATGTGGGTTGTGCAACTCGAAAGTCTATGACACCAGTATTATATATAACACGAATTATCACCAATGGTAGTATTATTTACTTGTCACCACAGATGGATAAAGAGGGAGATATTTCTAGCAGAAATATACTTAATTAGTATTTGTCTTTCTTATTGTGTATCTTTAGTTGGCTTTTCTAACTTACGTGCCCCTCATGCAAACGAGCAGTCATCATTTTAATGATCGACCCAACCGATCACATATGTGTTTCGTATTTTACTTGTTACAATTAAAAGGTGATATATAGCGTATACGACGTTTGGGCGTCAAACTATTTACAGTTAAAGATTTTGAAATAATATATAGACACATAGTAAGAAATAGGGAACCCGATCAGTTACTTGCAAATTATGGAAAATCTGCAGTGTCCAATAGTTTACTGTACGAGTTACAAGTCGTATATTATTGATATATTATCCAGAAGTGTGTTAGAGTTAAGCCTTGCTGTGTGTCTGTATTCAGAACATAGACTGGACATTTTAAACAACTTGGTATCAAACAACTCAGGAAATTAGGGTTGTTGTTATTTATAAAATGTATTAAATATATAATTATATGATTGTATTTATGTTGTGGACTAATCCAAATTAACCCATAGTGACAGAATGGATTCATCAAGTCACTATAAAGTCGACACTTTTTTTCTTACCAAGGAGAACCGATAAGTGAACCGATAAGTGAACCGCTTCAAACAAAAATGTATTAAATATAAATTATATAAATTATATGATTGTATTTATTTTGTGGACTGATCCAGATTCACCCATAGCGACAGAATGGATTCATCAAGTCACTATAAAGTGGAATCCTTTCTCTTACCAATGAGAACCGATAAGTGAACCGCTTCAAACAATAGGTTTCCTGAAAGGAATCCTCGTTAATTGTTCTAATTATGAAGTGTAATCAATAACTTATTATTTAATTCATACTCGAATATAGTTACTCTATTTGGATATTTTAGCGTGACAATTGTGTGTAGCAAGAGTAATCTTTGCGTTTATCGAGATGTACAAATGAAATATAATTGAATGCAGCTTGACCTTTGAATCCTATCCAGTAATGACTTACACACCGATAATCTAAACACTTGACAAAATTTAAGAAACTTAAAACGCTTACAATGATAGTTATCAATCCATTTATTTTAATCGAATATTAAAAGATCATGAATTATATCGATGTGTATACTACTTGGCCGTTTCGAAATTATAATGTAATCATAAAATCCGTCGATTGAAATTCAACTACGTAATTTATTGAATATAATCCTGAATTTAATATTTTATGATTGCCCGAATTTTTAAGATCAGCATCTTATAAAATTCTAAAATCAAATTTAACACGCTTACATTTTGACATATAGAAATATAATCGTGAGTGCTTATAAAAGCTTACATCAACATTTGTGAGTCTTATATGGAGTAACGTTGCTGACAACATTGTAATTAAAATTGATTTCATTTTATTTTTAAAATGTATACTTTCAGACTTAAATGATAGAAAATGGACGAGCAATGTAAATCCTGTTAAACAGTAGTAAGTGGACATACTAAAGAATTAAGCATTTATGATATAATGTAAAGTAAGAATAATAATAGACGGAGGTTAAGCATTTATGATATAAGAGTAAGGTAAGAATAATAATAGACGGAGGTTAAGCATTTATGATATAAGAGTAAAGTAAGAATAATAATAGACGGAGGTTAAGAATTTATGATTTAAGAGTAAAGTAAGAATAATAATAGACGGTGGTTAAGCATTTATGATATAAGAGTAAGGTAAGAATAATAATAGACGGAAGTTAAGCATTTATGATATACGAGTAAAGTAAGAATAATAATAGACGGAAGTTAAGCATTTATGATATAAGAGTAAGGTAAGAATAATAATAGACGGAGGTTAAGCATTTATGATATAAGAGTACGGTAAGAATAATAATAGACGGAGGTTAAGCATTTATGATATAAGAGTAAGGTAAGAACTATAATAGACGGACGTTAAGGATTTATGATATACGAGTAAGGTAAGAATAATAATAGACGGAGGTTAAGCATTTATGATATAAGAGTAAGGTAAGAATAATAATAGACGGAGGTTAAGCATTTATGATATAAGTGTAAGGTAAGAATAATAATAGACGGAGGTTAAGCATTTATGATATACGAGTAAGGTAAGAATAATAATAGACGGAGGTTAAGCATTTATGATATACGAGTACGGTAAGAATAATAATAGACGGAAGTTAAGCATTTATGATATAAGAGTAAGGTAAGAATAATAATAGACGTAGGTTAAGCTTTTATGATATACGAGTAAGGTAAGAATAATAATAGACGGAGGTTAAGCATTTATGATATAAGAGTAAGGCAAGAATAATAATAGACGGAGGTTAAGCATATATGATATAAGAGTAAGGTAAGAATAATAAAAGACGGAGGTTAAGCATTTATGATACAAAAGTAAAGTAAGAATAATAATAGACGGAGGTAAAGCATTTATGATATACGAGTAAGGTAAGAATAATAATAGACGGAGGTTAAGCATTTATGATATACGAGTAAGGTAAGAATAATAATAGACGGAGGTTAAGCATTTATGATATAAGAGTAAGGTAAGAATAATAATAGACGAAAGTTAAGCATTTATGATATAAGAGTAAGGTAAGAATAATAATAGACGGAGGTTAAACATTTATGATAAAGGAGTGAGGTAAGAATAATAATAGACGGAGGTTAAGCATTTATGATATGAGAGTAAAGTAAGAATAATAATAGACGGAGGTTAAGCATTTATGATATACGAGTACGGTAAGAATAATAATAGACGGAAGTACAGCATTTATGATATAAGAGTAAGGTAAGAATAATAATAGACGGAGGTTAAGCATTTATGATATTAGAGTAAGGTAAGAATAATAATAGACAGAGGTTAAGCATTTATGATATACGAATAAGGTAAGAATACTAATAGACGGGGGTTAAGCATTTATGATATAAGAGTATGGTAAAAATAATAATAGACGGAGCTTAAGCATATATGATATTAGAGTAAGGTAAGAATACTAATAGACGGAGGTTAAGCATTTATGAAAAAAGAGTAAGGTAAGAATAATAATAGACGGAGGTTAAGCATTTATGATATAAGAGTAAGGTAAGAATAATAATAGACGGAGGTTAAACATTTATGATAAAGGAGTGAGGTAAGAATAATAATAGACGGAGGTTAAGCATTTATGATATGAGAGTAAAGTAAGAATAATAATAGACGGAGGTTAAGCATTTATGATATACGAGTACGGTAAGAATAATAATAGACGGAAGTTAAGCATTTATGATATAAAAGTAAGGTAAGAATAATAATAGACGAAGGTTAAGCATTTATGATATAAGAGTAAGGTAAGAATAATAATAGACGGAGGTTAAGCATTTATGATTTAAGAGTAAGGTAAGAATAATAATAGACGGTGGTTAAGCATTTATGATATAAGAGTAAGGTAAGAATAATAATAGACGGAGGTTAAGCATTTATGATATACGAGTACGGTAAGAATAATAATAGACGGAAGTTAAGCATTTATGATATAAGAGTAAGGTAAGAATCATAATAGACGGAGGTAAAGCATTTATGATATACGAGTAAGGTAAGAATAATAATAGACAGAGGTTAAGAATTTATGATATAACAGTAAGGTAAGAATAATAATAGACGGAGGTTAAGCATTTATGATATAAGAGTGAGGTAAGAATAATAATAGACGGAGGTTAAGCATTTATCATATACGAGTAAGGTAAGAATAATAATAGACGGAAGGTTTAGCATTTATGATATAAGAGTAAAGTAAGAATAATAATAGACGGAGGTTAAGCATTTATGATATAAGAGTGAGGTAAGAATAATAATAGACGGAGGTTAAGCATTTATGATATAAGAGTAAGGTAAGCATAATAATAGACGGAGGTAAAGCATTTATGATATAAGAGTAAGGTAAGCATAATAATAGACGGAGGTTAAGCATTTATGATATAAGAGTACGGTAAGAATAATAATAGACGGAAGGTTTAGCATTTATGATATAAGACTAAAGTAAGAATAATAATAGACGGAGGTTAAGCATTTATGATATAAGAGTAAGGTAAGAATAATAATAGACGGAGGTTAAGCATTGATGATATACCAGAAAGGTAAGAATAATAATAGACGGAGGTTAAGCATTTATGATATACCAGAAAGGTAAGAATACTAATAGACGGAGGTTAAGCATTTATGATATAAGAGTAAGGTAAGAATAATAATAGACGGAGGTTAAGCATTTATGATATACGAGTAAGGTAAGAATAATAATAGACGGAGGTTAAGCATTTATGATATAAGAGTAAGGTAAGCATAACAATAGACAGAAGTTAAGCATTTATGATATAAGAGTAAGGTAAGAATACTAATAGACGGAGGTTAAGCATTTATTATATAAGAGTAAGGTAAGAATAATAATAGACGGAGGTTAAGCATTTATGATATACGAGTAAGGTAAGAATAATAATAGACGGAGGTTAAGCATTTATGATATACGAGTAAGGTAAGAATAATAATAGACGGAGGTTAAGCATTTATGATATAAGAGTAAGGGAAGAATAATAATAGACGGGGGTTAAGCATTTATGATATAAGAGTAAGGTAAGAAAAATAATAGACGGAGGTTAAGCATTTATGATATAAGAGTAAGGTAACAACAATAATAGACGGAGATTAAGCATTTATGATATACGAGTAAGGTAAAAATAATAATAGACGGAGGTTAAGCATTTATGATATACGAGTAAGGTAAGAATACTAATAGACGGAGGTTAAGCATTTATGATACAAAAGTAAAGTAAGAATAATAATAGACGGAGGTTAAGCATTTATGATATACGAGTAAGGTAAGAATAATAATAGACGGAGGTTAAGCATTTATGATATACGAGTAAGGTAAGAATAATAATAGACGGAGGTTAAGCATTTATGATATAAGAGTAAGGTAAGAATAATAATAGACGGAGGTTAAGCATTTATGATATAAGAGTACGGTAAGAATAATAATAGATGGAAGTTAAGCATTTATGATATAAGGGTAAGGTAAGAATAATAATAGACAGAGGTAAGGCATTTATGATATACGAGTAAGGTAAGAATAATAATAAACAGAGATTAAGCATTTATGATATAAGAGTAAGGTAAGAATAATAATATACGGAGGTTAAGCATTTATGATATAAGAGTAAGGTAAGAATAATAATAGACGGAAGGTTAAGCATTTATGATATAAGAGTGAGGTAAGAATAATAATAGACGGAGGTTAAGCATTTATGATATAAGAGTAAGGTTAGAATAATAATAGACGGAAGGTTAAGCATTTATGATATAAGAGTAAGGTAAGAATAATAATAGACGGAGGTTAAGCATTTATGATATACCAGTAAAGTAAGAATAATAATAGACGGAGGTTAAGCATTTATGATATAAGAGTAAGGTAAGAATAATAATAGACGGAGGTTAAGCATTTATGATATAAGAGTAAGGTAAGAATAATAATAGACGGAGGTAAAGCATTTATGATATAAGAGTAAGGTAAGCATAATAATAGACGGAGGTTAAGCATTTATGATATAAGAGTAAGGTAAGAATACTAATAGACGGAGGTTAAGCATTTATGATATAAGAGTAAGGTAAGAACAATAATAGACGGAGGTTAAGCATTTATGATATAAGAGTAAGGTAAGAATATTAATAGACGGAGGTTAAGCATTTATGATATAAGAGTAAGGTAAGAATAATAATAGACGGAGGTTAAGCATTTATGATATAAGAGTAAGGTAAGAATAATAATAGACGGAGGTAAAGCATTTATGATATAAGAGTAAGGTAAGAATACTAATAGACGGAGGTTAAGCATTTATGATATAAGAGTAAGGTAAGAACAATAATAGACGGAGGTTAAGCATTTATGATATAAGAGTAAGGTAAGCATAATAATAGACGAAGGTTAAGCATTTATGATATAAGAGTAAGGTAAGAATATTAATAGACGGAGGTTAAGCATTTATGATATAAGAGTAAGGTAAGAATAATAATAGACGAAGGTTAAGCATTTATGATATAAGAGTGAGGTAAGAATAATAATAGACGGAGGTTAAGCATTTATGATATACGAGTAAGGTTAGAATAATAATAGACGGAAGGTTAAGCATTTATGATATAAGAGTAAAGTAAGAATAATAATAGACGGAGGTTAAGCATTTATGATATAAGAGTAAGGTAAGAATAATAATAGACGGAGGTTAAGCATTTATGATATACCAGTAAAGTAAGAATAATAATAGACGGAGGTTAAGCATTTATGATATAAGAGTAAGGTAAGAATAATAATAGACGGAGGTTAAGCATTTATGATATAAGAGTAAGGTAAGAATAATAATAGACGGAGGTAAAGCATTTATGATATAAGAGTAAGGTAAGCATAATAATAGACGGAGGTTAAGCATTTATGATATAAGAGTAAGGTAAGAATACTAATAGACGGAGGTTAAGCATTTATGATATAAGAGTAAGGTAAGAACAATAATAGACGGAGGTTAAGCATTTATGATATAAGAGTAAGGTAAGAATATTAATAGACGGAGGTTAAGCATTTATGATATAAGAGTAAGGTAAGAATAATAATAGACGGAGGTTAAGCATTTATGATATAAGAGTAAGGTAAGAATAATAATAGACGGAGGTAAAGCATTTATGATATAAGAGTAAGGTAAGAATACTAATAGACGGAGGTTAAGCATTTATGATATAAGAGTAAGGTAAGAACAATAATAGACGGAGGTTAAGCATTTATGATATAAGAGTAAGGTAAGCATAATAATAGACGGAGGTTAAGCATTTATGATATAAGAGTAATGTAAGAATAATAATAGACGGAGGTTAAGCATTTATGATATAAGTGTAAGGTAAGAATAATAATAGACGGAGGTTAAGCATTTATGATATAAGAGTAAGGTAAGAACAATAATAGACGGAGGTTAAGGATTTATGATATACGAGTAAGGTAAGAATAATAATAGACGGAGGTTAAGCATTTATTATATAAGAGTAAGGTAAGAATAATAATAGACGGAGGTTAAGCATTTATGATATAAGTGTAAGGTAAGAATAATAATAGACGGAGGTTAAGCATTTATGATATACGAGTAAGGTAAGAATAATAATAGACGGAGGTTAAGCATTTATGATATAAGAGTAAGGTAAGAATACTAATAGACGGAGGTTAAGCATTTATGATATACGAGTACGGTAAGAACAATAATAGACGGAGGTTAAGCATTTATGATATACGAGTAAGGTAAGAATAATAATAGACGGAGGTTAAGCATTTATGATATAAGAGTAAGGTTAGGATAATAATTGACGGAAGTTAAGCATTTATGATATAAGAGTAAGGAAAGAATAATAATAGACAAAATATTGTTCCTTTCCGAAAAGTGACTATGTTATGCTTCAATTCGAACTTGAGATATTCCCCTTAAGTTACTGTTTTTTAGATGAAATATAGAGACACCAATATTCAAATTTTCTTTTTCATAAATGTACAATTGTTTCACTTCTGCTCTAAATATTTTTTACAGTCTACCTTATAAGGATTGTAGGTTTTATTTCCACATATAATTGATGTTTAACAATGTATTGAATATAGCGAAATTCCTTTTCAAAACGTGCAAGTCACGTCAGCTAAGCAAACATGACAATGAAATTATAATTAATTCCAACATTTAGTTAAATCATTGTTTAATTAGACTTGTTAAATTTAATATTAATATAAATAAACTTTTTATGAAATTAATTTTGGTAGAATTATTATTACTTTTTATTTTATAGAATTTAAAAAATGATATAATTATTTCGATAGTATTTTATATTTTTTTTATTTAATCTAATTGTTATGAAACTGATAAATTATAATTTGATAAACTGGAATCTTATTTAACTTTTCTTGATTCTTATTTTAGCAACGTGAATTATATACAGCGTATACATTAACATGCGGCCAATTACGAGTAAGATGTGTCAGGTTTTAAAAAAATGAATTGCTGCAAACACTACTTCTAAAAATGTAGAAATATTCTAATTGACATGGTATCAATTAATCTTATAGCAATGCCGGGAAAATTATGTTGTATATTGAGAAATGTAAGTATAAATGTAATAGCTTTAAGATTAAGACATTTCAATAGTACAGAACACATACAAGGCAAGTTTTTACTCATAGTAAATTGAAAAAAGGATGTTTTCACCTAAAATATCGCAGCGAGGGATGTTATTTAATAAATATAAATACTTTAATTTCAGATGTTTTTGTTGAAAATTCTTAAGTAAAAGTTATTATTATATTTTTTATCATAGTCCACCACAAACAAAGCAGGCCGCCACTGTAGACGTAAGGGGTTACTGAGAAAAAAGAGTGAAGGGGTCGACTTAAGTTAGGAACTGCGCAGCGATATGTCTGTTTACATTAGTTTCAAATTTCTGCATGTCAGTAGCGTCAGGAAAGCAGGGAGCACGAGGAAAGAAGCTTTTGGAGTAGAAAGCTCTTCGGCATCTGGGGCCCTCCACAGTGTATGGATGAGATTTGGCTGATTGTCGGGTTGGGTGTACCAGAGCAGCAAGCTCATCAGAACACAATCCATTGAGGTACTTGTGAAACAGGCACAATGAAGAAACATTTCTGCGATTGGACAGGGGCTGGGGTTTGGTAGATAGTGAAAAACCTATCAAGTTGGCGACACTTTTTGGACCTTGTCTAAGAGGGAGAGACTAGCGGATGATGCACCAGTCCAGGTCTGACAATACTACTCCATGCATAGGCGGATGGTGGCTTTGTTAGGATTTATAAACCTTAGGAAATGTAATAAATGGCCCTGCACTTTCACAAGTTTATATTAATATATTGAATAAAGGGCTAGTTAGTGTGGTTAAGTGTTGACATTCACATATACTTTAAACTAAACAAAAGTATATATACTTAAATGAGTCTTTCTTATCGAATTATGCACATTAGGCAATACTATATTAGAAGCGAAATGTAATATACACTCCTTTATATTTCTTCGTTTTCTAAATGATTTCAAAATAAAAATACACGAGCGTAAGCATGCAATTCATAATACATTTAAAAAATTGAGTTTCAAGGATAATAGTTTGTCTTAAAAGAAGACATTTCTTAATTCAATGATTAAACGATTGTCTTAACGATTGCTACAGTATGATAATATCAATCACCTTTCTGTTAATTGAAAGTGGGAAAATAAGTAAAAAAAAACAAGTAAAATAAGGATTTTATATATATATATTATATAAGTAAAATATATATATATATATATATATATATATATATATATATATATATATATATATATATATATATACATACAGAGATTCCTTAAATAATTCCTTTAATTATAATTTTCATATTTTTCAAATATTTGAACTTTGGTTTTTTCGAAAGCCAACTTATCCATCTGTATTTCTCCTCTGATGATAAGATTTCGATCTTTGAAAAGCCTGGGCTTAAGGAAAGAATAATAAACACTAGTTTATTACTGAATACACCTTGCATTGAACAATTGAAATTTGAAAAAAATATGGACTATCGTCGCATATTTATCACTCTTTTTTCTTCTATCTCTACAATTGCTCTATCTCGTATATTGAGCTAATCCTCTTCACAATAGGTTCTATCTACTAAAAGTTTTTACTTTGGTTTATTTTTGATCCTATATATATATATACATATAGATATATATGTGTGCGGGTATCCTTATATGTATATAGTATACATATATATATATATATATATATATATATATATATATATATATATATATATATATAGATAGATAGATAGATAGATAGATAGATCGATATTTACACAGATATAGATATATATATATATATTTATATATATCAGTAAGATAATTCGTAACCTTTTTAATTAGAGGTGTATATATATATATATATATATATATATATATATATATATACATATATATACATACATATATATATATATATAGAGAGAGAGAGAGAGAGAGAGAGATATTCATGTATATATAGAGAGGAAATCGTAAAAAGAACAATATAAAGTAGATAGATTAACAGAATTAGAATGCAATTGACACGTAAACGTGTTAAAAGAGAGAGCTCCGTGGTCTTCAATGAAGCTTTTATGAATATATATATATATATATATATATATATATATATATATATATATACATATATATATATATTTATATATATACATATATATATATTTATATATATATATTTATATATATACATATATATATATTTATATATATATATATATTTATATATATACATATATAAATATTTATATATATATATATATATATATTTATATATATACATATATAAATATTTATATATGTATATATATATATATATATATATATATATATATATATATATATATATATATATATATATATATAACCGTAAGAAACAATATGAAGTAGATAGAAATACAGAATTAGAATGCAATAAAGTACATCTCTCATATCCTTGAAGAGATAATAGTAACATCATTCCTTGACAGGGAATGACAGCGTTGGCGTCATCAACTTGATTTTCTAGCGGCTATATTGACAGCATACTGGAAAAGTGGGAAGGGCCATATAGATCTGTTGAAACCGGAGAACAACTTAATAGACCAAAAAATGAATCGAAATGTTTTTTTAAAAAACTATTTTGTTTTTTATGTTCAAATCATTTGTATTGCTTCTAAATCAATACCATATGCATTCACTCCTAGGATTTCGTGCCATATGATGCGAAATGTGTTCCTGGGAACTTGACACTCAAAATAGATGCCTGGGAGGCGAACCACAACTAAAATATATATGACTACCTGAGAAGGAAACAATTGAATATATATATATATATATATATATATATATATATATATATATATATATATATATATATATATGGTAAGCATGTATATTGATACAAACATTATTAGTTACATATGTGCATACATTTTTCAGTTGTACTCTTCATAGATAGTAAACCTCTACTGACAAACATGAGGAATTTAAATCAGATCGTAAACTTATTTAGTTAGTGTATTTTCTAAGATGTGATGGATTTATAATTCAACAATCAAGCTTAGTGTCAAATTACACATTTACTTGTTGACAGTTTTAATGTGTTTCTATTTTGTAAAATTTGTATTCCTTGGCCTGACCTGCGATTATGACCCTATCTATTTTATATATCTTATACATTACTTTTTACTTCCATAACGATTCAAATACACATTTTATCAACTCTAAACATCTTCGGGGCTAGCTTGATTTACTACGTCTAAAATTTACACAAAAAGACACAGACTACATACATATACGTTTATACCTATATATATATATATATATATATATATATATTTATATATGAAGTCATGTTCATTTAATATTCCAATAACCCTTTTTTTAATTTTTTCACATTTCCAAAAAACACAACATTTCTGTGATATGTATTTTTACAGTCCGTTTCAGTTGTCGTGAGCAAAACAACATTTTTATCTCAATATCGTCTCTGCAACACTACAAGATCATCTGACAAATTCAAAAATAGTAAAAAGTTATTGGATTAAAATGTATTTAAAAAAACCTACACTATACAGCGGTTCATTATATATATATATATATATATATATATATATATATATATATATATATATATATATATATACATATATATATATATATATGATTAGTTTAATTTACACAAACATGTACAAAGTCTGCGAGACTGGATTGTCGATTTTATCGATCAACAGCTATTATAACCTTAGATCTCATCAGGCAGAGTTAGAATTCGAACTTAACCTTAGATCATATTTGGAATATGATCTAAGGTTAAGATCGGATTCAGTGTTGCAGATTTTGTACATGTCTGTGTAAATAAAAATAAATATATATAAAAGCTCTATTTGGTATTGAGCACTTTTTATACACCCGGTGTAAATTCTTTGGATTACTACCCTGTGGATGCTTTACCTGGATGATTATTATTATTATTATTATTATTATTATTATTATTATTATTATTGTTATTGTTATTGTTATTGTTATTGTTATTGTTATTGTTATTGTTATTATTATTGTTATTATTATTGTTATTATTATTATTATTATTATTATTATTATTATTATTATTATTATTATTATTATTATTATTATTATTATTATGTTTATTATTATTATTATTATTATTATTATGTTTATTATTATTATTATGTTTATTATTATTATTATTATGTTTATTATTATTATTATGTTTATTATTATTATTATTATGTTTATTATTATTATTATTATGTTTATTATTATTATTATTATTATTATTATTATTATTATTATTATTATTATTGTTGTTGTTATTGTTGTTGTTGTTGTTGTTGTTGTTGTTGTTGTTGGTGGTGGTGTTGGTGTTGGTGTTGTTGTTGTTGTTGTTGTTGTTGGTGGTGTTGGTGTTGTTGTTGTTGGTGTTGGTGTTGGTGTTGGTGTTGGTGTTGTTGTTGTTGTTGTTATAATAATAATAATAATATATATATATATATATATATATATATATATATATATATATATATATATATATATATAGATTATTTACAATGTATCCTTTTCTAATAACAGTAACTTTGCTGTAAAGTAGACACACCAAACTAAAGCAGTTATTAATCGCAATGCATGCTCCATATATGAACCTGCACATTACGATATAGCGGCGAAAGAGACGGTCAACGTATGGCAATCGAAATGAATGAAATTATGGTATCACCAATGAATATATCACATTTGTGTCATTTACGTATATACGTTCAACCCATGCTTATAAGTAATGACATCAATTATTCTATTAAAAATAAAACGCACATACATGTCCTTTTGTCCAGGATCAAAGTTTAGTATCGCTTTTGTCCAAAGATCGTGCAATAATATGACGGGGTCTGTGTTCGCGGCGGAAGTCTACAGCACAACACATATTTTACAAATATCTACGATGTTTTGAGCTTGCCCCTCATAATCAGAGTTATTCTGAAACTGAATAAACGTACAATACGACTGGGACCGATAACTTAGATTATTATATCGGGTATTCTGACACAATCTTGTATTTTCAACTAACATTCGATGCAAACAACCATGATTCTCAGCTAACCTGTTGTTTGTTCCTAACACATTAAAAATTGGATTTATTTTACTTTTACTTTGGTTCATGTAATTTGCAAAGTTCAGCGTAGAATGCGCGTGAACTGCAAACGTCACTTGTTTAAGATTGATAAATGTTGACATTAATCCGTCTATTCATATATATATATATATATCCTTCCATTTTTCCCCACTCATTTTCTTCAACATTCATTTCTATTTCTCCAACAAATACGGACGTCCACCCAGCAGTGGCCATTATTTCATTCTATTTTTCCTCCCAATATGTCTACCCTACATGTGTCTGTACTTGCATGACATTTTTACTCTATTTTATCATCCTGATGAAGTCTTATAAATAAAGACGAAACGTTGATGTACACATAAAAAACATCCATTTTTTGGTTTTCCTTTTTCATTTTCCCATCACGTCGGATTACCTTCATCCTTCTCTTCCCATATATATATATATATATATATATATATATATATATATATATATATATATATATATATATATATATATATATATACGTAAGTATACTCTAGGTACTGTATTCTAATGAGACTGAGCCAGCAAGTATTAAGATATAGTGTAAAATTCTTGAGGTACAGGATTTAATATAAGATTATACTAACAAGGTTTTACGATGATATTTTATATTGTGTTAATACATGGACTCTTCCCGACACTATAGATAGTGATAATAGTGTTAACAGAGACAATCGCTATGCCACATCACGTAATTATGTATTCTCTGTAACTTCATACTTTTGTTAACAACCTCCCTTTAGGCTTATTAGTTTTCGGATATTTGATGTAACATTAATACATATATAAAAATCATGTAGGGCAATCTAGTACGACGAAAACATAGTTTGGACAATGGATCCATAAATAAAATTAAGTTTATTTTAAAGTGAATGATCGGCTTCTACATTTTAGATATGTTGCAACTGCCTGTTCACGAGAAAGTATCCAGAAAGTATCCCCCCCCCTCTTCACCGGGCAGAGAACACCACAAATAGCCCCTACTAAATGAGTTATTTATCTACCTCTCACAGCGGTAAGATGTGACACAAAGTCGGATTGTGGGATTTGAAAAGCCACCACCCGAGAAGGTGACCACTTTGGTCTACAAAACATGCCTGGGCAGCCCCGTCGGCATTCCCCGGTAGGGGTGCCTCAGACAGTAAGCTATAAACTTACTCTTCCCCAAAGAGCGAAGGCTAAGCCTGAGAGTCAAGACCCGAAGACCAAGACGATACCGGTCTATAGGGTATCGGAACAGAAACTACTCTTTGATCCCTGCCAAAAAGTTGAGAAATGAATGAGCCATCTTACTTATCTTCCTCCCACAAGGTAAGATGTGACACAAGGTCGGGAAAGTGGGATTTGAAAGGCCAAGACGATACCGGTCTATTTATTTACCTTCCCACAAGGCCAGTTTTATCTTACTCCCACAAGGTAATATGTGACCCAAGGTCGGGTCGGGAAAGTGGGACTTGAAAAGCCAGCGCCCGAGAAAGTGACCACTCTGGCCATTAAAAATTGCCTTGGGCAGCCCCGTCGGCATTCCCCGATAGGGGCGCCTCAGGCAGTAAGCAATACATTTACTCCTCCCCAAAGACCTCCTAGAACTGCCCAGGACAGACCCACAGACCGGCGGAATCAATACCCGAAGGCCAAGACAATACCGATCTGTAGGGTGTAGTATCCATCGGAACAGGTACTACACTTTGATCCCTGCCACAAAGCCAAGAAATAAAATACGTGTATATAGACATCGACTTCAACCACAGATACAAAGTATCTGTAGAAAAGGGCGATCATTTGCAGACGTTATTCATTATCAAACAGTTTGTACGATCGATCGTTCCACTGGTTGCAAAGGCCCTGACTGAAAAGCAGCTGGTAATTTATTGCAGCGTTAATCCGGCTGACAAATATAGGCTTTGATTGGACTAAGGGCCAGCTTGTTCACTTTGCGGTTGACTTTGACTCATATAAGCATTGAACTTTTCAGGAAATCTGATCCTCAAATATGGCAGTGTGTACATACCGTTAGGCCAATACATGTTACCAGGTTTCTGTGAAGTGAGCGCCAGACTACTGTACGTCAAAAAGGATTTATTTATCGACATTGACATTCCCAATAAAAGGAAAAGCTTATGAATAGCAAATACATAATCACCCATGTATGTCGGGGTCTATATATTACTATTAATAAAATAGCTATCTATCTGTAGATCATATTTCACTCTTTCTTTCTCTCTCTCTCTCTTTCTCTCTCTCTCTCTCTCTCTCTCTCTCTCTATATATATATATATATATATATATATATATATATATATATTTAGTACTGTTATAGATGTGCGTCTGATTTCCGTGACGTCACGTCGACAACAATCGGGCAGGTCGCGGAAGCGCTCGAGCGCTGACGGAATAATATAACATTTTTCTTTCTTTTATTTTATAAGAACTTTAACAAAATAAACCCTCCCCACAAAATTATTCCCCCCCCCCCAAAAAAAATGAGTTTAACATACGATTTTTTGTTGAATTTATTCGTCTTATATTAGCGTCTGCCATTCGTTCAGTTAGAGCTTGCCAGTTTGAATGCAAAGCTGTGTTATCGTTAAGAACGAGAGTCCTAACCCTATCGGGAATCCTAACTCTAAACCTTACCCTAAACCTTAAATCTAAACCCAAACCCTAAACCCTTACCCTAAACACTAACCCTAACCCTAAACCTTAACTGTAAACTAAATCTGATCCATTTTCTATATTTCTTTGTTTTATGTTAGCGAAAAAAAAAAAGAAAAAACAGCTAAATAAATGAAATAGACTAAATGAAAACCAAAATCGAAATCAAGCAAAAAAAAAAAAAAACGGCGGAGAGCAAAAAGTTATGCGATTGTTAGCATTAAAACGTATCACCTAAAGCAATTTTTATTTTCTGACCGTTTTTGGAACATTTAGACTAAATTCCCTTCCCTCCCCCCCAAATTATTTCTACACATTTAATTAAAAATGGTTCATTAACCCCCAACCCTACAGTTTAATATATTTTTATCCGTGTATTTTTTCCTTGAATTTATTCGTCTTATATTATCGCCTGCAATTCTTCCATTGATGCTTAGTGTTTTTGTCTCGGCAACTCTCGGGCGCTTCCGCAACCTGCCCGATCGTTACGGAAGCGAAGTCACGGAAATCAGGCGCGTCATCTATAACATCACCATATATATATATATATATATATATATATATATATATATATATATATATATATATATATATTCTTTGTTGTACAAAACTTTATTATTGCTATATACACACCATTTTTATTTATTAACATAATGAAATCAACAGATAAGAGAATGAAAGGGCAAACTGGACCGAGGTTAAGATTAAGAGAAACATATGCTATGGGTATTATAGCGAGGGAAAGGGTGAACAAATTAATCAAATACAAATCACATTAATCCGACAAAAAGGTATTTTTGTTTACAAAGAGAAGGTCGCCGAGACTTAATGTAAATCATTTCTAGAATCTTCAGATGAAAGGGAGAGTGTGACTTACTAAGAATAGAGAATAAGTAAACACTTAATTTTGAGGCACAGGAATGGTTATTTATGAGATGTTCGGCGATGGAAGAACCATACGTATTATGAAAAACATCCGTTGGTAAGTAATTTGCCTGACGAATATTTGTGGCCACAGGTTGTTTGACCTGGATGTCCAATTTTTTCAATTACCACCTAACATAGGACGAACTGCACCAACATTTAAATGAATACATAATATAATTATTATGATTGCGGAAGAACATATTTTCGAATCGACGACAAAATTGGTCTAGTGGAAAAAACAACAACACGTGTATTCTAGGTAAAGTAACATTTTTGTACTGATAACTATATTTGGTTGGCGTATCCATCACTAATGTTTCCTTGCCTAGGTAGGCAAAGGAAAATAGGACATCTATCAACAGAAACTGTGTTATCTTTATAAAAACTAGACATTTTATTGTTGATAGTGAATTAAACAATGTCTAATGGATAGCCATTGTTACAGAGGGTATATATATATATATATATATATATATATATATATATATATATATATAAATCATTTCATACTATGTATATTTGATTTTTAAAATATTTTATTTAAATTTATTTTTAAAAACATCATTTAATACTATGTCTATTTTATTTTTAAAAAATATTTTATTTTATTTAAAAAAAAATCATTTCATACTATGTCTATTTTATTTTGAAAATTTATTTTATTCTATTTATAAAAAAATCATTTCCTACTATGTCTATTTTGTATTAAAAAAATCATTTCATACTATGTCTATTTTATTTTAAAAATTTATTTTAATTTAAAAATTTATTTTATTTTATTTTACAAAAATCATTTCATACTATGTCTATTTTATTGTAAACATTTATTTTATTTTATTTTCAAATATTTTTAAATATATATATATATATATATATATATATATATATATATATATATATGTAAGTAAATTTCGTGTACAACAGAATGGTAGGATTAATTTTAGAGGAAGCATTATTGAAATCAATGAAACAGACGAGTAGATAGTTTCCTCCAACTGAAATTATTTTTTTTTTCCCCTTCATTTCTCATTCGACTTTTAGTTTTTAATTTACCATTCTGACGTTTCCTCTCAGAGGGTCAGACGACAAGGCCTTAAGGTAATTTTAACAATTTTCCTTTTTTTTTTCCCCACTCGTCTGTTTCATTGATTTTAATAATGCTTCCTCTAAAATATATATATATATATATATATATATAGTATAAGGGTATACTCAAAAAAGAATAAAAGGGAAATACCAGCAGAGTGCTCAATTAAATCAAATTAAGGGCGTAATATTTTTTATTTAGAAATACAGATTTTAATTTATTTCTTTTCTCTTTCCTTCTTCTTCTTTTCCTCACTGTTAAATACAGAATCTGTTACATAACGGCTATTTCTCTAGTTAAAGCGTCTCACCGCCTGTTGATTTCAAATTCTTTGAGCATAGCGTTTCATAACGGGTAACGACTGTTCACAGATGTTTTTAGGAAGAAATTCCATCATTTTACCATTTCAGACAGTGCTGACGAAGACGAAATTGGGGATTCAACCTTTTTCCTGTCAGAAACCACTGGTCCATATGTCTGGTCCATAAAATCTGTATTAATGAATAATATATATATATATATATATATATATATATATATATATATATATATATATATATATAAATAATATGTATTCATTAAATGCATATCTATTCATAAGTTGAACACTGTTGACGTCTGTTGCCTATCGCGTCAGCTAGGTATAATAGGGTTAAAAAACTCACCGATTTATGTAGTTGTTCACGGCTGTAGCGTAGATAAAGGCGATGGAATTTGAGTTTTAATAAAACATGACTCGTGTGTCGAGGTTTCGAATCCTGTGACCGGCTTTATTAATTATCTCTACACTGACGATTCCGGAAAGATAAAACTTATATGTATGTAGATATGGAAATTTGAAAATTAGTTTTCGCTTCAATACAGACTGGGCACTATAGTGAGTAGTATTTATATAGCCATGAAACTCATAGCTTCAATGCATATCTTTCATATGTGTTACAGGGTTGACATCGGTGGATTACTGCGCTAGCTCAGTATAATAAGTTTAAAACTCCCATCGATCTATGTATTTGTTCAACTGTATGTATTTATATATCCTGATATCATTATGCACCAAGGCTACTATTAACTCTATTATAAAGTTAATGAGATTGTCAGTCTTATGATACAAAATTCTATAAGTGAAAAGGAAATAATCTGATTATTTTAGAGGGAGGTTTGGCCAGTATTTTTTACATTGACCTAAAAATGACCATGTAGTCGTAAAATGGAAATTCGTCCTGTCGTATTTTTTTCCAGTAATAAAGTTTTGAAAAGTAGCAATACATTTCACAAATTATATCTACTGTGCCCAAGTGATTTGCATGGCAAGTTTTATACTAATTGTTACATCGGCCGTTCTTACAAAGGAGAAACTGCACCGGTTGTCACTATAAATAGTGTGAGAGACACAGAGAAGACAAAGAACAGTCTTGTAACTGTCTAGCCAAGTGCTAGTCAGTTGCTTACTTTGTTAATATACTTGTTAAACCAACCCTCGACTTGACTTCGTTTATTTATGATTTACTGTTGGACAACTCCACAACACTAATGAAAGACGATCCCGCTAGGAATATAAAGTAGCAAGATCTATGATTTGTCAGTTGAAAAATAAATACATTTATAAGAGCCTTGACCATGATAGATGAATTGTGAGGAAGGTTTATGACACTCTAAATAATATTCGTTGTGGGGCAAACATATTTGGATTTTAGAGAGTTTTATGTGAGGTTTTTCTCAGGATTTATGCCAGGTCAGCATTACCTGACACAAAAAGGATTGCTATGTAGCTAAGCAAAACTTTACCGCTGCATAGATAGTGCTTATTTCACATTAAACTTACATGATCAAAATAATGTGGTGTTTTCCTGTGCAGACTAGACTTAAGTAGAACGGCGTCGCAGTTAGATAGCTTCCATATTCAATATTCAATATGCAGAAAGTTGAATCGGAGAATGACTGAAGTAATATCTCAAATAAACTATTTATCCTGCCTGCTCATTTAATATTTATTAAGTGTATTTGGCAGCCGGCTTTACTCTCTTTATATATCCGTGTCATGGTTTATTTCAATTCGTGGCCAATGAACACACACACACACACACACACACACACACACATATATATATATATATATATATGTGTTATAATGGAATAATTCCAGGAAGAAATCCGGGTAAGAGAGCTCAATGTGGTAAACAGAGCAAGAATAACGTAAAATATAATAACACGAAATTACATGATTGTCGATGCAATAATTTATTTCAACCTTGCGGTTTTATTCAAGCATCCAATTTGACAATTACATTTTTGAGACTGACAGAAAACTGAATTCACCCTCGACAATTCAAATACAACCAGAGAGAGTAGTTGTCAGATTGGCTGCGACCACTACTCTCTCTGGTTGTATTTGAATTGTCGAGGGTGAATTCAGTTTTCTGTCAGGCTAAAAAATGTAATTGTCAAATTGGATGCTTGAATAAAACCGCAAGGTTGAAATAAATTATTGCATCGACAATCATGTAATTTCGTGTTATTATATTTTACGTTATATATAAATATATATTTATATAAATATATATATATATATAAAATATATATGTATATATATAAATATGAATATATATATATAAATAAATATATTTATATAAATATATATATATATATGTATATATATATATATGTATATATAGTACATGTATTATAATTGTTTACTAGATGTTAATCCAATGAATAATGTGTTTAATACCAAGTAGAGCTCTGTTTTGTATTTATCTTTAATAATACAAACATCTTTGTTTACAGATGTGCATACATGTTTCAGTTACATTTTCTTCTGATAGCAGTCTTTTAGACTTTTAGAAACGAATATTTTTTTCTAAAAGCTTTAAGAAACTGGCTCTCAAAAGAAAGCTCAGCTAGAACATGTATGCACATATATTACCAATAATGTGTGAATTAGTAAAAACATATACGATATATATATATATATATATATATATATATATATATATATATATATATATATATGTATATATACTTTATTGGGATCTTTCAGTCGAAACGACTACGGATCAGCGCCGTATTGAGAAGTTGTTTGTGTGCATTTTTGTGTGACTGTAGAGATCAATTCTTGATTTGCATGGTCTACTACAGCCTTGGCATACGAAAGTTGTTGCACAATGTTTCACCTCGGCGTATTGGTCCGCCTGTAGGTTCGATCTTCTCCTAGCTCTCTTCGCAGCGTTTTCATTGTGGAGGGTCTTCTCTCTGATGATCATTCCCTGCCGTATCTGTTTCCTCCAGGCAGGTCTGTCAGCTGCAGAGGCTTCCCATGTATTAATGTAAATTGAGCAAGACTTCTTATCTTGCTTGCAGACATCCTTGAAGCGGTGATGTAGATGCCCCCTTTTTTCTTGAGCCTAAGGAGAGCTCGCCCTAGAGAAGGTATTTAGGGATGCGCACATAATCCATCCTGCACACATGGCCCAACCGGCGAAGACGTCGCTCACGCAGTAGGGAGTAGATGGATGGAATGCGTGCTCTTTGCAGAACATCATTGTTATTCACTTCGTCCTGCTATGTGATACCAAGTATCCTAGGTAGGCACCTCATATGGAAGACCTGGAGTTCCTTATCTGTGTTGAGTACGTGGTCCAGCATTCACTCCAATAAGTAGGACACTGAGAACGCACGCTCTGTAGACGGCAATCTTGGTTAAAGTGGTAAGATTGCTGTTTTCCCAGACTCTTTTAGTTAGTTTAGAGAGAGTTGTGGATGCCTTACCAATTCTTTTGTTGAGCTCTACGTCTACTGAGAGGATGTCTGAAGCAGTGGAGTCTACGTACTGGAACTGGTGAACGACCTCCAGTGGTGTACCTTGGATTGAAATGCTGGGTGGGCAGGCGGTTGCTTGTCCTATAATTTCGGTTTTCTTCTGACTGATGGTGAGGCCGAACAGGCTGCAAGCATCAGCAAACCTGTCCATAAGTCTTCGGAGACCATATTCCTGATGCGATGCTATGGCGGCATCATCGACAAACATAATTTTCCTGATCTGGACTGACCTGATCTTAGTATTGGAACGGAGCCTGGCAATGTTGAAGATCCTACCATCAGATCTGAAGTGAAGGTAGATACCATCCGCTGTGTCTTTGAAAGCATGCTTCAGGAGTATGACACCGCATGCTTCAGGAGTTTGATACTGCTCTGCACCCCGAATCCAGCAGATCTGTCGCCGTTAAACTGTACAGCGCTCATTATGCAATCGTGAAAGGATCTGATTATGCTGACGAGTTTTGATGGGCATCCGATTAATTGGAGGATCTTGAATAGACCGTCTCTGCTACCGAGATCGAACGCCTTGGTCAGATCTATAAAGGCGAGATACAGAGGCTTGTGTTGCTATCTGCACTTCTCTTGCAGCTGCGTAGGGAAAATATCATATCGATGGTTGATCTCTCTGAACGAAAGCCGCATTGAGATTCCGGATGAATTCGATCGGCAAGAACTTGCAGTCGCAGTAGTAATATGCGTGCGAATAGCTTGCCAACGAAGCTCAACAGTGAGATATCGCGGTAGTTGTTGCAGTCACTTCGGCGAAGATAGATAGACTCCAGAGGGTAAAAGGTTCAATAGAAAGTACGTCCGTGGAGGCAACAAGGCTCAGTAAAACGTGAGGTGGGAAATATACACCATTTAAAAAAGACTTCCTGGGCCGAAAATCATAAAATAAATTTAAATTGGAAAAAAGACAGCGAATTAATATTTAAAGTCTAGGCGAAAATTCAAGATTGCCCGTTAAAAAACAAGACTAGTCTGAAGAATGGCAAAAACTCATATGCAACGAATAAGCAAGAAAGGAACGTGAAGGGGATGTAAATGAGGAAAAGGGTGCGGGTGCGATGAATAAGTGCGATTTAAACTAAGAATGTGAATGTGAGGGGTAGGTCGCTTAAAGTTAAAAGTGGACGCTAGTTCGAAATTAGGGTTCAACTAGAAATGGGATAGAGGGGTGTGGGGGCAAGTAAATGAGTGCGGGAAGGGAGAATTAAAATACCAAAATGTGTCGGGCGGGATATGAACATGGGGTAGGGGGGTAGGTGTTTAATCAGATGACATTACTTATAAACAATGAGGCAAAATATATTTTAAATGGTAGAAATAAAAAATAATAAATAATCAAAATAAAAATAAAAATAAAAAAAATAATAAAATGAAAAAAATAAAATTAATCTTAGGCCCGCAAGGAAAATTATGGATTTACAGAAATATATAAATAAGGGAATAGTCGATAAAATTGGAATCCGGGAGTGAGTATAAGAATAAAGAAAAAGGTAATTTTACGTCGAGTATTGAATCGGAATGGAAATCCTCAAAGTGATTAAAGATTTGGGTTGAAGTAAAATATGTTGTTACGGTACGTTAGTGGTTTTTGGCTGTAGTAAAATTTAACTTTGAATAACAAAAAATTCCAGAATAAGAAATATGGAAGTTAATTAAGAAAATTATTAAACTTGTCTTGTTTTTTAACGGGCAATCTGGAATTTTCACCTAGCCTTTAAATATTAATTCGCTGTCTTTTTTCCAATTTAAATTTATTTTATGATTTTCGGCCCAGGAAGTCTTTATTAAATGGTGTATATTTCCCACCTCACGTTTTACTGAGCCTTGTTGCATCCACGGACGTACCTTCTATTAGACTTTTTACCCTCTGGATTCTATCTATCATCGTCGCACCTGAAGATGTGTTTTTTGGAGTTTAACTTTGAATCCTTTCATGTCATTTCTCGTGCTTTTTAACGACCTCCCTATCTACAATTCCCTTTCTCCACTGGACATGTTGACACCGGACTTTTTTGCAATTGGACATTTGTTAGTATTCGGGCAAAGTTTTGACTTGTGTTTTTATTCCCCAACAATCTTAATTTTACTTTTTCAAATTTAAAATCTTGGCCTTTCCCAACTTATCTATCTCAGCGATTTCCTCTGATGATAAGATGTTAATCTTTAAAAAGCCTGGCTTGAGGAAAAATGTAATTTGAATAAATTGCCTTTTTTCGAAATATACTTTGCTTTTCTAATTCCTTTTCATCCTTTTATATATATATATATATATATATATATATATATATATATATATATATATATATATATATATGTATATATATATATATATATATATATATATATATATATATATATATATATATATATATATATATTAAACCAGAAACTACCACGCTGGTTCAACCGTGGTAGTATGTTCTGGTTTAATAAATAAATATCAAGCTCTGAATTCAGTTTACTGATGAATTAATTGAGCACTCTGCTGGAAGTTTGCTACCTCCTTATAAGTAATATATATATATATATATATATATATATATATATATATATATATATATATATTACTTCATTTGTAAGATATATATATATATAAGTCCGTTTTTATGTTCTCATATCACATTATATGAAACAGGGTCACTTGACAAATTAAAACTATCTTTTGACATATTTAACATGATACTTTCACATATTTAAATGTTCAAACGTCATCAAATCGAAGTTATATCAATTAACATCAGATTTCTACGTTCTGTGTTGTCTTATTTAAATGGGTCATACCTTACGCCGTTAACGGGATTACTTGGTATGAGTTAATGAATCAGTTATTGTCTAATAAAAGAACACACAGATAATACGCATGCTCTGAACGGCGAATACGCGTACATCTAGCATTTTCATAGCGATACGCAATTTGCGAGTCGGGTAAGAGTAAGTTAGTTATCACATTCTATGCAATCTTACCATATGTGGAAACATATTCTTGGTCATATAAGATGGTTTACTCATTGAAAAAAAACCTAACGGCCCTTGATACAAACAAACTAGGTAGAAAATCATTAAAGCAGATGTGATATAAAACACTATAAAAGTAGCGATAATAAGGAGAATATTTTGAAAAAAATACCAGGGAAAACTTGGACAACACAGTTTTTTATGTTTTGTTAAAATACATTATTTATTTATCTTAAAAACTTGAGCACGTTCTCTGATATACACCCTTGTCAAAAGTATAAGCATATATTTTTTCCTCTTCTTTTTTGGTTTAATCCGTCTTGATTGAGACATATTTCTCGCAGTCAAGTTGAAATTCGGCTTGATGTAATCGACGATAAATGTTGATATGCCAGTGTGTGTATCACGCGGTTACGTGGATAGGGTAGACTGAAACGTTCACACATTGAGGTGTTGATGAAATAGCGATAATAAGGAGAATATTTTGAAAGTTATACTTGGAAAAACCTGTACAACGAAGTTTACATTCTTTTTTAAAATAACTTATTCATTTATCTTAAAAACATTTTCGGTGATATTCAATCGTTGTCAGAAGCACATTTTTGTCTCCTCTTTTTTTCGTTTAGTCCTTGATTGAGCCATATTTATCGCAGTCATGTTGGCATTCGTCTGTATGAAAGTATTTTTCTGGATAAACCACATAAAAAAGCTAATGTAAATCCCATTGACGTTCACCTAACCACTACGCATTAGTCCTTAAACATCAGTTTAATCAATAGAAATAACGAACACTACCTCCTCAAGCGATGGTATATTTAATAAACATAAAGTTATTTCTAATGCGACAACAAAGGGCTATAAAAAGTTACATTAAATATTATCAACAATAACCCACAACAATCATAAAATAAAGAGGAGTATTAATTTGTTTACACGTTCATTCAATAAAATAGTAAGAACTAAACGAGGAAACAAATTCAATTAAGCAACATATTATTTCCCAGATGATCGTATTCTTCATAATTACAGTTGCAGCAATAATGTAGACAATACTATCAAAACATAATAAAATATAAAAACATGATACAGTAAAAAATAATTCTAACTAAAATTCAAATAATTTAGTTTAAGCAAAAAAATATTTTAACGATACCACTACAATTGTTTTGTTTTTTTTACGGAAAAGTATCTATAGTTTATCTAGTAACAATTAAAACTAGGGAACCTCTTACGGAAAATAAATTTTTTATCTATCTATCTCTCTAATTTTCTCTATCTATCTATCTATCTATCTATCTATCTATCTATCTATATCTCCCCATCTATATATATATATATATATATATATATATATATATATATATATATATATATACCTCTATCCCTATCTATATATCTCTCTATCTATATTTTTTTCTTTACGGAAAAGTATCTATAGTTTATCTAGTAACCATTTAAACTAGGGAACCTCTACGGAAAATAAATGTTATATCTATCTATCTCTCTAATTTTCTCTCTCTATCTCTATGTATCTATGTATCTATCTATCTATCTATCTATCTATCTATCTATCTATCTATCTATCTATCTATCTATCTATCTATCTATATCTCCCCATCTATATATATATATATATATATATATATCTCGATCTATATACTTCTCTATCTATATACCTCTCTCCCTATCTATCTAATTTTCTCTCTCTATCTCTATCTATCTATCTATCTATCTATCTATCTATCTATCTATCTATCTATCTATATCTCCCCATTTCTCTCTCTCTCTCTCTCTCTCTCTATATATATATATATATCGATCTATATATCTCTCTATCTATATATCTCTCTCTATCTACATCTCTTTCTCTCTATCTATATCTCTCTTTATCTATATGTATATCTCCATTTATTTATATCTATCTATCTATCTATCTCGATATAAAATATCACTACTCTAGGCATCCTTAAATAAAAATTCTACAACCAGTAATGTCTCTTTAATAATAGTACTTATAATTATGCAATGCTCAGAATGTATTTTACCTATCTATCAATAATACAACTCTAACAGTTTAATGGAAAATTATCAGAAAAAAACAAAGACTTATAAATCTCAAAACACACCTTTTTAATATCTGCCTAAGTGGAAAAAATAGATAATAAAATTTAGTGACAAAGGTAACCTCCTTAACAACACTCATAAACCTTCATCAATTGTAGGCACAATAAGTTGCACACTTTTATCAATTTGCATAATCTGTAAAACTCTCACTTACACTAGATTCTTCTGCTAATTCAGCATACTGAATAGCAACTATCACTACATCTACCTGCAACATAGACATGTAATACCCCTAGTTCATTTTGTACTCTTCTGATGGGTTTATCATCGCTATAAATCCCTCTTCGTCTTCTCTCTCTCTCTCTCTTTCTCTCTCGTATTCTCTCTCTCTCTTGGGAAATCTAGACCTATCTTGCTCTCCATTGTCTTGCATTAATTGATCTCCCTTCCGAATTTTCGAACTCATATTGTCCCACTTGATCATACGTTATTTCGTCTTTGTACGGTGTCCTACGTAGAGTGAGTCTTAGTAATTCAATTCCGGGAAGGAATTGTAGAGATTTCTGCATCATACTCGCCCTGAATTGGCTAATCCCCTATCCCACTTTTCTCTATGTTGTAAAATATTTTCAGTATAAATTCTGCCCTTTCTGGATTTGATTGTTTGGTTCTTTTTGTACCACATTTCTTCACATATTAGTTAATTTACGTTTTCAAAAAGCTAATGGTGTTCTAAGTTTTTCAGCATATGGTATTGTTCGATAACTTAAAAGAAAAACATGTTTTGCTGTCTGCACTATTGTTTCAGCTCACCTTTTCGATTGAATCGGCTTTGACGGGCCCTTATACGGTTTACACATTATTTTGTTCATCTATAAATTAAGATATCTATTATGAAACTCTCGTGCATTATCTGATATCAATGTTTTTGTATGCCGTTTCTGGAAAAGGAACCTCTTAGGATCTGTTTCAGAGTGTTACATGGATTACTTAAAGTCTGCCTTCGTGTATGCATACGAGTTACACTCTCGCAATGTTCGCATCTGCACACAACTCCATGTCTACACTTCTCTGAACCATAAATTGTCTGTGTAAACTTTGTAAATTTTTAAATGCTTTACATTTCTTGCATCTTTTCTTATTTATTCGTTCGACCTCTCGTAAATATATGTGCCACAATGTTTCTAATGTTATCCTTTCTTATAGGGTCACAGTAATTATTAATTTCGTTTGTGTTTCGGTGATAATTATCACTCTTTTGCTATCCTTTATTCGTGTATAATTCTCTGTGCAATGTATTTCCGCTCTGAAACAATGCCCTCATACGTTTCTCTTATTCTATCTATATAATTTTACTTAGCACTTGTTCGTTTCACTGACATTCTATCCAAAGACAGACAATCAGTCCTTTCCCAACGTAAGAAGGTATCTTTAAATTAATATGCATTTGCCGCTTTTAAAACTGCAACCTTGATAGCGCATGTACGTGTGGAATTGAATTTCAGTTGGTATGTCATAAACTTAAGTCAAATGATATTATATTTATTGCCTATGTAAGTATTCGTGGCTTTAGGTAATTATTTTGTTTGTATTTAATATAAAGTATAATGGTTAACACTGCGAACAGCGATACTAGCTCTTAGAAAAATAGTTGTTTCTCAATTTTCTATGACTCAATTTCGGATAACACATTAAGCATAAACTCATAGCAAGTATTTCTAAAATAAATTTATTTGTTAAAATTAGTGAATGTTTACAAACTATTAGGTATAGTTTTTCGATCAAAACAACCACAATTGGCGTTAATTTGTGAGAATAAAAAAATTATTAACAAAATAAAGATACATGGCGGTTATATTTTACAATTTATTGACATGATTCAATACATAATAAGATATAGCTTAATACATATGATGAAACCTACTTTATTTACTCACAAAACCACCATGGACCTTTATAACTTGATTACGTATTGTATTGACTGTATCAGTCAATGTTCTAATAATGGCTGGTGTCATTGTCCTTGCCGCAGTATTAATGGTTTCCCATGCGTTCGTTTAATGCGCGAATTGACGTACATTTGCATACACATTTCGTTTGAGGATAGACCAACAGTTGTCTGTTATGTTTACATCCAGGGAGCATGGGGGCTATATCAGCAACTTGGTAATTCAGATGCCCAAAGATGCTAAGAATGCTTGAATTGCATGAGCCGAGTGATAAGGAGCATTGTCGTGCATAAAAACACAGCCCCTTAGTAGAGCAAGATTTATGTCATCTAGCTTAAGTACCAATATTCTATCAAGAGATTGCAATAGGTAGTAGGATATCTGTTATTCCTTCGGTCACTCTTATAGGTCCAACAAGTATATCTCCAATGATGTCCACCCCTATTATGACCACTACACTCTTTTGTTGTCTCTCTATTTCCGGAATAAGCACATCTTTTTGACCAATCAAGGGTTGCCCAGTGAAATCAACCTTACTCCAATCTACCTTCGTATATTTCGTTGCTCATTCCATTCTTTCAATATTTATTTTTCGATGTAAGAGAAGGCTTTTTAAGTGAAACTTTTACAAAACACATTTTTTTGAAGAATTGGATTATTTGTTTATTTAGTCCGTCAGGACACCATGCTACTGTAAAATTGGTGTGCTGTATTGTCCATGTTTTCTACGAAGTTGACGACCAATATTGTTAAAATCATCAAATGTTGGTGGCAGGCTTAAACATTCCATCATTGTATCGTTTATCTTTGAGAAATATATTTTCAGTCTTAACATGGCGACTTTTTTTCGGGCAATCACACTGTGTGGAGATCACTGTAGTCCTTATTTTTATCAAATTCTCCTTTCACCATCAGTTAGTGATTTGGGACGTCCCCTTGCTTTTAAGAAGTAAACAAGATACTATCTTTTTCTAACCCTAACCTCCCTGAAACCACAAAAAATGTTAATGACTCTACAAGCTATATAAAAGAATATTACTGAAATACAGCTAATATCATCATAATATGCCAGAATTTTCGAATAGCAATTACTAAAATTGTTTCACAGAATCGTGAGTAAATTTCATTTTTACTAGAAAGCTATTAGTGCTGATCGAAGTTAATAATCACTTCTCAAAAGAATTTTTCCAATTAAAAATTATTAAGATCTAGTAGGTATACACCTATAACAAAAGCATCATTCTCTATATTTGAATAATTAAATTCAGTGTTCGTCAATCTTCTTGCATATTCGCTTACGTCATGTCTTGTTGGGGATCAAAAGTTGTCACTATTGTTTTCTTAGCTATTATTATACTTAATCTATAAAACCCGATTTGCTGTTCTCCTGACCAGATGCACTCAATATTCTATGTTCTTCAATTTTCAAACGGTTCAGTCTGATTCGTATAGTGGAAATTTCGTATTTGTTGGTTATATAATTTATTAGTAGTTTTTCTGTTGAGCTTAGTTTAGTTAGGTTATATACCTTAATTTTTATTTAATAGCCTGGAAATTATATTTTACTGTAATAATGTACGCATCTCTTTTGATTTATTGTAATTCCAGCGTTTGTTGATTCATTCAAGAAGTTTTTTTTTCTTTTATTGTACTTCTGTATTCATTTTAGTAGCTCCTATGCATATATCGTTTTGGTAAGTGACCATATGTTTCATATATTTTCCTGTGTTGGACCTTTGCAATATGGCGCTTTGCTGTTTCTATTCCGTAGTGAATCATTTTTAATTTTAGTAATCCTATGAGTGTATCTGTTTTGTTACTTGTTTGAAGTTATTTCCTTATCTACTTTATAAAAACGCTCATTCCTCCCAGTTCATGAAATGCAAGTTCCAAATCTGATATAAGATAGGAATCCGGGTAGACTTTGTGACTTATACCTAGTTTATCATTCGACATATACGTATATCTAAATCAGACATTCTGAAAACTACAAAGGATGATACCGACTTGCTACCAAAATGTGGAACATGTTCAAGCAAGTATTGTTCTATTAATAATCATTGTTTATGTCCTACCAATAGCACCAAATGTACTAGTATTTATTTGATATGTTTCCCCTTTTTATCATTCAAAATAGGGAACTATTTTCTTAGAATTTTAAACTCGCTTCAAAATGGTGACATTTTCTATTTGATCTATTTTTCTTATAAATAAATTTGATAGACTTTATGTAAAGCACATTACTTCCAATAGGTGCGTGCTTTATTTTACACAATGCGACAATTATAGGTATAACTGCACATCTATCTACTTACTCCTAGGAAACGTCAAATAATTTTTAATTTCTAAAACCGTCTAACCGAGGTTGTAAATTGCTCTTTTGTAAAGTTGGCTTTCCAAAGAGTTCCTTAATAGGTGTTGAAAAGCGGTACCAATTCGCGTATCTAAATCGACGTTGCCTTATTACAGTGCCTTTTTTTTGTTTAAATGCCTCCACATTTTATATTTGTTATTATTGGTATCGTTTTCGCTCAACTTATTCAATGTTTGGAATTTACATACTGATATATATATATATATATATATATATATATATATATATATATATATATATATATATATATATATATATATATATAAGTTAGCAAAATATTTATACGGAACAAAACTTAGATTTAGTATACAGAACGTTTATGTTTTTGTCTTTTAAGGGAAGTGGGGTATGATCAACTCTGCTGGGAAGCCATGCAATTAAATACTGTTTTGTTTTTAATTGCCGAAACTGTTGTTCATGGTAAACAACTGATGACCCCATAAATAATGTTAGAGGCAAACTAATATAATAACTGTTAAAATTAAATTGACTTACATGAGTGATTTTCCACTGAACGACTTCGGACTTAAGGTTTTTTTCCCCTTGTATAGTTTTAATGGTTGAGATACTTCCGCGACTATATATATATATATATATATATATATATATATATATATATATATATATATATATATATATATATATATTAGTACAGAAAAATTAGTACAACATTCGTACCGTCGGTTTCAAACGCGGAAGGACTTAGCGATCCGGCTCTCTTCAGCTTCTGTTGTCATCTGTTTCGGAAATGTGAAGTCACGTGTCACTCTCGTTTGGACGCGTTATTTGTTTACAGCGTTGTGTATGTTTGTTTAAATTTAAATTTAAATTTATTAATTTAAATTTATTAATTTAAATTTAAATTTAAATTTATTAATTTAAATTTATTAATTTAAATTTAAATTTAAATTTAAATTTAAATTTAAATTTAAATTTATTAATTTAAATTTAGTAAATGTAGTAAAATAACAGTTGAGATTTAAACCGGAGGAGATTTAAAGATATATAAAAAATATAAAAGATATAAAAATAAAAAAGTAAAAAAAAATAAAATAAAATAAAAAATAAAACAATAATAAATAATAAATAAAAAATGTAAAAAAAATAAATAAATAAAAAATTAACCGCCCCCCAAAAAAAAATAAAAAACAAAAAAAAATAAAAGATTAAGAATTACAAATAAAATAAAAATAAAAATAAAAAATAAATTAAATGAAATAATTAAGAATTAAAAATTAAAAATAAATAATAAATAATAAGTAAACAAATAAAAAATATATTCATATAATTCCCGTGAGTCAAAATTATAAGTTTCGTATATTTGACCATTACTGTTTTAGAGTTTGATGATGTGTGTTCTAAATGAATTAGGGGGAGAGAGGGTTTATATATATATATATATATATATATATATATATATATATATATATATATAGATAGATATATATATATATAGATATATATATATATAAATATTTATATATATATATATATAGCAGTATATATATATATATATATATATATATATATATATATATATATATATATATATATATATATTGTTTCTTTATTTTTTCATCAGTGTAATGTAGGTGCACATATAGTCAATTATTCTAAACTGAAATCCGTCGTCTTCAATTGTCTGCTATGGGTGTCGGAGTGTTTTCAAATTCGCAATATCTACTCGCATTTCCTAGACGGTATAGATATGTTTATGATTGGTTCATGACTTTCTTGTTTCATTGACCTGAACTTCGTTCTTTCTACCACGACCAACTTATATTTTAGTCTTATATTTTAATTTTTAACCAATCAAAACGGGAATTTTATATTTTAATTTCTGACCGATCAAAACCTGAATTGTATATTTTAATTTCTAACCAATCAAAACGGGAATTTTATATTTTAATTTCTAACCAATCAAAACGGGAATTTTATATTTAAATTTCTAACCAATCAAAACGGGAATTTTATATTTTAATTTCTAACCAATCATAACGGGAATTTTATATTTAAATTTTTAACCAATCAAAACGGGAATTTTATATTTTAATTTCTAACTAATCTAAACGGGAATTTTATATTTTAATTTTTAACCAATCAAAACGGGAATTTAATATTTTAATTTCTAACCAATCAAAACGGGAATATTATATTTTAATTTCTGACCAATCAAAACGGGAGTCTTATATGTTAATTTCTAACCAATCAAAACGGGAATTTTATATTTTGATTTCTAACCAATCAAAAACGGGAATTTTATATTTAAATTTCTAACCAATTAAAACGGGAATTGTATATTTAGATTTCTGACCAATCAAAGCGGATTCTATTCTCTCATCATTGTTTATTCTCCTTTTTTCTATTGACCAACATCGCAAACCATTTCAAAATTCCGCCAATAAACTGGTCCATTTTGTCAATTTCTTCAGATTTAAATTCCATTTACAAAAAAAACTCTACAATTGTTCATATTTATTGAATCAACAAATGTAATTAGTCATCTAAAGATGTGTGTGTGCTGATGTGCCTGGTAAGATTCGTGTGTGCTTATGTATTTGGTAAGATGTGTGTGTGCTTATGTGTCTGGTAAGATTGGTGTGTGCTTATGTGTTTGGTAAGATTTGTGTGTGCTTATGTGGCTGGTGAGATTTGTGCCAAGGAATATAAATTATTGAAAATACTATACGTATGTGCTCTTTAGTTTGATTTTTTCTTCTTGTTTTTATCTGATGAATTATGTTAGCCCAGCCATAATGATATCTCAAAGGTTACGAACACTTTCAATTGAGACAATGGCATCGTCATAATTAACATCCATTATTGTTTTTTTGGTCGGAGACGTAGTATAGGTTGACAAAATAAACGGGAGTTATCCCCCCTGATCATTATATGACAATTTGTGGAAGCGGATATTTGCTCTTTAGTAGTAAACAGTGACGGACGTTGGAAGGGGCATCTTGCATACTTTACCGACATAACCGTATTTCTTTTTCAGGATCTAACAGATGTAATTCATACATAGACGAGAAACGTAACATGATGCATTTATTAAACGCGTGAGCCTTCCTAGTTTGATATAGATTCTATAAATATAGCACATATCGTTAAAAAAGTGATTCTAATTATTTTTACTTCATGCGTTCCAGTGAATAAATCATATGTTTTTTAGTAAAAAAGAGAAATGATTTGACGCTATTTTAGATCGAAATATTCAAATATTTCCACTGATTTACTTTATTAAATAAGAATTGTTATTCAGAAACCAAAATAAACTTTGTTAACCAATCATTATTACTGTTATACGTTTTGTTTCACGGGAACGTCTTTTCTGATTTTTTTTTGTTCTCTTTACTTATATTGTGTTTATTTATTTATTTTGCAGTGAGAGAGAGCAAAGGCGTAAGGACTGAAATGAAAAGATGTTGCTTTTGTTATATGTCATGGTCAAACCGGTTTATATTTGAAAGACAAAAATATGCTGATGTCATGGTGAACGGGTTTCCTCGCAACAGCTTTAAGCTTGTATGTGATACTTGTTAAGAACACGAAAACCGTATATATATATATATATATATATATATATATATATATATATATCTACACACACACATACATATATGCATACATATACATACATTTATATATATCTACACCCACAGCCATGAATATATATATACATATATGTATACATATTTATATATAAATACTTTTATATATATACATATATATAAATATACGTATATATATATATATATAATTGGATGAGTGGTAGTCCATCCATATCTCTTTTCAAATTATAATCATTGGCATCCATGAAAAGACTATAGATCATAAAATGATATAGTGTGTCAGAAAGTATATATGTAAGTATAAATACCTTATCTTAGTCTAGATTTATATACAACTATTCTATAAGAACTCACATTAACTTCTTATACATATATATACACACACACACATATATATATATTTGAGAATTAGTTCCTAGACTGAAGATTGCGTTAGCATGAAACATCGATGTCTCTATGTATATTTTAAATATTTAATATTTATTTTAAAAATGTATTATTGTTTATCAGCCCTCTCCCACGGAGGCTGGGCACTTCTCGAGGAGCTTTAATAACAAGCAGTACAAATAGCTATATGCATGGTCCGACGTTTCGTAGATCACTCTTATATACTTGGTGAGCAGTAGTAATTCTGCTATTTACAGTTAAAATTCCTCTCTATTTACTAACTGGTTGGCAATGGGCTGCGGGTAAGATTTTCGACTACGAATCAGTGGCGATTTGTGGTCGGGTTCGCGCCCACCGACCGTTGAGAATTAGTTCCTAGACTGAAGATTGCGTTAGCATGAAACATCGATGTCTCTAAGTATATTTTAAATATTTATTTAAAAAAAAATATTATTGTTTATATATATATATATATATATATATATATATATATATATATATGTATGCATATAAATGATACATATACAAGTATGTCTATGTCTCACTGAAGATAATTACATAACTGCAATAATAACACATAAGTAAGGACCATGTTATTCCTTATATATAAATACATTTTAATTTCTATGTATGGATTATTACACGGCGTTGCCCGGGCGTAATAATTAAATTAAACTTTCAAAATTGCATTAAAGAAAATAGTTTGATAAAAACAAAATAAACGACATGATAAAAACAAAACGAAATAAAAAAAAGCGAAAGAAAATGAAAGTAAATAGACTCCGGGGCAACGCCGAGTAAGTCTGAAACGTCACTTTTTATATGCCGAAGATATATATGGATTTATTGAATGCGTAAAATACACACTGCAAACAACTGAGTGTATACGACGAGTTTAACACAAGTTTCTATTTCATTTTTTCCGATTGTAATTATCTGGCCAGATTTTTAGCGAAGAACACATGAGTCATTGTAAACAAGGAAAGAGATAATTTATGAAAATAAGATTTTCTCATGAGACAAAACGGTTGATAGCTTATACGAGGCATGTCTAAAAAGTATCCAACCTGAGGCCAGAAAAATATTTCAAATACGTTACGGTGTTGGTAGCCTAATCCCCTTCAAATTACGTTCCTTGTGCTTTCACACAATTTGCCCACCGATCCATTCCCTGCCGGAACCACCTCTTGAAGGCTTTCTTTGGAAGGGGGTCTATCTCTGCCGTCGTGTTTAAGTTCAGCAGGTGTTTGGAAAAGATGCGATGGGGGTAGCACAAATGAGGAATGATTCAACCGATTCAAAAATGGCCGCACATCAGCGAATAGTGATCAGCGTTCTGGCAGACGCATAGACTGCTCGGATTGCAGCTGCTGTTGAGAGGGCGCTAAAAAAGATAACATCATTCCAGAAGAAGACTTCCAGAGGTGTTTCCCGCAGTGGATGGATCGGTGGGCTACTTCGAAGGGGGTTAAGATCCAAACCTCGTAAAGTATTTAAATGTTTTTTTTTCTCTGGCCTAAAGTCAGACACGTTTAAAACAGGTCTCGTATACTCTTGTACTCGGGCAGTCTAATAAGAAAAGCAGTGAATAGTCGATATTATGATGGATATGAAGATAAAGTCGTCAGAAATCTTTTGGTGTATGTCAAAAAATGGATACAGTAAAGTGAAGATATCACACGGAACTGATATCATCTATTAGCAGTGGGCACACAATGGATAACACACTTGCATAGAGCGAAATGACGTGATAGATCGAAGATCCGTCACAATAGCACGACTGGCTATAATTGTGATAGTATTATGTGTTTATCTCAATATTCGTTTACTGTGTTATTCTGTTTTCCTACAACATTTATGAGCCCCTATCTTAGCGTCTCTAGTTTAACACTCGTAACTCAGAAGATACTACCTATTCTACAATCAATGTGTTTATACAAGCAGACTGCTATAGTCACACATAGTGCAAATAAGAAATACCCCCTGTTATGAAAAAAGTTCAAATATGTAATATTAAACAATATAATGAAATCGTGTGATTAACTTTGCAGTAACAAATTAAATAACTATATTTAATTATATGGTGTGTTGATTATGTATCGTAGAGAAGAAACATATGAATCTTTAGTTCTTAAAGGTCAAATAAAGGGGAGATAACTCAAAATCCTCAACCACGGCTCATCTTAAAATGGATTTTAATACTCTGAACTTGTATTGATTTACCCCTTAGGCGCAAGGGCAGTTTTTATCTTACTCCCACAAGTAAGATGTGACCCAAGGTTGGGTCAGGAAAGTGGGGTTCAAAAATTGCCTGGGCAGCCCCGTCGGCATTCCCCGGTAGGGGCGCCTCAGGCAGTAAGCAATAAACTTACTCCTCCCCAAAGAGGGGAGGCAAAGCCTGGGAAGGTTGACCTCCTAGAACTGCACAGGACAGACCCATAGACCGGCGTAAATCAAGCCCCGAAGACCAAGACAATACCAGTCTATGGGGTGCAGTATCTATCGGAACACATACTACACGTGGATATTAGCCAAAAAGTCAAGAACAGATAAGATCGTTTATATTTAACCAAATATAATGGCAAACTAATATACTCTTTGCAAGCGCACGGATAATTTTTAAACAAATTCGTGAGGTTTACCCAGTGTAAAACTTTCATTTTTCAAAAACTTCATTTCCCTTGTTTCCTGTTGTTCCCCTTTCATTTACGTAGGTTACTATTTGTTTCTTCATTATCTTTGATAATTAATTTCTTTTAATAAATCATTTTATTTTTACTGTTGCCAAATACCATGAAGCGTTGTGATTGTTTCATACCAAAAGTATCCTTTTCCGTATACATTGTTTTTACTTTATTTTACAATAGTAAAACATATTTCAAGAAAAACCATGGTTGAACACTTTGGGTTATCTCCTCCTTATTTGACTCTTCAAAATAAGTTGAACAATCTTTCGGGCGTACGATACATAAGAACTTATGGTTTTATATTACTAAACTGGACTTGTTTCATAAGAGGAGGTATTTGTTGTTTGCAGTGTCTGTGACTATAACAGTCTGCTTTTATAAATAACTGATTTGTAGAATGAGTATTATCTTCGGGGTGTCGGGTTTTGTATTTAAACGCTAAATTCGTTTCTCAATTTAGCAAAGTAGAGTTGGCAAAACTTTTCAGTTGGAAAATCAATACTCACGTAAAAACCTGTCTGCAACTATATCATCTTTAAGCCGCCTATTTCGTTAACTCATTTATTTTTCGATAAATGATTTAATTAAAACTTGCACGATGCCGGAGGACCTTCTATTTCTATTCACAAATTTGTCTAATGCATTGGTAAAAAAAAGTAGTTAATTGAGAAAAAGGTCTACTTATAGAATACTGGGGTAAGAACATGGAACGTTTTTTCATTTTTAAAATAAAATCGCCAAACCCAGTTCAAATACTGGTGGATCTATTCAGTTACATAATTTACATAATAATATCGTATGAACGGTACTAGGGTTCCATTGCTTTTACATATCGAATACATGTTACATATTATATTTTACTGGAAATATATATATATATATATATATATATATATATATATATATATATATATATATAGAGAGAGAGAGAGAGAGAGAGAGAGAGAGAGGGCGAGATACATTTGATCAGTACCACTGGAGAGCCATGCATTTTATAACTGTCATTTTTCTTTTAATTTATTTTATTTGATATGAAAACTACCATATCACATTGTAGTACTAATGGTAATGTATTCATATTATTATTACTATTACTATTACTATTACTATTATTATTATTATTATTATTATTATTATTATTATTATTATTATTATTATTATTATTATAATTATTATTATTATAATGATTATTATTATTATTATTATTTTATAATGATTATTATTATTATTATTATTATTTATTTATTTATTTATTTATTTATGTATTTATCAGTAAAATTAAAGCTGAATTATTTATACATTTGATTATTCGGGAAGTGGTCATTTGATCAGTTCCATTGAGGGAGCCATGCATTTTATAAGTGTCCTGTTTTTAAATCTCCGAAAAAAGTACATGGTAAACATCTGATGGTCCCCGTTTTAATATATATCTTGGATTTAGTTAGTACCCCTAGGAATTAAAATTGCATTTTCTTTCTCTGTTTAAAACGACTTTAAACTTCTTCAGACTATATATATATATATATATATATATATATATATATATATATATATATATATATATATATATATATATATATATATATATATATATATATATATATATATATTGCCTCGTTTAAAAGGAGGTGGTATTTTGATAATGGGAAACTATGGATTTCATAATTGTTTTGTTTGAAAATCTTGAAACAGTTACATGGGACACAGCTGACTATCACCACGATTTAAGGTAAAGTCCCTGTTTAATATTAAACAAATGAGCTTTTTTAACCATCAAATCCACACTTATCAAGTCTAAGAGCTACTCGACGACAAATGTTAATAAGACTGACATCATTTACAGTGTAAATACGAGGATAATTATTGAACCCCTCCCATCGATCAATGGTATGGACTAATTGCTTATTTAACACTTGTCTGTTAACTTTGTACTTGAAACGATCCAGTCGTAATCAGCAGTGAAGCAATCCAAAGGCAATGTGTTTCACAGGCGGAATCTTTTGGAAAATAAGCTCTGTCTACGAAAATTCCGCCTGACGCACGGCACATGGACGGAGAAAAGCGAGTCTTTTTCTATGTGGTAGCCAAATTATTTTCTGTTGTGAATGTATAACAAAGAGAAACGAACGGTTCGAGCGTAGTCTAACACATTCGATGCTAATAACGATCTATTTCCTCTACAGAGGTGGCAGCAAAGTTACATCTTATATAAACAGACGATCGCATCAGGTTTAAGATATGTTCTGGAGCGGTAGAATGCTTCAACTAGTTTTCAACTGACCTTAGCAAAAACTGGATACACGTATAAGATTGCTGTAAACATTAGACCCAGGAGGTTATTATAATAAGAAGCTTTATCCATGAGAAAGCCATTCATTTCGACTCGAGCAAAAGAGGAATCCGAGCGTTGGTGGTGAAAAGAGAGAAGTAGCGTTTTAGAATTATTATATGCAACAAACCTTTTTTTCTATTGCACTTTATGCTCCAGGTCCGAAGAGAAAAAATCAGCGAGATCTTGCTATTCATTGTACTTTCATCTGCATATATAGAACCGTTTTCTCTGCGTGGATGTCAGCGAATCATTTCAAAATATGATTTAGAAGATAATTAATGAAGAAGACGAAGAGTGTTTGCACCAGAATATATTGCTGTGGCACGCAAGGCATGATCCTGTGTGCTTCAAAACTCTGCTTATCAACAACTACTTTTATAAACTTATTCACGAAAAGATGTTCGATGACTACAAATATATTGCTAAATATTCCATAGTTGGTCAGTTGGTGAAGCAACTCTTTTTGTCAGGTCCTGTCGAAGTCGTTCGATATATCAAGACCTATTGCTCTTGAAACAAATCCCCCGTCAAGTTATTCGCTCATCCGATACGATATTACAGTAAGCACATCAGCAGTTTTCTAAATCCATATTGCTTGTCACTAAGTAGATTTTTTTGTTAAGGTGATTTGTTACTGATTAATCACCACATATTCCATCAGCTTACTAATGATACATAGCTGATTGGTCCGTACATGAAATGCAGCGGGCAGATCACTTGTATTTTAAAATACTGGGCAGAGCTACGAAGTGTTTTCTCACTTTTTAAAACAAGAAAATAAAGTCGTGCCAACATGAGGATTCTCTTCTGGATAAAATTCCATTTTAATTATTCATTTTTCTTTTTTTTTCATAAATATTTTTATATTGACCTGATAACAAACATTTCCGTGCAAACAGATGTTAAACGTTAACAATAATTTTACAAATTGACTATTTTCCTTCGACATACCATCCTTAAAAATGTACTCATTGACTCTATGATAGCTTCCGCTTATCTTCTTCTCTCTTTCTATCTTTTCCCTCTCACTTCTTAAAAAAATCAGTAAAGTCATGACGACCTGATGATTTACTCTGGGGAAGAGGAAATTGGAAAGGGACACCTCAGTTATTTCCGCTGGGCCTTCCTGAGATTACAAACAAAAATAAATATAAGCCTAATAGTCTACACGTGTAAACTTACTGACACCCAACAAACACTCACTCGTCCAACCTACTCGATCTAAGAACAATAATCATAGCAATACGAATACAGAGTTATACATGTAAACAAGACGCCCCCACCTAAAAAAGATAACAGACAACGAATTGGCGTCCTTATTTAAAAGTCGCGTGCACAAATGATGCGAAGGCTTAGAACTAACCTTAATCATGTAGAATCCTTTCTCCTTGTATTTTCGTAAATATTCTTGCACTACGCGAAATTATTCGACACTCTTCCATCTCCTCTTTTTATTTTGTCATGCAAAGATATCTCCCATTCTATCGTAAAGACGGACAAGAATATACACAGGCTAAGAGTCTATATCCGCAATACCCTCTACTTTACTAGAGAACATTGCCTTGAATCAGATTATTAATCCTACATATGTTTTTGATAAACCTTAAAATAGGTTTAGTTACTTTCATTTACTCTACCGTGATTCTATTTCTTTTACGACTAAACTATGTCGCTGATAGTGACGACGAAGCACTATGTATAGATCCAAGCGCCCAAATCCATTTAGTTATGGATTTTAATGTCAACAAAAGTGATTGGCTTGGTTTCACGAGCTAGGCAGATGATGCTGGTTACAACGCGCATACTTTCTTTATTGTATATCTCCTTTCATAAACAGTAACTCTCAGATAATAGGGATAAGTAAGTCTAACCTCTCGACTTATTCTTAGCAACAATGCCCGTTGCTTTCGCCTACTTTGGAACGCTGATCAGTTTGTGATAAACCTCCGACTCCTAAACGACGCACCGTTACTAAAAACGACGAGACACTACAAACGAGATTATTTGGAATCCATCAAATATAACAGCAAATCCGCTCTTTGGAAAAAAACCTATTCTCTCCCTGAGCGCAAAATAGGTAACAGAATAAGTCATAGTAGGCATAGAAAACAATGTACTAACGTCCGTTTTACAAACATGACGAGATTAGAGCCTGGTGCCGTCAGAAAATATACTCATCTAAGGGTAAAATGTAATCAGGGAGGTCGTTTATGAAAACGAGGAAGAATAAATGCCAAAGAATTTATCCCCGGGGGCAGTTGCATATATGTTATGTTGTTTAAATGAATGACCATCGTGGACAACCTGGATCTTTCTATTGGATTTGAAGAATCTAATTATATTATCTGATAATCTTCTGTCGAATAATACCATATGAATTTATATTTATGGCAATACCTTTATGTCCTATCCTATCAAGGTCTTAGATATATCAAGCGATACCGCCAAAGCTTAACTAGCATTGTGCTGTGTATGGTATATGCGTTCAAAGATAAGAAATTCGGTATGCGCAGTAGAATATCCTTCCTAACTCCATACTGTTGTTCATAAAGAAGTTTGGCATTAACGAGGTGGCAGACTATCGTGAGATTGACAAAGATTGTAAATTGTCAGTGAAGAGTAGGAGGAGACTGGTGGTATTATAATGTTGCGGGTCAGTTGGTTTACTATAGTTATTAAACACTGGGGCAGCATAGATACTTTTCCAGTCAGCAGCAAATAAAAACATCGACTAGAAAAGTGTTATAGAGTTTAGAAAAACCAAGGAACAGCTGCGTTGAATATTTATTTATATCTCTACCAGGGATATGATCAGGCTCTTATACTTTGGAGATATAAAGCTGTTTATTATATCCCGGACCTTTGAAGGCGTGATGATAAGACCATCGACTGTGTTTGATGTCCGTAGATGGACATTCGAGGGAGGGGTTTGTAGAGTATAATATTGTTCAGTTAGAATCTCTGGGCAAGAAGTTTAGCATAATCAGTTTACGTGTAGATAACTTCATAATGGTTTAATAGGGGCATAATTATTGAGTTCCTAATTACTATTACTCAGTGCGTTTGCTAGTCATCTCGGGTTTATGATATAACATTTTGTCTAGTAGTATTAGATTTATAAAATTTGAATCGCCGAAATGCTTCCTGCCTTGGCGCAATAGCAGCTGCACAGCTTGAAGTTAACCATTGGGAAGAGTGGGGCGTGCTATATAATTTTCGCATGGCGATATGCCCGTTTCTGCCTGCTTTAACCCATTCAGTTTTTTCATTTGCACACTTATCAGCAGGGAGAACATGTGTATTACTCCACGTGCGTCCGTGATGTGATCTCTGATGAATTCCTAATCAACCCGCATTTAGTACCACGTCGTTCTAAGGAACAGGTTTTCAGCTTGTGGTCGACAGTTTTCGATGAATCAACAATTGTAGTCATACATTTGTCACGCAAGCCTCAGGTAGAGTAGTCCATAATATATCGAGAAGCGCGGTATGCGGATCTTGACTATCAGGGAAACGAATTTACTTATATTCATGTAATAATGTGTTTCCTTAATATATGTTTTACATTTATTTCATGAGCAAGCGTACTTTTTTATTATCGCTCGAGCTGTAATGTCCTACTGCCGATGCATACCCCATACGAAGACAATCAGTGGCTTAAACCGATAGGCATCAAAGAAACCTTTCAAAAGGAATCATTTCCAAAGGTGCACATGTGATATCGACAGCTTTAAGAATAGATGAAGAAGATCAACAGAGAATTGCACAGACTTGCACAACTATACAAGATGAGAACTCCGTCGAAGCTTTCTGACACACGTGACGAGTCACCTTCAATCAGAATGTGCTCATTCTGCAAATATGCCTTTAGATCGTTATGAAAAGGTTCATTTGATATTACCGAACACATCTGAAACACCGACCCCGAATTCAATTCAGTGGATAATTATCGATAAGGCAGATATACATGAATAAAACAAACTTTGTGAATATTCAAGTTTGTTGAACTTTTGTTGCTGAGATACAAGGTCAAGAAGGAGGAAAGTGATGCACACACGCACGATCATACACATATGCACACACTAACATTAACACGCACACCTACACTTTAATACATAGAGACACATACAATCAAATGTACTTAAAACCAAACACATTTTCTTACAAAGATCTTCCCTTTCTCACGTCAACATTGTCGTTTTCAAGTCCAGTGTAAAAAATACTTGTAGGGGAGTATTCTTAAATATTCCAATTATGCGCAGAATGTGAATATTTAAGAAAACTTATCGATGGGGAATGAATTTTAAATCCTCCGATGATATTATTCATCACACAACTGCCAATCTCGTTGATACTTACCTTCTCGTGGACTTTGACCGTATTAAGTGGTGACTAACAGTGTACATATTGTTGTCGCTTAGGGTACTGATAACACCTGCTTTATTTGTTTGCCTCTAATTCAATGTTTTATTCAGCCTATTGCAAACAAATGTACATCTGTTTTTACGAAAGTAATGTTATTTTTGTATTTTTATTTCTATATATAAAGCTGAAAACATAATCGAAAAAAGGTGGGTTTTTTTTCCAGTGTAAGAAAGATTTTTTTGTGCTGATATACTTGAGATTTGTGAACAAAGTTATGTCGCCATTTTCTTGGACAAAAGAGATTTTAATAATAAAAAAAGTGTTGTTAAATATTGACAACAGATAATCTTTCACGATAATAATCGTGAAATACCTTTTTGGTAATCAGACATACTAACGAAGACCTTAAAAATAGAATGTGTACGTTTAGCTTTTACAAGTATGAATGCCCAAAAGACAAGAAAATTAATATTAGTTAATCTTATGAAAATTAATATGTAATAGGATATGTTTAATAGTGAAATATACTTTTTTATTTACAGATGTTTTTAATAATGAAATAGTTGTTTTTATTTACAGAATTATTTAATAGTGAAATAACTTTTTTGTAAGTAACATTAAATAAATGCATTATAGGTTAGGACACAAACTAAAATTAACGTCATATATATTTTTTCATTGCAGTTATATTTCTTAAAGACAATATTTATGTGTCTAAATATATTAATATAGAAAACTCAATTGAATGTTTTTACATACATTTTTTATTTATTTAAAAACATGTAATACAATTAACTTTATATTTTTTTCAATACCAATAATACAACATTAAATATTGTTTTACAGTGATATTAATCTTTTACTAAGTTGTTCATATTCAACATGAACATCTAAGTGAAAGAGCATACTTCTGCGCCTCAAAAGATCTTACTTTCTGATGGGGATTACTATACACAGTTCTTTTTCTTGGGTAGAGCTTATTTGTATGGATATCGCGAACTGCCATTAGCTTTAAGGCATATCTCATTGGGTAAAACGAATTCGAGCTTCCGGCACTTGACAATGTTTACATTGAAATATCACTTACACTTAGTCAGAGATATCACTTACACTTACTCAGTGATGTATGATAGCGCAGAGGGTAGAGGCGCCGATTGTCCGCTCGACGGTTGAGTTTAAATCTCGGCTTGAATCACCACCTGTTCTAGCAGCACTGAAGAGCTGTGATACAGCGAAACAGTATGCATGTGGATGACTTGGCCTTTTGCCCAATATCAAAGTGTAGTATCTGTCCCGATGGATACTGCACCCCATAGACCGGTATTGTCTTGGCCTTCGGGGATTGATGTACGCCAGGCTGTTGGTTTGCCCTGTGCAATTCTAGGAAGTCCACCCTCCCAGGCTTTGCCTCCCCTCTTTGGGGAGGAGTAAGTGTATTGCTTACTGCCTGAGGCACCCCTACCGGAGAATGTCGACGGGGCTGCCCAGGCATTGTTGCTCACATTCTCGCCGTTGGCTTTTCAAATCCCACTTTTCCGACCTTGTGTCACATCTTACCTTGTGAGAGGAAGATAAATAACATATATATATATATATAAAACATTATATTAACAATAATAAGTGGTATATATACAGATTATAGATGACGGAGATAAACAGCACAAAACAGCCTCATACAAAATGTATATATTTCGTAAATGACTGTCTTCAACGTATACGAAGTAATGTACTCCGTATATATTTTACGATTTCTCAGTGGTCTATCTTTAGTTTAAGGTAGAATAACATCGTTAGGTACAGTTTCTTACTTTTTTACTTCGGCTATTTTTTAAACAATCTACACAAACGGCTTGTGGTATTTCCGATGTTTAGGAAATAATTTGTAACATATTAACTATCTGAGAATTATGTGTCTGTACTTCATCGCAAAACATCCATCGGAAATATTGGATTTTCAGATAAGCCCGGGATGACACACGGCAATTTGATATTTTTAATTAGCATATATATTACCCTTTTAAAAGAAAAAAAAAGAAATATTGGTCATAAAATAATCTAATTATCACATTCTGCGAAATGACTTTTCACAAAACAATTAATCGGTCACATCCATATTCTAATTGTAAAAAGTAAATGGAACATTGATAAAAAAACAGGATTTACATATCACTTCTTCTGCGCGATGACGACTGTATTTCACAACAATAAGAAACATGTTTGGAATATTAACAACCGATATTTTTTATACTTTTAATTTTTGCTCAATAAAATAAAAATAAAAAGATAGCTCTAATTAAATCAACAGTTCACGTAAACGCACAGGAATTTGAAACGCGCCACGATGCAAACGAACGTGAGGAACTTTGGATTCCCTACAATGAAACTGAACGTTGCATTGAATCGACAAGTGCAGAGTCTATAGAATATGACGTCACCATCATAATACTAATCATAATCGCCATCGTCGTCGGATCATGTAGCGCCAAATTATTATCTATAAAAGAACAGTATAATTTGCATCTGTTATACCTCTTCCAAACAACCAATGACCGAGTTCGGTAATACAAACCATATATTTTCCATGGTTTGACAGCTCATCACACAGAGGCAGTCATCGCTGTTAGTTCGTCTTATTTATTGGCAGGTGTATCAATGTGTGTTTTTCTACTTTCATCCTCAGTCATGTTATAGTTACTCATCATCTTTATCTAAAGTTGATTAACTGCACATTCTGTTCTTTGGATATACAGGGTGGGCAGAAATAAGGGTCCTATCTTTAAATTTGAATAACCTGAATTTGAATAACTTCCACAAAATAAAAGTTAAACTTACCAAACTTTATGTGTGTGTAGACTGACCCTTCCGAGATTTTTTGAAATAAACAAAACAAATTTTAGCCGAAAAACACTTCTTAAAACTTACAAAAACTAAAGTATTGTTTTTTACACTGTTTTGAGTTTTTTAAGCAAAAATAATGTTTTCGGAAGGGGTCCTTTACTTATTCTAAAAAAAAAATTTTTTTAAATCAATAAATAAAAAAGTTATGAATTTTTAAAAATAGGACCCTTATTTTTGCCCACCCTGTAGAATACTTTAATTGAGAGCAGTCGAACATTTACCCGCTATATCTTATCGAACTTCCTCTAAACGTTATGAAGGTGCGGATTAAATAAAGTGTGTTACTACTATTAAAGGTAACAGAGAAGGCCAGATAATAACCACTAATAGAGCCAATGAGCTCGCAATGGTGAATCATTCGTAATAACCACTGGTGCATCATTCGTAATAACCGCTGGTGCATCATTCGTAATAACCACTGGTGTATCATTCGTAATAACCACTAATAGAGCCAATGAGCTATCAATAGTGTATCATTCGTACTATACTTACTAGAACTGCAATAAATGTCATGATCCTCGTGAGGCGATTTGTTCTAGGATTTTTAAAGAACATATACGTCAAAAGCAGTTCCGATCCGCTGATTGCAATACTACACCTGTTAAATACAGTATTCTGATTCCCCGACATCCCTCTATCTGTTAGTCGCTTCTTTGATTTGTTTTAATTTATTTAAAATATATGATGTTTTCGCAATCAAATGATAATTATCAAGTTGGGAAAAAGATATTAAACTGTTAAATAGGAATTTTTAAACATCCCATAATATGAAATATTCGCTGAATTTCCATGAACAACGTTTTTTTCCAAATACGTCCCACTATAAGAACCCATTAAGACGGAGTTTCGTCTGTGCACACAACAAAATGATCGTCTTCATAAGTAAGCAAATCTTGTTAATTCCGTTCATCAATTTCAATCAGCTCATAATATTCTTCATCAATTTCACTGACAATTCTATTATATCTCTTTCACTATAATTCCCGAATTGTTCTGACCTTGATAAGTGGTGTCTTATATGTAAAAATAAGGAACATGGCACTGTTATTAGTTTATTATATAGAGAGACCTGTATTTTATTGCAAGATTAAGCATTTTATTTGAATGTTACCCTGTCTGGCACTCACTTTTTGCGAGAAGTATGTCTCAGATGTCTCTTTTTCATGTGTCGTTGTATCTCTGTCACGTTGCGTCTACGTATAAATATGCTTTATATATATGTGTCGATCAGTCACGTTTTCCTTTGGAAATTTATTTACGTCAGTCTAAATTACGAATTGGAATGATATTTTCTATCGCTAACCGCACAGGTTAAATAGAGGCATATAAGTTTACATGAATCTAGTCATCTCAAAAAGACTTTCAGTCAGTTGATCACGCTATGGTTTTTGAAATACATTTGCACCGGTCTACCTCGCCTCAGTTTGAAAGATCATCGATAAATGCGTCCACGAATCAAAACCAAACAATATTTTTTCTTATATTAGGTCAGCATTTTTCAAGGCCAGGAGTCACTCGAAACTAAGGGTCAATGAGATTACTATATGCTATCCAGTCGAAATATGATTGCCCTTGGGGTACAAAGAGTGATACATTGTAAGAACTGTGTTTGAATATTTATGGGCCGATACAGGATAGTATTTGTTGGCATGGGATATGAAGAAGAACAAGTGATAACCAGCAAGGAAGTATTCCCGCGGTAATCATGTGCTCGTCAGTATCAAAATAGTTTTCAATCACATAGAGAGTCATTTATCTCTTCAGATGGGCGCTTCTAGCATACATTTCTTGTGTGAATGAATTGAGTCCAATCTTCAAAGCGTCAATATCGTGTTTCCATTGATGGGAAATAGATTTACAATCTAATAGACCTCCCTCATATTCTGGAATCTGTTGAGTGGACCCATAACTTGATGCAGCACTTGAACTACTTATGAGTGCAGCTCAAGAATATAGAAAACCTGATTTTCCGTTTATCGAAGAGTGCATAAAAAATGTGTTCGTAGAATCTTGGATGATCATAATTTCTAGCAACACTATTCTGCGTGTCGTCAATTTTTGCACGTGTGAGACAAATTATGATAGCATTGAAAAGTGATTATTCCAAATATATCGTTGTTTGTTAAAATTTTACTATAAATATTGGACTTAGAGATAACACTCCATGGTTTGTCGCGAAGTTCATGTGAAAACTTATAGAAAATGGGTTATTAAATAGTCACATATGCTAAGTAATAATATATTAATAAGTTGAGATAATAGAGATCCGTTTTCTACGACCATATACAAAATAAGATGAACAATTAATGACATCAAAACGTATGACGAAACTAGCTGCCTGGTCATTGTTTGCTGAATACGTTTAATATTTTTTATCTCCCTCTCACAGCGGTAAGATGCGACACAAGGTCGGAAAGTGGGATTGAAAAGCAAGTGCCCTAAAGGATAAACACTCTGACCTACAGAAAATGCCTGGGCAGCCCCGTCGACATTAGCAATAAGTTAACCTCTTCTAAAAGGGTGGGAAAATAAAACCTGACAGTGTTGACCTGTTAGGACTGCACAGGCCAATCGCTAAGACCGGCGGGATCAAGGCACCAAGGCCAAGACAGTACCGGTATTAATGGTGTGGTGTCAATCGGAACATATACTAGACATTGATCTCAGAAAAAAAGGCCGAGAAAATAAATTAATATAAAAAATACTATATACTGTCATGCATCTCAGTTAGATAATATTTTTTTATTGATAGACTTTTATATAAGGAGAAGCTTCATTGGTTCTACAAAGAAAAACGTTCGTAAAGCATGGCATTATAGACAACTCCCAGTTGTATTCAATAAAGATCGTGCTGCCCTAGCATGGTGCTATGTGTATTAACATTGCCATTATAATACAACTCGTATATAGACAGAATACAATAAAAGCAAAGGTGAACATTCAGTAAAGTATTTTTCATTCAATTTCTGTCAGATGCACGAAATGCAATTCCTTGAAGATCTAACGTCCAGATGATAAGAAGTATTAGACGATGTTTTAATTCATTTAACTGCGTAAGGCATGCAAGGTCTTAGCTGTTATCAATGCTTTCTTTATTGGCATGCATAGTTCAGTTGATGGTGAGAGGAAATTGGCCAATGCAAAAACAGCTGTCCAGTGTGATACTTAATCGAACTCTGAGGCGAGTTTGTTTTTGCTTTTCTATGATTTTCGACAACTACAAAATCCTATTCGAACCCATGCATTTTAGGCTTTCTCATGCACAGAGCAACAATCAAAATACGGAGGTAATTAAAATCACAACTTTTATTACTAGTATATCTAATACACGATTCATAAGCTGTGCATTGTAAATATAAGACTTATCTAATTCATATTGTCGATGATTATGGAATTGAGTATGTGAAGTTAAAATTTTATAGAATCGATCATAAAAAAGTGTTGAATCACTAATTTTTATTGTCTTCGTTTTTTATGAAAAAATAATTGCGCTGTGAGGCTACAACTTTGAAACTTTGAGCAATTTAAGATTACCTCTCAGTTGCAATTGCGACAGGGTCCATTTTTACCCGGAGTAGAGGAATACGTCAGTTTCAGCATACAATAACTTAACACCAGTTTAAATTCTGTAAAATCCAATACCAATCATATCAACAGCAAACTCTGGTACTTTCTCGCTATCTTGAAGCGGTAACCTCTCAAAAAGTCTATTTTTTCATCAAATACCTTTGTCTATTATTCGTGTCAGTTATGAGTAAAATTGCTTTGGCACGGAGGACTAATTTGTATCATATAAAGGACACTTTTATCAGTAATAGGTGACAATTTTCTGATTTATTGGTGTCCGAGAAATACTTTAAAATTAGTATTCTGATTTTTGCGGATAATTTTTATTTTTATTTTGCAACAAAATAAACATTTAAAAAAACTATTAGCCTGTTTCAGCAACTTAATACTACTTTCTGTTTATAAAACATTAAGTTCGGATGGCAACGCTCTCTAAAAGATGCAAGTTTTTATATGTAACTCTCTATTTCAGTTCATTCGCAGTTTTTTTTTTTTAACCGGAGGGGTGTTGCCACTCGGATTTAGTATTAATGATAGTTTTTTTTTAGGTTTCTGTAAACTTGAAAACTAGAAAGAAAGAACAAGTTTACATTCATAGTTTACAAGTTACAATGGTGAGAGATTTTGTAGTTGATCAGTCTGGGAATGTTTCGATTACCAGTGTTCATAATTAAGTAAGAAGAAAATACTGAGATGAAATTGTTTATTTAACATACGATTTAAATATATGATAAATTAAGCACCAATAACATTGCCTAGTCCATTGCCTTTTATACGACATACATTTGCACGGTAGACTTTTTGTTATGATCGTTAACCTTAAACAATGCAATTTGCAGACGTAAAGGACTACTGAGAATTAAGGTGAACATTTTGGTGGTCATCCTAAATTAGGAGCACGACACAAAGATGCTGGTTCCCATTAGTTTTAAACCTCTGTATGTCAGTACAGTCGGGGAAACAGGAAGCAGATAGGGAGTTCCAGAGACCGGCAGAACGAGGAAAGACGCTATTGGAATAGAAGACTCTCCGATATCTGGAGACCTCCACAGTGAATGGATAAGATTTAGATAATTGTCGGGTTAGTCGAATGTATTTATGTCAAGGGGCGACCAGAGCAGCAAGTTCATCGGAGCGCTTTCCATTAGAGTATTTGTAAAACAAGCAACGAGATGCAAGATTGCAGCTATGGGACTAATTTTACTGCGTACTCCAACAAAAAAATTCAAAACAAATCGATAAAAAATGCAGCCGTTTTTAGAGCTAATCACATAAAAATAGCCGAAGTTCTTCAATCGGAATCACTTACACAAATCACTAAGCACTTCTAATATTTTAGTGATATTTTCATAACTTATTTTGGGCTGATGTATATCCTATTTTAGTATGGCATTGTCGACGCCTTTCAAATGCTTAAAGCTCTCATTTGTTTAATTACACTCTAAAACATGTTGAAAAGCATCAATTAATTTGACGTTAAATAATGGTGTTTAAATACACGTTGAAAATTCGTATTGTTTTTTACCATGAAATGGTGTGTATATGCCGTAAATCTGACAAAGCAAACAATAATATTATTCTTCTAGATGCTAAAAATATATCAGGCGTATTATTTGATGAATATTCCTCAAACTGTCTCTGCTTTTAAAATTGGTTTGGTTTAGTTTTTTGGTTTGTTTTTAAGGCATACATATCTGTTTTAACCCATTAAAAATAATTTAATGTGAATGATTTAATGCAAGCGGTTACAGAGTGTGTGTCATCATCCATTACGAACGTTGGGAAATACCCTCAATTGATCTTCATAATTGGTTTAGTCAGTGCGTTGCTTTGTTCTGACAATTAAAAATAAATTTAGGCAAAACTTATAAGTGTAACAAGAATGTGAATTCATTGCGATCAGTTGCAAAAGAAAAACATACTTAAGAAAGGGCTCCGTAATAAAGACATTGATGTAGACAGATGAAGATACGAAACAAAAATAATAGAATACAGTAGTCGATATATTCTTACGGATATAATAGTATGTATTATAGTTATGCGATTTCATTCTGTGATGCCACTGCAGCGTCGCTGAATTTTAATCGTCACCGACTTTCCTGGAATAAAGCGAAACACGTTCTCTGCAAGTTTCTCTGCTATCTTTAAAAAACTGCTCTTCTTTCTCCCGCTGTTTTGTTCGATTTGCTTTTGACACCTGAAGATTATTCGACGAAGAATCGAAACGTACGTGCAACGTATGGGACATTCATAACTTTTGGGGGGTTTTAGCACCAAAAAGACAATAAAAAAATATGAAAAAATTGAAAAGTATAATTAAACTGACGAATTCTGTTATTTTTAACAATGTTTGCATACATTATAATAATAGTGTATGCAAAAGAACCTATATTGTTAAACATCTGTAATGATTACCCCTGGCTGCAAGCGACCAGAGAATATATATATATATATATATATATATATATATATATATATATATATATATATATATATATATATATATATATATATAAATATAAATATATATATATATATATATATATATATATATAATTATAATCAGGAATAGACGAATCGGATATTGACAATATGCGCTTCACCGTTTCAACTTAGTCAGGCACAAAGCAACACTGACTCGTACCAGAAAGGGTATCCGTTGTTATAACGTATATAGATAGATTCATCAACATCAAAGATGATATAATATTCCACAGTTTAGACTGTTTCTAATATATTTCACATAATTTATTTTAGTCTCGAGTGCTTTGTGGCAGTCTTTTGCTTTTATCTATATATAGTTTGCTTTCTTTTAATTTATCGTTATTGTTTCTTGTTTTTACTTTCAGGACTGTTCAATGAAGCGATCTGCTACTCAGGCAGTTTATAAATGACATGATTGTCAATAGAAGGAAGACAAGATACATCTCTTCAAGGAGAAACCTTCAAATAGTCAGAATAGAAATATCTGATATGTTGTCAAATATATAGCAATACATACTATCAGATGTCTGAGTCAAATAAGCGTGGTGGTATGGCTTCCGCTAATTTATAGATACCGATATAATTCGTGTTGTAGGTCGGTGAATGCTACAAGTAGTACTCTCTGAATAGCTAAGTGAGCGACAACTATAATATCCTTAAAATGGTCAATGTAATTACACCCAATAAAGCTCATTCCATGCATTTAGCAGCGTAATACATTTAACTAAGTATTGTTTTATATTGAAAAGTATGAAAGTGTTGCTAATATTACATACTGGATTAAGAATTATGTATCGGAAACTGAAGTAAACTGAAGTGAAAATTATATTTTCTAATCATGAAAAAATGTTTGATAGACGTGAATGGAATGGGGAGAACAAAATGAAGAGTAAGCAAGGTAGAAATAAGGAGTTTAGTCATGAGAAGAACATTTATACTTTTCATGAATTGTATTAAAAATTATATTTTAATTGTTATATATATATATATATATATATATATATATATATATATATATATATATATATATATATATGTTTCCAGGGTTCGAATCATACTTGTTGCTTGACTCTCCCCCACCTTCCGATTTTGTGTCACATGTTGCTGCGGAGGGAAGCAATTAAATACCTAAAACCACCTACAGAAACTGGACCATTTCAATGGCCTTTTATCTGTCAGGCTGAGGGATTAGTCCTGCGTAGTCCTAGGGGTCACCCTCCCACGTCTTGCCTACCTAAGAAACCCTGAGTATGAAAATCCAATCATTCAATGTTGTATTATACTGAAATGAACATATATATATATATATATATATATATATATATGTATAAATATATATATATATATATGTGTGTATATCATAAATAATGACTGGAAAATCTCATGTGTAATAGGCTTTATTCGGTTTTTATAGCGTTTTGGTTGTCTAAGATATGCAAAAGCAAAGATAATAATATTTTTGTAATATAAATATATATTTTCCCTCTTAGCATTTGTACATGAAGATATTTCTAACTGCATTAGGCGCTGGGCGACCAGGGAATGCCGATGGGGCTACCTAAACAATGTTAGAGGCCAGAGTGCTTCTTCTTTAGGAGCGCCGTCTTGAATTCCTTCACATCTCGGCCTTGTGCTAGATCTTACTGTGGTGGGAAATAAAGTAAATACTTTGAACCGCACCAGTCTATACTGACGTAGAACAACACTTGCTCTTTGTTGTATAATACTTTTTCAATACATTAATACAGTAAGGGATTCTTGCAAACCTTGAAATGGACGCCCCAATAACTGGGGACGAGGTACAGTAAGTGATTCTTGAGAACCTTAAAATAAATGCAACAACTGGCGACGACGTATATTAAGTGTTCTTATTTTTGAGGACCTTAAAAAAACAAACGTGGAGTAACTTACAGAAAATTGCCCGGCCAAAGTCCTAGTTTTAAAATGTCGCTTTACTAGCGGACCAAATAGAATGAAAACACGTAAGTACTAACTCTCTCTCATTGAAGGAAGCTCAGTCATTGTTATTGCTATTACGTCACCGAGTTAATTTTTTAACAAGAATGGAATACATTATTTTTCTTTCTGTTCACTAAAGTTCTGACCGTAAATTCACTGGTTACGTTAAAAGCGTAAAAAGAGTAATTATTTAATCGAAAGTCCAAAACTGATTCTATCTTATTTTTACAACAAATATTACGTTAGCAACGTGATATAAATGAAAGTAACTCTAAAAGCTTTAGTTTATAAAGACATATTTAAAACATGAGAGATTTTAAAGCAACTTGCGAAATACAAAATGCAACAACAACTAGAGCAAAAAGAGCCGATGGAAGACCTCTGGAACAAAGAAAAGAAGCCAAAAAAGTCTTGTAGAAAAAAAGAAAGAAACTGAGAAAAGATTCCAAAACCTTGTACGACAACATAAATGCGAGGAAAAACTACAGACAACCATAGAAAGACTTATGAAACAAAAAAGAGAAATCGATAAAAAGATTGAAGTGTTAATACTAACACTTTCACATTAGGGTAAAAATACTGATCACTAAAATGCTTTTCATGCAGAATGCCGTTTTGAGTGCAATTGAACATTTCACTTATTCTCCAGGTAAGGATATAACGTTTGCTTCATATTTCAGAAGATACGAGGATCTATACAAAATAGATTGTGAACATTGGGCAGTCTCCAATAAAAAGTTCGCCTATTGCTCCGAAAACAAGGCTGCACCAAATATATCAAATCTGTGGGCTATATTTTAGCCCGAAACACTAGTGATATGACTTTTTCGACAGATTTATTCAGTCCAAAAACTTCTATTTAAACAAAAAATAAAACTGTGGGAGTGTTTGAATTTAGTCAAAAGAGATGTCAAAAGTTATTCTACGTGTGCGCCAATCTTTTATAAACACTGTGATGATTTAACACTAGCTGAACTTAGCGTAAATAACGTTAAAGGCCTAACTTTCGTACAAGGACTTGTATAAGCCAGAAACGCAGAGATAAGACGTAGAGTTCTAAACAAGTAAGACAGTGAACCACATTTAATATTACCAAAATTAGATGAAGTGTTCGTTGTGGAGCACTTCATTTATGTAACGAATTGCCCATACCGTTTAAGAACCTGTCTGACGTGTAATAAAGTCAGACACTAGAGTTCAGATTTTAGAACAAATAGAAAAAAACACAACTCTGGTTAAATCCAAAAAACGAACAAACATGGCGGCAGAATTATAACAACATATGTACAGGTAAAAATACTGAATAAAAATGTAAAATTGCCATTAGATGCTGTTTCAGATATGTTGATTATTAATATGCATACATAGAGAACGTTGGATAAAGAAACCATGCTAAAACCTAACAATATAACCAGAACATTGACTGGTGAAATATTTAAATTCAAGGGTGAAATTATTACCGTGATTACTTTAAAAACCGAAGTAACAAAAAAGTAAAAATGTTTGGATTAAAATGTACCAACAATTTATTTTGCAGAGACTGGATGCAGCCTTGATGCACCGGTAACCAACAAACATTTTTGGTCAGAAAATAAAAAAAGTGACGACCTTATCAGAAAACCCAAAGAAGAAATTGGTTTCAACCATTAAACATCGTATGAAATTGACTCAAATTGAATTGTCGGCAGAAATTAAAACACATAAAGACACAAAATGTATGCTAAAAATAACTTAACTGATTCAAATAAGTAACATTCGTGAGATAACCAGTCGAGAGTTAAAGAGAGTGAACTCATGGTTCTAGAGGTGGAATCGCGAAAGTTGCAACTCAAACATCTCTTAGACGAGCTAAATACTATGAAAAATCTATGACTTGTCTTGAAGTAGAATATCAGAGTAAAGAAGACAATTTTCTAAGTGTCAAACATCGGCTCAAAAATCAGAAGTTTAGAATTTAAACAAACTGGAGGATATATCATATTTTCATAGAAACATACAGTTCATTCATAAGATACACCGAAATCAAATTAAGGAATGACAATCGGAAGGCACCAACATGAGTTTATAGTTACCAGATTCGTAACTATTATTTACTCCTCTCCAGGAGTTAGGCACAAGGCCAATTTTATCCTACTCCCACAAGTAAGATGTGACCGAAGGTCGGGTCGGAAAGTGGGGGTTGAAAAGCCAGCGCCCGAGAGGTGAGCACTCTGACCATTAAAATTGCCTGGGAAACCCCGTCGGCATTCCCCGGTAGGGGCGCCTCAAGCAGTAAGCAATTAACTCACTCCTCCCCAAAGAGGGGAGGCAATGCCTGGGAGGGTGGACCTCCTAGAACTGCACAGGACAGGCGTGCAGTATCCATCGAAACAGATACTACACTTTGATCTTAGCCAAAAGATTCGTAACTTCCGAGCTGTAGAACAGCGGCAGTCTTAAAAGGAAACAGTAACATGACTTCTGAGGAGGTAAGACTTTGACGCGGGATCGTCTGGGTAGCTTAATTACCACAAATATATTTTCATAACTTACTACCTAGCTCTACATACGTATCGAGCATCGAGCACTGTTGAAGTAAATATTGAAAACTGATACATAAGAAATGATATCTCCTTATACAATGTTATGTGGATGCATGAAATATATATATATATATATATATATATATATATATATATATATATATATATAGGATAAGGTGCACGATAAGTAATGAAAATGAAATGCCGTAGTAGACAAAAAGTGTGTAAAAAAACCAAACGGAAAACAGGTTTAAATGCAGGAGAAAAACAAAATACGAATGAAACCGGACAAATCTCTTGTTTTTGTTTTTCTCCTGCATTTAACTTGTTTTCCGTTTGTCTTTTTCCATACACACACACACACACATATATATATATATATATATATATATATATATATATACATATATATATATATACATACATATATATATATACATATATATATATATTTATATATATATATAGAGAGAGAGAGAGAGTGAGAGTGAGAGTGAGAGAGAGAGTGAGATAGAATTAAATACATTTTGTTTTTAATTTAGCAATAATTTGTAAATGTTGCTACATTTTACATTAGTTTATGTATTTAGTATTTGTCTATCTTTTTGATTCACGTCTTCTCATTATAATTATCTTATTGTGCCCATTATTCACGCGATTTATTAATCTTATCTTTATACTTCCATTCTGTGTCTCTACTGTTACACACGCCCCATGCCAGCTTTTCGTCATCCGCTCCTTTAATGACTTAAACCCATACCCAAACCCTAACCTTAACCTTAAACTTACCCAACTCTCTTTCTAAACCATTACATGTACTAATAAGTAATCAAGGTGTAGTATTATATAAATCGTTTTAAAAAGTATCCATTTGTGTGTTGACCACCATGATACATTACTGCTATCTCTGTAACCACTATTATTACGACTTTTATAATTTACAATGTTTCAAATCAATGAGAAAATTAAAACCGCGAAGTAAATAAAAAAGATATGTTTAAATAAAACAAGTACTATATAAGACGAGGACAAGTATTTAAATAAAAATGTCGACGGAGATGTTGATAGAAAATTCGAGTTTAAAATGTTTATTTCAGTTTTCATTTGTTCGCTGTGCATTTTTAAATAGTTTTGCCTGCTAGCAACACAGGATATGGAATTTAAAAGTTAAATAAAAACAACGAATTAGAAACACAAATTGATAGAAGACGGCGTCAAATAACAGAACATATGCAATTAGCCATGTTGTACTAAGTAAGCAAATATAATCGTACGGGAAATATTTGCGAATATTTAAATATGGCGGCTAATGGTTGCATGAAAATACAACTATATTTGTCAGTATTAACATCCGGCAGAAAACCCCAAAAAACATATCATATTATGTTTGTCGGATTTTAAAAGTCTGACCTCAATAGCACCTACATTAACAAATCAAAGTTTGGTTCTGACTAACCAAATACTGTGTGTTATTTGTGTACAATGTTATTTGCAATAGACCTACGTGCAACGCTATCATTTAGAAAAAAATCACTTTGTCCGGTCCGACAGATTGGTAATCGGTAGATTTTTTAATGCTGTGCTTGTTTAACAAGTACTCGAATGGAATGTGCAACGATGGACGGGCTGCTCTGGTGCCCCCTTGACGTAAATACACCCGGCCAACTCGACAATCAGTTACACCCCCATCTATTCACCGTGAAGACCCCCAGATGCCTGAGATATTTCTACTCTAACAACTTCTGTCCTCGAGCTGTCACCTTTTGGAACTCTCTCCCTGCTCTCTGTTTTGCTGAATCTACAGACACGCATAAATTTAAGTGTAATGTGCGGCAGAACTTCTCCATTAGGATGCCCCTCTATAAGTTATTGCCCCTAATGCCCAGTAGCATTTCACGTGTGAGTAGCAATGTGCCTTGTCTTAGGTAAATTCAAGTTAATACAAATACTTACCTAAAAAGAACACCTGAACACTTTATATACACCTAAATAAGTAAAACACGATACTAGATTATTTAAATAGCAACACTATTATAATAATAATCTGTTGTTATACATTTTTGAAATTTTCTGCAATAGTACGTTAAAATAGAAGCATACGTGGACATGAATTATGAAGTAGTTTATAACAGCATGAAACGAATGCAGATTAACTATTGTAACCTATTTGATTACATCTTGTTTATATGTTCGCATTTCGTATTTGGTTAATGAAAGTGAATGGGAATGCCGTAAATTACAATATGAAGAGACAAATATATAAAACAATATATTTCCTATGTTACTAAAAACAGTAATGATTTAATAAACACTAGGGTCAGTTAATATTACCTGTAATAAAGGTGTTGTCTTTCTTTTGATTATCTCCTTCTATGATAAAAAATGATATGCGGAGAAATGTTCGTACTTACTTGCAATGGCAAAAGTTGTAATGAGGAGAAACCCCAGTCTCTTAATAAGGCACACTCTTTGTGGAAACAAAGCCAGATTTGTAGGATTTCGATTATTCGGACTACTTTTCTCATCTTGTGTGTTATCATCACAACGTTTCGGCCGCTGTAACCTCTGCAAGAAATATCGCTCTATTATGTTGAATAATCTTGTTTAGTATAGACATAGAGCTGTAGAAAATAGACTTTCAGAAAATGTAATGATGAGTCTTGGACATATGTGGGGACGGAATACTTTGATTAAAGGGCATGCCAACCGCATGATATGGTCGATGAACGTATGGGTCGTTTTAGAGAGAACCCGTACGAAGCGAAGGAATTAATGCATATATGAGCATGTTGTCTCTATCTCCCCATCATTCCGTATCCTGGCGATGACCTTCTTTCGTGTGAATCAGATAATTCTGGTTTTGGCATTAGTTTATCCGATGATTTTCTAGTCCGAAATCATTCTAAAAATACATCAGATACTTACGGGAAGAACCACGAGAAGGTTGCCAACATCCCTAAGTTAAAGTGTTACTGTGGAACACCCAGGTCTACAGTCCGTGTCGATATCCACTTAACCACCGTCACCTCTCCTGGTGATGTTTAAAAGAGTGAACAACATAGAAATATGTTTTTTTTTAAATTATAATCGTCTGTATTAATTAATTGAAATTAACGACGACGTAAAGCAACAAATAATAAGTCCAGCCTAGACGTATAATAATAAGTTCATCTTACTTAAGTCCCACACTATGGACTCATCAACATCGTTAGACAAAACCAACCTGCTCCTAAGAGATGAACCCCATACAAAAGCTGCTATATTAGATTCCGTTTGTTGGATTAAATTACCAAACATGAGATCTGATATCTCGTGAAAATGACATCTCAGACCAACACATAACAGTGCATTTATCAGCTTAATAACATGACATTACAAGGCGTTGATCAGTTTAATGACATGACAGTTGTTTTTGTAAATAATCACATCTTAATAATTAATATTTTAATGTTAATCCTTACTGTTACGCTTGATTTTAAGCTGAATATCTTTTGCATTTTTTTCCATTACGGCTTATCACGATCAAATCTTAGTAAAATAAAGTTCACTGATTTTCTCTTACGCACGATTAGAGCCCTTGGGCGTTCAGTATACACTGAACTATAATCGTAAAATGTAAAAAAATATATAGAAAAAAGCAAGTGAAATTAAAATTATTCCGAGACCATGAATATTAAAATGTAGAAGAATGACCTTAATGAGCACAGAGAAAATATATTCATGTATTCGAAAATTGCTAACAATTCATTTTATATCTGCGAGGAGACGAAAACAACTAATTATCTCGAGGCCAAAGTCATATATTTTAAATCGAAATGCAAATGTGACTTGAATAAATATGAGAGGATGCTACAAGCAAATAAATAAACTGTGTTGAAATTCCTGATTAACGTTGAATTTCATCCGATATTACACACACACACATGTATATATATATATATGTAATAAGTCATGAAAATATATTTATGGCAATTAAGCTACACAGAGGCTTTCGCGTTTCATCCTCGCAAGGAATCGGCATACTAAAATGCATTACGTTTGTTTTGCTCGATGGCTTTATATACACGGCTAGCTAGATAACAACTCAGAGTCTTTGTTGTTCTCTTAGCCAATCGTTGGGTTTCTCACAAACAAAGGGTCGGTTGAGTTTAGTTCCTATTTCCTATTCTATTTTCTGTTATCTATGGGATGACTCATCACTGTTTCTCTGTTGTTCTCGTGGCCAATCGTTGATTTTCTCACGAACAAAGTTTCTGATGATTTTACTTCCTATTTTAACGTACAGGCTGATTCGCTGTATCACCTATTTTCAGTGTGACTAAACAATTAAGAACTACTGGCTGAAGTCGAAACCCGCATGTTGTATTAACAATCAGACCTCTTAACATTAAGCTATTGTCAGAAGCTACCAAATAAGTGAAATATTAATTCTCATATCAGCGATTATATGCAACCGGAAATGATCTCTTATTTCATGAAGCGTTTTTAATTGCTAATGTAATGTGTTTATTTAACTTACATGAGTGTAAAATCTACAAAGTGTGGAACATGTAGAGTTATCTACATATAGACGATTTATATACGACGCCAATTCTCTGATAACCTTTCTTGGTTGATTGGTTACACTTTTAATGTATGAGATAATATGTTGGGCGAAGTAGACGAAAAGTGGTTGAATTACACACGTGTGTAATAAACAAAATGAATTAAAATATGATGAGTGTAAGATAAACAAGTGTACATTTTCACTTCATCTTAAACACACCCAGACGCAACGTAAACTATTATATTGATAGAATCAGTGAGAAAAGCAGCAGAATGTTGAAACGGTTTATTAATAATGTGAAACGTGTAAAGCATTTTAAATAGGAATAATTTGTAAATGTGTATACCATTTTCCTATCTAATGCATATTCCATGAATTGCCAACACACCCACACAGACACACACAGACACACAGACACTCCCCCATATATATATATATATATATATATATATATATATATATATATATATATATATATATATATATAAATATATATAGTAAGTTATGAAAATATGTGTATGTCAATTAAGCTACACAGAGGCTCCCGCGTTTGATACCCGGTGAAATGTTCAGGCAAAAATGCATGGAGTTAGTTTTGCCGGTAGTTTTTATATACACGGCTAGCTAGTTAACCAATCAGATTCTTTGTTGTTCTCTTGGCCAATCGTTGGGCTTCTTACGAACAAAGGTCCGGTTTGTTTTACTTCCTATTTCTTGTTCTATTGTTCTGTTTTCTATAAAGTGGCCTATATTCTGTTTAGTTCTTGTGTCAATATAATGGGTGAACCTATTTTAACACGTGGTTTCTTGTATTTCTATTTAAGGTTTTAGTTTTTAAGTTGTTAGGTTTTAGTTTAGTTTAATTTTTATTTTACTTATGTGGGTGTTTATTTATTTATGTATGAATTGTTAGCCTAAGGCTAATTTTATTCTGTGCAGGCAGCTGTTTGCTATCTAACTTTTACAGTGTATCAGATTTTGGAATCTTTAAAGTTTAGGATTTCAAATTTCTGATTCAGACATAATCTACACGGGTCGACTAAATTTCTACATGTACTGGCCGGTCGCATTATTGTCCATTCAATTATTGATGAGCGTCCATTTTCTATAAGCTCCCAATAGTGGTGTGTTAGTTCTGTTTTAATTCTACGTTTACTGTTGTTGAATGTGCTTTTGTTGTCATCATATCTGATGTTAAAATCTACGGAGGGCATACCCACGTAGTACTACTTATTATTCGGTCCTTCCTTGGCAAATATTGTGGCTTCGTAAACAAAACTTTTGGTTAGGCATTTATTTTGTAGTGGACAAAGTGTACGTTTTATGCAGTTACATATTTTCTCTTTATTGCCACCTTTTTCAGTTCTAGTCAGGTGATTACTATTAGGGTGTTGTTTATTTCTCTTTATAGAGTTTATAGGTTGGTTCTTCTTAGTGTTATTTTTGCTATATTTGTTACTTTTTTATGTAACTTGTTATTTTTCCTTTCTCTCGTCTATTCTCTTTTAGTATTCTGTTATTGGGTGCCTTAAATACTATTTCGAGGTTTTCGCAGCAGCTGTAGGATAATTTTAGGGTCTTTTTATTTAATATTTCATGCAGGGGATTGGTTACGGGATAGTGTTTTTCTATCAAATATAGAACTTCTTTGCCCAGTTTAGTTTTAGCATGTGGTTATAGGGCGGTGTATAATAGATTATATTTATGTTAATTTTATTTTTAATTTTATTATAGTTATTTGTGTCCTGATGTTTATATTTAATTTCGGTATTATGGTAACCACTATTCTTTAGAGCTGTATTGTAAATATTTCTTGAATATTTTAAAAAAACATTTCGTTGATAGAATTATTGATAAGCCTACGTTCGATAGAATTCGGAATATGTTTTATGATTAATGGGGAGTGATTGGACTTTGGGTTTACGTATATTGGATTGGCGTTATCTTTTAGGTATGGTTCATTAGTATTTTTATTTAAGTTTTTCGTGACATCTAGAAAGTGAGTTGTATTTTTGTTAGCCAGTACTGCTACTTTTAGGCCTATTTTTTTCATTTCCATATGCATAATTTTCTTGAAGTCGTCTCCCTTGAATTTGTTGGAATCTCTTATTATCGCTAATCCATCATCTCTATATAGGCCGATATCTGTATTATTAAATATATCTGTGAGTGTATATACAATAAATAACCCCACAAGATCTGATGCCTACGCAGATCGAAGGGCACACATGGCCACATCAAAAGTGTGTGTCATATTTGTTTGAATCCATTGGTCATCATTATTGATTAAAACTGACTTTCTACATTTTCTGATGATCTGGCTTACATTCGTATATATACTAATATATATCCCAGCAAATTCTAACGCGATGGTTTAATGTTCTGATATAAACGGACAGAAACCCTCTATGGCAAAGTGTAAGAAAACACATTTGTTCTTAATTTCGATATTGTTAAACCAAGCGATTTTCTCGGCAGTAGTCACCCATTGGTTTAATTCTAGGTATTTTTTATTTGTTTGTTTATTCTAGAAATACTTATTTTATTAATTATTCCTATTTCTGGTTTAGTCGGATTAATTAAGTGAGGGTTATTGTTAAAGTTACTTTTGTGGTCTTTAAATAAGATAGGTTTTTATTTACTAACTTTGCCGCTAATTTTTAGTTTATCGGTGATTTGTTTACTTTCAGTATTTATTATATCAATGTAATTACGTTCGCTTGTATCTAGTTTTTTGTAGTATTTCGTAATGTTTACTGTGGGTAGTGGGTTATACTCTTGTTTATCTATTTTATGAAAAATCCTAGTTTTATCCGCTTTTACGAAGATTTTGTTAGAGTTATTTATGTGTTTAACGATGGTGTGTAATTGTTTTTGGAACTTATTTGGTTGTTTTAAAACATTTAAATCTTTAATTACATCTAAGAGGTCATTTTCAAAACTAATCATGAGATCTATTTGTTTTACGTTTTTTAGGCTTTAAAATTCGTAGGATTTTTTGTATTTGGGTGTTTATCTTTATTATTAAGGAGGAAGTGTGCTCGCCATTGCACATTTGGCGTATTAGTACGCCCGTTTGTTAAAATTAATTTAATAATGTATCCATGCTTGCTAGGTTTGGGAATATTATTAATAGATGTTAACTTTTTCCATATTATTTTTTCATTGGTGAAATACATTTTTGTGAAAGTGCTCAACTGTTTGAGGAAGTAAACATTACTATTTCATGTATCCATATAAAATTGTATAAGGAGATATGAATTAATTAAAAAAACAGACGAACCAATATGCCGAATGCGATGGCGAGCACACTTTGAGGAAATGTGTTTTTTGTTTGGCGTTTTTGCGCATGTGTGTTTTTGCGCAAAAACGCCAAACAAAAAACACATTTCCTCAAATGAAACAACCCTCTTTCAAATCGCAAGATATATCTTCAAATGTATTTACATATCTGATGAGAGCGGACCACCGCTTAAAACGCGTTATATAAAATGATAAAATGATAAAATAACAAAATAATAAATAAAAGTCGAAAAAAACTTTTTACAAATGTTGATGCTTTACTTCTTTTACATATATTCTTTTCTCTCGTTGGAACTGCACTAATACTGCACTACCTCTTTTCTGTATATATATATATATATATATATATATATATATATATATATATATATATATATATATATATATATGTATTTATATATATGTGTGTGTGTATATATATATATATATATATATATATATATAGAGAGAGAGAGAGAGAGAGAGAGAGAGAGAGATCATGATTTTTTTCTAATAAATTACCAAGGCACACACACAGAACTTGAAAGTCTCCAAGACACTTTCATCGGGTGTCTACAGTCTTGTTGCACATAGGTTTGTCAGGAAAACCTGGCATGCCTACATTTTAACTCTGACCGAAAATTCACAATAACATAGTAGTCGAAGCCAAAATAAAATCGCCTTGGTATGGCTACAATGGCTCATACAAGGAATGGTGCACCTTCTCCAAGTGACGTTGTCTTTAGTAACATCACTAAGCTGGATACTCTTCCAGACCAGATAAATTCATGTCCTAGAATCCGGAAAGACCAATAAATCACATGTAATGTATACTATTAAAAAAATAATTGGCTAATTTGTGAGAGGAGAATCAACGTTTTCACTTCTTGATTAACTACACGTTTGAGAAATAATGGAGAAGTCGAATATAGGTGTATCTCATATAAGTCACCGATTATCAAGGTTGAAAGGTCACTCGAGGATAAGTATTAATGAGTTTTTCAGCTGGATGTTGTGATAACATCGTGAGGGTTCGTAACGATGTATGAACTTAGGACAAAGTTGATTATTTACAAGAATTATTCAACAAAAATGTGTTTGCATTGGACTTGCAAACGAACATGCTGTAGTCGGCTGGGAAGCAACCCCTATGGATTGTGTTCCACATACGGGTAATTGTCGGAAATCAACTTTGTGGAAAGAAGTTCTGTTTAGTCTTGCACTTACAATTAAAATAATGATTCAGCGGAGAAAGACGATAAACGTCTGTTGAGGGAAAAAGAGCACACTTCTCCTAGGTTCAGAAGTCGGTGTTTCTTTGTCGAAACAAGAAACGGTGCTCTGAGCGCATCTCCCTAAATGCTGGTGTAGGAGTAAGATAATTTCGGAATGTGAACTTTAATCTTAATTCGATCGTATTATTTCAGAGCTCGTTCACGTTTAGTGTTTTGAAGCAAGCACACACCAAATTTATTCCACATCCGAAAACCAGCTGTTCATCATCTATCAGAATTTAACTTATCTTAAAACATAAGACATTTAAGCAAGGCTATTCTCTAGTTTATACGTTTGAAGTTGTTGCACAATTCAGATTGGATAAGTGTTACTACTCAATCAAGTTTGATTTTGTACTTTCACTAAGCTTATTTAAGGAACCGACACTATATTATTTAACCTCTATTGTTTGTTTTTAAATTATATATGTTCTATTATACAGGTTTTTTTTCGGTTACTAGAATCGGTCAACTCTTAAACTTGCCATAGTATTTCTGTTTCGTGAATTATTCTATGTGCATATGTATTAAGCATATAGTATTTAATTTTACAATCATCATATAATAATAATAATAATAATAATAATAATAATAATAATAATAATAATAATAATAAATAAATAAATATAACCACACAAGAGGGGCGCAAGCATAGGCTGACACCACGAAAATTATGGACAGAGGGTCGAGGAGGGAAAGCGCTAACCAGACCTCCACTGGAAAGGCGCGGACAGCTCTGGGACCTTGGGGAAGCTTGTTGCCACACGGGCCCCAGAGAGGACCAATGCCCCTTATCAGCGGAAAATCGGTGGTAGGTGGCTGTTGCGATACCGCAAGGTCATCAGCGGTGATGAACGAAAAGAGGTGGAGCATACTGGAAGTCTGAGGAGACTTGTTGTCACTCAGACGCCAGGGAATACCACAGCTTGTTGGCAGTTGGCGATCACTGACGATGACCAGTGTGATAACTCCTAGTGAGTAAATCATAATAATAATTACTATTATTATTATTATTATTATTATCATTATTATTATTATAAGTAACTAGGAGTTATAAGACACACCGTCATTAGTGATGGCTAACTTATAGTCACCAGTAGTGATCCCTTGAGTCTGAGTGACAACAAGTCTCACCACATTTTTATTGAAGTCCACATTTTTCGATAACTACTGCAAATGAATGTTCGTTATCACAACAGACGATTACTCTCGATTTTCGTTAGATACGACTATTGGTCTTCTCTGACATCTGGATGGGCATAAACCTCCCCATTGTCCAAATGGTCTTCGCACGCTTTAAGCTGATCTCTTGTTAATGCTATCCCTTCTCGGTCTGTCCATCCTCTTTGATCCTTAACGAGTGTTTTGTGTTGTAGCAGACGGGGCTGGTGCCATAACTTTGGGGGCGAGGGGGATAGTTTATAAAATGTCTTCCATTTTCCGTTCCTTATTAATTGTGGCTCCCTTGATGTTATTATGTTTTCTTCCTATTGCACCTTGCATGTGATTGGTTAGTCTTTGTAGCTTATGTGGAAAGGTTTCCGCATTCAAAGATTTTCGTTTAGATTTCAGCTTTTTATCATTACCGTTCGTTGTATGGTTTCATTCTTCTTCTTCTTCTTTCTTCTTCTTCTTCTTCTTCTTCTTCTTCTTCTTCTTCTTATTATTATTATTATTATTATTATTATTATTATTATTATGCTTATTATTATTATTATTATTATTATTATTATTATTATTATTATTATTATTATTATTATCATTATTATTATTATCATTATTATCATTTTTATTATTATTATCATTATTATTATTATTATTATCATTATTATTATTATTAAAAATGATAATAATGATAATAATAATAATAATAATTATTATTATTATTATCATTATTATCATTTTTATTATTATTATTATCATTATTATTATTATTATCATTATTATTATTATTATGTTTTATTATTATTATTATTATTATCATTATTATTATTATGTGTTATTATTATTATTTTATTATTATCATTATTATTATTATCATTATTATTATTATCATTATTATTATTATTATTATTATCATTATTATCATTATTATTATCATTATTATTATTATTATTATTATCAGTATTATTATTATTATTATTATTATTATCATTATTATTATTATGTTTTATTATTATCATTATCATTATTATTATTATTATTATTATTATTATTATTATTATTATTATTATTATTATCAGTATCATTATTATTATTATTATTATTATTATCATTATTATTATTATTTTTTCATTATTATTATTATTATTATTATTATTATTATTATTATTATTATTATTATTATTATTATTATTATTATTATTATTATTATTATTATTATTATTATTATTATGCTTTACACGACTTGTAACCAGTAATTTTCTACTTTGCTTTGTTACAAATATAAAATAATGATGTTCTCGTTTTAGATGTGTCCAGTCTCGATCTTTAATATTTCAGAAGAAGAAAACATATTGGCAATTCGAAGATGATGCGTGAAAGCATGACGTTCGTATTAGTAGCAGACCAAAAGAGAACATTACGCCTCTCTCTAAGCCTAATCACACTTTTCATAACATAAGGACTGCGAGGAAAAATGTCGACATGCATATATTATCAGTGTTATTTTTTGAACAACACATATAAGCGTTTGTCGTTATCGCTATTCCACACGTTACCAAACCTTAATTTGAAGACGTCCGACAAGGTAGTCGCAAAATACCACTAGAAAAAGTTAATTTCGAATGAGGAAAATGTGTTATATTGATGGATTCTGTTATGTTTGCTTCGACAACTCTATCAAATAAGACTTTGTATTACTTAAGAAATATAACGTGTGCGTAAATTAGAGAGAACCATTTCGATAAAAACAAACATCTGTATGAGCAAGTCTACGATTACAGTAAACATCAGGGAGATAAAAAAAACTGTGAGAGAGAAAGAGAGACAGAGTGTGGCCGAGACAAATGAATTTGAAAATATACATAAAGATTGTAATATATATATATATATATATATATATATATATATATATATATATATATGTATATATATATGTATATATATATAGAGAGAGAGAGAGAGAAAGAGAGAAGAATGATAGAGAAAGAGAGATGTTCTTAAAGAATATAATGCATCCGCAGAAAGTGAGAATAGAAGACAGACACATATATGAAAGGACACTGAAGGTGACATGAAATTAAAGTATACACGAAGATATACACTAAATATATATATATATATATATATATATATATATATATATATATATATATATATATAGAGAGAGAGAGAGAGAGAGAGAGAGAGAGAGGAGGATTACGCCAAATAGACAAAGACACAGAGTTAGACAGATTACTCAGTGAAAATAAACAATTATTATTAAAGTAGTAATATAAAGAAAGAGATATGCGGTATAGAAGAGCAATAGATAGATAGACAGATAGATAGATAGATAGACAGAGAGAGAGAGAGAGAGAGAGTCATGAAGTCAGGAATACAGAGAGATAGAGATAGAGATGGAGAGAGATTTCCAATGATTGATTCAGCAATTAAACAACGGGCGATGAAATTATGATGATGAAAGAATTATTAATTAAAACTAAGAAAAATGGTTGAAATGAATGGGAAAGTTGTGTATTATAAGATTGTAACAGCAGGTGTCATAAATGGAAGGCAAACTAATTACAGAACTGATAAACGAAGTTATTGCAGACGATTAGATGACATGGAAATTGCTCATGAGTGGGAACCTTCAAAAACCAACAACACAAAATTACATTTCAAATACTGCTACACCGAAACAACTCAGAATTTAAGAAAACAAATGTATCTGTCTTCACGTCTTGTGCATATAATATAGGGTGGGCAAAAATAAGGGTCCTATTTTTAAAAATTCATAACTTTTTTATTTATTGATTTTTTTAAATATTTTTTTTAGAATAAGTACAGGACCCATTCCGAAGCACGCATGAGCCGTATTAGCCCTAAGGAACGTACCCTCATTTAGAAAACATTATTTTTGCTTAAAAAACTCAAAACAGTGTAAAAAACAATACTTTAGTTTTTGTATGTTCTAAGAAGTGTTTTTCGGCTAAAATTTGTTTTGTTTATTTCAAAAAATCTCGGAAGGGTCAGTCTACACACACATAAAGTTTGGTGAGTTTAACTTTTATTTTGTGGAAGTTATTCAAATTCAAGTTATTCAAATTAAAAGATAGGACCCTTATTTTGGCCCACCCTGTATATAGCTAAAACTCATTTCGATGACAAATCAACGTGCCTTCAAGATTGTATATGGGAAAAATAAAATAAAATTAAGATTAATATGCTTTCTGGTTTGCCATTGATTGAGTTTCAATAACACGTGTGCATAATTTATTGATGAAAAACCACGAGTAAGCTCTATAATTATTTCTGAAACTCTACACATTGAGTGTTATTTATACAACTAATACTACCGCTTTCATGAATACATGTATACATTAAACGCCCCGTTCAATCTGATAGAAAACAATTATAAGTTTGAAAATACACTCAAAATATATTTGAAAATGTAAAGTGACTTGGAAGAGATATACAACAGTGAGTAAATTTCAAGGAAACACAGGTTATTTTTTACATCTCAAATTGGGCGGGAGACGGGCACGGGAGTAAGAATAAACTGGGTCAGAGGCGAATCCAGTAGGATTACTGAAATAGCTTTTAAAACATTAACCAATAAAATTGAATAACTTGGTGTAAAATACTATTGCATTGACTGGATTATATGCAAATTTAGATATTTAATAGTTCCATGTATACATATTAAAATGATTTCTTTATTGAATTTCTTATAAGATATCTACATAAATGTGTTGCTTGTATGTTTGGGAATAAACAATAAAACAGTTGATGTTTTGTGACGAAATCACGGACAGATTGTGTATCATATAAATTTACTCTACATATTGTCATGCATATTGTACAACTTAGTAGGTAACTTAGACTTTTAGTTTATTTCTAAAAGAGAGAAACAATAAGTCTAAGTTACCTACTAAACGCCATCCTCGAATGTCTTCTGTCTCTCTGTAAAAGGGTTTGTCAGGAAAACTTGACACGAGGATACATCACCCTACACGTAAACCCTAGCAAAATATTCGAGATAACGTAGTATTCGAAGCTCAAATAAGATCTCGTCGGTTAAACGCCTATACGAGAAATAGTGCACCTTTCGTAGAAATGGTACCCCAAGTAACAGCACATAGCTAGATACTCCACCAGACCAGATGGGTTCTTCTCCTAGAATCCAGTAAGACCAAATGACAAAAATGAGGATATATTATAACTTAATAGACTGGTAAATTGGGGAGAGGAAAATTAATGTTCATGACTTCTTCACAAAATCAACGCTGGAGAGGAAAATGGGGAAGTTTAATGGAACACGCGAATATCTATGTATCTAATTTAAAGATCAAGTGCCAGACACAGAAATAGGCTTCTTGATTTTTAAACCTTCGACTGAAGTAAGATGAAATAAGAACGTCATTGGAACAACTTTTTTGTATGCTTTGTGCATTATTGATAATCTGAAACCGTTACTTATTAAAGTTATTTATTAGCCGAGTAATCACTGTTACAGTAGTTATTCATATGAACCAATGAGCCAAACGGTGTAACACAAAAAGTAATCCAAATTAGATTTCAATCGTATTTCCTTACGGTGTGATTGGATCAAGGGTAGGGACTTTGCACTCTAAGAGATAGTTACTCCTGCACTCGTGCTAAAATTACCAATCGAAGGGAAAACGGCCAATCTGAAAAAAGATGAACTAGAATTTTAAAAAAATAGAATAAAAATATATCTTTATACATTTTCTTCAGGAAAACGATTACTGAATAAACTGTACAGATCATTTATATGTATTATTGGAGAGGTTACCCAGATATTTTATTCAAGTAAGAAGTTATCACAACGACAAAGTGTTTTTCTTTATTTCCTATATTAGGTATTTTATAAACACACACACACACACATATATATATATATATATATATATATGTATATTTTCTCTGTGAATTAGAGAATATTCATTATTTGCTTCTTTCTTCCTCTTATCTATATTTTTGCTTAACTATTTAGTCAGCATCATCGACTTCTTCCTTTTCTTCTTCTTCTCTTTTATTCTTCTTATTCTGATCTCGCCTTCTCGTGCAACTGCTACCTCGTCTTCTATTTCCCCTTCTCCTTTTCCACATCTTCTTCTTGTGGCCAGATCGATCTCCTTTTCTCTTGAGCAACGTCACATCCTTCATTATTGCCGACAATTAATTATCCCTAGATTCCGACTGACCTAATCACGCAATTTTTCCTTCTATCTTCCTGTCTCATTTTTTCGATTTGGCATGTAAAAAAATACCTTTTCATACGCACACGAACATAAATGCCAACTCATATCACAGTTGTCATGATACCCTTTCCATTTAAGGATAGTGTGACTAGGACATATACAAATATGACTCATATATGCATTGTAGAATGCGAATTGACAAGCCATCAGATATTTATATATATATATATATATATATATGCATATATATGCATATATATAATATATATATATATATATATGCATATGTATGTATATATATATATATATATATATATATATATATATATATACTACGTCTGCATTTAGTGTTTTATGTGTTTGTATATTTTCCAGTGAAAATAATCTTTATGCAATTCGCGCAGGATGATCAACAGGGGAAGCTTGTCGACTGACTCACCCACGGTCAATAGCTAATATATTATTATATTCGTCAAAACGACATAAATCATTTTGGGATTACGCATGGTCTCTAAAATTAGCTTCATAACGCAATTGAAGTCTAATAAAAGGTATGGGGGCCATGTTTAGTCTAGCCTATGGTTCAATGAGTAAATAGCGAGAAAAACATTATAAGTCAATTCTAAAGCAAACATAGTATTGTCCAATAATGATTTGTTTCACGATATGTGAACCAAGTCATGTAATAGGAAATGAAATATATATATATATATATTAATTAGAAGGAGTGGGTTTGTGTCTGTCTAACGCTGGAACGATTCTATGTAAGACAATTGCCCTTTTTTTAGTTAGTATTGAATAGTGTAAAGGGGGGCGTAATTTAGTATAATTGAAAATGTATAGAATGGTAATTAGAAGGTGACAGTAGAAAATAGCATTTAAATCTTGATATATATATATATATATATATATATATATATATATATATATATATATATATAATTTATTTAGATACTGTATATTACATATTTCAGCAATGTACCGCGGTTTCATCCAAAGGGGCAGCTTTAGACATCTTTAGTAAATCGCCGTGACTAGTGGAATCATCGGCAAGCTGAAACGATTGTAGCCACGCCCGACAGGGAATCGATGTTTCCACTAGGCACGGAGATTTAATAAAGATGTCTAAATTTACCCTTTTGGATGACACCGCGGTACATTGCTGAAATATGTAATATACAGTATCTAAATAAATTATATTAGCTCTCTTATATGATCGAGCACTTTATTGATTTCTTTTCATATACAACCTGACACTCTCTCTCTCTCTCTCTCTATATATATATATATATATGTATGTGTATATATATATATATATATATATATATATATATATATATATATATATATATATATATATATATATGTATGTATATATATATATATATATGTATGTATATATATATATATATATATATATATATATATATACATATATATATATATCGTTTTGGGTTGATTATAGTATCACTTTTGTTATGATACTATCCTCGAGGTATTAGCCCTTCATTTTGGAGGAATAGGAGTAGTGTAGTATCTATTCGTTCTTATATCATACACACTTCTGAGGCATTACCTCTTTATCTATAGAAGGGTTGCCTCGTAGACTATTTTTTCATTCAACGGATTAGCAATAGTGCAAACACGCATTTGTAATCGTTTCTCGGTTTTTGAGTGTCCAATCTAATCTTACTGCATTTGTATAGTTATTCGCAAATATATTATTGTACGATATTTTACTGAGGTTATACTCTGATCTGTTTCTACTATATAACGGTATTAGATAACACCCATCGAATCAGTATTTCGTATTAAATATATAATTTATTTCTTGAGTTACCCGTTTTCAGTCTCTTTCTCGTTTGGCTCTTTCCCTGTCTACTCTAAAAGATTATTTACTCATTTATAAAATATTGATTAATAATCAAGATTTGATATATGTTTTTCATAAGCCGTGGCTTGATTATTATTTTTATGATTTTATTATTATCTTACTTTTACTGCTTACCCCAGTTTACTATAGAAATTTAAACTGATGTACTATCTTTGAATGTTAGTGTATTATCAGTATTTTATGATACCTCCATTCTGTGAGGAAATTATTGGAAATGAGAAAGG
>OY744529.1:118225953-118245953 GCA_963556195.1 Sepiola atlantica
ATATTCGGATTCATGTAAAAATTATCAAACGTTACTAAATTAGGCAATTGTTTAATATTATAACATAACACAGTTCGTCTGAAAATATATTACTTAGTGCTATCGATGCTCTTACTGACCACAATCCATGCTCTTTTTTTAGTTTGTTCTTATCGACGTGCACTTAGTTTATCCTGTTTCTAGACATCCTTTCTCTCCTCACATTCGACACTCTCCATCCTCTCCACTGGCGCCTACATCAAGATCTCTCTTTGTTTCGTAAAACATCGATTTTTGTCTTAAATGCCAATGCCAACTTTTATTTTGCATGCGTCCTCGCCTCTATATTATAGGCTTTGTTCTTCGCTCGTCCTGATCTTCGGTCTTTCACGGTCTCAAAAATTATCACACGCTAAATTGAAACATCTGTATGACCCGCTTTTTGTATCGGTCATCTTTCGCGCTTAACTTTGAAAAACATTTCTCTCGGTCAGTCTTAAGTTAAAAAGGTCATTGCCGGTGGTCTGTCATGCTTAACTTGTTTCGTCTTATTGTCATGCTAAAGTTTCCTACCCGACATTATCTTGTATCTCTACAAAGCAAACATCCGCCTGTGCATGGAGTATTCTTGCCACATTAGCGAAGTGCATCATCCACTAGTTTCTCCCTCCTTGACAATGTCCCAAAAAGAGTCGCCAACGTAATAGGTATCTCACTATCCACCAAGCTCCAGCCCCTGTCCCATCGCCGCAATGTTGCATTCTTGTGCTTGTTTTACAAATATTTCAATGGAGTGTGCTCCGAAAAACTGGCTGCTCTGGTGCCGCCCTCGACGTAAATACACTAGACCAACTCGACAATCAGCTAAATCCTATCCATACCCCGTGGAGGTTGCCAGATGCCGGAGAGCCTTCTATTTCAATAGTTCTTTTCCCTCGTGCTGCCGGCCCTTGGAACTCCATCACTGATTCCTGTTTCTCCGACTGTACTAATATACAGAGGTTTAAAACTAATGTAAACATACATCTCGCTGCACAGGCCCCAACTTAGGATTACACCCAAAACCTGCACCCTAATTATCCGTAGCTCTACAGGGGCGAATGCTTTGTTTGGGATGAAATATGTTTTAAAAAACCTATGTTCGTTGTCCTGTTTCTAATTTAGTTTTTAATAGCATATTCGTTAGTGTTATAATGCTAAAGTTTGAAACAACATTCCCATCGCAAAACGCGCTAATCGAATGGTCTCATCTTCAGAATATCCGTTCCTGCTTTTATTCTTTCAATTTAAAAAAATTTATTTTCGTCTTTTCATAAGCATATCTTAGTTACAATCTTGTCATATGGAAAGATCGATCTCCAATATCCAGCTAATATCTCTCCTCATATTAATCTCTCGATTGATTTATCTCAGTCTGTAAGCGCCTATTTATAACAATCGCCCTAGGTATGCAGTCGGTTAACAACGCACTCACCGATCTGAATTCGCTCGTTTCCCGCCAAAATCATACGCAACCATTATAAATCAATTCATCCGAAAGCTTCGATGTGTTTCTCCTTTGATTATTGGCATGTCTCAGCGAAATTTAAACATGTCACCCATAAACGTTTCCATAACAAATTTTAAACATCACATGTAGTTACAGAGGCGTTGTGCGCTATCATGAATCATAATTAATCGTATTATAATGAAGGTATTGTGTCTGTCTTTAACTTAAGTTAAATCACATTAGTCAAACATTAGAAGGATCATTTTCATCATAAACAACGCACATGAATGCTGCACATTTCGAACTAATAAAATAAGCTTGAATGGATCAGATTAATTAGATTAATTCTCTAAACAGAACAGTTTAGAACTACGTTAAGACCCCTTATGGTGATAACACTCCAGATACAATGATACTAAACTTCATGTATAGCAGTCTTATTATTTTTTAAAATCAATTACATGATCTTGTTTCTATATTAAAAAAACCCTCTAATATTGTACGTTTAAGCATAAGATGTATTAAGAAGATATAAAAATTCAAGGCACTTGCTTAATTAGTTTATCAGTACGATGAATCACATCCAATGCACGTCTGAAATATTTGATTTTTACAAATAGTATGTATTCTCATTATCGCTTCACTAGTCTCCTGATAATATCTGCCCAAGCTCAAGGTTTGATGACCAATGCTTTTAAGAAGATGAGCGGTCTTACCGACGACAAACAGGTCAGACTCTGCCACACGGAAGTAGTGAGTGTGAACCACCTGGTGACCAATAGAAAGGTTGTGCTCGGAGATGGCTACTATATAATGCGACAGGATGAATTGTGCCAATATTTCTACAGGACCATCTGTAGAAAGTTGAATATGCAATGTAACAGCAAGTCATGGGATCATATAACGGAACATAACAGTTGGAAATAAGTCATACAACATCAACTATGACTATGTAATACGTACAGCGACATACATATACAAAAGGAAATGAAACCTGAAAAACAGAAGTTGCACACGTAGTTGAAATCAGTGCCCTTAATGATGCTGGTTAAAACAGAAATCATAGGGAGAAGATTACAAAATACCAAGGTCTTATGCAGACATACACAACTGGAATCTTAAGAAGAACTACATCAGTCGTGTAATTATAGTAGCAACAGGTTCATCAAAAAATAATTTGAAAAACAACATAACGAATATACCCGGTGAACCAAGTACAAGAGAGATAAACACTTGGGGTTAAAGAGATGCTATACATTTTTGAATATATCTCGATTGGATAATAATTTAATGACTATGAATAAAATGTAATACAAATTTAAAATATTTGATTTTTTAAATGGGAACTAGTTCCTATATGATGATTGCTAAGCTCTTTAAAAAAAACTAAACAAGTGAAATTTTTAGAATATTTATTTAATGAATTCTAATACATAATTTTTGTAAAGTTCCCAATAATCTACAAATAACTGATTTTCTACGAGGAATTACAACCGTCTGTTTCCCTGTTTGTATGCATCTAAATGACCTTAAATATAGTCCACGTTACAGACCATCACGCCTAGCAGTTATGTTCCAACATTTATTACGATCGGTATATTAGTTTATGAGCAAATCTTCTAGAAATATATAAACATATGCATGTGACCGAATGTATATGAATGGAGCTGTTAGAGTGAATATATTGAAATTTAAATTAGAGTCAATGATATATTAGATTTGTTTTCTTTCACGCACACACACACACACACACACACACACATATATATATATATATATATATATATATATATATATATATATATATATATATATATTTCTAATCTTTCCGTTTTTGCTGGAGATTGATGCTAGACATTAAGCGGCTATTTCAGACCCTCAAGCCATGAGATCATTCATTTTTAAGATTCTAACCGTCCCTTTAAGTGCAATTGTGTTTATTTCTCTTGTACTCGGTTCACCGGGTATACTCGCCAGATAGCTATTGAAACACACACACACACACACATATATATATATATATATATATATATATATATATATGTGTGTGTGTGTGTGTGTGTGCATGTGTGTGTGTGTGGCCGTGTGTGTATTGAAAGTTTGGTTCCCCAGTTTTTTCATGTTTTATCCGATATATGTATGTATAATGGTGTGTATATATATATATATATATATATATATATATATATATATATATATATATATATATATGCCCGTATGGATGTGTGTATGTTTAATAACTCGAACGCAAGCATATCGGTTATTTGTAGTAACTACAGTGAGCTGAAGGCGGTTTTTCCACACAAAGGCAGAACATAATTTCATAAAACTAAAACTAAAACATTTTTTCCCGTTTGTTCTTTTTATGGTAGACGTGTATAAACATTACATATCACGAACATTGTTTCAAAAACGTCGTTTGTAATGTTTGGCGAAGTTTTTAGCACGCGAACAAATGTCACTTTGTGCAACAATGAACTTGGTTCGTTCGTGTTCAATTATTTTACGGAATTAGTGTAATACCTGTCTATAACAGGGAAATTGTAAAACTGTATCACATCCGCTTCTAATTACAGCACACTTATTTACCGCCAAAAATAAGCCAAATATATATATACACACACACACATACATATATATATATATATATATATATATATATATATATATATATATATAATCCAGGTGAAACATCCACAGGGTAGTAATCGAAAGAATTTCAAACGGGTTTATAAAAAAGTGCTCAATATATGATTATTTTTATTTACACAGACATGTACAAAATTTGCGACACTGGCATGTCGATGTTATCGATCAACAGCTATTATGAAGATCTCATCAGGCAGAGTTAGACTCCAATCTTAACGTAAGCTCATATTTGGAAAGAACATATTTGGAAAGAACCCAAATAACACTCTCTTGACAGGGGTTATCATACGAGGAATACTGCACCCTGTTTTCGTGATGTTAGCTCAAGTAACAGCACTTAGAATTCGAATTACACATTTTTATGTCAGTCGACCATGTTTCGCCAATCAGATAGAACATACATATTTTTACATTTTATACATACAGACTATTTCCAAGTAATGTACTTGTGTTTATAACTTTTGTTATGTTCTCTTAAACCATCCTGAGGAAGTATTTTCTTGATGAAGACGAAACGTTGATGACTTTACTGATAATTTAGTTTCTCATTCTTTCATTCTCACACACACACACACACACACAAACACACACACACACACACACCCACAAACACACCCACACCCCCCCACACACACACATATATATATATATATATATATATATGTATATATATATATATATATATGTGTGTGTGTGTATATATATATATATATATATATATGTGTGTGTATATATATATATATATATATATATATAAATATATATATATTAGATAGACTGCTACAACCGGCTAAACAAAATTTTGATATGAATAAATTTGATGAATTATATTAAAATACATAATACTTGTTTTTAAATATATATATATATATATATATATATATATATATATATACATATATATATATATATATATATATATATATAATATATATCTATATATATTAAAGAGTAAAGCGGCATATCAAACGTGTGTTATTGAAACTAATAGATTAAAGACGTCCGTTCTCCTCACTGATTTTAACAGCTGAATAGTTTCTGAGTGCTGAAGCAAACCTACATAACTAGGTATTACTGAACAACTTTATATGCGTTGAAAGGAAGGCTGAAGGTGATAACGTTCGTACCAACATGTAATTGTATTAGCATATTATTATATAGATTATGCTTATATATATATATATATATATATATATATATATATATATATATATATATATATATTAAATAAAACGTGTTTACTAAAAGACATATAACCCTCTGTGTGTACGGTGTTCTGTTACTGGTTTTGATCTTTAGAATCTGTTTTGATGTTATCCATATTGTCCTTATTTCATTCTATTACAGTATTTCTTTCATCTTTTATAATATATGTATTTTTATTACATAGATAGGAAACCATGTTCAATACTTTGTAGATAATTAACGTTTTCAAACTTCCGAAAATTGACGAGAACATAAAAGACAACACTAATAATCCATCAGTTAACAAAATTGTTTTCCTGACTGTAAATCGTTTTCTTTTGATTGTTCCACACTCATGATTAGCTGTCAATGGGAGTAACATCAAACAGCTTGATTCACTGAAGTATAACGACATATTGGAATATAACTGCTAGTTCGATAAAGCCCTTTAATAAATGAAAGCATTACATGAATTTACTTAGAGATGTGTAGATGCATAGAAGAGTAAGAATACACATTTAAACATACTGACAGTAAAATTAACAAAAACATAGAACATTAACTTTCAATAAACGTAAAGGCTACTTTTAGTTATTTTAGAATTTTCATGAAATGACTCCTAACTCGTTCTGGCTAAATACACTTTTCATATCATCACACATTGGATCGACAAACTCTTACGCCATTTCCTCTACCATGTTCATGAATTAATACGAACATATAACCGGGTTCGGGTTCTTGTTAGAGTTAATTTATTAACATTTTGAAATTACCCCAATTATCTTTTACATTATTATACAATTCATAATCAATATTAAAAGTTAATGTCAAATGGTTTGTTGAGTTTAATGTCATAATTTCTTAATGCATATTCTGTATCTTCTATCAATTTTCTTTGTAAGTTAAAAATCAGTAAAGTGAACAATTTATAATAATTCAAAAGAAAGCATATATTTTAAGACATCATGTATAAATGTTTATATACACCTATATATATATATATATATATATATATATATGATCATTTTTATTTACACAGACATGTACAAAATCTGCTACACTGGCATGTCGATGTTATCGATCAACATATACTATAAACTGAGATCTGATCAGACAGAGTTAGAATCCGATCTTAACCTCAGATCATATTTGGTTCTCTCCAAATATGATTTGAGGTTAAAATCGAATTCTAACTCTCCCTGATGAGATCTCAGTTTATAGTAACTGTTGATCAATAACATCGACATGCCAGTGGCGCAGATTTGGACATGTCTGTGTAAATAAAAAATATGATACATATAAAGCTCTATTTTGATATTGAGCACTTTTTATAAACCCGGTTAAAATTCTCTGGATTACCACCCTGTGGATATTTTTTACCTGGATTATTACCATTATATATATATATATATATATATATATATATATATATATATATATATATATATATATATACATAAAATATATATAAAGGCAGTTTAATATTTTATGTTTCCAATCATATAACGTTGCATTAAAAATTGAAAGCTGTGTATTTATATAATAAAACTAGATTATTCATGTTCACCAGTATTTGATGAAATAACGTAGTAACACAATGCTAAACTAAACCAGAAATGTAATCATATATTGCTTACTAATCTATCAGAATAACAAGTACATCAAGCAGATAAGTATGTGTTTTGATTTAATTTCAATGAAATGAAGAGAATATAACTTATTTCATTTTATAATGGTACCTCTATCACTGTTGTTACAGGATTATTCAACAATAACATTCAATACATTATTAAATGTTGATAACTTTATTTCATGAATGAAACACAAAGCACATACTCGATGCTGTTAAAAGTATTTTCTTCATCTTAAAAATAATAAAGATTTTTATTTCCGAACATTTCAAAAAAAAAAATAATGAAGAATTAAAACTTCGACTTAAACACTAACATTTTTTAAAACTCGACGTTTTATTTTCTACAATAATTGTTAATGACATACATACCATTACTATTTTCGACTGTTATAAGCATGTCCTTGTGGCATTTTACATTAATGTTGTCATCATAAAACAGACATAAGTTCCGTCCCCTATTTCGATAGCAGGGGTACATTTGGATGTACTTATTGTTCTGCCTTGTAATATATAATATTCACATCGTTGAGCATAACCCTTAACCTTACCCTAACCCAACTCGTTGAGCATAACCCTAACCCTAACCCTAACCCAACTCGTTGAGCATAACCCTAAACCTTACTCTAACATAACTCGTTGAGCATAACCCTAACCCTAACCCTAACCCAACTCGTTGAGCATAACCCTTAACCTTACCCTAACCCAATTCGTTGAGCATAACCCTTAACCTTACCATAACCCAACTCGTTGAGCATAACCCTTAACCTTACCCTAACCCAACTCGTTGAGCATAACCCTTAACCTTACCATAACCCAACTCGTTGAGCATAACCCTTAACCTTACCATAACCCAACTCGTTGAGCATAACCCTTAACCTTACCATAACCCAACTCGTTGAGCATAACCCTTAACCTTACCCTAACCCAACTCGTTGAGCATAACCCTTAACCTTACCATAACCCAACTCGTTGAGCATAACCCTTAACCTTACCATAACCACACTCGTTGAGCATAACCCTTAACCTTACCATAACCCAACTCGTTGAGCATAACCCTAACCCTAACCCTAACCCAACTCGTTGAGCATAACCCTTAACCTTACCCTAACCCAACTCGTTGAGCATAACCCTTAACCTTACCATAACCCAACTCGTTGAGCATAACCCTTAACCCTTACCCTAACCCAACTCGTTGAGCATAACCCTTAACCTTACCATAACCCAACTCGTTGAGCATAACCCTTAACCTTACACTAACCCAACTCGTTGAGCATAACCCTTAACCTTACCATAACCCAACTCGTTGAGCATAACCCTTAACCTTACCCTAACCCAACTCGTTGAGCATAACCCTAACCCTAACCCTAACCCAACTCGTTGAGCATAACCCTAACCCTAACCCTAACCCTAACCCTAACCCTAACCCAACTCGTTGAGCATAACGTTCTGTTTATGAAAGGTAAACGAGGATTATTTACTTTACAAATGCCAATTATATATTTTTCTATAAATTTTGAAATATCAAAGTCTGGTAAAGTGTATATAGGAGTTTATTAAGAAATTAATAATATAACATATACATTCTCCTTTACCTTAAACTGAAGATGTAACTGAGAAGTCTCTGCCATTATTGTTAAGCCTTCATTATTGTCATACTAATAGTTAACATATTACCAAGGTTAAAGGTTTGACTTTTGAATTATTAAACAGCACGATAAAAGGATTTGTAACCATGTTTTTTTTTATGGAAATCGCTCCAGAAAAGACATGAAGCCACTTGATGTCATGAGATAACAAGGACAAATATGATTATTGCAAAGACAGGAGAGTCCTATTGCCCTGGCTCTGAAAATACAAATGTTATCTTTAGGGGGAAACAGTCAGCAAGAATGGAGTTCCACAAGCATAGGGTTCTTGGAAATAAGCTACTGGAATAGGATTCTGTATTACAATGAAGTATCAAAAGAGCGAATTAATTGAGACCACTAGACTAACGAGTCAAACGAACCGGAAAACATAGGGGAATACATAACATAATTCTGAAGAAGATATGCCATGATAGTATTTATAGAAAGGATTGAGACTAGTACCATCACGTCTGTAAGAGAGAGGGTGCAGAGAAGAAGAAAGGGTAGGGCCAATGAATTTACAGATTCGTTTCTGCACCTTTTCAAGAACCGTCAAATTGAACAGAAATTCACCAGCCACAAATATGACAGCAATACTCCATACCTGGTCTCTTTCATTCACAGGGCAATTCGACATATATTGGTACATTTAACTTGAAAATGACCATGTTCTTATGTGTAAGTAAATATTTCCGCGGTCACCTGTTCAACGGGGTAGAATTTCTCGGAAATATTCTTTTAATTATAGTTCAGTTTGATTTCAAGTGGAAATAGGAAGAAAAACAAAAGTTTATATTGGTATTGTGCAATGTGTTTTTCTACTCTATTTCTAGAATATCTTAAAATAATGCATAGAGTATGATGTAATAGATTAGCAGTAAGGTACTATTCACAACATTCAAAATAAAACGAAGAAACTATGATAAAAGTTATCATATGTAATGTGAATGTTCTTATGTAAATATCATCAGAATATATTCACGTTGCTTGATTTGCACGAAGAAAAAAGATTAATGGAATAGAATAAGTTGGAAAATAGAAAGCAATTGCCATGGAGATTTAAGTCGTTCATATAAATAAGTCTATTTTAATATGAAATAAAACAGCTTTACTCATTTTAGTGTATGTGGCGTATGCTAGAAAACAATATTACAAAACCTACTCAGCTAATTTAAAGCAGTCAATTAGGAAAGAAATAATCGGATCAAAATAAGACTGAATTCGTAAATTACTCTTGTATTAAAAGAACATTTCTTTTTTATTCAACTTTTTTAAGAACAGTACATGTAAAAATTGTAAATGCTATTAACAGTGTTTTACTTTACAGGAACTAAATGCGAAGTTTATTAAACTTGTAAATAATTTTAAAACGACTGTTAAATAACCATTATTTAATTATTTCATTCTTTCAATTCGTTTCATGTTTCTTTACTTTCTCTCTGCTTTTCTTTCGTTCTTTATTTCATGCATTCTTTCTTCTTTTGGTTCTTTGTGTTAAATTGATATATATTTCTGATCTATTTTACTGTTTACTTCATTCTAGTTTACTTCCTTTGTTTGAATCCTTATCTATTTTGTGTTGGTGCAATACTGTTATCCTTACGTGTTCATCTGTCTTTCTCCTAGGTTATTTCTTTGTATTCTAACTATTGTCTATCTTTCTTTCTTTGGTGTTTTTTCTTGTGAAACTCTTAAATTTCGACTATCGTTATTTCCCTTATTTTTCCGTTTTACCTTTTGTATTATTAATTTGTCCAGTATATTTTATTTGTCTCTTATTCGTACTTTCCTTGGGTTCCTATCTTTCGTCCTGTTTCTTTTTCTAATTTTATCATTATTTTTGTTTGACTTATTTCCTAACTGTGTTCATTTGTGTTTATCTTTCTCACTATATTTGTGTGTTTTACTTGTTTCTTACTCACTTATCTATTGATCTACTCACGTTTTTACAGCATTCCCTTATTCCCGTATTTCATTTTTCTTCGTCTGTTTCATCTCACCGTCAAAAAACAAAATTACACTTTTATACGCAACCATAAAACTTGTGAATTTGACCGAGTTCACAGGTGACATCGACGACAGTAAATTCCACTGACGTCATCTTAACAACGTATTTTAATCTAACCGTCAAACCCAACACTTTCCCACCCTTAACCACGCTTCCAGACTAGCTTATCAAGTTACAGAAACATTACCACCTTTCAATGTCAAATCAGATATTTTCGCACTAATTACATATTGTAACATTGCGAAAATATCGGTTTACACTTCTGCTTTTAATTTTAACTTGTGTGTTTTACTTTTAATTCCGCTTTTTCTTTGGGCTTTTAAATGGGGTTTTGGGAACTTTATGTTTTTTATTTGTTCGTTTTTCATTATTGTAATTTCGCTGTTTTTCTTGATTAGATAATAATCTCGTCTTATTTCATTTGCTGTTTTGATTTGTACTTTATTTGATGACGTCATTCTTCTTCTTCTTTATGTTTTCCTTTTCATCCAACCGTCCCCTCGTGATTTCACTGTTTACTTTCGTCTCTATTAAGATTTCGTGTTTCGTTTCACTAAGTTGTTCAATTCAATAATCTTTCATTTCATCGATTCTTCCTTTTCTTTCTTCTGTCTTCATTTTAATTTGCTCACTTATTTAGTTTCATTTATTTTTAAAAAAAAAATTTCGATTTACAATTTTTCTTAAATATTCTTGAGTTTTCTATCATTCCAGAAGGGCTCACTGCCGCGCCGATTTCCGGTTGATCTTGCAGTAAATGTCAAGTACGGATGATCAGATATTATTAAAAAAAACTTTCTTAAACAGAAAATTTTAAATTGTATTTTTGTTATTATAAAATAAAATGTAAGCAAAACAAATTATATGTTATTTTTTATGAAAATATTACAAATAATTAATAAAAAATCGTTTTTATGATTCAAAGATTGTGAAATCTCTTCTTTTTATTGATATAAATAAAGTGTGTCAATGTCTTGTATTTTATGAAACAACAACATGATATGTGTGTTTAATTTTTTTATGATTATATAATAAAATAGCTTAGTAAAATGATATTTATTTTTAAAGCAAATTGTAAGTAACAAAAATAAATAAGCAACAATTGTTTGACACGATTGTTTTGTGAAATGGCAACATAATTAGAAGCCTTTAAAATGAATAGTAAAAGCGTATAGAATAAAGAATAAAATAATTTAATTTTATTCGGCGCTGAAATTTCCTAAATCATCTTTTTGTATTTATTTCAAACACTTACATTATTAATAAAATGTATTCTTGAAGTATCAACTGAATATGAATTTTTTTTTAAAGTTATCATTTTAATCATCCGTACTTGAAATTTGCTCCAGGATAAACCGGAAGTTAGCGCGGCAGTGAATCCTGCTGGAATGACATTTTCTTCAGCTTTGATTTTTAATTGTTGTACAATTAAACACTTTCACCGTTAGTAAAGATAGCCGTTATAATCTGAATAACCACGGGACAAATGTGCGTGCTGGTGATGACTCAAAATTGTTAAATAGACCCCATTAAATTTATAGATAATGATAATGTACCCTTTGTTTATTCATACGAATTTACTTAAACTAAACATATTTTGTATGACTCTTATTTGATGCTTTATTTGAACTAATTTGGAATATCATAGGTAAGGGAAAGTTAATAGAAATATTGTAAATACCTAAAATTATTTCAAAAATCTATGCTCCAAATATAGTTTTCATAATAACACGATATTAATCATGAAGGTCTTAATGCATCACAGGAGATATACAGGGTGGGCAAAAATAAGGGTCCTATTTTTAAAAATTCATAACTTTTTTTATTTATTGATTTAAAAAAAAATTTTTTTAGAATAAGTAAAGGACCCCTTCCGAAGCAAGCATGAGCCGTATTAACCCTAAGGAACGTACCATCATTTAGAAAACATTATTTTTGCTTAAAAAACTCAAAACAGTGAAAAAACAATACTTTAGTTTTTGTAAGTTTTAAGAAGTGTTTTTCGGCTAAAATTTGTTTTGTTTATTTCAAAAAATCTCGGAAGGGTCAGTCTACACACACATAAAGTTTGGTGAGTTTAACTTTTATTTTGTGGAAGTTAATCAAATTCAAGTTATTCAAATTTAAAGATAGGACCCTTATTTTGGCCCACCCTGTACTAATACATTGAATACAGTCACTTACATTACGAATGATACAACTAATAGGGAAGAAAGACATATACACACATAATGGTTACTGGAAAATTGAAGAAACATATTATCGTCCTTGATATAAAGAAAGATATCAACGAAACTATCTGGTAAAACCTGATGGGAGCACATAAAGAGTGCAATATTTAATTTATTTATTTATTCATTTATTATCATTATTATTTTATTATTTATTTATTTATTTATTTTTATTTAATAGTTGTATGTAAATTGTATATGTGGTTGGATTACAATCAAATTATCAAACACATATAAAATTAACATACAAATATTAAATACAAATAAATAAATAAATGAATGAATAATAACATCATAATAATAATAAATAAATAAATTAATTAAATATCAAAAAATTTTTTTTTACAAAAACCTATATAAAAATATGAAAACAAGATGAAAATAAAGAATATATAAATAAACAAATAAACAAGCAATACTACATACATATATGCACACGTATATATATGTGTGTATGTATGTATACATATATATATGTATATATATGTATGTATGTATGTGTGTATATATATACATATATATATATATATTATATATATAACTAATAATTTATTACACAGACTTCCACCGACCGAATCTATAAATTAATTCGCATAACAAACAGAGTTACTTCCCCTATATCCTATAGTAAATACATCTCACGTTAATTCGATAAACTAATTTGATGAAACTCACAATTAATGTTACTTCTTGAATATATGATAATCAATGAATTTAATTCATTTATTTATTTATTTATTTATTATTATTATTATTTTATTATTTATTTATTTATTAATTTTTATTAAGTAGTTGTATGTTAATTGTATATGTGTCTGGATACAAATCAATTAATTAAACAGATAAAATTAACATACACATATTAAATAAAAATAAATGAATAATAACATAATAATAAATAAATAAATAAATTGAATATTTAAAAAAATATTATACAAAAACCTATATAAATAAAAATATGAAAACAAGATGAAAATAAAAATATATAAATAAATAAATAAACAAGCAATAATAAGTACACATATGCACATGTATATATATATATGTGTATGTATGTATACATATATATGTATATATATGTATATATGTATGTATGTATATATATATATATATATATATATATATATAATAATTTTTACACATACTTCCACCGACCGAATCTATAAATTAGATCGCATAACAAACAGAGTTACTTCCCCTATATCCTATTGTAAATACATCTCACGTTAATTTGATAAACTAATTGGACTAAACTTACAATTAATATTAGTTCTTGAATATATGATAATCAATAAATTTAATTTAAAAATTCTAGAATATTAAAAATGAGATATTAATTACTTTACTTTATATTAAAATTCCTAAAATACGAATGAAAAAAAAATACGAAGAAAAAACACACTGAAAATAAAAAGTAAATAATTAAAATATGAATTTAATTTTAAAATATATATATATATATATATAATTAAAACTAACAGTTTATCGATCACCATAGACTTATCCAATATTACACACATATTTTTGAACATCACATTTATATACATAACATAACTTTAACACATATTTTATTTCCATTCTCTGCGGGACTGGTTTTGCTGCTGTTCTGTCTTTTGACAGCCATTTTGTTTTGTCAGACTCTCTGCACAGTCGGAGCGATTACTTCTGATATTAATTATTTTTGACAAAGGGAGGTTTCTTTTCCCGAAATATTTAATAAGAGATGTTATAATCATCCGGACATCACACAAATAGCAAACATCACACTTGCTGTTATGTAAGATTTTAAGAAAAAATAAATAATAAGTCATATTTCGTATTCGATTTATTATTTTTGTTTCTTCCAGCTTACATATTACCCGGAATTTGCATTGCCCACATCCCTTAAAAAACATACTACTACTATTCCCAACAATGCTTCAAGCAAACTACCATTCTCTATTATATATATATATATATATATATATATATATATATATATATATATATATATATATATATATACACTATGCAATATACATATATTTATATACATTCACTATGAGATAATTAAATAACGAGAAGTAATACTACAGCATAAATGCGAGATTCAAACTCATTTACTGCCCTTCTGTTCATTGTATCGCCCGCTGATTTGGCCTTTATAAAGTTAAATATTTCCAATTTTCCATGCTAGTTGACGTCGGTTTAGTAGAAAGATACCCGATTACGAATCAGTGGCGACTTAGATATAGGGTTCGAGCCCTCCGCTTGACGTGAATTCACACTTTTGCACTGATGATTACGTAAGCATGACACCTCAATGTATGTAGCTAATAATACTTTATATTTCCTTTTAAAAAATCTTATATATATATATATATATATATATATATATATATATATATATATATATATATATATACATATATATATTTGCGCGTGCGCCTGCGTGTGTGTTTGATTGTATTTAACCTAAAATAATCAGATCATCTGCATTTTCACGAAAGGCTTCTACCCCGTGTTTTGCATGAAAGTAAATTCAACTAAACATAAACAGTGTTTGGTGTATCTACGCCTATAATCTATTGATCGATTTATTAGTTTAATATTGAATCCTGTGAATACATATATATATACACATAAAAGCATGTATAACTGTATTAAAATAGAGATATACATTTCTTAACGGGCGTATGCATCACTTATCATTAATTTACAAAAGGTTGAACTACTTGACAAGTCATTGTTGGATTTTTATGAAATTCTCTAGGAAATCCCGATTTCTGCCAATATTCTTGTATATACCGAAACCAGGACGGATCTACATTTCATAATTATGTTAATATTTTCATGATGAAGTATTCGAAGCATTTTTCTCGTCACAGTGCATGTAATGCCTCGAAAATAAACTCCTGTTATTTCATTGGAAAAGTTGAGAAAACACACAGCCGACGTCTTCACCCCAACTGCTTAATATTCATAGGGTTGAATTAATATATTTTGCAAATTTCAAGAACTCATACATTGTCAATAAGTAATATGCACGGTGGCTGTATCAAAGATAGTCAACAATATATAATAGACTTCAGTGCTAAATGGTTTTGTTTGCACAGTGTGTGCCCTCAGTCTCATATTTCTCGAACCCAATAAGACAGTGACGCAGGAGAAGGAAGAAAACAGCACGAAAAAATGAGCCGTTGAAGCCTGAAGCAAATTTATACACGCGTTTGACCTCAACTTCAGAATCACATCAAACAAACAAACAAGAAAGTTCAAGCACTCGACAGAAACTAAAAATATACGCCAATAACGAACGTAGCTTGCTCGGAAAAAATATATCCGAAAAGTCCGTTGTTTACCTATAGTTTTCGTCCAAATTTATTATAAAACTTTTAAAAATCAAATTTGAAAAAAAGTGAACAATATATCACTGATATTCCATCGAGAGATCGATCATGTAATGGCTTGCTGACCATAGTATACATTTTGTACTCATATGATCGAAACACGCCATCTGATTTTTAGAAAAACAAAGACATAGGAATAATTCCGAAACACCATTAATGATTATATTTCTATCAATAAACATTAATTAAAACTATGTAACATTTCCTTTTATATTTAATGTATTCTTACATACGTAGTATTTGGTGCTTATGCTGATTAGTGGACCATTAAAAAATTTTAAGAAATTATTTTTTATAAAAACAATATTATATACTTATTCAGTGTTATCTTCTTACTCACTGTGCAAAAAAGTAGAAAAAATATCCGCTAAAACTTTAATTACAAGTATTTTTCCATTGTGCGTATCGTACCAGCGACTCGTTCACAGAGAAGCCATGTTATTTTTATTATGATTTCGCAAGTTGATTATCTCCCCTGCGAAATCTTCTTTCTTTAGAAACAAACTGAAGTCTCTGTGAACAAATCGCTGTTACGATACGCAGAATGGAAAAATACTTTTAATTAAAGTTCTAGTGGATAAATTTTTCTACTTTATTGTACAGTGAGTAAGATTATAATGCTTAATAAGTATATATTATTTTTTTTTTATTTAAATAATCTTTTACTGTAGCCGCTCATCTGCATAAGCACCTAGTATTTTTGTCCATTTAAGTGGCAGTTTCCAGTTCTTGTATGCAACACATTAGAGATATTCTGAAGTAGAACTACTATATTGTTAGAGTAATAAAACATTACTCCTAACAAGATTATAAAACATGCTACCTAATTAATCAAATGTTAGTTACCTGAAATTAAAATGCCATGTTTTAATATTCAACCCCATGCTTGATTCACCAGACTTTAACATGAGAAAGTCGGTTCAATCTGGTGTATGCGATCATGGTCATACGAATTCCTTTGAAATTCCGTGAATCATTAATATAGCAATTCTAAGAAAATAATAAGGATGACATAAGGACGGATAACCTATTTTTTTGTAGTGACAAACTCATCTATAATTTTGGCTCAGTAACCTTGAATGTACGTTGCACTTTTATTAAATGTTATTCCATATATATCGTGTGTAATTCCGACTTAAATTTGTATATATAGAGAGCAAAACGCCTATATATATTGAGATAGATAGATAGATAGATATTTTGATTAATGCTATACATAATTAACATTACATAAAATAAATAAATATATATATATATATATATGCATGTATGTATATATATATTTATATATATATATATATATATATATATATATATATATATATGTGTGTGAGGTTGTATATGAAAAGAAATCAAATAAAGTGCTCGATCATATAAGAGAGCTAATATAATGTATTTAGATACTGTATATTACATATTTCAGCAATGTACAACGGTTTCATCCAAAAGGGCAGATTTTTTTTGTTTTTTTTGTTTTTGTTTTTCAACACTACTGGTTAAAAACGTGACATATCAACGAAACACCGCTTCCCATTAAGATCTAAAGACAAGCTATATAGCCGCTCCTTTCGTATTTTTTCAGACCAGATATAAAAAGAACAGAAAATACGAAACAGCGATTCAATAAATAAAAATAATAAAATAAATTAATAAAAAAATGAACATACATGTTAAGTCGATAAAAACATATTTGAATCACCTCTTTCAGCTCCATATCGAACAATTAATCCGATACATAACTTTATTCCAAAAACGACAACGAAAAAGCACACTAGTTTCACAGGCACAAAGGGTAAACTATGCAGCCACCCCTTTCGTATTTTTTCAGGTATAATAAAAACATTACAAAAGAACAGATAATTAAATAAATAAATAAATAAAACTTGCTAACAGATAAATAAATAATAAATAAAACGTCCTAAAAAATTAAGCCCCCCCCCCTTGAGCCCTAGTTAATCGCTTCCCACACCGGGATTTTTTTCGGGGACACCCTCAGAGATGCACCGTTTTTCTGTCATTGTTGACGCCATTCCCTGTCAGGCGTGCCTACAATCCTTTCAGCATGCCGATGATTCCACTGGGCACGAAGATTTACTAAAGATGTTTAAATCTTCCCTTTTGAATGAAACCGCGGTACGTTGCTGAAATATGTAATATACAGTATCTAAATAAATTATATATATATATGTATATATATGCGTATAGATATATATATATATATATATATATATATATATATATATATATATATATATATATATATATATATATGTATATATATATATATATTGTTAAATATAAGAGACAACTTATGTGTTGATATCCTTTCGTAGATCCTTTCAATAGTCGGAATTACCATCTTAGTAATTGGGATGCGAATTAAAACTATTAAGAATTAACTTCAATAGAAGCAATCATATACTAAAATGTCTATAATGCTAACTATAGTTTCGTACTTATTATATAATTCCTGCTAATACCATCTATATTACGAACACATGCTATTTACCAGCTTATCCTCATTCCTCTGAAGATGGACCCGGATGGGTTTGAAAGTACTTGGGACACAAATGAAAACTATGGCAGATAACCTGGGACCCCCCCCCCCGAATCTAAGATTCTAATTCGGGCAATGGAAATGACTTACCAAAGGATATCCATACATAAGTTGCCTGTTATATTCAATAGTACTTACCGGCAAATATTGTTGAATATGACAGGTGACTTATATATATATATATATATATATATATATATATATATATATATATATATATATATATAGTAATGTGAAAAAAAATGATCTTGTATTGCTAATGGCTTATATTTTATTAACTAAACATGCAATACTTTGAAATTGAACGACCAACCAGATTGTATCAAGACTAGCGAGCCAACGATCTTTTCGTTCGACACCGGAATTTGAATCATAACCGCCAACAACAACAGAGCGGAGACATCGCACCAATGACGTTTATCAAGTAACCAAGAAATAAGTTTGTTTATTCTTGTTTTTTTATGAAAAAAAAAGACTAACTACTGGTCACCCTTGATGATGGAATTATATTCTGAAATTAATAGGATTAATTTTTAAAAAAATAATAATAATTTAATCCTGTATTACTAATGGCTTATATTTCAATTTTATTAACTAACCCTGCAATACTTTGAAATTGATCGACCAACCCATATTATATATATATATATATATATATATATATATATATATATATATATATATATATATATATATATATATATATATATATCAGAGTCAATTGGCGTTGTTTCGGTTATGCTTTTTTCCTATATATTTTCATCGGATTGAGTTGAAAACTGCATTTTCTACAAAGCTGTGATTAGCAATTAACACTCAAAGTGATCAGTCTCTTATCAAGTGGTTATCTATCGCATCGACCACCTTTTATCTAATGGTGTTTTAACGTGTAGCTCTTATTTCATAAGCAATTAGCAGGGCTACCCGGTGATGCCCGAGTGCAGAATAAAAAAATCAATGATTATATACCTAATTGGTTGGCAGATTGATCACTGTTTTCACATCACTTGCTTTTATACTCTTAAAAACTCTAATCATTGGTATTTGCAATAGTGGAGGTAGTGCACACATGAACAATTACATTACAATCTCATAGCTCAATAGTAAGATTAGTATGCATATTTACATGAAAGTGGCGCACAGTGGCTGACAGTGACGGATACTGACGGACACTGGCGGCAATTTTTCACTAAAATGTAAAATCTAAAAAATGCTTACTCATTTCCTGTTTTTAAGTAAGAGAATGCGTTGT
>OY744529.1:118250953-118325953 GCA_963556195.1 Sepiola atlantica
AATTTACCCTACAAGTAAACTCGTACCAAATATTTAAAATAACATAGGATTCGAAGCCCAAATAAGATTCCCTCAACACTGCTATAACTGACCAAAGTAATGTTACCACAGGAAACATCACAGAGCTGGATACTCCACCAGACTAGATAAATGTTATTCCTGTAATCTGGAAAGACCAAGAGACCACAAGAAATATCTACTATAACATAGTTTCTAATCTCCTACACAAACTACAGTGTTATGGTATTGGTGGTGAGGTTCTTCTCATTATTAGGTATTTTCTTTCTGATCGAAGCTTGCGAGGAACTTTCGACGGTGTCTCTTCATTCTCCTTTTCTAATCCTAGCAAATGAATATTAATGTTGATAATACCACTCTATATTCTGATGTTGCTACTCGCCCATTTCATTTAGATCAGTCAACATACGCAGCTGATCCAAAAGTTGACATGGGTTCCATTGTGAGATAGGGTACGAAATGGTGTTAGATACTGTGAACACTCATGTTGTTCCTTTCAATGTTCAATATGACGCTATCATGGATGGCTCTGCTTTTGAGGAGACATCTACTCTGATTGTTATGGTCATTGTATCTCATGAAATATTTCTTGGAGTTCATACATTAGATCTATTGCTCTTTCTGCTTCTTCTAAAGTCTGTTTTCTTAATCGCTCAACACACTTTCGCACATTCGAGGCTATTCTCTATCTCTACAGATCTACTGTCAGACCATGTATGGACTAGTGTTATCATATGTGGGCTGATGATTCTTTATCCCATTTGAGAGTTTATTGATAATGGTGCAAAGACGTACATGTATTTTGATTGGCAACATCTCTTTATCCTCTCTGCACCCCTTCTCTCACAGCCGTGATTTTTCTAGTCTCAGTCTTTTCTATAAATACTACTATGGCCTATTTTCTTCAGAATTGGATGATTCATTCCCTGCTTCTTTTGTTCCGGCTCGTTTGACTCATTGGTCTTGTTGTCTCCATCAATTCGCTGTTTTGATACCTCATTTTAATACAGCATCCTATTCTATAGAATATTCAGAATATTCAAGAATCGAAGGCTTGTGGAACTTTTTCGTTCTGAATGTTTCACTCCTTTGTACAGCCTTGTTTTTCTCAAGACTAAGGTATATAGGCATCTCTAGTCTTCGCGATAATTATCTGTCATTCTTGTTACGGCTTTACATCAAGTGTTTTCATGCCTTGTCTGAAACGATTTTATTAAAAATCAAAAACAAATGGTCAATTGACCAAAAGAAATATATACCATAACATACTTTATTGAGTAGGGAGAAGAAAATTACTGGTTTTCACTTCTTGACCAACTCAACTATTTAGAGATTAAGTATAACTTAAATAGAATATTCGAATATCTATGTATCTCATACAGAGATTACGTGTACACTCTAGGAAGGGGCCTCTTGATTCCTGAGAACTTTAACTATTAAAGAATTACACAATATATATATATATATATATATATATACTTATTTAAGAGTGAGTCGATATTTTAAGATATTTTCTCACAATGCGTACGTCTTTTTATTTAGAACTGTATCCATGTATATTTTGTCTTTGTTTAACTTTGAATAATTCAATTTGTACTGCTCATTTTTATTTCATTACGCCATTTTTTCTCAATGATTAATTTGACCATTTCTGTGAAATAATTCGGGAAGCTTTTACAATAAATATCTAATCAATTTCTCTTTCATCTCCGATCCTATTTCGTTTGTACTTTGCTGACGTTTCATCTTTTATATGTTGAGTTTCTACATTTTTCCCTTCCGACTCTCGTTTAGTTTTTTATCAATCATTTTCAAATAATCTCCCCCTTTTTTTATTATTAATAACGATGGTTAGGATCGCCCCTATTATACTTCGAACCAATCTTTGGAAAAACCTGGCATTTTTATGAAGGAAAAAGCTGGCATTTTTATGAAGGAAAAAGCTAACAGAACATCATAAGTGTTCATTATGTTTTTCTGAAATAATTTCCTCAAAAATAGCGAAGTGTGTGGAGAAAAGAAACAGATTTCATCAAAAGAACGCCATTCATTTTTTATGAGGTTTCATTTTTTAAAATGTGTATCTTTCTTTAGATCATAAACAAAACGCATTGGAAATATTTCATTGATGCCAAATATGTTCTGCATTAATATATCAATACATCGATTAAACTATCTATATCGCTATATTGAATCGTTCTACGATGTTTGCCTTGCCTATACATTGCTTTCTATGTTTTCGTATGTCTAGTTCTCTCTCTTTCACTCTTCCTTCATAGTATTATATATATATATATATATATATATATATATATATATATATATATATATATATATATATATACATGTGTATACAGGGTGATTCATAAGTTACTTCACTTAGCTATTTAAAATGTCACTTACAATTGAAAAGCGAATGTTTATTGTTATTCATATGGCCAACTTTGATGAATCTCCCACACCTGCTGAAAGGCAATGGAAACGTGATGTGAACAGAAAGTCTCCTTCGCACAACACCATAATCAATCAAATATGCTACAAAGATTCGTAAATTCATTGCAAAAAAGAATGGAGCTATGCATGCAGAACGAATGTGGAAACTTTGAAAATTTGCTGTAATTTTAAACTCCCATAACTGAATTTGTTGAATAAACTTTCTGTTTTGTATTACCGTATTTTTTAACTTTAGAATTTTGAAGATTAACAGCTAAGTTACTTATGAATCACCCTGTATGTATACATATATATATATATATATATATATATATCACAAAAAGTTAATATATATATATACATATATATATATATATATATATATATATCATTTTTTTGTTCAAACAGACATATACACAATCTGCGACATTGACATGTCGATATTATCGATCTACATCATTTAAAAGCTGAGATCTTATCAGGGAGAAAAAAGATGTGATGCTTCCCCTCAGATTGTATTTGGAAATAATAAAATAAGGGAGAAAAAAAGAAAGAAAAGAAACAGAGAAAAGTAAAACAATTGGAAAGTCACATGGTCAGATTTGAGACCGCTTAAAAAATACAACATATACTTGTTGAGGACAGGTCCGAAAAAGGTAGAAAAGGAGAAAATAGAAATTATTTTAGCTCAAGTCTAGACATATCAAAATGTAAGGTTTACATCCGTGTCTTCAGGCCGACACATTTCAAAACTGTGTCAAATGTCTGGGTTTCTGTTTCTTTTTTTAAATTTCCTAAATTGTTTCTGTTATTAATTTACTCATTTAATTATTATTTGGTTTGATTGATTTTATTCATTTTTTAGTAGATAACAGTTGAGAAATAATTTGAATAATTTGTATGAATCAAATAACCGAAATAATCTAAACATTATTAAGTTAACTAATGTGATGTAATGAGGGTTATGCAATGTATATTCTAATAACATTATGGGAAAGACGATTGTTAATGTTGGTATATCTTTTATATCTGAATACGAAACGATGGAAAGTACAATTATTAACGACGTAATTCCTAATAGTGATTAATAGGAATGAGTAGAAGTAGAATTGAATATGAAACTATTGATGCTAATTATAGTTATGTCGTATTACTTTAACTTTGATTCGGCGAAAGATAACGAGTTATTGCCCTTGGAGTAGTCACTCCATTTTCGACACTGCCATTTGTCAGCTTAGAGAAAACGCTTGAGCGAATAAAAAAAAAAAATCCTCTAATTCAACCAAAATGATTTTGGGGGGAAGACAAAAGTTCATACTATGCAAAATTATCTATGAATACTTTTAGGGTGAGGATACCGGTCAAGAAAATATGAAAAACATTAACTTTACTTTCTATATATTATATAAATGCAAGAATTTTACTACTGTCGCGGTGTGTCATGCAAACAATTGCCAATCTCTATCGAAAAAATATGGATTTATTTGATTGTAATGAAATTTAATTTATATATGCAAATATAATTGATACATACATAGATGCACACGAGCATCAGAAAACGTTGCCCTTAAGTTATTGTCACTTTTATAAAACTTGATTATTAAATATCTCTCTAATATATATATATATATATATATATATATATATATATATATATATATATATATATATATATATATGTATATATATATATATATATATATGTGTGTGTGTTAGTAATTTATGGAATATGCATCAGATTAGAAAAATGGTATAAACATTGTCACTTATATAAAACTTGATTATTAAAAATCTCTCTAATATATATATATATATATGTATATATATATATATATATATATATATATATATATATATATATATATATATATATATATATATATATATATATATATGGTGAACAAAACTCGCATCCACCGGCTGCCCAGGAAACGAATACCTAACAGGACGTGCTCTTTTTGGTAGCATAGTACTCTGAAGACACACTTGCTTTTATCTCGTCTCATCTATTTAAGTCCATCAGTTTTATTCTCTTAACATATTTACAATATATATATATATAAGATATATAAATACGTCGTTTATTTCCACCCCTTCTCCAAAAATCCTCTGAGAAAACATTTTAGAACTAATTATTGTATACTTTCTCAATGGCACCCATTATCGTTTGAAGGAAAAGAATTAACAACTGATGGTGCCGGCCGCTTTTTGATTCATGCCGTGCTTCCAATGATGATTTACCTATAATCCATTCCATTCCCATTAAGAAAGCGACCAGCTGCACCAAGCGGAATTGACAATTCCTAACGCAAAGAATGACAAGAAACACATGCGTTTGGCGTGTCGTTGCAATGTTCGTAGTGATCATGTACAAGGCCTTGATTTTTGACGTCGCTTCACTTTTCAATCTGACTCTGAGCATCTCACTTTTCATTGACCCTTCACTATGACAGACGTTCTGTTCTATCTTGCAGCACACACGATCGTATTTACTGCAATGTAATTGCGGTCTCTGTTGTTGTTCAAGGATCTTAATAGACGGGCTCTGAATGATGGGGTAATAACGATTTGTCCATGTCCTTTCGCATAGTGGAACCAGCAGGGCTAGATATAATAAAAGAACATTTAGTAGACGGATGTCTATCTTTTTGGAGAATAATAGGTCATTCACTCACAGAGATGGATGGCGCTCCTTGTACTGTCTTAATCGATATGGATGTGTAGGGGCAATAAACTAGATCGCACCGAGGTGAAGAACGGTAAATAAAAGGGCAATAGAGTAGATAATCATATAGAAAGCGTAAGTGAAAAGTATCGCTTATCATAATGGAAAAGGAGAAAAAAAAACGGCGTTTTCCGGAATCTAATTAAAACTATAGTTGGGTGGCTATAGTTCTATCATATATATCTTACTATTTTAGTTCATGATTCATGAGGTAGATCGAAATTGTATTCACAAAAAACATTTCTAGATTCAGGCGGTTGATTTTCTTATACTTTTATGATATTTAAATTGGATTGTGCTCTTATGAACTTGCTGCTCTGGTGCCCCCACGACGTACATTCACTAGACCAACCCGACAACCTGCCAAATAACAGCCATTCACTGTAGAAGTCCCCATATGCCGAAGAGCTTTCCACTCAAAAAGCTTATTTCCTCGTGCTGCTGGACTCTGGAACTCCCTCCCTGATCCGTGTATCCTGACGGTACTGAAAGACAGAAATTTAAAACTAATGTAAACAGACATCTCGCTGAACAGCTCCCAATTTACGTTGACCCCCTCAAAAAACTTTCACTCTCTTTTCTCAGTAGCCCCTTACGTCTATAGTGGCGGCCTGTCTTGTTTGGGGTGAACTATGTTAAAACAAAATCCAATATATTATTATATATTCTCTGAGTTAATCCACCTTCGTTTACCTAATAAATATATATTTTACACATAAAAATGCATAAAAATATGTCTAACTAATATGGATTGGGTTATGCTTGAAAACTTCAATTGTAATCATTCTGATCAACCGTAATTCTCAAATAACACATGATGAAGTAACGTATCTGTTACGAACGCCGTATAACTCTAGCTCTCTGTTGTTGGATCCTCAACTATTATTTTATACGTCATCTATTATTTTCGCTTCTGCCGTTCCTTTTCTCTCTCTCTCTCTCTCTCTCTCTCTCTCTTCATCTATCTTTTTCCCTTTCTCTCACTCGCAGTCACATTTTCTCTGTGCGTATATTGACACTCACAGAGAATGAAATAATGAAAGAACGACGAGATCGAAATAGTTCATTATAAACAAAAGAGAATAAATAGTAATACAATTTTACACGTACAATAAACATGAAAGGAAGGAAGCGAGGGAGAGAGGGGGAAATATCATTATAGCACGCAGAAAACAAACACTTTATATATCTTCTTTATACTATTATTATATAAACTGAGCTCAATTGGTTTACCAGTGAGTCACCTATTTTCTAGTATGTAACTGTTCTGTATAGATGTGTGTTTATATTGTTGTTGGCGGATCAATATTAAAAGTTCCATATTAGAATAATTATCTATTATTTCATTCGATGATGATGTTTCATACTATGGTCATTTATTCAGGTTTTATTTGGCTGAGGGCATCATACCTTAACAGAAATTTGAATAGACTTTAATGTAGGTGTACCCTTTCCTTTTGTAGCAAAATTCCGTACAAGTTCCCGAGTTCGACTAGAACGTTCCCAAGTCCAGAAAGACGAACTGAAGAAAGTCGGGGGTTACATCGGCCGGAAACGTTGTGAATATTACACCAAAGATGAGAATAGTAGTCCAAAATAACCGAAAGTATCTTTTTTTACATCATAACTGACTGTTACAGCTGCTGCTATCATTAAAAGAAAGAAGCGAGCAGCCATGTCTGTGTGAGAAACTACAGCCGGAGCAAAATGGAGAACTACCTAGATAGGTTGTTGAACGTAATAAAGTCAAATAAATCCGACAAGGCAAGAGAAGATACAATCGCTGCTGGTAACTACGAGATCCTCGACATCTTTCTCATAACACGCGTTTCAATGGTTTGTTATGTTACGGCCGACTAATTACTGTTCTTCCTGATCATTTGTTCTTTATCGTGATATGCTACACTTGAAACGTTGAGCCAAATACTCTAAAATCAATAGATGTCTGATACAATACAATTAGCGTACGCACACCGGGCAAACAACTTATGTCAGAAACTAATGTTTATTTCGCTGGTTGTTATTTTTACATTTTACAATTTACGGCTAGTTAGAGAAACTGTTCACTACTATTAGGTAACAGACACCATCCAATTGACCACCAACATCTATTTGGACTCTAGATAACGATCGGTCAGATTCTGGCTAAAGTATGGCATTTATAAGAGGTGTACAGTCACTTTCTTTTGTGGAATACGTAGTTAGGAGAAGCAGCTATTCCGGAATAAATGTAAGACATTTTGAAAGATGACGAAATGTATTCATGTTTTTAAGAATGCGCATTTTGAAGTAATCTAAATGATACATAGTACAGATAAGATATTGGTTAAAAATCTATAATAGACAAAGCGGAAGGGGAAATCGACTTTTTTTATTATAAAAATAACTATAAAAAATATAAACATATGTATGTAAAATATAATATTATGAAGAATAAGTAAAGAATAAGTAAAGATCTCGTCATGAAAAAAAATTCGTACGGTATTACTGGAACAATATTAAATATAAACAGATATCTCGTAGCCGCATATCTAAACAAGATTGCGTTAATGCTTTAGTGGCCACGACGGTGTCTTTTTGCCGTTATTATTCCTGATTTTCATGAATCATCTTCCTGATAGAATTGCGTCCGATATGTGTATGTTGGCTGATAAAACCACGCTTTATTATCGAGATGTGAGCAGATCGAACGCACATATGTCCAAGAAAATGGCTAAGTCTTTAGAACATGCCCAGCAGTCTGTAGGGTAATGGGCAATTATTTATTTAATGCTAGTTAGATTAAGTGCATTTCCTTTAATAAATATGAGAAACTTTTTCAACCACCAATTTGCATGATTGGTAGAACCTTATCTGACAGTCTAACATTCAAACTCACTGGCTTTACATTCACAGGTAACATTAATTAGAACAACTACACAGAAGGTTCTACCAAGTGTGCTGGAAAGAAAGTGGCCGCCCTCTACCGGACTAAGAAAATGCCATATATCTTTAAAAAGTGACTATTCACCTTTACATGAAGTACTGTTGAAACATATGGGCTGATGCACCAACAACTAGCTTTTCATTCTAAGACAGAGGTAACAAAGACCCTGTTACCCACAAACTCCAGGCTCTGTCCCATCGTCGGAATACTACATCTCTGTGATTCTTTTACACCTCAATCAATGGAATGTTCCACACCGAACTTTCAAGACTTGTGCCTCCGTTAATGTAAATAGCATCGACGCACCTGACCAGCAGCATAACCACACTCCTTAAATGTAGAGATACCCGGATGCTGCAAAGCGTTCTATTCTAATAGATTCTGTCCTCGAAACGCTTGATTTATAATTGCCTCTCTTATCCATGTTCAACAAAATGCACCAAACGCGTTTTGTATGCAAATACATAATTCACATATCGTAGACATAATCGAGTGTTAGGTCAAGCAGCTGTGTACTCAACTTTATTATGGTTAGGGTTACTCTTAGGTTTAGGGTTATATTAAGGATTAGTGTAAGGGTTAAGGTTACTGAACTTCATAATGATCTATTAATTAGTGTATTAATGCTCTATCTTATATTTTTACCATCCACTATTACATCATGTGTTTGTTCAACATCCTAGGTAATCGACCCCCAATGCCTTAAAAAAAGCATTGCCAATGTAATTAATAAGATTAGTTTTCAAAGATAATATATATATATATATATATATATATATATATATACATATATATATATATATATATATATGGTAATCTAGGTAGAGTAAAAATCCACAGGGTATAACTCCAAAGGGAATTAAACCGGGTATACAAAAGAGTGTTCAATAAAGATATAGAGCTGTATTGTGAATTCTTTTATTCGAACATGTACAAGGTCTGCTACACTGGCATGTTGATGTTATCGATCTACAACTATCGAGAGCTGAGGTCTCATCAGGCAGAAAGTTTTTCCTTGATCCGACCCGGTCGGGGAAGTCCAGGAAGAATGGAGTCAAGCAAAGAAGAAGAAGAGAAAGAAATAATAATCATGTGACCAATTCTTAAAAAAATATATATATATGCCGTTAGAAAAGTTTAATTTTCAGTAATTCATAATTTTATTTTTATCAAACGCTGAGCTGAGGTAGACAGGGGCAAAGGGAAAAGAAAAGAAAGGGAAAGAGAAGCGAAAGAAAGAGAGGTATGGAGGGTGTTAGGGTGGGTGTATGCGGCCATTTAAAAGTTATCGTGGTCTGATGTGTCTAGCTAGGATTCATGGCACGCGACCGATATTTGACAGGCGTTGTGTTGAGGGGATGTTTCAACTTCCTTAATGCAGACGTCTACATTATCGCGGCAAAAAGCTTAGAGTCATATTTTGTTTAAATTATTACTGGTGATAAATAAATTTAATTTTGTGTAGTATTTGACAATGAATTAATAAAATATAATGGTGATTAGTTCTAGTAACAAATGTATATAGATTTATGATATTAGTATTAATAAATTTTGCCGTTATATCTTGATCAATTGATATTTAGTTTTAATTATTTTGATGGATAAATAAATGTAATTTAATTCTAAGTAATATTTAGTAGTTAATTAATAAAACATATCGGTAATTGCTTTTATTTTTCGTCAGAGTCATATATGAAATTAATGGCAGTAGTATTGATAAATTTAATTCTAGATAATATTTGATAATGAGTTAATAAAATATAATGTGGCTTATTTTTAGTAAGAATCATATATAGATTTATGACATTGGTATTAATGAATTATACTGTTATATTTGGTTTTAATTATTTTGGAGTATAAATACATGTATTTTGATTCTAAATAATAGTTAGTAATGAATGAATAAAACATAGTGGTAATTACTTTTCTTTTTAGTGAAAGTCGTATATAAATTAATGGCTTTGGTATTAATAGATTGTATCATTCGTTGTGATTGTATTAAAATGGTGAGGTTAAAACCTGTCAGAAGATTAAAGATAATATTGGCGGTAGCGGGGTTTTAGTTAAAGTTGTTAAAATAATTTATTGTCCATGAGTGGGGGGACTAGAAATGTTGGGAACCAGTACTTTTGGGTAAAGTAATCAATATATAATTTTAAAAGATGATTTTGGTAATATGTGGTTGACTTTTGTGGGGTTTCGTAAATAAAATATTAAATATTTATGGCCAAGGTTAGTATATGATAAATACTTATACACACATATAGACGCATGCATGCACTCATATATACATACATATACACATATATGCATGCATACATGGACACTCGTACATGCACTCATATGCATACATATATACATGAATCCATAGATACATATACATACGTACACATACACACGCACATACATACATATACAAGCACATACACATACATAGAAATAGTTACAGATTTCATATTTTGACAGATATGCATATACATACATCCACATAATACACCCACACATATATATCCAAAAGTTCTACTTGAAGGTGTTCTAATATTTATTCTAAAAAGTGGGTACTCATATTATACTTGTAGTTCAGAGTTAAAGTTATCTGGTTTGGAGATGTTTACAAGTGTTAAGTTAAGGGGGTTTGTGGGTATTGGGATGTTTTTGTGTTAATGGTATTATTTAGAGGGTATTGTACAAATTACTAAGGAGATGTGATCTGTTATGCTTACAATTGATCGATGTTTCCTGTTTTTTGTTTAAGAGATTTCCTCTATCGGTAAAATTAATTATTTCAAATTTTTCGCCAAGGCATAAATAGCATGGTGAGTTTAGGGAGCTACAGGTGCTAGTTTTTCTGAAAGTGTTCCAGATTACAGTTGGTGATTTATTTCTATTAGTTAGTTCCCAGTTGTAACTTCAGAGTGAAGTTCTATTTTGGTAGTTAGGGTTGTTGAAGGAACATTTATGACCGGTGTATCTTTCTCTGAAGGTATTATCTGCCATGCCTATGTATTATTTTTTATCTGGGTTTTCCCTAGTCGAGATTGTTGCTTGGTAAATAGTTTTTGTTATTAAACAATTGTGTTGCAAATGGGCATTCATTTTTATTTATGCAGTTACAGGACTTTAATTTAGTTGTTTTTTGTTATCTGATTCATGGTTTAGGTTGCTGTTTACGATTTTATTATTGTGTTTTTTAATTATCATTTCTAAGTTTTGACTGCAACTGTAACTTAGTTTAAGTGTATTTTTGTTGAATATTTTATGTAAGATGTTGTTTGGGGAGAAGTGTGTGTTGATGGGTCTAAGAATTTTTTACCAAGTTTGGTGTTAACTGCGTGATTGAAGGGGGGTGTAAACCATATAATATTCCTGTTTCTTGTTTTATTGTTTTTATTGTTAGTTGTTGTAGGTTTGATTAATTTAATTTGTGTATTTTTGTACCCACTGTTTTTTAGTGCTGTATTATGAAATTATTTATGTGTGCTAAAGATTGTTTCATTTGAGGAGTTATTGCTTATCCTTTGTTGGATAGAAAAGCCACCATGAATGGATTACACAGATTGACGAAGCAATTTATTTCTAATTCTGCAAAGCGAAAGTAGTAAGGGATAGCTTTAATGGCTAAGGTTTAAGGTGAACTGACTTGGTGTGCAAAAAACGAAAACTCCATCTAAAACATCCACACGGTGAGACAACTATATAATAATAATAATAATAATAATAATAATGGCATTGATAGTACTAATAGTAATAACAACGGCAATAAAATGCTAAACAATGCAATAAATAACTCTAATGATAACTCTACGTGATGACGGTTCACTCATTGAGCTGATTTTACTACCTGCTATATTAAAGTGTTGAATATCAATATGTATATACCGAGTTCGCATTACACTAGAATATATATATATATATATATATATATATATATATGTATATATATATATATATATATATATATATATATATATATATATATATATGTATCTATATATATATATATATATATATATATATATATATATATATATATATATATAAAAACAGGACATATAATCAATGGAACTGAAAGTACCGGAAAAGCCATTATTTTATCTCCCCAATAAAGATTGGTGTGACATTAGGCTTGGTTGGTTGCACAGAATAGACGTGCGTGGTTAAGTAACTTCGTTTGCATGCTAATCAAAACAATGCAATCGAACAATATCTATATTACAAAATTCATAATGATCGTTGATTTTGTTTAGAAGGGAATTCTGTATATTTAAATCAATTAATATATCAAAATAGCCAGCTTTATATAAACCATATTGTATAAAAGCCAATCGTTTTTTCCTACGAATTCCTATGTAACTAGCTTATTTTAAATAGATTTTCAGGGAGGGGGAGGGGGAAATAAAGAACCCCAAACTGTAAATTTTATAAATAAATAATCTAATCGTCTTACTCATGTTTTTGCCTACAATATATATTCGATAATTCTTGCTGATTGGTTCGGGAGTCTAGGAGGAAATCCTGTACATGGAAATATATAAATACATACACATACGTAACTTTCTATGTAGTTGTATGGGCAAAGACAGAAAGAAGGAGATAGATAAATATATTGAGATATAAGAACACTTTATACATTATTTTCCATCCAAAAAAATATTCATTTCGTCAACAGATTTAGAGACAAAGAACCTCGCCCGCCCTTCCCCACAAACTCCCGGACCGAATACTGACTTTTTTTATCAAGATATAACCGTCCCCGACGCATACCTGTATACCGAATAGGCAATTTTTGACTCACTGATTTCTGATCCGAACGAGTATCTCTCCCCCCATCCCTTAAGCTAATACCGAACGCTCGAACATCCCCCCCCCAATCCTTTCGGAAAGCCGTCAATATGTCTTCCCACACCCATCGTTTCGGAGCGGCACGAGCGCAAGCACTGACAGATACAAGTTGCAGACGGCCACGATCTTATCGTCAGAATCATCCCTGATCCTACCCACTCATTTCTCCCAAATGAACAAAACCCCCTCTATTCTCTCTGCCACTTTCGCGAAATGCACGCTGGCTTCGTCTGTAACCCGAGGAGTGGTAAGGGGAATGTGAAGATTTGCGAGACAGTGGCGAGAGAATGGCGTGCGCATGCGTATTCCCAAATTGCAAATGCTGGTGAAACCCGTGAAAGGATGTTAATAATGCAAGTTTGAGAAAACCACTTGCGGTTAGAACAGGAATATTGACACAGACATCTTGATAGTTATCGTGAGAGAGAAATGTCTGATTTACAAGAAACCTATTTAATCATTCATAGAAAATAGAGAGTTCGTCTAACATACAAACAGGTATGTTAGACAGAGTTCGACTTTTTTCATGATCGTTGATAGTTTAAGTCGATCAGTTAATACTTATAAGATGAGTAAATTTTGTTTATTATGTGTAATCTAATATTTACAATTATTGTTGTGCCAAAATAGAAAATCGGAAATTACGCTTCAACAATGTTCTATGATTATTAACTGTTGCATATTCCTGTCAGACGTCAGGTAGTAGCAATAGTATTGCTTCAAACTGGTCTATCATATTAGACGTAGTTTCTAACCCTTTTTACATGATTATATTGGTCGATTTTCTATCTATATGCAGTTATAAAATTATTATCCGTTCACGTAATACATAATGTGTCTATGCTAAATAGATGTATGCTCTAAATAGCATTATTTACTCTTAACTATTCTATAGGATTTCCAATCAATCAATTACTAAATATATAAATACAAATAGGAGCACGTTATTACTTATTCAAATAAAATTCTCAATTCACGTTTTAATGCATACAGACGTGTAAGAAATACATGCATTTCTGAGGCACGCATAAACCATTAACCAACAATAGAATCTAAAGATATATATTTTTTGAATATCTATGATTATAATTATATATATATATATATTATATGTATAAATATTAATATATATATATATATATTATATGTATAAATATTAATATATATATATATTATATGTATAAATATTAATATATATATATATATATTATATGTATAAATATTAATATATATATATATATATATTATATGTATAAATATTAATATATATATATATTATATGTATAAATATTAATATATATATATTATATGTATAAATATTAATATATATATATTATATGTATAAATATTAATATATATATTATATGTATAAATATTAATATATATATATATATATATATATATTATATTTATAAATATTAATATATATATATATATATATATATATTAATATTTATACATATAATATATATAAAGAGGTGTACTAAAAGCGAACTTTTAGGAAAGGTACGGTCTCAAAACCTCCTCCTTCCCTAAACAAAATGAACACCTCAATAATTTCGAAAATGACTTATTTGACCTCATTAGTGGCATTAAATTCAAAAGACACAATAAACACCTCAATCCCATCATCAAAAAAATCAACAAGTTTACTAACAATATTAAGAAACACCCAGATATAATTGTCCCAACGGATAAAACTAAGAATTTTTACAAACTGAAATATAGTCAATACAAATCCTTAATCTACAAAGAATTAAATAAATCTTACAAAAGCACATCTTACGATACCCTGGCTAGTATAAACAATCAGGCTAAATCCATACTAACATCTTTGAATGTCCTCAACTACGCAGAAACTTTAACCCCTGCAATACCTAGATTTACCTTGAAGGACCATAAAAATAATTTCCAAGAAAACCCAACCATTAGACTAATATGCCCCTCTAAATCCGACCTAGGCATCATAAGCAAGAAAATCTTGGATAGAATTATCCCTACCTTGAAAGAAAAAATTCGTTACACTCTTTGGCAATCCTCAGATCAGGTTACTACCTGGTTCCTTAACCTCATTGATAAGTCTAAACCTAACTTCCCCTTCATAACATTCGACATTAATAATTATTACCAATCCATCTCCCCTATCTTACTTAACAACGCATTAATCTTCGCCAAAAATAATTCTGACATTACTGACATAGAGATTTAACTAATAATATTAGCCAGAAGATCCCTACTAGAATTTTATAATAAGCTTTGGACTAGGAAGGACACCCCCAATAACTTTGACATTACCATGGGGGCCTCAGACTCTGCCCAGGTCACTGACCTGGTAGGTTTGTACTTGATGAGAGAATTGGGTTTAATTTTGGACACTTACAGGGTGGGTTGTATAGGGACGATGCCCTGTTTGTATCTGGGGAGAGATCGAGACAATATAACAACACTATCAAAAACCTGCATAACTTCTTTAGAAACTTTGGTTTGACCATTACAGTGGAACCTGAGAAAAGAATATCCAACTTTCTTGACCTTACATTAGATCTTAACTCGGGAACCTTCAGCCCATACCATAAACCTAACTTAACCCTTTTCTACGTACATAGCCTATCTAACCACCCTAAATCCATCATAAACTCAATAGTCCCCTCAGTATCTAATAGAATCTCTAAGCTATCTGCGAATAAATCTATCTTCGATCAAAATTCTAGCGTTTACAATAATGCTTTGCTTAACTCAGGCTACAATCACAAAATTAAATATAACTGCAACCCCCTTACTCAAGTTAACACATCTTCAGGCATTATTACACACAACATGACCACACACATAAATAAAAAAGTTTAACTCATCAGCACCTAAGATAATTAAAACACACTCTAATAAGCCCATAGTAACTAAAGATATTGATAATCGGGTAGACCCACATTCGCACAAACAAAGAAAAAAACTTTAGAAGAAAGAATAACATTTGGTTTAATCCGCCTTTCAGCAGTAATGTTAAAACCAATATACCTAAAGAATTTTTCCAAATCTTAGACAGATCTTTTAAGCATCCCCACAGATATAGCACTATCCTTAACAGAAATTCTATTAAAATATCATACTCTACTATGCCCAATATTGAACAAACTATCATAACCTCTAACAATAGGAAAATCAAGCATATCCAACAGCAACCACCCACCACATCCCTCACCACTTGTAACTGCCGTAAACCAAGAGATTGTCCCCTTAACAACAACTGTGTACAGAAGGACGTAATATACGCTTGTACTGTTAAACAATTCCCCCGCTCCGCCAATGTTGTGAGTAATCACAGTTCCCATACTCCACCGGAACTCCGGATCTCCCCGCAACCCCAATCCGCTTCTACTCTAAACTCCCGCTTATACAGCCATACCTCTAACCAAGCACCCCCAATAATAGATAGTGCTCATGGGCCAACTCACATTTCCCCCATATCCGCTCCACCCCACTTCTCCAAACAACTTTCTTCGCATAACTTGGATCTCCAAACCCAAATCTCTTCTAATACCATTAGCAATCTCAATACAACTATAGCACCACCCTTCAAGATACACACATATATTGGGGCGTCCTCTTTCCCCATTAAGACCCGGATCTCTAACCATATATATTCCTTTAAAAATAGCAGCGATAACAGCACAGGCACTTCACTTTCCAATCTAATTAGAAACCTCAATCTTAAAAATACTCCCTATTCACTTCACTGGTCAATACTTAAAAAGTCGAAATCATATACCCCTGGAGCATCCCATTGCCAACTTTGTACTCTGGAAACCTTTATGATAGCTACTGCTACTAAATCTAAAAATATTATTAATTCTAAGAATGAACTTATCTCCAGTTGCAGGCATAAACGTAAATTCAGGTATAGCAACTATAATAATCCCCCAGACACCCTTCCCCCATTTGATTAAATACCCTCCCTTCATCTCGGATCTTCCCTCCTTACATCTCGAATCCCCTTTCTGATAGTTCTAATTCCTGTTGTTCTATAATCTCTACTTATATCTCCCTCATCCCTTTGACCTTCTCTTAACTTAATAAAATTACCCATAAACTCCGTTAGCTTCACATTTCCCTTAGTTTTAACACCTTTCTTCCATTACCCCCTAAATCTTTCCACTTAACCTCCTTAACTGTATAACTTCATTTGGCTTTCCATTTTCTTTTAACTGCGATCTCCACTCTCCCTCTGGCTTAATCTGTTGTCACTTCTTTAACCTTGTATATCTCTCACTTCTTCCGGCCTTCACTAACCTATTTAACAATTTTCTTAATTAACCTCCATATAACTTTTTTGAATAAAATTTAAAAGTTTATATTTTCCCATATCTATTTGAACTAGCATCCCGTAACTGCTTATTTACTTCAACCCATAATTTTTTCCACCTTGGAGATTCCCATTCCGGATATCCTCTCGAGGTCTTGTTTTCCTTTTTCTTTTTCCTTATTCTAATTTTCATTCTTGAGCTCCAATCTTATCGACTTTTCCCTCATTCTATTATTAGTATCTTATTTTTATTATTTTTTTATTTTTTATTTTTTATTCTTTCGGTCAATCCTTAATTTTCTCTGCGAGCTTAAGACTAATCTTATTATCTATTTTTCTTTATTCTTTTATTTTCTTATATCTACTTTTTATACTATTTTTATCTTTATTTTTTATCTTTACTCTTTTAATTTTTAACTCATTTTTCTAGTCCTACCCTTCATATATATTTTGCCTCATTGTTTATATCTAAGGTCATTTGATTAAACTTCTAAACCCCGAACTCTGTTCTTATACATATTCTGATATTTTAACCCCTAATCCTAACATTCGTTAACTTACCCCCACTCCTTTCTTCCCCTTTTCTAGTTGAATCCTAATTCGCACTAACTTCCAATTTCAACTTTATGTTTCACCCTCCCTTTTCACACTCTTAGTTTTATCCGCATTCCTTCACCGCATCGCTCCCTTTCTCCTCCCCCTCTCTTTCCTCGTACCCGTCCCTCTCTCCTCCCACACACCCCTTACCCGTTTCCCCCCTTGCCTACTGGTCGCATATTATATTCTTGTTTTCACTGTCTTTGCTTTTCTTCATTTATAGCCGGCTTTCTCAACTGGGCAGGCTTTAAATATTCTCGCTGCCCCTTTTTCCCCACTTTAAAACACTTTCCTTTGTCATCTCTGCCCGGGAAGTATCTTTAATGGCGTATATTTTCCATCTTAATCTCCTCTGACGCTTGCCTGCATCATAGAATGTACCTCTTATTGGACTTTTTACCCTTTTTGGATTTTCTATTTTTGCCGTAGCTGAAGTTGTGGCTTCTTGGAATTTAACTTTGAAACCTCTCTCATTACTTCTCGTGCCTCTAACGACCTACCTATCTACATCTTATTCTCTCCGCTGGACTCTTCGACACTGGACTTTTTGGCAATCAGACATTTGCTTGCACCTTGGCACAGTTTTGCACTGCGTTTCTTTCCCTACAACTTTTATTTCATTTTTTCAAATTTTAAATCTTGGTCATTGCCAACTTATCTATCCCAGCGACTTCCTCTGATGATAAGAATTTGATCTTTGAAAAGCCTGGCTTTAGGAAAATTTAACTTGAATAAATTGCCTTTTTGCGGAATATACCTTGCTTTGAACTTTTGAATTGAATTTTGATTTGGCTTTTGCTTTCTCTTATTCCTTTTCTATTCTCCTTCATTTATAATATATATATATATATATATATATATATATATATATTAATATTTATAAATATAATATATATATATATATATATATATATATATTAATATTTATACATATAATATATATATATATATATTAATATTTATACATATAATATATATATATATATATGTATATATATATTAATATTTATACATATAATATATATATATATTATATGTATAAATATTAATATATATATACATGTATATATATATTATATGTATAAATATTAATATATATATATATATTATATTTATAAATATTAATATATATATATATATATTAATATTTATAAATATAATATATATATATATATATATATATATATATATATTAATATTTATAAATATAATATATATATATATATATATTTATATTTATACATATAATATATATATATATATATTAATATTTATACATATAATATATATATATATAAATGTATATATATATATATATTAATATTTATACATATAATATATATATATATATATATATATATATATTATATGTATAAATATTAATATATATATACATATATATATATATATATTATATGTATAAATATTAATATATATATATATATATATATTATATGTATAAATATAATATATATATATATATATTATATTTATAAATATTTATATATATATATATATATATATATATATATATTATATTTATAAATATTAATATATATATATATATATTAATATTTATAAATATAATATATATATATATATATTATATTTATAAATATTTATATATATATATATATTAATATAAATATATATGTCATTATTGTACACACGCGCTTTAACGCGCTACACTACAGCTCGAACATCAAATAGAAGTTATTTCGATAACACCGGAAGATCGTCCTTTATAAAACACAACATTTGGATTAAAAATAAAAATATGTAATAACTATTTCATTTATTTAACAAAATATCGCGTCAAGTTACCTGGTTTCTAAAATTTCAAAGTTTATATTTATATATATATATATATATATATATATATATATATATATATATATATATATATATATATATATATGTATATATATATATGCAGCATCTTCTCTTGCAGGCAAGTATTGTTGAATATAAGAGACAGCTTATGTCTAGATATCTTTTGGTAGATCCTTTCAATTGTCCGAATCAGGATCTTAGTTTCGGAGGGAAATTGGCTGATGAATTTGGCATAGTTTTGATTTGTCTCCCAAGTACTTTCAGACCCACCCGGGTTACTCTTCATACGAATTACATAATTACATAATTCCCGCCAAAACCTTCTATCATACTAACACATGGTCTGTAACTGATTAACCTCATTCCCCTGAAGATGGACCCGCATGGGTCTGAAAGTATTTGGGAGACAAATCCAAACTATAGCAAGTTCATCAGCCAATTCCCCTCCGAAAATAAGATCCTGATTCGGACTATTGAAAGGATCTTCCAAAGAATATATAGACATGAGTTGTCTCTTATATTTAACAATACATATATGTATATATATATATATATATATATATATATATATATATATATATATATATATATATATATATATATATATATGTTATTATTATTATTATTACTATTATTATTATTATTATTATTATTATTATTATTATTATTATTAATGTAGGCACTCTTTGAAGACTGTAGAACTTCGTCTTTTTTGTGTTCTTGTTAGTTTGTCGAAGCGCAGATAGAATTTTCTGTTTTCGGTTGTTAATTTAAATATTGTGGCTCCGAGTGTTGTTTTATCGGCGATCTCTCGAGCGCTTTCAATCTCTCCATCGTCAACAGGAGTTCGTGTCTTATCGTTTTTCTTTGTGCCCTTAGCCTTTTTATATATTTATAAAATTTGTTATATTTATTATGAAATACGGATAGGGGTTAGTGCCAGTATTGAATGCTATTTTATTAATGTTGGGCTGCAGTTGTCTAATGTATAGCGCTTCGAGGAGTTTAAGTCTGTGTGTGCAATTATTTTTATGGATTATTTGTGTGTTAGTTATCAGTATTTTTCTTAGTACGGCTGCTTGTGAAGTTGTTGTTTCTCCTCTGATTATATGTCGTTGAATAGCACTAGAATCGTTTAGGTGGTATGTAAGACGTCGGGATAAGGGTGTAGTCGTGAAGCGAATAGAGGTGCTTTATTTTTCTGCTTTAGTATTAGGAAACATTCCTCGAATGGGCATGGCAACGAATACAATACATTTGTTTGGTTTAGGGGAGAGTGGGTGGTGTTATATATATATATATATATATATATATATATATATATATATATATATATATATATATATATATATATATATAAAGATAAATACAGAGGAGAGAGATAAAGATGTGCGAAAGAAAAACTATTTCATCTTCGATTGTTAAATGCAAGGCGTACTCGATATAAAAACATGTGTATTTTTCTTTCCTTAAGCCAGATTTTTCAAAGATTAAAATCGTTTCATCATGTCAGTTGATATGTGCTTCAGGCTTGTTTTGTTGCATCGCAATGTATTTTTTGGCTTATTGTCAACTTTTGGGTTTCTTAATGATTCAGAGAAGAGAAATCTGATATTCATATACAACTGTCGGTTGGTCTTGTGGTGAGCAACACGTGGCCTTAACTGTAGCAAAAGTGATTATTTTGAGAAAAATAGTTCGATAAATGACTAAAATATTGGCTTTTTACGAATGTTACTACATCTTGTTAAACAATAGAAGATATATGCTTAAACAATATTTTCACACACCTATATATATATATATATATGTGTGTGTGTGTGTGTGTGGGTGTGTGCGCGCACGCAAATGTATGTTTTATCGAATACAAGCACACACACATACACACATATATATATATATATATATATATAGTACAACTGTGATTCGACATAAATTATATATGCATGCAATACACGTAATCTGGTATATATATATATATATATATATATATATATATATATATATATATATATATATATATTTTTTTTTTTTTTTTTTCGTTTAAAAATATTAATATATTGCTTTTGTTTTTTTCTTTTGGTTTTAAAACGACAATGACAATTTTTTGTTTGTAATGCTTTGAATCCTATTGATGTTTTATCCTGTGAATTTATGCTATCATCATTCTTCAAACATTTGTTTAGGTCACACGATCGAAAACCAAAGAACATGCAAGTTCACATCATAAACCAATATACAACTATGTTTGATGAAAGGAAATAGATACATCCGTGTGGAAAAACAATGGATACAATGATTGGAGAATTTATGAAAAAATGAAAATAAATAGATTGAATATATATATATATATATATATATATATATATATATATATATATATATATATATATATATATACATACATTTATTTAAGAGTAAGAGATAAATTTAATGGAATATTCGAATATCTACGTACTTTATATGGAGATCAAGTGTTAGCCCCAAGAAGGGGTTACTTTGCTTTTTGAGATTTTCGAATGAAGTAAAATGAAATAAGGACACATCGGACTCAGTGTAGTTTCTATTTGATTCAATTATTTTAACCCTTTCCATCGCTATAATACCCATAGATTGTTTCAAGATCTTTACCTTGGTCTACCTCTGTTTACCGAGGTTCGAAACCGGTAAGCTTGCCCTTTCATTCTCTTATCTTTTATTTTAATGTGTTAAACAATAAATATGGTGTATGTATAGCAATAATATATATATATATATATATATATATATATATATATATATATAACCCCTAACAATAAGGGTTGCAGATAGTCGGGATTGTGGGAAATGTTTTTGACCTATATCAAACTATAGTAATGATTGCAAATTCTTGATTTGCGTATGATTAGTCTTATGTATTAGGTAAACTATATCTTATTTACTGGTAATATTAAATAAATGGATGTGTCTACAATTAGGCATTACTTCCTCTCTCTTATTTAATGTGGCGTTATGCTCATAATTTAGTAGGGTAGTGTTGTTTTCTAAACGTAGCTTAAATATATTTTCTAACCCGTAGCGATAGTGGAATTACTTGAAATTGACTACAATACCAGCGGTGTAATGTTCTCATTCTTAAGCATCAACCAGCATATTAATTTCAGCCATTTAAGCGGATATTTTAAACACACACACACATACACACACATGCATATATATATATATATATATATATATATATATATATATATATATATACAAAATTACAAATGTGGGGAAATATTATTCTTCGCCGCTGTTCTCACTTGTTAATAGTCTGGATATATGATAAGGGTATTCATAAAAAGTCAGTAGCGGTTATATTTTTGATATATAAATCATTGGTATGATGTCTGATGACTTTAAAACAGCTGATCTTGACTTTGTTCATTATAATGCGGAGAATGTCATTATGGATACTGTTAAATGTTTTTGAAAGACGCTCCCCAAAGGATAAAACGATCTATTACTGGAATACCCTAGACTGTCACCAACAAGGGTTTGAGGAGTGTTGGTCGACAAATCCGTAGATAACCTTGGCAATCAAGCAAATCAATATTCACGGCAGTTGAGTGTCTTTAACTCATAGAATCAACAGGAAATGCAGTTCTTGAATCGATGGTTTTTGTGAAAGTTCAACTTTAAACCAAGACACATAGATTTGAGACAACACAAAGATGGATGGGGCATGATATGGCCAGCTATCATGTGAGATTATCTTGTTGGTTCTATAAGAATATCTGAAGAAGTAAAAGAATACGTATACTTCCTTTTTAAATCTCTTGTGAGAATCTCTGATATCTTTGCTTGAAAAAAATAAATCTTGAGACTGTTTTCATGCAAGAAAATGCTCCTACTTATGTTGGCCATTCTACTCTAGAATTCTTACCATTATTGGGCATCAAAGTATAAAGTGTGTGATGTTGCCTCTACGCTCTCTAGTATAAAAAAAAACAATAGAAAGCTGTTGACTAGTCATCAAACGAGATTGTTATCCTAATTGACGTCAATACTCGTCAAAAACTGACCAATCCGAAATAATTAATACTGCACCAGTCACCATTATCAAATACGTTTAAGTTATAGAGGTCGATTGTGTTTACGTGGGTAAACAATGTATGTGTTTATTATATGTGTTGAACTATAGTTTATTATATAATTAATTACACCAATTGGTTGTTAACTGTAACCGTCATTCATCGTTATTAAACTGTTTATTAATTATTTTTTACAAATAAAAGTAACTTTTGTATTTTTTTATTTAAAAGCTATTTCCATTTTTCGGTAAACATTCAGTGACTTCAACTAATGATTTTTTTTACATTTACTAGCTATGAATGTATGCTTATTTTTAGCAACAGTTTTATAACAGGGTGATGGATTACTTGTGAAAAATTCTGCAATGTAGTCAGTAAATATGAGAGATTACTATTTTAGTCATAGAAAATAAGACTTACTATGTTTGTCATAATGAATGATAAATGACTATTTCAGTTATAAAAAATGAGAAATTACTATTTTAGTCATAAAAAATGAGAAATTACTACTTTTTGTCATTAATAATGAGAACTGACTATTTAAGCCATAAAAAAAAATATATATATATATATATATATATATGTATTTGGTTATTATTATAATTCAGCCACTAATCCAAAAATATATAGTAATAATATATATATATATATAGAGAGAGAGAGACATATATATATATAAATATATATAAATATATATATATATATATATATAGATATATATATATACACACATATATATGCATATATATATATATATATATATATATATATATATATATATATATATATATATATATATATATTATTTGTTAGTTGATCAGGTTAAAATGTGTTAATAAAGTAAACATGAAACCAAGTCTTTCAAGAGTGCTCAATATAAGTAGAGCATTTGTAAAGTTGCATAAACGATATTATAGCGTTACGTCAATCTACCATCGTTTCAATGCGTATAACCGCATCTTGTCAAAGGCAGCATTAATATCAAAATCAAATATGAGAAATTATTCTCGCTTTGAAGGATCTCCAACCGAGAGCAGCTTTTAAGACGGAAAGGGAGAGGAAAATAAGCTTGTTGAGGTTGACAAGCCGACTAGATTCAAGTGTGGTTTACTGTAGGTCATCAGTTTGACCTTGGTCACCAGTTCAACATTGTATCACCCCATTTTTAAATCCCTCGTTTTTTTAACGCCCTCGATACAGCCTTGGTTAAAAGAGGGCGAAACCGGTCGGCTAGCTTTTTTTCCCTTATCAACTTTTAATCAGGAACGATAAAATTCGTCTTCCCTTCATGATAGCGATTATATATATATATATTTTTATGTGTTATATATTTGTGGGCACATCTTAATTAAATGATTCATTGTGATTAAACGGTAAATACCACTCAGTGTAACCTCTCATTTTAGATATACATGATACGCATACAATTGTACATATTTACACAAACACCCACCCACACACACACATCCACACACACATATATATATATATATATGTATATATATATATATATATATATATATATATATATATACATTCCTTTGTGTATATGTATGCATAAATATGTATATATATATATATATATTTATTAATTATATATAATGCTTTTATATAAACAGTATATACATATTATACATAATAATATGAAATTATACGTTTGATTTTAATTATTTACGGAAACCACATTTATTTCATATTATTTATTATTGTTATACAGCTCTGGCTAATGAAGTAGTGAGCCCGATTTTTTAAAGATCATTGTCTTTTTTTTTAGTTTCGAATTTTAAAGTTATACGCCATTTTTTATACATATTTATTTTTATAAATATGTGTGTGTCTGTATATTATATTTCGAATGGCTAACTGTATATCTGTACCATTCCTTCTGTCTCTTTCTCTCTCTCTCTCTCTATCTCTATCTCTCTCTCTATCTCTCTTTCTCTTTCTCTATGTTGTACGTTTTTTTATATAACTGACCCACTTAACCCTATCATTGTACTCATGAATATATTTTACTTATTTTCATGTTATTTTCGCAGTATCGTACTATAGAATATTCGGTCATGTTTTCATTTGAAAATCTATTTTCTTGTTAAAGCTAATGTGGTCAATCGAAAATTCTATATGTTCGACGATCTTTGACCTTTCTTTTTAAATACGTCATCCAATCCCATGATATTGTATTCGTAAACAAATCCGTTACATAGGACATGTTAGAAAATAGTTTTTTATTCATCATTTTTTCAAGGAAACACGTCGAGATGAGTAACAGAACCCCCCTTTTTCAAATGGAATTTAAAAAAAATAAAGCATTAAAACAGCGTCTCATTTTTTTCTATTAGAAAACTAAGATAACATAAATAATGTACTTTTTATTGAATTTATTCAAAATTTGAACGATCGAAATTGAATCATTTTGAACTGTCAAATTTGTATGATCTTCAATAGTAATTGACTTGATTCATGTTTCATATAATTCTTTAAGGCATCACTTAGTATATATAAGTTATCATACTGTCTATCAATTATAAAAGTGTCAGATGAACCATGATGTGTATATATGGGAAGTAATTCAAATCCTTACGTTTACATGTAAACGAAATGCTTTTGAATTTTGAATACATAAGAATTCTGAATTTATTAAATCCATAAATATTCAAATGTGACTCACTATTTTGTTGTCTGTGTACACTTTTATTCGTTCTTCGTTAGATACAGTCTTACTTCTGACGCCGAATAGGACCTCAGACATATGTGCGAGAACTTGTTTCGTTACTCATTCCAGTTTAGCGATATAGAAAATGTCTTGTTTCAGATGTTATTATCATTTAATATGTATATTTTAACTTTTTACATGCATAGAAGTAAACACTTAACAAGACCACAATTTTCAAACACAATATAATTAAAGGCGAGGAAACCATAATAGTTTTTGTATGTATTATTAATTTGAGATGTCTAACCAAGATTAGAGAAAATGAAGCAGCCAAGGTCAAGCGCTATTAGCAGATGACCCCCAAACAACCGACAATAATATTTCGAAATAATTCTCTACTTCTTGGTGTCTAAGAGTACACATTGAGAAAGTCATCCCAAAACAGATGCATACTCGACTGAAACGCATGTAACATCGCAGCCTATGTCATCACTTCATCATTAAATCACAAACATCAAGCCCACTTTAAACTTATCTCATCTGCAAAATTCCATCGCAGTTTCAGTAAGCTAGTTATTCCTTTATCCGATCATCATATATTCACCGAACCAAATAGAAACACACGTATTAATTATTCTTACGCAATTTCATGAGGCGATTTATTTCGCCATTAAAGTAGACATTACAATTTGAGCAACTCGAAACAACCGCTTTGTTCGCGGTTCAACGGAATACGTTTCGTTCAGAAAATACTAACATCACATAATAGAGAAAAAAAACGATGTTCTGGTCATATGTTATGATACTTCCATTAGTTTCCGTTCCATAAGTCATAAACTCAAGCAATTTCCACGTTTGGGATGATATTTTTACCAGTTTTATTCCATCCACCCTTTTTTTAACCTTATATTGCATTTTATACACATTTTTCTGTTTTTTTCTTTGTTCATTCTATATTTTACACGCCTCTATTTTTAAAATAAATTAAATAAAACTTATTATATTATTTCTACATTTCTATAAATAATTTTCCTAGAAAATTATTTATAGATTTCCAGGCAAAATCTGAGTTCATAAACGTGTATTTATTTGTCTGTCTCCGGAAGACATCGTAGAGCAAGGTCGGCTTTAATAAAATCCAACTCTGAATTGGGGCAATATTAATAGACTTAGCCTTGATTATAGAAGTAGTTCTAGATTCTCGGACGAATTTTCTAACGTTTTACTTGGACAGAACACATACTAGACTTGTATGGTGGTTTGAACTCAATTACGTAAAGTAGCTGGTTGGATCATACGAATTGACAATTTTATATGAATCAAGACATCCTTAACCTAGTTTAAAGCAAACAACCTACAATTGTAAAAATGCAGTTTCACAACTCCACTTAACATTTAGATAGAATTCAATTTGTATACGTTCCATTAGGAAATGTTAAATGTTTAACATCACCATTATTGTTAGAGTATTAACATCATAAATATCAGAAGTTAAATAATTCTAAGTGATTTTCTTATTCCTCAATTATTTAATTTAACAGTGAATATTTGAAGATACTTTAATTGATTTTTGTAATACGTTCAATGAAACCTGCACTAATAGATTATTGTCTATATTTTTTTTATTTGGCAGGCGTTTTAAAGGATGAACACATACTCGTATTTTTAGAATATTTTTTTTTTGTAATGTGTTGTAATAATCTCATTTAAATCAGAGATTACTTATTTATTGTTGAATTCTATTGAGGACAATCATGATTAACAGGATAACCTTAGTGAAGTGTGCATAAATATTGTATAGTTTTTTACTGAATTTCAAGTGCGTATGTTTAATAAACTGTAAGTAGTTGACGTAGATTCATCCGATACTTACATTGTATACGATAATGGTTCAAAATTGTATAATCCTCATTCAAAGAAATCACTTCATCTATGCAGACGGGTATGCCAGCTCTTAAACAAAACCGTTTGAGTTCTGACGCTAATCTGATATTGTATTACGTAATACCTATTTATGTGCGTGTATTGGGCGGTTTTGAACGACTCACATGTGCACATTTGAAAGAAGATAATGCACACTGCACTAATTATTTTTCTGAAATTTAGTAAATCGATGAGATGAATTATGCCAGATATCATAGTTTATATATGTATATATAGTTGTTTTAGATTATATAAATATACTAGATATTCCATGACCACTCACCAACATCTATTCCTATTAAATCTCATTTAATAATTCATAAACGGTAACACTATTGTTAAGCTATTATTTTAACAACAAAAAAAATAATACGCATTTAGACTTCTATGTTATCATTATCGATAATTGTCTCATCCTCGTCGCCAGTGTTGTAGACCCGTGTTAGGGATCACAAAGATAACAACCACAAATTGTGACAGGTTAAAATATACAATGTATTTATTCATAGCAATACAGTAACGCCACTAAATGTGGTAGAAGATGACCGGATTCCTACCATGCGGTAAAACATGAATAGGAATGTCCTCTATATTTAACACCTACCCACTATAGGAGTATGTGACACAAGGTCGGAATGTGGGATTTGAAAAGCCAGCATCCGAGAAGGTGAGCGCTTTAGCCATTAAAAATTGCCTGGACAGCCTCGTCGGCATTCCCCGGTAGGGGCGCCTCAGGCAGTGAGCTATCAACTTACTCCTCCCCAAAGAGGAGAGGCAAAGCCTGGGAGGGTGGACCTCCTAGAACTGCACAGGACAGACCCATAGACCGGCAGAATCATGCCCCGAAGGCCAAGACAACACCGGTCTATAGGGTGTAGTATCCATCGGAACAGATACCACACGTGGTACGAGGACTCTCACATAATAGGAAGGTCCTCTGTTTGAGTCTTTGCAACCATGGTATTTATTATAGATGGTTGCTTCCATTAGTTCTTCAATAGGGGTTATTTGTACCACACAACAATACTATAAAAGGATAGTTGTTGCTATCGAAGTTAACGATGTGTTCATCATAGGGTAAAATAAATACAGCATATAAGTGTGAGCTTGGATAAACATAGAGTGAGAGACGGCGGGAGAAATACATAGTCGAGGGAGAGGTGCGAGATGTGTTAAGTTCAATATAGATTACGGTTAATACAAAGAATGTAAATTAAATTTATTTTGTGCAAGCATATCTCAGAAACTATAAAAATGCATTTATTGGGTGTCCTGAAAGTAAATAAGAAAACAATATACGGAACACGCGTTGTTTCATTATAAAAATATGTATATACATGAAAAGACATGTACTCTTTTTACAACACCGAAAAATATTCTATATTAAAATCTGTGTTTGAAAATTTAAAATATGATTTTTATTGAATGTAATTGATGTAAAAACCTAAATAGCGTATTTAAAAAAATCAAAAATTAAAATCCAGCGAAATGAACGAACATATCGGTTATGAATTCAAATATATATATATATATATATATATATATATATATATATATATATATATATATATATATACACACACACACACATATATATATATATATATATATATATATATATATATATATAATGGAAATTTGGTTACAGTTGCTATTTGAAATAAAACTGATTAACATGCTTAGAATAAAAAAGAAACGTTTACATTTATTGGTTAAGGAATACGTTTCATGTTTAGCTGTGTTTCAAATGCTCACACCATCATGACTAAGTTATTTACCTCCAGGAGTTAAGACACAAGCTTAAAATATTTAATTTACCTCCTTTCCAGGTGGCTAGACACAAGGTAAGGTGTGGTTATCCAGCGCACTAGGATTAGCCCAATCTAGCCTACACAAATACCTGGGCAGCCCCGTCAGAATTCACCAGTAGGAGCACCTCAGACGATTAACAATTAACTAACTCCTTCTCAGAAAGTGAGAAGGCAATGCCTAGGAGGGTGGACCTACTAGAACTGCATAGTACAATACTTCTGACAGGCGGAATCAAGGCCCGAAGGCAGAGACGGTACCGGTCTACATAATGTAGCATCCATCGGACCGACACTACACTCTGATCTTAGCCAAAAGGCCAACATTTATGCATTTGGTTTTCATCTACCTCCCACAGCCGTAAGATGTGACACAAGGTCGGGAAAGTGCGATTTGATAAGTCAGCGCCCTAGACGAAGAAGAGCGCTCTGGGTGTCAAAAAATGCCTGTCAGCCCAGTTGACTGAGTGATCAGCAATATACTAACCCATTCTCAAAGGGTGAGAAGGCAACACTTGGGAGGGTGAACCTCCTACAACTGCACAGGACAGTATTTCTGACCGGCGCAATCAAGACTCGAAAGCCAAGACGGTACCGGTCTACCGAGTGTAGCATCTATGATTAGAGGTCTTAATTTCCGCCATTTATTTGTTGAACTTTCTGTGAGAGATTAAATACAAATGTAATAGCAGACGTGGAAATAAATATAACATGAACGCGTCAAAGAACGCAAATTCATCTTGTATACATATAATACATTAATTATTATTTTTAATAAATAACTATTTTCATGCCATTCAATAAGAATCACCTGTGCAGCAATATACAACCGTTCCGCTTACGTTTACTCGAATTCTAGTCTCCATTCACATTTCTCTGTCAATATCTAACATCGGCGTTACCTTCATATTCTCTTCAACTAATTTAATGTTGTAAATGCATCTTTAGTATGTGAATGTTTAGGTGAGTAATTTATTTTTGTAAGCATGTATTTTGCAAATAGATAGTGTCTATGAGAACGGGGCACGCACGACAACGTCGGGTGATAATGGACACGAGAGTAATAGAACCTCTATCAGTGTCATATCAATGGCGGTTAGAAGTAAAGAGGACATGAGTATTTACGTTACAAAATAAGGTACGAACTAAAATAATAAAGAGTAACAATTTAGAATCTCACACTAACAGAATATTTATTGTTTAAGGTATATAGCCTTATCTCATGGATATCCTATCCCTCTTCTCTGTCTACACAATGATACACGTGTATGTCGATAAATACACACATATATTTATGTAGTAAACAACAGAACAGGGATTAGTCGTCTTTAAGACACACTGCGGTTACTGATATTGCGATTGAGATCCTAGTGAGCGCTGACCAGCGTTCTACTGATTGAGCATGCATTGAGGGAAAGTGTAATTGGATTGTGAATGATGGGGTTCATTTATTTATGTATAATGTTGGTTATTCAGACAACGTTTCTAATCTTAAGTGTTATTATCACAACGTTTCGGCCGCTGTAACCTCCGGCCTTCTTCAGGGGTATCACTTCGAACTCTGGAATATTTCTGTCGAACTCGGGAATCTGGACGGAATTTTGAACGGAATCCTTCATTTAATCCACGGAGGTAGCATGCTCTTGTTCCGTCATATACGACTGGAAGAAGTTTTCAGTAATTCGCAGTTCTTCGTATCGACCGCATCGAGGATTGAACCTTTGACCGCGGCACAGTGGTTATAGTACTAAGTTAAATTCACTTCTGAGTGAGGTTACAGCGTTGTAATGGTAACAGTCAAGATAAGAAATGTAGTCCGAATAACAATTATACTACAAATTATCAATCCTCATCTAAAAAATTAACAAATATAATATAATTTATTTATGTTTTTATTTACGCTACTTATTGAAATATGTGTATATATATACATATGGATGCGCATGTATATATATATATATATATATATATAAATGTGTATGTGTGTACACATGCTCTCTACTCATAGTGTTAGCTAACTTGTATAGAACGGTTTTACTTTTATATACAAGTAACACTGCATACTTGTTTTTGTTTTTCGATACCGAGGTAATAATATGTAGTAAAAGTTTAAGAATATACATTTCCAAGACTATGATGAATGTGAGGTTACGAGGTGTTCACAAATTGTTCATCATTTTCCGGATGTATCATAAACCATTCCTTTTTTTCTCTATATCAGTTATATTTCAGAGAATATTATTTAGAGCAATCACATCTATTTTGATGATACCGCTCGATATTCTGGTGTTGCTTTACGTTTACTTTAAGCTAATCTAGAATTTGATCTGGGTAAAGGTGTAGATTAGGGTACGACATTGCTTGCTTCGTTCCATCCTATTGAGACTCAGATTGTGTCTTTTAATCATAGACGAGTCGCTTTTCTTCCTAGGATTCCCATGGGTTGCTCTGTTCTTAGGGATAACTTCTTGGTCTTTCTTTGTCTTCAAATCTTTCATGAAGTTCATACATTAAATGTAATGCGTTTTATTCGTTCCGTAATGCCGGTTCTTTCTTTGTCTGCAAATTATTTCTTACACTTAAGGTTATCCTACAAGTCTACAATAAGATTATGTGTGTGGTACCGTTTTCATATAAGGGCTGGTAAATGTTTGTCCTATTTCTAGGTTTTGATAAGCTTCAGAAACGTGCATGTAATTTGATTGCCCCGCCATTCTATTTCTCCGTTTTCTCAGGTTTTTTTTTCTCTACTTTCTACAATTATAGCATGCAGTCTCAAGAATGGTCAGATCTATCTCCTGTTTTAATACATTATTATAACAAAACTTCTTATACGAGTAGCTTTTTTGAAGAAATACACACTTCAAGAAAACTAATTCTACTGAATGCTTTCCTTGTACCTATAATCTTGTTATTTTCAGGAATAACTTCAATAGTCATATCCTATCTTTGCGATAATCATTTTCGTTCTTGTTAGACCATTTGATCAAGTGGCTTCATGCTTTGTCTGTGGGGTCCATTTAAAATACATCCATATAGTCTGAAAACGATAAGTGATACTGTGAATAACAAAATATTTCAATAAAAAAGATTACGTAATTCAGTTTGAAAAATCCTAACACAATAACATAGCAAATAGACACACCATGTTTCACTATATACATCTTCATATATAAGGACACTTTTAGCTATTGATATCCGAGAGAGAAACACACACACATACGCATATATATATATATATATATATATATATATTTTTATTTTTTTTTAATTTTTTTTTTTGTGTAAACAATTTTTTAAAAGTACATGACATGATATGGAAAAGTGATAGGGAGTTTTTTAAATTCTGATGTATCAATCAGAAACTGGAAGGGTCTGTGTGTAACATAGTTTTTCGATCGGTAATACCACATATAGTGATGTCTGGGCAGAGACGTGTTGCGTCCACGTCTATGAAAAGATTGCGATACATGTGCGCGTAATCAGTATATTGCTGATAAATCCGAGATAAGATCAGGGCGGGAAGACGGAAATTGAAATCTCCGCGGTATGCTCACCTCCTTCAAGATACGCAGACAATAAAGTAAACGAGAAATTGCAATGGGGAGGAAAGAAGAACACACTTCATGATAGCGATGTGTGTTTGGTGCATGAACTAGATCGGGATTGACATGTCTTTACTAAGATACGGGCGGAGTGGGAAGGTCGAAGCAATAAAGAGTGCACTACTGCAACTCAATTGAAATCCGACCCCTTCCTATGTATAAGCGTCGGTTGAGTCACTGTAGCGCCGCCTGGAGCCCCTCGAAAGGGAAGCCATACGACAAATCCCTTCCCTTCCATTTTTCTATCATTTTTCCGTTTGCTCTTTTGCAATCTAATCTTGGCAACAAATCGAACAAGTGGCTCTCTTTGTCTACTTCAGTGCAAATACAGACTCTCAGCCCCTGACCCTTATTTTATCTTTCTTTTTCACTCGACTTTATCTTCGGGTTGCTACTTTTTTAATATCTGACCCCTTATTTACGCATTTCAATTAAGAGTCCTCCTTTCTTATTATTTCCTTTTTGCAGACGAAATGAAAAACTGTTTATTATTATTGTATTCTTATCTTCTTTTTTGAGCGTACTGCCAACAAAATAATAATAATGATTCCATTAAGATATTCGGAATGTATATTTTTCTCGGTTGGTAAACTATTCAGAATGAAGAGATTGAACAGCGCTAATATTCGATTAGTTATGACTACGTTTGGGACTATGATCTCGTCGATTAAAATTACGCAAAATACATCCGTGTCAGTGCTGACCATTACCAGAAAACATTAACGAATTAAATGAAATAAATGGGTGAAACACATGGAACAATAAATATCAAATTAATTTAAGCTTTATTCAACGTTGTGCATCAAATATCTGAATTCTTAGCAGAACAAATTAGACAACATATTTTCCAAGATAATACTCTAACTTATGGGCCTCTTCTCAAGAGGTGTCAACGTGGTATCAGAAATTCACAGACATTAAAACCAGGAAGGCATCATGTTTTATATCACCGTTCAGTAAAACCATCGTTATTAAAAAAAGGTTTTATATATGTCTAAAAACACAAAATTTAATAAATTAAAAATTGATATTATTAAGATATCTACGAAGGTAATAATAAACTATAAAACCAATCTATGGAAAAGAAAAATAACGAATTTAATTATCATAAAACTATGAGTGCTCTATGTCTTATCAGGTTGCTAATTCACTAGAAATGTACAAAGATATATCTCTATGAATTATAAAAGTAGTTTGTTGGCATGCTTGGGGGATGAAATAAGGATGAGGCGTAATGTTTATTTCATGTTATACAAGGAGGCAGGAAGAAACAGCTTTACAATGTTCCTTTAAATCATTAAACATCAAAATAACTATCAACATTAATACTGAAATGGTTAACTTCCTAGACGTAACACCGAATTTGAATGCAAATAGAAACACATTTGTAGATAGTAAGTCTAACGATGGACAGTCAGTAGAATAATCATTGATGCCAAATAGTTTTAAAGAATATGGAAACTATCTTGTAATGAACTGATGTAAACTACTAATACAAAATAGTATACCAAAGCATTACCACCCTAGCAATATTAATAAGAAACTACATATATTAAACCTTTCTCTAAATAAAGGTATGCATAGGCAATATTAGCATAAAGAACAACAACAAATTATATCGAAAAAAATGACCCTCAGAAACAAAGAATTTGACACGTATGTCAAGAATATAATATATATATATATATATTTATATGTATATATGTATATATATGAATGATAATTTATGTCATTTTGACTACAAAATTGATTCTGTTTCACGAGAACAGTTTGAGAGACTCCCGATCATCAGGTCTTGAAATAAAATTATTTCAAGACCCGATAATCAGGTCGGGAAACAAAATCAATGTTGTAGTCAGAATGAAATAAATTATCATTTATATTTCTGCTCTACATTTTTATTGAGCACTCTCCTAAACCCGGTTCAACTCCCCTGGCTGTATACCCTGATAATCTATACCTTACTCGGAGTATATATATATATATATATATATATATATATATATATATATATATATGTGTGTGTATATATATATGTATACATATATATATATATACATACATGCAAAGATATGTATATATACACATATGTATATATATATACATATATGTATATATATATATACATATATGTATATATACATATACATACACATATACATATAGGTATATATATACATAAATACACACATATATACATATATGCATATATATATGTATATATATATACATACATATATATATATAAATACATATATACCCCCCCACACACATATATATATATATATATATATATATATATATATATATATACATATATATATATATATATATATATATATATATATATATATATATATATATATATATATATATAGGGTGTAGAAACAGAGCGGAGATACAAGAAATATAACATGTAATTTATTATTATAGGACAGCTGAGTAAATTAACATTTGTTTACATGATAATTTTCCTATATACAATATCACGCATCAGCATGCTATAAATGCTCCTCTTCTGCGATTTAGTAATATTTGTATACATTTCTGAGGTAATTGTTTTACCATAACATAAATTAACCAAACCGAAAATGTCACTTATCTTTCTTTTTGCTATCTACATTTTTCGCTGACACCTTGTTTATTTAATCACTCGCTAATACTTCTTAGTTTTTCAGTGCGCATTTACAGAAAGAGTGACTCCCTTTTTAGTATTGTTTTTAATTAATGTGGTGTAGGTTCGCACCATGTACACATATGGACATTAGATGGGAATATAATAAGTTTGATATATATATATTGGTTATTATCCATAAATTCAACATAGAAATATAATTATTGTAATCTACGAAGACTCTCGAAACATATAAACAGATATGCTTTATTTTATGTAATTTTTAATTTACAGTCTTACATATATAATATATGTGACAGATATCTACCATAATCAATTAAATTAAACATGTGGTTGTAAGTTCCCTAAAGATTGGCTTGAAGTAGGTCAGATATTACAATAACTGAAATATTGTCAAGTTTATAAGGAACAAACTGAGCATATAAATAAAAAGTAAATGACATATGTATGATATTCAACTATTTTGTTATAGCTGTGTTTTTGCGATAGAGAGTGGTTGTGTATATTAACGAAAGAGGAGGAGATGATACAATGCACAAAAAAGTTACACGTCATTTCCGGGGAGAAAAAAGTAGATTTGATTTGTTTTCAGTGTGTTGGTTTTACGACAAATCTAACTGTTTGAGTTATTCAATACTGAAACGAAACACGTATTGTAAATGATATCGCGCTGTTTAATACACCGTATACAATGTAATTGTATACGATTTATTTGACGAATATTATTTTTCAACCGATAGTTACAGTGAGACGGCGTGTTAATATTTGATTTGACACAGTTAATTAAAGAAATGTTCATAATTGATTCAATAAGACTTGAACTCGATAAAGTCAACTTGGCCTTTTGGCTAAGATCAAAGTGTAGTATCTGTTCCGATGGATACTGCACCCCATACTGGTATTGTCTTGGCCTTCGGGGCTTGACTTACGCCGGTCAATGGGTCTGTCCTGTGCAGTTCCAGGAGGTCCACCCTCCCAGGCTTTGCCTCCCCTCTTTGGGGAGGAGTATGTTTATTGCTTACTGCCTAAGGCGCCTCTAGCGGGGAATGCCGACAGGGCTGCCCAGGCAATTTTTAAATGTCCAGAGTGCTCACCTCTCGGGCGCTGGCTTTTCAAACCCCACTTTCCCGACTCGACTTGGATCACATCTTACTTGTGGGAGTAGGATAAAAAACTGGCCTTGTGCCTAACTCCTGGGGAGGAGTAAATCAATACTCCCATGATTCTCAGTTCGCTAGGAATAAGGTAACATTTTTTTTTTGCAGAGAGGTATTTATTATTACTTACACCACCAATAATACGGCGTCATTCGATTTTGACATATAGTAGCTGGTACATTATGGATGTATACATGCTCTAATACCATTAGGTGATAAATGGGTGGAATGGATTTGAACTCGGCATAACCTATTCCATATACTGGAACCGTATCCATTTGGCTAACCATAAACCCGGCGCGAGAAAGGCATAACGATAAAGTAAGGCTTCTCATATAATTAACGTCTATAAAGTTTAATTTAAGAATTAACGAAGGTTTCAGTTTACGAGTCGTGTCAATTGACGTGCCCAGTTGAGTAAAGGAATTCGGATAATGATTTCAAATCGGCTGACGGGTTTTGGGGAAAGAAACGACCGGCGTGTATGGGACAAAAGGATGGCCTTGGAGGTTCAATTACCACTTTTAGAATGAAGTATTTGGGCAACTAGGCAAGAAATTAGAAAGAAAACGATCGAATTGAGGGGCGGAAAGTTGGGAAAGGGATCAGGCGATGAGTTTGCGTGAGGGAAGAGTTAATGAAAAAGAGAAAAAGGGAAGTAGAAAAATCCCCGCATGTTTCACACCGAAGAGGAATGGATATCTCGGAAGTGTAATTATGTTCGGAAAGGGCGTTCCTTTAAGGGCTCCAGAGTTATTGTGCTTCGTTGTTTATTTAGGGGTTTGGGAGCGTCGTATATTGATAAAGATTGTAAAGGTTGGATAGATTAAAATATGATAGATGGTCGGGAAATGTGAGAAACACATTCGAAGAATAGCAGGCACATACACACACACACATGTACGCAAACACGCGCACATCTATATGTAAATATATGTGTATATAAAGATATATATATATATATATATATATATATATATATAGAGAGAGAGAGAGAGAGAGAGAGAGAGAGAGAGAGAGAGAGAAAGAGAGATAGAGAGAGAGGGAGAGAATAAGATGATACTTTAAATATATAAATACTATCTTTAACCAGTAGATTACCAAGATAAAGACAAAACAAAATATAGTGCATAGAGCAATAATATTAATTAAATAAAATAATACAATGAGAAATTAATCAGATTTTATTAATAAGATTATTATTAATTTGCATACACCATGAATACACTCTTCACTGCCATCTACTGCATCGATAGCAAGCAAATTTCCCGCATAGATAACTTTTTCGTTTTTTGGACTACCATTCACCACCTGGATTTTTTTAATCAACGTCTTTCACATTTTTCTTAAAATTGTTTTAAACTTTATGACTTGGATGAAGTGTATAAGTTTAACAAAAAAGTGTGGTTTAGGCCAATATAGTTGATGGTTTATATTGTTTTATATTTTTTAAATATATTTTTTATATATCTTCAAAGCTTGAGTTTTATTACCTGCAGTAATGTCATTGCGGTAATGGTCGTCTGAGGAGAACATTTCTTTCAAAACTCATGAGTTAAGGACACATTATCACTCCTTGTTTTTGAACTTTTATAAAATCTGATTAATTTCTTATTTTATAATGGCATTAAATTAATATATATATATATATATATATATATATATAGAGAGAGAGAGAGAGAGAGAGAGGGAGAGAGAGAGATAGAGAGAGAGGGAGAGATAGATAGATAGATAGATAGATAGATAGATAGATAGATAGATAGATTGATAAATAGATAGAGAGGGAGAGAGAGAGAGCGTGAGAGATATGTAGCTCGCTCTTTGGAGATGGGGGATTGCCGCATATTTAATTCTGAAAACGTCCATATCTTTAAACTACTCAGATTTACATCTCGACCAGCATTTGATACCGTCTGCCCATTTAACACCCGGACGCCAACCCTTAACCACCACCAAGAAGGATTCTTACGTATACACACAAAATAATAATGAAAATACCTTATATTTGTTTGAAACCTAGATGATACTCGTTATATCGAGTGAAATATTAGTAAAAAAGTCAAAATGATAGTATTTGTTTTGATTTTAATGATACATATACACATCTAACAAATGGTTTTTGAGGGCATTTTGCCTCTTTCGTTACGTTATATATATATATATATATATATATATATATATATATATATATATATATATATATATGTATTAGTACTTAATGTATCCACATAAAATATTATGAGAAGATATAATTTGTATGTATCAGTTTTCAGTATTTACTTCAACAGTGCTCGATACGTAAGAAGAGCTAGGTAGTAAGCAATGAAAATATATATGGCAATTAAGCTACACAGAGGCTCCCGCGTTTCATCCCCGGGGGGAATCTTCAGGCTAAATGCCTTTAACCTGAAGATTCCCCCAGCTTAATTGCCATATATATTTTCATTGCTTACTATATATATATATATATATATATATATACATATATATATATATATATATATATATATATATATATATATATATATATACATATATATATATATGTATATGTATATATATATATATAAATATACATGTATATATATATACCTATATATATATATATATATATATATAATAATAATAATAATTTTCTCTATCATTGATAATTAAGTGTCCACATATCGTATTACATTGTGTACTAGGTCTGCTTTGTAAGTCATTATTTCTCAACATATGTGCTGCTTCTTTGAGTCGTCTTCACTGTTCTTCTCAATCCATAAATTTTACTTCGCCTCATTATGGTAGATGGTTTCCATTTTATGTATTTATATGTTATAAGGTATACCCGACATTTAGATATTTCCACGTATTACGGTGTCTGGTGTTCTTGTAGCCTTACCTTTGGTAGACAACATGTCTCACCATTGTATATGTTTCCACACTTACATTAGATCTCATACACACAGTTCTTTTTCATATATTTTTCCACACTTACATTAGATCGCATACACATGCGATCTAATGTAAGTGTGGGAACATATACAAAGGTGAGACATGTTGTCATACATTTTACTGTATGTGGTTTGACTCTCACAAGATGCGTTCGGAGAGTTAGGTCGTTCTTAAATACAATCCTGATGTCATATGGAGTCCATATTATTCTGTTGTGCGAATGACACTCCAGATGAGAACATTTGTCCAAATCAGCAAAATTATGCAAATTATAAATCCTCAGTAATTCAAAAACATGTACTTATTTTGTTCTTATTCGATTGAGAATGTCTCCTATTATACTGTTAATATTGAAGCATCTATGTAGCTACATTAATAGATATCCTCCTATTGACGTTTTTCAATCTACAGATAAGTTACCTGTGGTGTAATATTCACCCACTATTAATTTACTGTTTACTTTCGTTTGTTTTTTCATTGTTTTTTTTGTATGTGAGAACATATTTTTTTTACATATGGAGATGTAGAGATAATGTATTGTCTTCTATATTAAAGCATTTTGTTTTCCTAGATATAAGTTATATATATATATATATATATATATATATATATATATATATATATATATATATATATATATATGTATATATACTGTATTAGTTATTTATATGTAATTTTATACCATTTCAATGTTATAAAACACAGATTCACATCCTTTCATGAAACTTATTTTTATTCACCATACAATAGTTTCGGCAAGCACCAATATATTTTTAAAATGCCCCTGTGCCTTTATGTCTTGGTGTGTATATCTTCAGTCTTAATTTTCGAAAACAAAGCAAACACGCAAAAACATGAAAAACTTTGCGAGCCAAGCCTTTAATTACAGTCGGTACTCATTATCAACATTATATATATATATATATATATATATATATATATATATATATATATATATATACACTATTTTTATTTTTATTTTTATTAAGGCTTTTACATAAGGCTGTTGTCGCTGCGACTGTCGTGGGTATGGTTGGCGGGCGTTGCCATTGTCATAATCGGTTTTGTTGATGATAAGACTGGTAACACCAGAAAACTTCTTTTATAAAAGATTCCACTAGTATTGATCTCGGTATAATATAATCACAATTTAAAAAAATATATATAATCACAACAAAATTCACTACAAATAATAAACAAAACATTAAAATAAAATAAATAAAATGCAAAAGTAGCAATTAATACCCTAAATTAAAATTATCAAACATTTGTATCCACATGATAATTACTTATTAGAATTAAAATAAAATAAGAATAACGGTTGTAATCATGGTTTTATTCTCATTTTGAATTTGACTCACTCTGGCCGTCGCCCCATCTCCCTCCTCCCGCCCCGGCCGAGATTGAGATCGTCGCAGCACTGACACGTGCAAAACCTCCCACGTAATAATTTGAAACACGACTTGTTGGGGTCCTCCCCCCTCCCCTCTCATGTCCCATGTCGCCGTTATAGACAAAGCCCCAACTCTATCCCCCTCCCCCTCCAATGTATTTTCAATTTTCAATCTCCCGTTAAAGTGAACTTTAAAATTTATGCCATTTGAATTCCTTTTGCCGGCCCGATGAGTTGGTAGCTATTCGCACCAATGAAACAAAACCTGTTTTGTCGCAACTAATGGAATAAAATCAAAAAAAAAAAATATATATATATATATATATATATATATATATATATATATATATATATATATATATATATAGTCTAAAGAAGCTTTGAGTCATTAAAAAAAATGTATAATGCAGTTTAAATTCCCAGACAAACTAACTAAATCCAAGATATTGCAGACTTAACATTCGTTGGAAAATTAATAAATGAAAAAATATAAGTAAAAAAAAAAATACAAAAGGGGGGGGGTTATTATCTAAGAGTGAAACAAAAACAGGAGACCTTACTTTATATATATATATATATATATGTATGTATATATATATATATATATATATATATATATATATATATATATATATATATATATATATATAATCCCTTATAAAACTATGCTCTCGTTATATTCATGTGGTAACGTATAAGGAATAAGATGACTAAAAACCCGGAGAAAAAGGGGAATAACTGGGTGAAACAACAAAGAACAGTCAGAGGAAATATATATTTCAATGCAGTTAATAATTTACATTAATAATTTTAGAAGATGATGAATGATTAGAAATACACATAGATACAAAGATAGGATACATATATGTTACCACATGAATAGAACGAGACCATAATTCGATGTGAAAAAATATATATTTTTCGCAACCCTTTTTCCTTACAATTACACGTGCAGCTCCCCTTAAAAGTTGCATCCATTGTATCTAAAAACTGGACGGAGGTGAGGCATGCATAGTTATATTAGTATTTTATTATTGTTATTTTGTTATATTCATTTTTGTCATGACAACACTTATTGTTTTTTTTTTATTATTATTAATCTGGGTTTTTATAATGGAGGTAATAATAGATAGTTTTATAATTTTTATATTAGCAATTTTATCATTTTTATTGTTCATATTTTTATTATGTTCTCAGAAAAGCCATGTAAAATCCTAAATCAGTTTACTAAAACTTTAATTAACTTAAATTATATTATATTCTCGAGGATTACGTATAAATGTCTGCATGTCAATGCACCTATGAGGACCTACCCGTTGTGATGGAGAATACAACGAGGCCAGGTGAAATAGTCAGGAGGATCCGTGATACTACAACGACTAGATGATGATGATGATGATGATGATAATGTGCCTCAATAAATAGTACGAATAGCTAAACGGCCACCCCCTAATCATTGTGAGATGTCCCTCAAAAATGAGTAGGGGTGCTCCTCTTTTTAAGCATATGGCCGAGTTACAAGCGAATACACCTGAACGAATATAATGGCTACGTAACACATAACCATAAGAGGCAACATCATGCACAACCATTTGATGTAAATTATAGACATTAACGTTATGAAAAGAAATTATGGGTTGCTAAGATTACAAAATGAAAAGCACTAATAATTGTTTTGAACTATTTGAGTGTTCACATCATCTCATTTGGTTTAATGTTTGTTTTACATGAGGTAAATACTAAATGTATGCGTATTTGCCGTCATAAATGGCGTGGATTTATTTATAACAATATCAGCTTCCAAAGCATGTTCTATTCTTTTCTACCAAGTGCTTTGCATAATCACCAATTATCATAAGGTATTGTTGGGAGGTATATTTCGTCGTCCAATGCCAATTCATCAGAGGGCAATTAAATGTTTTAAATTCTGCGTATTATTCTTAGTGTATATACTTGTGTGTGTATGTTTGAATTGTAATTGTTTTTATCTGGTTGTTATTTTTACTCGGATGATGTATGCCATCGTTTGGGTTGACGCGACTGCTGATGTTTGCTGACTTTTCCAACTTCGTGTTTTTCTTGATTTATTAGTCTGAAACAAGCTGGACGACTCCCAAAATTCTACACAAATAAGATAAAGTCAACACAAAACTCAAAAAAATATACATCCTCGCAGACGAAATGAAAAAAACAAACAGTTTACCTCGGACAGAAACTTAAAATCTTTCTTGACATCATGTGATGTCAACAGAAGGGTTAAGCAAATTGAAATAAAAATATGAACAAGAAACTCACTAAAATTATTTATTCTCATGAGTAGCTTAAAAACAGTCATATATATATATACTTACATACATATATATATATATATATATATATATATACAATACCTATACATTTTATACATATACATATATCTACATATTATATAACATATATACATACATATATATATATGTATATATATACATATATATATATATATATATATATATATAATTTTAAATAGATGTGTATTATTATTCCATACATAGATCGATGTTTCATGCTGATGCAATATTCAGTGTAGGAGGTGTTAATTTTTGCCGGTCGGAATGCACGAACCCAATTTCAAAGTCCCCACTAACCTGTAGTCCGGTAATCTATCCTTCGACAACCACACATTAGCAATGAAATTAAGAGAGATCAAACTGTATATACACTAAATCAGCGGACGCACATAGTAAATAGTTGAACAGTGTTCAACAGCAACAACAACAAAGGGTCGGAGCATCGCATTTAAGCCATAGTCTCACTGCTTATTATTACATTTGTTATTAGTCTTTGTAATAACGAGTGGTGTTCTAGACTAAGAATGATAACAAAACCTTCTGGATTATCACTACTTTCTAACTATTTCGATAACTATGGAATATGACATTACGTTATCGCAACAGTCTCACTGTCAAGAACCTCTCTGGGATTTGGGTAACAATAAACCTACCCAAGGTCCCAGTACTCTCTGTACACTTCCAGTTGAGGGATAATTATTTCTCTGCCTTCTCGGTCTTTCAAACGTCTTTTACTCATCACAATTAGTTTGTGCAGTATCAGCCTTGCCTAATACCTTTTTGTTTGGTTGACGGAGCACAATTCTATAACATTTCGATCAGTCCGAGTTCCCTTGTTGTGTTTTTAATTCTATGTTGCTGGCAATTTTTCTTAGTTTATGTGGATTGGTACGATTAGTATTATTATTATTATTATTATTATTATTATTATTATTATTATTATTATTATTATTATTATTATTATTATTATTATTATTATTATTATTATTATTTGTACTCACTTGGAGTTATAACACAAATCATCGTCAGTGATTGCTCATTGACAACACCCAGTGGTATTTCCTGGAGTCTGAGTGACAACACACCTCCCCAGATTTCCAGTATTGTTCACCTCTTTTCGCTAACGATGCGGTATCGCAACATCCTCTTACCATTAATTTCTCGCGGGTAAAAACAATCTGTCTTCTCTGGGATTTGGGTGGAAATTAGCCTCCCCAAGGTCCCATTATTATTATTATTATTATTATTATTATTATTATTATTATTATTATTATTATTATTATTATTATTATTATTATTATTATTATTATTATTATTATTATTATTTCGCACAAACTGTTTCTGTTACATAACGCTTGTGAATTAATCTTCTTGTAACCGAAAACAATACGAAAGTTTACGAAAAGATTATGAGAGCGTTTTCAACTTTTTTTCAACTCATTTCTGTGAGGGACTTCTATAGGCATTCTCAACAGGCACTTTTAATACACATTTCCTTAGGGCGATGTTAAGCCTTCAAACTGTCAACCAATTTTCAACAATTCTCGTTAAAACAACTGCTCTTTAAACATTTCAAATCACGCATTTTAACCATAATTCTCTTTTAAATTATTTTCTCATGAAACATTTTTCATTAACCATTCCACATTAAACATGAACCACTTTAAACATTGTTCGTTAAGCATATCGAATAAAGCATGGTGCACTTTTACTTCCTGTGTATTAGTTCTTTTCGTTTTACAGATTAGGACCTAACATGTTATGCACAAAAATGTTACCTTACGTTTTCTTTCGTCGTCTGGTCGTGATCGCTGTTGGTGCCGTCGGTTTCGTTGTGTCTCTTTGGCTGTGATGAGTATATGTTGATATAAACTTCATGACAGACAGAAGACAAACGCGGAGACGATTTTCCTCAGAGAGATTCCATCTTTTATTCCTGGTTCGTTGTGGAAGGATAATGTCTACTAGTACCTCGATTCACTCATTCATTCTTATTGCTGGGGCATTGCGACGATGCACGGGACATTACTGCTGGATCTCCAAGAGATCCAGCCATTACGAGGAGCGATTACATTTTCGATTCCCCGCCTCTACTTCCTGAGCACTTCAGATAGGTCGACCGTCCAGCTTGCTCCAAAACTCCTAACTGCTTTCAAACCTTAGTTCTCACCAAAGAAGGAGTGCCCTCACAGATGTACACGTGGGACAGTCACGCAAAACATTTTCGTTCACTCATGTTTTCTGACCTTTTCGGACCCGATGTTGTTTGTGACGGGGTCGACGTTTGAAATTTTGTCATAGTGTTTTAAAACACGAGTGACTCATAACGGTTTCCTTCGGTGCGTGTCCGCGTGACCTGCACCGAGCTCGACAAAGTTCACCCTTTCTCATAATAAAAAATAGTGGACCTACACACTTTAAGGCATACCGGGCCCCTCATAATATAATATTTCCAGTGATCTTTGGACGGTGAAACCGCTATATTTTCTCTGATGTTTGAGTTACAGTAATTCTTCCAAGATATTCTTGTCTTCTCTGTTCGATTTAATTATTTTTAGGGTTAGGGTTAAGAAAGTTAGGGTTAGGGTTAAGAAGGTTAGGGTTAGGGTTAGGGTTAAGAAGGTTACTAAAAATTAGAAAAGTTCATGCGGCATGAAACTCAAATGCAGAAGAAAAATGCGTACAATATAAGCACAAATTATTTTTTGGAACCTGTACTTGAAAAAGATTTCATGATAATAGAAATGCATATCAGAAAAGAATATCAGAAATAAATTTGAAGAACATTCCAATGGATTAAATTGAATACTGCAGAAAAAACAGATATGGTAAAATTGTATAAACTGACATTAGACTAAAAATGAGAAAAGTGTATGTATGACATGAAGAAAGAAAAATGCGTACAATAGAAGCAACCATTTCTTTTTTTTTAAATTGTACTTGAAAAAGATAACATGGTAAAATAGTGTTTTTTTTTAATTGTTTATTTATATCATAAACACATCCCTAAGATCTTCAGTCCTGATAATAGAAATGCATATAAGTATACATTTGAAGAAAATTCTAAGGGTCGTGTGCATACATTGGATTAAATTGAATACTGTAGAAAAAGAAAACAGATATAGTAAAATTCTATAAACTGACATTAGACACACTTTCTAGCTTCCTTCCTGAAGTAGTTGTATCTCAGTTAATTTCTAGGCATTTGACTTGAATTGGAACTTCCTTAACATTCAAGTAATCTCCTTACATTTGCCGTAATCTTTCAGACGACGCTATATCTACTCGATCTTTTTACCCTTCATGTCCTGACACGGTAATTTAACGTGGCACCAATCAACTTGTGTTTACTGCGCTTTTAGCAAGTTAGAAGCCATCAAGTTAATGTATTATTCTTTCATTAGTATAACTTTTTGAATCGTTAAATTATTATATCGTTACTACCTAGTGTTTAACCGGATTGCTATATTATTTTAGTTAGTTTGTGTCACCTGGATAGGTGAGTAGGTTTCCGCATTCGTAGATATTTCTTACGATCTTAGCATCTTCAATTAGTGATGATTATGTATATCATTTTCGGTGTAATACTTACTTTTAGTTGTTTACCCAGGTATTTCGTAAATGTTTCATGTACTCCTATAAATATTTACATTTTCCGATCAGAAAATACGGCACACTCCGATATTTGGCAGGTGTTACTAGTTGTTTAGTGTTACCATGTCTAGTCGTCTAGCTTGGACGAGTCACTCTGTTTATATTTCAATGCCCTAATTTATGTGATGCTTTTTTATTTCCCAATAGAACCTTCTTCTTTATGTGTACCTATTCAAAGTGTGTGTTCAATATGTAACCGTTCGCATAGCTCACATCTGTCTACCATTCTATCTCAGGCATATCTATGTTTATATTATTTATATTTTATTTTCATATTATTTTATGTTATTTTCATATTATTTGTATACTATTTTTATATTATTTTATTTTATTGTTATATTATTTTAATTTCATTGTTATATAACTTTTTTATATTATTTTGTATTATTCTTATTTTGTTTTTGATTTATTTTTATATTACTTACATATTTTTTATACAATTTTTTATATTATTTGTACAGTGTTTGTATATGATTTTTACATTATTTTATTTTATTGTTATATTATTTGTATTTTATTTTAACATTATATTCATATAATGTTTATATTATTTTTATTTTATGTTATATTATTTTTATTTTGTAATTATTTTATTTTCATGTAATTCTTATTTCATCTTTATATTATTTTCATCTTTTTGTTATATTATTATATTATTTTTATGTTATTTTATTTTATTGTTGTATTATTTTTTATTTCCATTTTTATATTATTTGTATATTATTTTTTTATTATTTTTATATTATTTTTATTTTAATTTTTCATAATGTGAATATTATTGTAATTTTGTTTTTATATCATTTTCGTATCATTTTTATGATATTTTAAAAATATTATTATTATATTATTTTGATGTTTTTTTTTAAAATTATATTTTAATATTATTTTAATATTATTTTTATAGTAGTTTTATTCCGGCGCTTTACGATCACTTTCGATGTCATTTCTACCAGTCTACATATCAGTGTTTGCTGTGCATTCTTCATCTTGTATTTTAAATAGATTGTTCTAATCCCAATTTCTGGCGTCTCTACATATCCTATTTTGCTGGGCGTTCAGAAATTACGATTAGCACACACTATTTAGTTTGTTCTAATCGCAATTTCTGGCCCGATTCTGTTCTTCTTTTTACGTATTATTTCTTAATCCATGCTATGTTTTTTCTCATGCGCAATGTTTATCTTTTTTGTTGCTTGTAATTATATTAAACTTTTTACGTTTGTTGTCCATCGTTCTCTGTGATTTTGTGATTTCCCTTGTTTACCGCAGTTATCGTTCTTCATTTGTATTGTGTATTTTTATAGACTTGTTTTGCGTTGTTTACATATAGAATCCTACATGTATACAGAACGTCATACGGGCGGAACGTATGACCAGGACAATCCCTGTGATCGTATGCAAATAGGTTGCCTGTTATGTTCCAAGCAATTTATTTATACTTCTACATCGATCGTTTGCATAAATTACCTGTTATTCCATGGCGTTGCTTTTTGATTATATAATCCGAATTAGATGGTCAACCAAGCTCCAGCCCTTGCCCCATCGCCGCATTGTTGCATTATTGAGCTTGTTTTCAATGGATTGTACTCCGATGAACTGCCTACTATGGTGCCCCCTCGACGTAAATTTACTTAACTCGACAATAAGCTAAATCCCATCCATTCACCGTGAAGGTCCCAAGATGCCGGAGAGCCTTCTACTCTAATAGCTTCTTTCCTTGTGCTGTTGGCTTCTGGAACTCCCTGGCTGCTCTCTTTTCCCCAACAGTACCGGCATAAAGAAGTTTAAAACTAATGTACACTGCTCCCAATTTGGGATGACACCCAAAACCCACACCCAAATGCTCAGTAACCCTTTACGACTAAAGTCCCGACCTTGTTTGGAGTAACAAAAGAAAATATTTAGCAAGGCAAGTCCTATTTCTCCTTCTTTTAATTTTTGTTTAATTAGAGTTTGTTAAAATTAACCTTCAGGTGTTACGAGTTTGGAATAACCATTATTTTATTGGTCTTAACATCTAAGTTACTGAGAGTTTTCATTTGCCCATTGCGGAAGGCCTTTTTAAACTATGTATTAATAGTGATCACTGATACTTTTACATACATCGTATTACAAGCCTGATAGATGCAGCTCTATTTAGAACTCTCTGTCTCTCTCTCTATGTGACATTATATACCTCTCTCTCTCTCTCTCTCTCTATCTCTCTCTCTTCCAGTCAGTCTGTTTCGAAATTGTTCATGATCGGGTGTGTTCCTTTTTGTATTCATCTTCATCCACATGAAACAATTAATTTTGTAAAATCTAACTGTTGCATATTCCTACTCCTTGAAAACTGGAATCTCTATAAATGAAAGCGTATCGTAGCCTCAATAGTTCAATGGGCATAGTGTAACGCTGTCATGAACGAGATCACATTTGGAAATAATAACTTACCATCTAATAGTGCGTGTTTGCTTTGGCTCACAATTTTACTCCTATTCACTACACGAAATCATTGAAACGAAGCAAATGGATGAATAAAGAAAACAAAATCAATCGATAAGAAAAATAAAATAACATTAAATAACTTAAAATCATCTCGTTTTTCCTTAAAAAATCACATTAAAAAATCACTAAGTTATTGTTTGTTTTCTCTTTTTAATCATGTTAATATTTTTAATATTTTTAACACATTTATGATGTTAATATTATATCAAGTATTTAGAATGCTGTGAATATAATACACGAATGTTGAAATTTGAAAAGGTTATAAAATATTAATTCATCTGTTAAATAAAATACGCTCTCTGTATCTCGCTCTCTTCATTTTTTAAATGTCTACGTATATTATTTTTGTTATTATTGTATGCCCTCTCTTCTCTTCTACTTTCTCTAGTTTGCATTTTATTATACACATTTTATAGATTATATAGAGTATATGAATTATTATTATTGTTATTATTATTATTATTATTATTATTATTATTATTATTATTATTATTGTTGTTGTGGTTGCAAGGTTGAACAATAATTAGTGAGGAATACAATGGAGACGCAAACAACAAGGAGAATGCAATAATAAGTGTATTAAAGAAAAGGTATAGTTACAGTATGTACAAATGAAGGTGTCGAGTCAGAGAGTCTTGGTGGGAGGACATGTACGCTCTTCGGCGTCACTTCCGGTGGCATTTAAGTAACACACACCAAGGCCAACCTAGGCTTGCCATTTATAGTGTAACGTTATTCGTATATGCAAATGAGTGGTTGCCACCACAACAATTATCAATATCAATATTATTATTATTAGTAATTAGTATTATTATTAGTAGTAGTAGTGGTAGTAGTTGTTGTGAAAAATAGTAATATAAATAATAAACTATACTTCAAAGTGGTGGCATAAGCTTTGGCTGATACAACACAAAACAATCGTGAAGGGTCAAGGAGGATAGAAAGACCGAGGAAGGAGAGCCCTAACCAGACCTCCACTTGAAAAGTGCAGAGTTAACTGGGACCTTGGCGAGGCATATTGCAACCAAACTCTCAGAGGAGAACAATGGTCGTTACCAGCGAGAAATCAAAGGTAGGCGGCTGTTGCGATACCGCAAGATCATTTCCGGTGATTATAAAAAAGTGATGGAGAGTACTAGAAATCTCAAGAGATTTGTTGCCACTGAGATTGCAGATAACACCACTGGTTGCTGCTGGTAAGCAATCGCTGACGATGACTTGTTCTCATGTTCATTGCCTCAAGAATGATCAAAAAAATCCTCCCTTTTTTAACTGAATTAATTATCTCGTTCGATGAATCACATCTTGTGATATCTCACTTGTTCTATCCTTTTTTTACAACTGACATACACATCGACCAATGTAATTTACAAATCCTTATTTACAATAACAACGAAAGTATATTTTCATTTAGGCTTCGGGACAAAGAGGGTGAATCAGCTTAAACTAAAAAAAGGGTCAGCATATTACACATTTTCTTTTTAATTAGGCTGTGCCATTTAATGCCTTATGGTCATCCGGTGTTTGTACTTGAGTAAATGCCCTTAACCTATTTATGGGCTCTTTCTTTGGCACGATGACAACTTAAGACATAACTAACGGTTATCTTTCAATTTAATCATAACTATAACAACAATTGGAACATATCATTCAACTGAAAGGACTCAGAACATGACGAAAATAAAAAAATAAGTGTATGAGTCCTAGGAATATTTCCCAAAAATTCTGGAACAATTTAGAAAAAAATAAATTCAATAGAAGATTAGCGACAAGGAAAACTACAGCCTGATGGAAAAGGGTTGACGATTAAAAATCATATGGTGCAAAGATCAACCCGTCTAATTAACAGGGATCCATCAACCAGAAATAGTTGAAGTAAAATCAACCGTGGCTCAAAAACATTTAGAAAACTATGTAGAGTGTATTAAGCCGAATTTGATAACGATATAAGAAAAAATCAACAACATGACACATTTCGGATATAACTGGACTATTGGGGGGACATACTGTTGATCAGATTCTAGGGAAAAGTATATGTCTATATAAAGTAAAAAGCACTGAGTTAAGCTGACTGGTACTCCAAGTAACTCTCTATAATAAAGTAATGTAAGGGACACAATAACATATTGAAGAGACTTGTTTTTTAGGTTCACACCTCGAATTAACTACCATAGAACTACTACGACTACTACGGATAATGATAATACTAATAATCTAGCAACAATATACCAATAACGTCTATATATATATGATACTAATTCGCGTGGCAATAACAGTAATTACGTGTGTTGGAATTCTCTATCAACGGCTCCAGTAATAACTTGGCCCGTTTGTAAAAGAGGCACACGGATCGAACCTTTTTTCAATTATTTTTACTTGTGTGTTATTTTTTCAAATGAATCATGTCGAGGAAGTCTCGAAATAAAGACGAAACCTTAATGAATACATAATTTTGGTTTACTGTTTTCATTTTCCACACACACACGCATATATATATATATATATATATATATATATATATATATATCATATTTTTAAAAAACATAACAATGTGTAGTGTTTAAATAAATAAAATTTATTTTAATGCGAATTTTCGAGATTAAAATAGTCCTCGTCAAAGAAGTGTTTTTCTTTTCTTTTTTCTTCATCGACCGATGGTAATGAACTTTTGGGTCAGAAAATCACGTTATGTCTGTAAGCGAGGCTACGCCAATTTGAATTAGAAAGGGTATATAGACAATGTTTTTAAACCATTGTTTCGTAATAGTATTATTTTTGTTGAAAAAAAAACATAACAATGTGTAGTCTTAAAATAAATAAAATTTATTTTAATTTGCGCCAATTTGAATTAGAAAGAGTATATATATATATATGTGTGTGTGTGTGTGTGTGTGTGTGTGTGTGGAGGGGTGTATGTCTATGAGTATTTATTAGTCTAGATTTATTAATATAGGCAATACTTATACTTTGACCTTCGCTTTTCAGGGAGATTGTAGCAGTTGACAGAAACTGTATTTCTCGCTCTCATTTTCTTTAGAGATTCATCAAGTTAACTAAAGATGTTTGCCACCCGTGCGTTCTTCTATTACGAGATTAGTATGAGAAGAGTCGGGTTATAACGCTTTCTTGACTCCTGTCTCGCTTTCCGATCAACGAAGTCTCTTGTGTCGCCCCAACACAGTAAACGATATTATGTGTATGCATATCTTTGTGAATTATATCAACTATATATATTGTTTTCGGCATTAAATAAAATCAACTTATTCGATATGCCGTTAAACGCACAAACACATTCCTTTTTTCGATGTATTTCCTATCACTGTTCATATTCTTGTTGCTTTCCATTCGTCCATTTTGTAAATATTTTTAGCGCTTCCTATTTACTTTTTAACTGATTTGTATGATCAATGTGATTCTGTGCTCTCGCCCCCTCCCCCCTCCCCAACACGTATCAATCATCAAACCCCTATTATTCTCTAGCTAATGGCCATTATTTTTTCTGTTGGTCGTTACAGTCTTTCCGCCGCCGTCGACGTAACAAAGTACCAACAATTACAAGCATATAACTCTTATGCTGTGTTAATCGGTGTCGGCTATCGGCGGGAAATGTTTGCTTCCGGTTCGCTATGTTAGACTTCTAATTGCCTCTTTCCCCTTTCTGTCTATCTCAATTATATGAATGCGTACAAGACACGTATACATATACACACGTGAATATCGAATAGAAAGCTCGAAGAAGCGAAACAGCGCATTATCCATTCTAACATATGTGTCAGTTATCTTCTCTTTTTAGTCTTCCGATAACTATCAATTAGTACGAATTTTTTTTTAATATTATAACCTCATATCTTTAATCGAATTTTTATGCGAGGTTTCAGATTTTAGTCAGTTTAATCTCCAATAACTGAGTTGAATTTTCCCGATGATTTCTCAACAACCTTCGAAAAGATTCTAATTAACATATCGTGTCATTAGTAAGACTTCAGATTATTACGTAATTGGCAAACATATTGTGCAATTAATCTATAAGTGTGCAGTTTACTAAATAAAATTGACGTAGAATTTTCCGTTTTTTTTCAGATGTTTGAGCTAATCAGGTTTGAAGTTATTTTCAATCTCAACGCCAGACTTACTAACACCTTGCTCCTTCACAAACACGCCATGACCTTTAGAACCACTTTGTTCATATGAAAACACACACAGTGCCACTATAAACTAAGTAGATTATAAGAAAACAACTTAAATGGAATTTTAATTAAAAGATTTGAGGGAACAGGGGAACATAGAAGCTTGTGTGTATTTGGATAGATGTAAAATGACAGATACACTTAGTTGGATGACAAAATTCTGGACGCACAAAGAGTCGAATTACTTAAAAACAAAGAGAGAAGAACGCATTGTCTTTCATAAAAGAGATGCAATATTATAACAAATACTTCACATAAAGTGCCTTTCAGCTTATACTGGTAAATCTGGTGCTTTTCTAATAAATAAAGTGTTTGATGATTTTAAATAATTAAACAATATGTCCACAATAAAATATGTTATATTAGACAACCCTAATACAAATTTATGTATAATGGCTGGATTTATAAAACTTTTGTAGCAAAATGTAAACAATGTCATGCTATCTGCATAAAACATAACTTTCTTTTATTTCTGTTCACGAAGGTATTTTCTACCTGACAAACTTAACTGATTAACCAGTTTACTTGTGTGGAGACATTTACAGTAATTTTTTTAAATATTAGTAGTTCTCTAGATCTTTGCTTAACAATTAAGGAAAATAAATGAACTGATATCTCCTAGTATACACAATAGGTATTCTTAGAAAAAATGGTGACCCTAAATTTTCTGCCGGAAATGACGTATAAATCAGTCAATATTGTCATGGCTAATATTAGTATGGCGACTAGATGCTCACCCACAATAGATTTGCGCCAAAATTACAGTATTTTTCAAAATTCTCTAATACTTAATTTATTAATTTATTTAACATATCTATGATAGATTTTAATATCATATTAGTCTCCCTCCTAACAACGCCCCTTTCTCTCTCTCTGTCTTTCCGTTTCTCCTATCTTCATCATTCGTCTAATTATTTTTATTATTTATACCATGATATTCTTTTTAAAGAAAATCCTCGTCGTACGTTTTCTATTATTCATGTTATTGGCTTTTCTCTGACATATCCTACATCATTCATAAACACACGAAAACTGTTCACAGAGGCAGAATTCGAGTAGCATAGAAATAATTAAAATAACTCATCCCCATAATATTATTCGAAGACATTTTATGGCATTTGTAAATATGTCTAGTTGGGCAAACGAAAAGAAGACATCTACGTAAGTATCTGAATGACAGAACGAATTTAGGATCAGTGTGTCGATTTTAGCTAAATCTGAATACACACATTTAGAGGGACGACGAAGGCATTTATGTCTGAGAGTGTTCATTTGTGATAGAGCTCAGTCGATATCCTACCTGAAGAGTGATTAGTATAGATGTATATGTTTCTAATTAACTGCCTGGCACGCTTGCACGCATATACATGGATATGTAATTATATTTTGTCGATAAAACCAGCGAAAGACACGTGGAACGGCGTTAGGGTGTGGTTTACATCCACAGCATCAAATGCAGAACGTCGAACATGTTTCATTTTTTTTCAATTACGATTGTCCATTCAGTACAAATTATCATTCGTTTACGGTTGGAAGATAGATAGATAGATAGATAGATAGATAGAGAGAGAGAGAGAGAGAAATAGAGAGAGTGAGAGAGGGAGGCTCGATGAGGCCATGCGAGGACTAATAAAGCTGTGTACTCTGATCGCAAAACATATACGTTGACCCTTGTCCGTGTGTACAAATAAAGCCGGTTCTCGACAGCGTGCAGCGACATACAACGTGCTTAGAGCGAAGCGGAATAAATACGTATGGGGCAATCAGGCGGAGAAAGTAGGGAAAAAGAGGGCGAGAAACGACACGGGTTAAGGCACGAGGCAGGAGTTGTATCGATGAAACATTCATAATTTGTGAGAAATATGGCATGGGATAATAAAACCCAACCAAGCAAAATGTGAAAGGAAAATTGAATATTATTTTGGTAGAGTGGAAAGGAAGCAATAGAAAGCGAATGGTGGAAAATTAAGGTGCACACTCACACCCACCCATTCATATATATATATATATATATATATATATATATATATATATATATATATATATATATATGATAGAGATCTGTTTAAGTTCGAACAAATGTTGAAGTAAGTCAATAAAAGTACGATCTCATAATATTTAATAATAATTAAAATATGTTCCGTCTTTGATTAAAAACACCTTCGAGAACATACATTTTCTTGATGAACAAATATAAATATATTTTTGAAAAGGCTTCATCAGTGTATATTTTATTCGCCACGATAAAGCAAAATAAATAACAAGTGTTAACATTTCAAAGTTATCCATGTAAATTATCTATCTTTTTTTCAGACCAAACGGATTTTTTTTTCTTTAATCGTGTTGGTTTATCTGTAAAAGTGTAAAACATGTATATTAGGACGATCAAACATATGTTAACAGTTTTCTATCAAAATTTCCATTATTAATAAAAAAAATAATAAATACAAAAGGTATATGCAAGAGAATAATACATGTAAACATACGACAAATCCTCACATAGATACTTATTTTTTTAATTTTATTTTTTGATTTCTCTTTCTATTCATTATTATATGTCACTTATTTTCCAGCTATTATCATATCGTTTTAATTAGTTATTCAAGTTTAAATTATCTATCATCATTTGTATCCTTTATATATAAGTACCTGTCATCGTCGCCTAAACGTTCCAGCAACTGACTACCGACTTAATGCTTGTTTGTTCGAATCCGATATTGGTATGGCTGCTCGTCTACCCACACATAAGAGCTGTTATACAGTGAAACCGTGTGTATTTGGCTGACTATATTAACCCTGATTTCCGGGGTTAACTCTGCCGTTAATGTTATCGCTTGCTATTCTGTAAATCAACAGATAGTACAGAGGACAAGTGTCCGTCAATGCTTATATAGAATCATTGTAGATATACATTACAAGCGTGTCCTCTCTAAATTTATTTAGATCGAAAGCTTACGTAATTATATATATGCATTTTATTGGCATCCGTCAATCGCAACGACTATAGGTCAGCGCCGTATTGGGATGTTGTTTGTCTGCATCTTATTGTGTGACTGTAGAGACTAATTCTTGATGTTCATGGTCTACTACAGCTGTGACATACGAAAGCTGTTGTGTAATGTGTCACCTCGGCTTGTTGGATGGCCTGTAGGTTCGTCCTCTTTCTAGCTCTCTTCGCAGCGTTCCCATCCTGGAGGGTCTTCTCACTGATGATCATTCCCTGGCGTATCTGTTTCCTCTAGGAACGTCTGTCAACTGCAGAGGCTTCCCATGTATTAATGTCAATTGAGAAAGTCTTCATATCTTACTTGCAGACATCCTTGAAGAGAAGATGCGGACGACACCTTTTTCTTGAGCCTGGGGCAAGCTCGCCGTAGAGAAGGTATTTAGGGATGCGCCCATCATCCATCTATCATCACCCATCTATATTGATACTTGACACGCATACTAAAAATACTTATTGACCACTTTTGAAGTACACACTAAAAATATAAATACACAACGTAGTATATCAACTTATATTATACGTGTGTATACATAAGATGGTAACAATATATATGTGTATATATATATATATATATGTGTATATATATATATATATTTATATATATATATATATATATATATATATATGTATATATTTATGTATAATTGAGCAGCATTCTTTCTTTTATATATGTTTGATTAAACAGGAGTGCCAACTTCTGCTTATTCAGCCTTTGATCCGTTTTTTTTTCTAGTCTTCGTACGACGGAGTTGATGTTATAATCCAAGGAGTGTAAGAATTCTCCGTATTTTGTGCGAGGCGATTGCAAAATGAAATAAATTGGTGAATCTATTAAGGGGGCGCTCTTTTAAATTATTTCAACATCACTTCAATACACCTTCACCCCATGATAACGGGGAAGGTTGATGTTTGGTTTATTAATGCGTATAAACAATCCTTCCATTATGGGGAGGCGAACACTGCATCCCGAAACCACATCCCTGGATTAAAGGACTTTAAATCAATCCCAAAGGAATTAAAAAAAGATATCACCATGGATATTTAAGGGCAGTAACTCGGCAGGGTATTTGAATGATTTGTATTCGTGATTTACCATTATTTACTACGTTATGGTGAATACTGATGCAGGTGATACAATTGGTATTCGGATTAAAACTGGTTTAGAGATGAGAGTAAGGATTGGGTCGGCAAGATAGGATCTGTTTGGGAGATATGGGAGTTTAGCATTATGCCCGAGAAATGGTGGGGACATATGAGAGTAATAATAACGTGACATGGAGGTGTTACCCTCTTAATAACTGAAGAAAACATTTTTGGGAAAGTTATAATCATATGGGTTGATTAAGGCATTTGTTCGTATTTTTTAATTTTATTTATATTGATAAGGGGTGATAGTTAGGAAATTTTCCGGAGTGGAAGTCGGTATTTAATGGGGCAATTATGGGGTTATGTATTTAAGGGAGGGGGTGTTGCTAGGTTTTTATGTGTGTCGGTAAGTCCAGTTCATGAGTATTGCTTGTATATATATATATATATATATATATATATATATATATATATATATATATATATATATATATATATATATATATACATATATATATATACATTTAAAAAGAATACGCGGAAATCTCTCTAATGCCCTTTCGACTGTCATCTCGTCAGGAGAAAATCGATAGTTTTTATTAATAATAACGTCGAAAGAAGAAGCAAAATGGGGAAATTGAGTGTACCAACATTAACGATGAAGCGATTAAAATTCAATTTAATGATTTCGTTAAAAGTCGATTAAAAGGCACTACGTTAGGGGATTAAAAAAAAATGGGAAGGAGTTCAACGTTCCCCAAAGTGATTAAGCGATCTTACAAATTCATTCTGCCGGCACAAGGATAGTGTGCCCTGAACAAATTATAGTAATATTTTATACCAATTTAAATGCCAATGTAATGCTGGCTATGAAATAGACCGTTTTGAGGTCTTGCATCGAGCAGATTCCAAGAACCATTTGAAACTATTGGAATCTGTCTCTATTGCTATTCGAAAACCTTCCTTATTTCTCATCCTATTTTCTTCGTTTTTAATTCATCATTCTGACGTGTCTTTTTAGAGTATCAGACGATTAGGCCTTAAAGACAATTTTAGCAATTTGTTTTCTACCCACCCGCTCCGTTTCATTGATCAAAAAAACAATGATTCTTCTTGGGATTATCTTACCATTTTGTTGTACTCGAAATGCACTTACATATTTTATATATATATATATATATATATATATATATATATATATATATATATATATTACTCCCTTACCTTCAAAATTATCGAGTAAAAGATGGGGTCTAATTTACAACTTCAATTCTATTATAACATTATATTTCCGCAAACTGGTGTTTATTTTTTTCATCTGATTTTTACTGAATTGATAGATGAATATTCATCTAAGGTAGTATATATATATATATATATATATATATATATATATATATATATATATATATATATATATATATATACGCATCATTTACGAAGTGTAAAGGATAACATTAAAACAACCTCTGCTACTTGATATTGCACCACTTTTATATTATGTAGCAGGATAAGTAAGGCAAATCTGAGATATGAAAAATAACTTTGATATGCAGATTTTCTGTATGTTGTTACTAATTATGTGTCACAGTAATTCAACATCAGGTTTTAAACACGGGTCAAGATATAGTCGGACTAGGGGATAAAGAAATGCTGGGAGTACTCCTGTCTAAGAAGCTGAATAGCTCAACATTAAAATGTGTTCTATATATTTGATCAAAAATACAAGAGGGTCTTAAACAAATACACAATATGAACTCATCTGAAAACTTGGACGTCAAGGACTAAGGCAATCGTTCATATTCGCCCCCAAAACAAATCAGCTCGCTTTCAAATCCAATCATTAACGCTTCGACGACTATTCAAGCGCTGATCCACTTATCGTGAACATCGTGGCACTCTGGTAAATTCAAACTATATCCGATTTTCACATTTCACTCGCATTGCTGCCGACGTTGCAAAACCCAATTCACCAAACATAAATTCCCAATAGTCATCATACCAACTTACCCGCTCGTCCTCCTCTAAAAATCGGCTGCATAAACACTGACTATTTCTATGTTTCTTTTATTAGTGCAACACTTTCTTCACGATTCCATATTGGCTGATACAAATTATATTAAAGTTTACCTTACCACTCATCAGATGTTAAAAGATTACACCATGCCGTTTGTAAATATGTGTATGGATTGATCTCTAATTCTGCATGTCTTTTCATTATATATGCTTTTCCATGTATATTCAAAACTCATATGCTATTGATGGATGACGATATGATAGATTCGTACTTCTTAAAGAATAATACAAAAAAAATTAAGCGTGAAAATGAAGAAAAAGACAGGAAAAATGAAGAATAAATGTTAAATAAGAATACAACGGTTTGTATTAATGAATTATTTTATCATGCGTAAAATTTTGCATGTGTTTTTTGTCAATCAATCTTAACAGAAGGAAATTAAAAAACATGGCGGGCATAGGGTATTATTAACACTTGAATGCAAAATTACACAAGGTATAATGGACCTTTTACTTTAAATAGATTGATCAAAATAACAAAAAAAGGAATATAGAAAATTAATTATGTATTAATTATATCAATATTGGACGCATCTTTTTATTCATCTTGAATGTTGTTTGACGAATGTGAATGTTTGGTCAATTTTGTATGCCATCAATGTGTATATTTACGAAATGGACAAAACCTATCTGCGAAGATTAATCAATAAGATACCGTAGGTTACCTATATAGCCTCTGCTGTTTTCAATCGATCCAAGACTGTACCTTAGTCTACTATGTTCCGGCAGTTTAGATGTAGCATTTTCTTTAAGATCCAAGTGCTTAAATTCATATATTTGCGGAATTTGAATGGGCACTACAGAGCCGTAGCTTGTAACAGAACAAGTATTTGCTTTACTCCAGATTACATTTCATAATCCATCACTTTCCCGAGCCCCCTCTTAAATTGCGAAGATCAGCAAGCCTCATTTCCCGATCTATTCTTGACAACGCTGCATGAGGCTTGTGTCACGAATGTCAAAAGCGCATTGGGAAACGTGTATCCCCTGTTTATAATAAGTGATATCACTTTAAACCTTTGACCTTAAACAAAAACACCGTTACTAAAAACTATTGCCTGATTCACAAACCTTCATAGATCGATTCAGAGATGTCAAATAAGGTAATATTATTTCCCTCTTTGCTGAACAATAAGCAAATGATTTATCAGATGTGGCCAAAGCTTTGGCCCCATAACGTAAATTCCATAGTACACTTTACTATCCCCAATGGTTCACTTCGACCTGTGCAGCTACAGTTGCGAATAGGCAGCAAACATTCTGTCGTTTCGACTGTTAGATATCAGTTAAAAATAGACAACAATACATAGCACCGTAAACATGTCATAAGAGTATTATAACCGCAGATAAACTATGTATACAAAGATGACATATACATGCATTGATTAGACGGAATAAGGCAATCGATGATTCTGGCAGTTCGTCTTAAACTCTACCTTGGACTCTATAAACCACTTCTTTTAAAATTACTCACTACGAACATAACAGCGCTTCATAATCTGATCATCATTTCTCTCAACGCATGTGAGCCTGATCTTAATCATGCCATAGTAATAACACTGCTCTGCTGAGCTTACCGCCGTTTTTTTCAAACTCTTTAACACATTATTTGGCGAATCTGTCTTTCTTCTATAGTTTGTAAATTGCTTGTGTCGTATAAAATTTTCGAGAACTGATGAAAAAACTGACCCCCAGCCACCCCTTACTCTGCGCTAAAATCTTTGAATTAGTAATCAAACTTACGATTGTGTGCCACCTCCGAATGTCTAAACTGACCAACAGTATGGATTAAGGTAATCTGGTTTCACTGAATAAATTAAACGAAGCTAGTACGCTATATATTAATGTATGGACACCTTAGACAATATCTGACAAAAAGCTTGTTTCATGAAAATTGATTCGTACGATATTATTAGAAGAATACTTCATATAATCAAATCAATCTTAGCTAAAAAAATAAAAAAGGGTCCAGGTCGTTCGCAATGTCTGCGAAGTCTGGACATCCAAAAAACATGACATTAATGCGAGTATGCCCAGGGGTCGATACCTGGAGCAGTATTATTTATAATTTTCATAAACGACCTTCCATATGTAATCATGTCTTAGATGTGTATATTGAGTAGACACACAACGAGACTACTGGATTTGAACTCAGTTTTGCTATTGAACACAACATATCTAAGGTAATAGATGAATCCTTTGATAAGGCCTTCTAGTATGTAGTGAAATGTGGCCAGGAGGTACATTTAATGCTTCACATATGAAGCTAATTAATCGAAACTCACCATTGATTGCCACGGCTGATAGCACCTTGTGGCTCTAAAACATTCAAACCTGTAGGCCTAACATTTATAGGTTACATGAATTGGAATCAATGCATAAAAATACCAGCGTGTACTTCAATGCAGGTGATCTCATTCCACCCAGCTATACGAAGTATTACATCTACAATCATTCTATTTCTCTTAAAAGCAAGCATTTGCCTATGAATGAAGTATTGTTGCAACACATCTGGGTTGCTGCATCAGACACTAATATTTTCATGTTGTACAGCATTTGAAAATAGTGTCCCATATAAACACCATTTCATATCGTCGGAATGTTGCATCCTTGTAGTTGTTTTAATGTCAATAGACCCAAGCAACCAGACAAGCAGCCAAAGTACACGGTTTCCGCGTAGAACTCCTAAAATAGCTGCGTGGTTTCTACTTCAATTGCTAATTTTCTTCATAAAACCTGCTTTTAAAATTCCATCCCTGCTCCCTGGTTCCCCGACTGTCAACGTGCTTAATTTTTAATGTAATGTGGATAAGCACTTCGATGCAAAACTGTTTTAGGTAAATATAAATTATATATATATATATATATATATATATATATATATATATATATATATATATATATATATATATATATATATGGGAAATGAAAAAGGAAAAAACAAAAAGGATGTTTTTTATGTGTTCCTCAACGTTTCGTCTTTATTTGTAAGACTTTTTCAAGATTATAATATTAAGAAACATGTTCTGCAAATAGGACCAACGTCCGGGCTTGGTGATGTCAGTCGCTACTACGTCTTATCTTCGACCCATCATGTAAACCCAATATGTTCACGTATGTTTCCTTTTTCATTTCCCATTACGTCGGATTACCTTCATCCTTCCGTTCCCATATATGTATATATATATGTATATTTCGGCAGCAAGTCATTTCTTATACAAGCGTCGTTAATGAAATGTATATATATATATATATATATATATATATATATATATATATATATATATATATATATATATATATATACATTTCTTATACAAACGTCGTTAAGACAACGGAGTTTTCTCTCTTCACTATCTTTCTTTTTAATTTCTCGACGCGGAGAGCGATTCGTCGGTTTTCTGGTGTGAGGGGGATGGCCACCGACATAACGTTAATGCCATACTCACCCAATTAACACCATCGCCGCGTCGAGAAATTGACAAGAAAGATACGTTTGTATGAGAAATGTAGGTATATATATATATATATATATATATATATATATATATATATATATTTATATATATATATGTATATATATATATATAAGTAGTTAGAAAATCTATTTAGCGTAATGATTTCATGTGGGAAATGAACGTGAACGTCTCTGTTTACCTTGCTTGCCATCGATATAATTCCATACTACTACCAAGCTCTACTTACGTATTGACCAGTGTTGACGCAAATATATATATATATATATATATATATATATATATATATATATATATATATATATATATATATATATATATATGGGAAAGGAAAAAAGGAAAAAACAAGAGATATATTTTATATATTCGTCTTTATTGTAATACTTCTTTAGGAACATAATTGTAAGACAAATGTCATGCAAGTACATCGTAATTTAGTGTTGACATGATGTGGAGATGTACTTACATGCCATTTTTCTTAAAATTATCAGTTTAAGGAAGTTTTACAACAAAGACGAAACGTTTATGAATACATAAAAATATATACTTCTTCATTTCCCATTACGTCGGATTTTTCTCATCCGTCCTTTCTCATATAAATATATATATATATATATATATATATATATATATATATATATATATTGAAATTTGTGTAAGTAGGCAGCATTCCTTCTCTTATGCATGTTTGGTTAAACAGTAGCGACAGCTTCTGCTTATTTATTTTTTGATTCGTTTTTTCGATTCGTCGCACGACCGATTTTTTATTTTCGTCTATGTTGTATAATACATCGCTATATTTTCGTGAACGTTTTCGACCGACATCTTCAGGCGGATGAATGAGTATGCAAAATGAAAGATTAGTGGATTTATTAAGAAGACGTTAAAAACCATTTAAATACAACTTCAACAACACTTCAACATAACGAGCATGGATGATACTAGGTGTATTTACTTTAATAAACAACGCTTCCATCATGGGGAGACGAATACTGCAATATGAGATCCCAAGAATGTGTGTGTTCTTAGTTTAAATATTCCTGAATTCATTTTGGGGGATGCTATGTGGTATCAAGTGTTGGTAGATGGAACTTTGAGTTAGTCGGCGTGATATGCTAGTTCTAGTCATGCCGATATACGTGTTGTTTGCAGAGACACATACTGATAGGGCACTTGAACACGTATATGGCATTACTAGTTTTTAGTAAGCTATTGTCGGCTGGGTTATTTTTTATTAATAAATGTGTGGTTATAGATTTCTTACAAGAAATCTAAAACCACACATTGATTAACAATACATCTAATTTTTAAGTCATTATCTACGGGGGATATATGTTTATATATGATATTTTTTATTATTTTTTCATCGACTTTATAGTTGGGGTTCATTTGGTTACAATAAAACAGGTTATTATTATTATTATTATTATTATTATTATTATTATTATTATTATTATTATTATTATTATTATTATTATTATTATTATCATTGTTGTGAGTGTTAGAGTTTTTATTTATGGCGGTTATAGAACATTTTATTTGTTGATCAACTATATAGTAAGGAACAGTATTGTTAATTAATGTGTGTTTAATATTGGCAAGTGCTTTATAAGATATATTTGTAGAGGAATTTCTTTTGGCTCGATAAATAAGGTTTTTTATTGCAGGTATTTTGTATCTATCAGGGCATTTACTATTGAAATTGAGTAGGTTTGGACCTGTGCTCGTAGGTTTTTTATACGGATAGGTAATACATTTATCTGTAGAGGTTTCTATTTCTATATCTAGGAAGGGAATTCTGTTATTAATATTAATTTCTTGTGTTAAATTTTTAGTGTGTGTTTGATTATAGTTAAATTAGATAAGTTTTCTGTAAGTAGGAGAATGTCGTCTACGTATCGAACATATATGGAGAGTTTAGAGATAATGTTAAAGGTTTTAATTTCCAGGTTAGACATATAGTATTCAGCAAACAATGGGACAAGAGCTGATCCCATAGATACGCCATCTATTAAGGTGTATAAGTTACCATTCGGGCCGTAGTAGGGTACTTCTGTGGTACAAGAAATTAATAGTTTGCGTAATATGTTAGGGTGTATTTTAAGTGCAGGGAGAGTTGGATTATTATAAATGCTGTTAATAATTATGTTGATGGTTTCATGTATTGGGGCATTTGTAAACAGGTTTTCTACGTCTAAAGAAGCAAGGAGTTCGTTATTGGGTTGCACCGAGTGGAGAATATCTAGTAACTGTTCTGATGATTTCACTCTATAGCTGGGGGGGGGGCATATATTGTGTAATTAATCTATTAAGGGTTTTTGCTAGTTTGTGTGTAGGTGTTGGAATTTGAGATATAATGGGTCGGAGGGGGTAGTTAATTTTATGAGTTTTTACGTTTCCATATATGTAACCCGGCTTATATTCACCAATAATTTTATTAAGTTTTATAGAATCGATATGAGCGTTGTTTGCCGTAATTAATTTAATGATGTGTGTTTTGAGTTGTTCGGTAGGATTACGTTGTATTTTTTAAAATTTTGATGTGTCCGATAAAATGTATTGTAATTTGGAATGATATATATGCAGTATGTATTATACCATTTTATAGTATTGTTTAAATATACATGACATGAGCATAAATAAATGATATATATATATACATAAACACATACGCATGCATATATATATATATATATATATATATATATATATATATATATACATAAACACATACGCATGCATATATATATATACATGCTATATAGATTTATATATATATATATATATATATATAAATTTATATATAAATCTATATATGCATTTGTTTTTCAATAGTACTAACATTTTACGACAAATGCCTTTGAATAGGATTACTCTCTCTCTGATGTGCCGGGTTATCAGTGACGAAAGTGTGTGCTAAGACGTTGGTATTGCAGTTGAAACATGACTCGTGTTCCGGGGTTCGAGTGCGGCGACCAGGATGAATAATTCTTCTCTACACTGACGATTCCCGTAAGAATAACACGTACAAATATACTATTTATACTTATTATATAAACCATATGTACTAAACATATATTTTAAACGATTTATAAATGCGTATGAAGCCGTAATTTGTTTTAAGTGTATGCGTGATGAATATATGCTTCTTGTAGTGTATTTCTTTGTATGTGTGCGTTTGTACGTGTTTAGGCGTATATCTATCTGATATGTTTGTATGTTCGTTTACGTGTGCTGCACGCACCTGTGTGTAAGTGCATATGTGTTCATACTGCTATAGCAACTTAATTATTGCAAACAAATAATACCGTTGTGTTAAAGACGTGAGGATAGGAACTAGCGGACTTAGGCTTTTTCGAAGGAAATAGTGTGTACTCTGAAGAAGCAGAAGCATGTGCGTCAATAGCTTGTAAATAGAAAGTGGACACGAAAATACAAAACCCGAAATATAGAAAGTGTTCACCATGGGAGTAGCGCAAGGAAGGAAGGTTTTAGTTTACATTTATTAAAACCGGTTGGCAGTGAACTCCCGCGAGAAGACCGGGCCTTCGCAGTAGACATCGATCGATACAATTTGTTGTACATGCATCGTACTTCGCTCAACATTCCAACGCTATGATACTCGTTGTCTTGCACGGATATTTCGTCTTCATCTTCATCACACGCACGTCTTCCCGTCTCGACACCCCTCGCCCAACTATTCCACCACCCATCCTACTTACCCTCTGTCACAGGATTCACCAGTTGGGCGGTCCAGACCCTCGCCTACTATCTCCTCGCTTGCACGTTCTGTTTGTATCTCCAAATTTCGTTTTCTATACTTCGATTCCTCATGAACGTATACCCTCCCTTCACTGTTACTCACACATAATACCTCCTTTACTTGTTTCTGCCCCTTCCTTTTACCCAGCATTTTCCTCTTTTTTGGTGGGTCCGAATTTTTGCATTGTCCCCTTTTATTTTCAAACGCAATTTTCTTTCTTGGCTAGGCAATTCTTCCGTTACTCTATCTTACAAGACAAATTACGACCTAAAGCCTTCATATAAGTATTAATCATACATATATATATATATATATATATATATATATATATATATATATATATATATATATATATATATATAAGCAAATAGACGAATCCGTAAGACGACCTAAAGCCTTCATATAAGTATTAATCATATATATATATATATATATATATATATATATATATATATATATATATATATATATATATAAGCCAATAAACGAATCCGTAAGACTAGCATGACATTTTATTCGTAAAATATAAAAATGACAAAATCGCCTATAATTAAGATCGCACTGTTTTATCTATGGTTCGAATTATTATTTGTCAAATGTGGATATTTTATTAACAAAAAAACACGCACTATATATATATATATATATATATATATATGTATATATATATATATAATGGAGGTTATGTATATGTCTGTCTGTCTGAAGCCGAAACTCCATCAGAGTACTATGACTATTTATTAAGTCCACCTGCTTCATTATATACTATTAAAAAACCGACATAACACTATGCGCATTTCCCAATTTACATAATTAATTGCTTTTGAACTTCTAATAAATTAATATTCGCAAATATACACTCATGATTGTTCTCTTCAGATTTCCACATGTATTTAAGCAATTTTGCTCGCTAGTAATCTTACAAATTATAATTATTTCTTTTATTATTTATTTATAAAATGAGTTACGTAGTTATTTCCTCTACGTCCAACTGATTAAAGAGCGTACCTCCCTCTGAACGGGCGCGCTAATACTTTACTGATTTATTTTATTAAAAGGTTCTGAGTTTGTTTATTTTCTTAATCTTATTAGCCATCATATTGTGTAATTAAAATAAAATAGTAATTGGTTTTAACATTACTTTAAAAAAAAACACACACACATTATAATGTTATAATAGTTACGTCAAATTGATTGAACAGCATTCGTTAATCCATTGAAATAATTACCTCCCTCTGAACGGGCGCGTTATTTCAAATGTAAACAAACTGCTGGCATTTAATCCGTGTTACTTTTTTTATTAAAACGTTCTGAGTTTGTTTATTTTCTTAATCTTATTAGCAATTATGTGTTAAAACACACATTTATTGAATCAAATTGATAAACACACACATATTATAAAGAATTTAGTTTAGCTAAACTTTTTTTTTCGAAAGTTATCACGGGTCTTGCAGTAAAAGTGTACCGATTGTTTTATTGATAATTGTCAGATACACCTTTTTTTCCGATTTGAAAATGAGTGTTCGCTGTACTCAGTTTTTTTAAATTGTTGATTTTAACAAATTTACTGAATGAAATTGTTTAATTAAAATAATAATTGATTTTAAAAATTACTATTTAAAAAAACACACACACATTATGATGAATTTAGTTTTTTGTCAAGAAAAAAACAACACATTTTACTGTAAAACTACATAACTGATTTTAGAATAGTGTTCGCTGTATTTTTTTTTAATTGTTGATTTTAATTTACGTACACCTTTTTGTCGGCTTTGAAAGACATAAAATATTACTTATTATATTCTGACGTGGATTTGGCGCAAAACGATTGAATGTAAAGAAAAGCGAGCAGACGATAACTTAGGGGGGACCCCTTTTACTGGACAAGTAAATAACTGTATTGGCTGTATTTTTTTTATTGATAATTTTATTTTAGGTACACTTTTGTTTTTTCTCATTGAAAACCTAAAACTATTATTATTTATTATTGTGTAAATTCTTACGTGGATTTGGCGCGAAACAATTGGGTGGAAAGGAAAACGAGCAGACGATAACAATGCAAACTTAATTTTTCTGTGTATTAATGTTGTTATTAATCATGTGCAATATATTATTTAAATTAATTGTAGTGATAAAAAGCTTTACCCAAATTACATACAAGCGTCATTTCTGACGCGGCAGCCTAGCAAAAATATGCTACCGGAGGGAGCATATATTTGCTAGTATATATAATGTTAATATGAACAAAAATCTCGCTATATGTTATACTAAATATATAGCAAATATCATGTGACATTTAGATTGAGCTAGGTTTAAAGAAAAGCAAATGTAATTTGAATTAGCCGTACATCGACATTTAATTCGACTATCACTAACAATGTTTCTCGCTATTAATTATATTATGTGTAACTGTATGTTGTTCAATAATCTTCGATCTTATTTCATACAATATATCGCACAAGTAAACACTTTATATCACCTATATATGGAGTAACAAAAGAAATACATTGACAGAGGACTTGAGCGTTGAAGGGATAGCGAACAGAAAGAGAATAATTTGTTAGTTTTGTGGTGTTTTTATTTTTTACAGTCGCTTTGTCAAACGCACATTTTCCTGATTCAAACATTTGGAGGTCAATGGGTGACCAAACGTGTCACGTTATTTGCCATATGTTTACATGAATAGATACGAAAATTGTATACATTTTTCGCACTAATAGTAAAGTCAAAACGCCCTATTTATGTTGTTTTTACTTTACACAATAAACACACTATATATTTCTATATATTGTTTATGTATATGCGATATCAGTTGTAAGGTTTACTTATTTGCATATTGGCTATAAAAAATAGCATTTTATTAATTAACTATTTTTTATTTATCTGTATTTAACAATTTTTTTGATTTCAATATAACCCTGTTCTGTTTCACAAATTTTTTTGTTTCGTAGAAAAAAAAGATTTTCAGTTTAAATGTTCCTTTCTTTGAAGTGACTGATTTTATTTTCAACCAGTTGCGACCTATTTTCTGTTCCAAGTAAAAAAGCTAATTACTTTCTTATTTTTTAAAACTTTTTTTTACGGTTAACTTCGCCACTTCAACCATTAATCATAGTCTCAGGAGCGGCATGTCAGTCAACCCCCTTTTCTGGTCGGCCAATCCCTTTGGAGTTCGTACTTTATTTTTCGCGAATCAAATATTCTTGATATCATTTCTTATAATATCTGAAGCATGGATGCCGGCAAAACTGTCCAAACTGCGTTAACCTATTTGCTCAAATATCGTCCTGTACGTGCATGTTGATATTAACTCGCAAATGTATTGCTCCAAAATAACCGATATTTTACATAGTTGATGTGAGACAAGCAGTCTGTACATTTTTGGGGAGAAACCCCAAAGCATCCAAAGGTATTCAGACATAGTGTTGATATTGAGCGCATATTTATATCAAGCAGATACATTCTAAGATGTAGTACTGCCTCTCCGAGCATTCTTCTTTGCTTTGAGAGAGGCATGATGATATTTCTCTACAACCTCTTCCTCGCATATTAGACCCTGCACATTTTATTTACTATATCATTTTACTATTTTACTGGAAAGTGATCAACACAGTTTCAATTTCCTTGAAACTTTCGCAGAACGAAATAGCTCACTACATCCACAACAGATCTTTGGTGTGGTTAACATTAAATGTCATTTTTCTAAATAGAGCGAACTTCCAAGAACGTCTTATCTCTGAAACTACTACTTTGTCTTTTCTCAATATAATTTTTTTAAATCGTCATGAACCGCTTTCAGGAGACCTCAAATGGTATTAATTCTATGCATGATTATTTATACTATCAAACTATTCATCATCACTTTACTGGCAATCTTGTTATCTCATTTACCCTATTCATCATCTAGCAGTTTGGCTAGTTTGTCTTTAATCTTAAGGTTTTGTAACTTTTCATACCAAGTCAAGGATACATCCTCGACAATCTGTCCGGCAGAGTCTAGACAATTTTGAGATAGGTGACCATTTTTCTTTTCATCTCAAGGAGATCCACTCTCACATACTTTACATTCACTCTGGGAGAAAGGGGTTAGTTTATTGTCGATCGATTAGGGCGAACCAACCAAGAAATGCTGACTGGGTTGCTAAGGTATTTTTGTAGACCAGAGTGCTCTTCCTCTTAGGCGCTTGATTTTAAAACCCCACCTTCCGACCTTGGCTCACATTTTTCTGCGGAAGGAAGGAAGTAAATCTTAAGTCGTGATTCTGTCTGGATAGCTATACTTTTAAGTATAGCTATCCCCTAACAGATTTGTCATTGTCTACGCCGTATCAGCGCGCCTACACAAAGAGAGTGTATCCACGCCAGGGTTAAATACCTGAGCAGCTGATGACCTCTAAATGCAACCAACAGGCAAGCGCCGTAACCTATGCGCTAACTAACCCGGTACAATGTAGAAGCAATATATAGCGCTATATTTATTTACTTCTTTTGTTTACATATACCATTTTAGAACACTACCGGTAACCGAGAGAAATCTATTCTAAACTAAGTGGCAACCAATATTCTGTCTATGACTGGGTTTAGACTATTTATAGACCCATGTATGAGCGAAATAGATAAATTGTTATACATAACGGATCAAAGGAAAGTAAGATGCTATTTTATACACACACACCCATATATATATATATATATATATATATATATATATATATATATATATATATATATATATAGAGAGAGAGAGAGAGAGAGAGAGATAGAGAGAGAGAGAGAGAGAGAGAGAGAGAAGAAAAAAAGAGTGATAAATATGCGACGATTGTCCAAATTTATTTCAAATTTCAATTGTTCAATGCAAGGTGTATTCAGTACAAAACTAGTGTTTATTATTCTTTCCTTAAGCCAAGGCTTTTCAAAGATCGAGATCTTATCACCAGATGAGAAATACAGATATATAAGTTGGCTTTCGAAAAAACAAAGTTCAAATATTTGAAAAATATATGAAAAATATTATTAAAAAAACGCAGTGAAAGAAAAGTTCCGTAAAAAAGGTATGTGGTTTGTCCGGGTGGTAAATTTCCGTTGAATAGATGTCAGATGAATTGTAGAAAGCGAAAAAAAAAACCTTTGTGTAGGATAGGACAGTTTTTATTATATTCCAATAACCATGGTTTGTTTTATTACTTTTATTTTTATTTTTTCACATTTCCCAAAATTTTAAATTTCTGTGAGATATATTTAACGTTCCGTGTCATTTGTCTTGTGCCAAAGATCATTTGTATGTCATTATCGTCTCTGCAACACTTATCTGAGAGTGACAGTTTGTGTGAATTTTCGGTTATATTTAAATGCAAAACATGGAATTTATTGCGTGTGCAGGGATCGTAAGCGATTCCAACGAATGATTGTTCCAATGCGCTCGTTGATGCTAAATGCAGTTGGGCATCATCCAATTTGTCCAGTTGCAATTGTGCAACTGTTTTTTCTAATCTAATCCTGGATATATTCAACCTAGATATTTCCGTGATCAAATGTAAGTATCCAAATCCGGCGACAATGGAGAACACCACAAATAACACCACCTGCCTGCCTGGAATCCCCCTAAACACCGGAGTAGCATCACAACATCCACATTATTATCAGAGGTGTTATCACTATTCTTGGCAAGAAGATCGGGGACTGGACGGGGTCCTGCAGGACACAAGCCACGAGTGTTCTCCTTCCTCTGGGTCTGCAGAGCCAGACGTGGTTGACAACCGCCTCAGAAGTGAAGGGCGGGGTCTTCTTTGGAATTATAACACCAGGAGAAGCTGATTTTAGATTGTAAAACATCTCCGAAAGATGCAGAATTATTATAGGCATTTTTATCGTTACTTGATTGTGTTAATAATGGCTGCATTCATATACGTAGATATAGATATAAATAGATATTAGCATGGATATATTTTTTTGTTATTTACACAAAGATATACATATTATTATCACTCTTTTAACACGTGTAAGAAAATGAACTAGGAGTTAATTAATTTATTATTATTATAGTAATTAATTATTTATACGTTTAACTAAAAATGTTTATAAAGAAAACAATATATATTTTTTAATCTGTAATTCTTATTTATGTATAACGAGTTTCAAGCAGTTTTGAAAGCCTATTTTTTTTTTTAATTAATATTTGTTTTGACGATTTATAAATAGATTTGATTTTTTTTTAAATATATAGATGTAGTTTATAACCGTACGTAATAATGTACGTAATAATAGAATTTGTAAGCGTATTTTTACGGAAAATAAATGGAAGTACGTTTCAAAAACCAAAGAAATATTCGAGGTTTAGGCCCCTTTTTTAAGTAATATTTTCGTATGAAAGAATCTACCTAAAAAGCTAATAGTGGTTTATAAAATATATTTACTTATTTACTTAAATAAAATATTAATCTTAAAGAAATCTAATTCGTAAATGTATTTATTCTACGCAAAACTGCACAATATGTGCTTTTTTCCTCCCGTGAAACAAAACAATGTTTTCAGAAGGAAAAAAACGCGTAAGGTGACAGTTTTTGTTTTGTTTTGTTTTGAAAAATCAGTATTTTTTTCTTTTAATTCATTTTTCGGAAGAATAAATTTTAAATGATATAAGATTAAAAACAGTTATTTTTTTTAGTGTTTTCTTTTAGTGAAACAGCAAAAACGATTTTTTTTTAAATTAAAAACGCAAGGTGCCCGTTTTTTGTTTTTGTTTTGATTAGCATTTATTTTAAATTATATATTTTCTAATTATTTTTTTAAAAAATTAATTTCTAAAATTTAAACTTAAAATTATGTAAATTTTAATTTTTTTTAAATAAATGCCTGGAAAAGTTTTTATTGTTTTTTTTTAGTGTGATGGTGGTGATTGCTGTAGTGTATTTTAATTGATTCCAGTTACAAAAAGAATAAACACAGGTTTGGCTTGATTTTTTTTTTAATTATATATATATATATTTTTTAAAGTGCCCTCTTAAAAAACGAAAGTAAATATTAATGCTTTCTTTTTCCACGCGAAGATTTTTAAAATCTGTATTTTTTTTTTTTTTTTTTTTAATATCTTT
>OY744529.1:118330953-118385953 GCA_963556195.1 Sepiola atlantica
TGGTGTAACCCAAGGATTGATTCTTGGAACTTTATTGTTACTGATTTTCGTAAACGACCTCCCTGATGATATAGTGTCTGAGATGGGTATATTTTATGACAATACCTAGCTCTATTCTCGTTATGTGGTAAAAATGAACGAGTACAAAATCGAATGAATGGCTGACTCAGTAGAAAGTTGCATCAAGGCTCCGTAAGAATTCGGCAGTGTAGAGTGAAGCAATTAAGTATAATTTGAATTCAGCTCAGGACGTAGCTGAAAGACTAGTCGTATAATTCTTGTTTTCTGTAGCGTTTTCATGTTGTGAGCAATGAAGGAAAATTCGGCAAAAGCGAACGCCAGAGTTATAGAATTATCAATTACGGGTCGGAGGTCGCGGAGGCCGTGCGTGGTCTATAAGAAGATCAAGAGGATCAGTTACCTGGAAAGGGAAATCTAATTCTCAAAATATAAAGGGGAGCCGGAAGTACTTGAGAAATGGATCCCCGTAATTTACGGAAACTAACATGACTAGCATCTACAGAGAAGAATACTCTTCAAGAACTCAGAGGAAAGAAATATAGATACTCGCATGAGGTTGTATCTGCTACCCATTTTGATCGATGCGTTTAGTGAATACTACGCGAAGGGGAAATAAGGAAGCGAAGTGCTGAGAGCAAGATTGTGTCAATATCAACGATTCTCGTATTTACAGTGAGATACTCTGATGAAGGGGCTTCTTGGCCTTTTGACTAAGATCAAAGTGTAATATCTGTTCCGATGGATCTGCACGCCTGTCCTATGCAGTTCTAGGAGGTCCACCCTCCCAGGCGTTGCCTCCCCTCTTTGGGAAGGAGTAAGTTTATTGCTTACTGTCTGAGGCGCCCCTACGGAGGAATGCCGACGGGGCTGCCCAGGCAATTTTTAAATGGCCAGAGAGCTCACCTCACGAGCGCTGGCTTTTCAAACCCCACTTTCTCGACCCGATCTTGGATCACATCTTACTTGTAGGAGTAAGATAAAACTGGCCTTGTGCCTAACTCCTGGGGAGGAGTAAATAATACCCTGATGAAGGGCGAGTTTTTACAAAAGAAAAGTGAGTCACTAGAAAGAAAACTAAAGAGGTAAATGCAACGGTAGTTTCAGGTACAGATGAAGGTTGAGAGGGAGAATTAGGAAACGGAGACAGCAGTGGATCTCGGAAGCGACAGAAGGTACTGAAGCATAACACTTTTCCCAGAACTATTATAGACTTAACCGGGGGAGTGTGTTGGATTTTCGGAAGTAAAGCTACAGGGCCAAAGATTGCGCGAAAACCGTCTCGATTGGAAGGGACGAACGATGGCCGCTGTTATGAGTTCCGGCACAAGAACTAGTGGTGTTGGGTAGCGGGGAGAAGACAACTCGGGATTAAAGCACCGACCCTAAGCGTAACTCCCATATCTTGGAGAAAAGTCACAAGAAATAACAACAGGTTACCCGACGCGAATTAAAAAGCTGGGAATCTCCACTGAAAACACGACGCGTTATATGTTTAAGGTCCGGACAGAGAGACACTTAGTCCGTAAACTGTACATCACGGAGTTGTAAGCGCTGTGGTAGAGCAGGCCATTTCAGTAGGTTTTACCCTAAGAATGGACGAAACAATCTCAAAGGTGTTATCCTTAAAAGAGACATGTTTCTGTAACGGAAAATGGGGTGGAGCAAGTAAGGCATTTTCAGTAGCAGAAGTTAGAGACAAAAGAAAAACGGAAAAGATCACATGTAAATCTTGTTAGCGGAGGAGAACGGCTTATATGTCAGCTGTCGATAGGACAGCCCAGTGAAGTTTTAATTAATATGCTAGGGTATGTGTACCTTACAAGATCAGAGTCGTACTACTTTGTAAGTCAGGCTGACGGTAGCGAGATAAAAGTTTAAATAATTGCCTGGTTGCCAATGAGAGTGGTCAAAATCCAGGGCGATGTTCACTTTACAGAGAGTTTATACTGGGAAGACATTTGCTGCGGGGGAAGAAAGCTCAGTGGAGCTTTTACCCATATTTTAATACTGAAGAATAAAGATTTTCCCTGAGAGACTCAAGCAATAACGCTATAATTGTTGTGGTTCAGACAGATACACGCTTTGTAGGAAGAATGCTAAAGGAGCAATGCTGATATTGCGCCCTTGGAGAGGTATGACAATAATTAAATAATGTCACGTGGAGTGAAGCCGTGTTCAAGAAGTGTGAGTCGATCTCTGTATTAAGCAGAGTATTGCTTTCTGCAGCCTCGTAACTGTCGCTTCCTTTATGTTGTCTTTTAGTCCTCGCATTCCATGGGCGTTGTTTCTTGAAAAAGGGGAACTAATTACTGTTTTACCTGGGCCAGAATCTATCACTAACACTCATTGGTGGCTAGTTTTTGACCTTGAAGTAGTATTTTTTAGCGTCTTACGTCAAGTAGCGCCATGCTTTGTCTGGGGCGACTTTCGCTAAAAGAAATGGCTAACACGGCGTGTCGGACTTACATATATAGTAAATCAGCTTTGCCTTATGTCCGACCGATAGCATTGGGCCAGCAGGTGCAATTAACAAGACTGGGACGAAGATTTTGTAATATCTTCGTTTTTATAAACAGACATGCGCAGAGTGAACGGTGTTCTCCTTGATTATATATATATATATATATATATATATATATATATATATATATATATATATATATATATATATATATATGGGAAGAGAAGGATGAAAGTAATCCGACGTGATGGGAAAATGAAAAAGGAAAACCAAAAAATGGATGTTTTTTTATGTGTACATCACCGCCTCCACCACCATCAAGCAACGTAATGGTTTCTTTAACCTATCACCCTTAATAAGCAAGATCATCCTCACAGAACAAAGACTCTTGCCTGATCATGGTTAACTTTTTTCATCTCCAACCTCTATAACACTCTCCCATTTACTTTTCCCTTTCTTTTTTCTCCTTGAATCTTCATTTTCTCCTTACTTTTTTCCTCACACTTTTAATACTGCAGTCCAAATAAACTTTCTCATGTTCCAAATATTTCAAATATTCCATACCCACCCTTTCAATCACCGCCCTCCTCCACCCCCCAATCCCTCACTCATTGCTATCATTTTCCAAATATTTCAAATATTTCATACCCTATCACAACAACTCCTCCCTCTCCCCCACTCAACTATTTTCTCCCATACCCCTTCTTAAATTCCCTCATTTTCTCAAAACGCTCTCTAAGACCACAACTTTCGCCCATCCACCAAAATCACAGCCCCCCTCCCTCTCTACCCACCCTCCTTTCCCTGCATACACCCCCCATACACAAACATTCCAACTTACTTTTTCCCCTTCAATCTTGAACCGCAGCCATCTGGTCAAACACCTCACTCCCCCCTCTTCCTCCACTCTCTCTCTGCCATCCACTTTACCCCTGCTCATCCCCCACCTCTTTCTCTTACCACCAGCCACAGTAGTCCTTGCTCACCTCATCCCTCCATTTTTCCCCACACACTCTTTTCAACATTCATTTCTATTTCTCCAACAAATACGGACGTCCACCCAGCAGTGGCCACTATTTCATTCTATTTTTCCTCCCAATATGTCTACCCTACATGTATCTGCACTTGCATGACATTTTTTCTCTATTTTATCATCCTGATGAAGTCTTATAAATAAAGACGAAACGTTGATGTACACATAAAAACATCCATTTTTTGGTTTTCATTTTTCATTTTCTCATATATATATATATATATATATATATATATATATATATATATATATATATATATGTATTTCATTTCATTTTAATGAAATGGAAATCCGTTTTCAGTTAAGAGGTTGTGCAGTGGTGGCCATCTTAATGTCATAAAGATGTGCTGACATTTTGGGAATAAACATCATTTTTGGTAATTTACCTATGGTTTAAATTTTATTTGAATCAAAGAGAAAACAGGTATTAGAGGAGGGATCTTAACATTATATAAATTTGCTGAACTTTTCGGAATAGATCTTATTTTTCAGTCATTTATCTATGGTTTGAATTTAATTTAAATCTAAAAGAAAACATTTTCAGTGGAGGGCTTCTGTTACTCAGGGACATCCACCGTTGAAGTGATACATTTTTTATATAGCCTCTGACCTTCACTTAGAAGTCAGTAGTCCACATGCTAATTCTCAACCTATTCTGTGCAGAGGTTTGAGTGAACATAAGACACAACGATCAGGGGAACCCACACACATAGTTACTACTTTATATATACATATAAGATTTAACACAAGTGTTCGAGTTGGATACTTGTTTCTAAACATGGTTTACTGCAGAAACTGAAAAACTGTGTTTAACATGTTTAATATAATTACATGAACTATAAGAGAGTATAAACTGCAACGCTATATATCATCAAAATAATACATTCCTAGAATAGGGTAAAGATAAGTTATGCGTTAACCAAGTCATGAGAACGGTACTTTTTTTAAACATAGTTCACCCCAAAAAGACAGCCCACCACTATAGACGTAAGAAAAAGAGTGAGAGTTATTTTTAGGGAAGGGTCAACCTTAATTGTGAGCTGTGCAGCGAGATGTCTGTTTACATTAGTTTTAAATTGTTGCATGTCAGTACCGTCAGGAAAACAGGGAGCAGAGAGGGAGTTTCATAGTCCAGCAGCACGAGAAAAAAGCTTTTGGAGTAAAACCCCTTCGATATCTGGGGACCTCCACAGTGAATGGTTGGGATTTGCCAGATTGTCGGGTTGGTCTAGTGAATTGGCGTCGTGGAGGTACTAGAGCAGAAATGTAATCAGAGCACAGTCCATTGAAGTACTTGTAAAACAGGCACAAGGGTGCTACTTTGCGGCGGTGGGATAGGGGCTAGAGCTTGGTGAATAGTGAGAGATCTATTAAGTTGGCGACTCTTTTTAGGACCTTGTCTAAGAGCGAGAGACTAGTGGATGATGCACCAGTCCATATGTAGCAACACTAATCCATGCATTGGCGGATGGTGGCTTTGTAGAGATATAGGATAATGTCAGGTGTAAAAAGTTTACTATTACATATCAGTTTCTAAGAAAAAATAAGTCATGTTTATTGTGCGGATGTAATATAAAACAAATCTCTACAACAAGATCAATAAGTTGTTTTCTCAAGTAAAATTTTACGAAGCCCCGAATTCTGACTGCTGGTGGTGTTATAAAAATAAAATATCTGAACAGAACAGACAAGGTATACAATGGAGATCTCGGAGACGATGAACATATGTTTGATATTAAACAATCATCTAAGCACTCGATATTTTAGTTATTTTTTGTAATTTTCTTCTGTGCCCGAATTTGGTTAATATGAGCGAGGGAAATGAAAGACGATTGTACACATTATAATTATAGGTTAATAAAGGAGGCAATTGAGACGACAGTCTTCGATTGTTGTGTAATGATTAAACAGAAGAAATGCAAATTATGTCTAGCAGGCCTAACAGCAGACACTATGGTGCCGTTAAAAAGGGTAGCATGGTTGATGATCATAAACCAACGACGTAAAATAAAGTAAAAAACATACTTATAACACACAAAATACCTGGCATAATTGAGGCAATAGAAAGCTATTAAAATAAAACAGATGCCAGAGAAGTGACACTTATTTGAAACACTTGACATAAAACGACCTAAGACTATATATATATATATATATATATATATATATATATATATATATATATATATAAATAAGTAGAGAACTAAAATTAACCACAAAAATGTCTACAAATGTTAAAAATCCATGAAGACAAAGAACAAATCTAAAGAATAGATCTATTGTCAAATATCTCGATAAGATGTCAAATTAATTCCACATTTAAATACATGTGTTCTTAAAACCAGAGTGAGGTGCATGAGACAGACTCCAGCCGATATATATATATATATATATATATATATATATATATATATATATATATATATATATATAAAAAAATAAGTAGAGAACTAAAAGTTCGCTTTCCGCCTATTGTGAAAAGTATACAGCTCAATACACCGGATAGAGCAGATAGATAGATAGATAGATAGATAGATAGATAGATAGATAGATAGATAGATAGATAGATAGAAAAAATGAAAAGGAATTAGAAAAGTGACGGAGGCAGATATTGCATTGAGCAACTGAATTGAAAAAAAGATGTGCCTCCCTCGCTTTTCTAATTCCTTTTAACTCTTCTATCTATCTATCTATCTATCTATCTCTATATCTATCTATCACTCTTTCTCTCTCTCTCTATATATATATATAAAAATGTTTATATATATATATATATACATATAGACATATATACAAGCATATATTTATATATATATATATATATAGAGAGAGAGAGACATATAGACGTATATATGTCTATATTTCTCGCTCTCTATATAAATATATGCTTGTATATATGTCTACATGTCTCTCTCTCTCTCTCTCTCTCTATATATATATATATATATATATATATATATATATATATATATATATATATATATGGGGGAGTTGTTCGTGCGTTTGTATATGCGCATATGTGTGTGTATTTGTGCGTATCCGTGTGTATGTATGTGTACGTTCTTTGTGTGTGTTTTTGTGGGAGGGTGTCTAATGAAATAGACATTTAAACTCAAATAATTTATCGTTATATCATACTTAAAGTAAGGTAAGATTATATTGAACTGATAGGTTTCTAGTGACATCGGCATATGCAATATGATTTAACTTCAATTAAGTAACCTTTCAATATGGGGTTTAATAAGCTATACGTTTCTTTCGTTTAATGTAATATTGGATAGACATCCATACAAGAGGGTGAAGCTAATTTCACTCTTACACACGTATCTACTACCAGTGCCACCACGTATTGCATGAGAAAAATAGTCCCAAAAGAAAATGTCATTTAGAAACAATATTTAAGATTCTTTAAACAGTTCATGAAATATTACAGATTGCTTCAAATGATTTTGTTCTTTTAAATGTATGAACTTATCAATGTGTTGTCGGTTACGTTAAATGCATAACGAACAGTGAAGCGCTTAACTGTGCCTTTTTATTTGTTAATAAATTACACTGAAACACATTTAATAGGTTTCTATTAACTTTACTTTCATATGATTTTACTGAATATATATGGTACAAAACAAGAAAGAAAAACAGCATTACAACATTTTAAATACTCAGCGTGGCCGTAAACAAGTTTTGTTACAGACGACTATTTACCGTGGAGGATGTGTGGGTATTTACCTTTGTTTTCAATTAATTCTATCTGTTGTAAATTACATATTTAGCGGGGTCTACAATAGTGTGGTTGCGAAAGCATGACATGGCTCCTTTCCTTTGTTATTGTTTGGTAACTTACCATACTGACTGTAATTATGTATCCAAGATAATCAACACTTTATACACATCATCATTAACATTTAGGGCTAACAATAATTTATCAACCGACATTTAAAATTGTATCGATGTTTTTTTCATGTTTTCACTTCTGAATCGGAACGTGAATCTGCTTACTTGGTTCCAATAGTGCGGCTTGCGATTCTGATTACGCTGTGTCAGATCTTTGGAAGGGATGTATCTCTTATTAAAGTGAGTTTATTTCGTGTGTGTGACTTGTTGTTATTCTCACTTTTCTTGACTATCTTCATTGTATTTGTTTGGAAATAATGGGCTTCATTTTTATGGTTAAATGATTGACTCTGAATAGCAGTTTGGGAGACTAAACACTTAATTTGTTATAATGGTTTTCGAAACGCACGTAAGACGGAATGACAGAATAAAAACATTGGCTAAACTAAACAAATGTAAACAAAATGGCAATTATGATCGTGGGCTAATGTTTTGTGTCAGTGTAATGCAACTAAATAGTATATACACTCTTTGTATGGTATCATAACGGATATATAGCTTTAACCACATATTTATATCGACTTATTTTTTCCTTAATTAAGGAAAAAATAATTTTAAAAACATGCATGCCGACACGGACTTAATTTCTAAAAATAGAAACAATTGGATTTTTATAAAAAGTATTTTCTACGGGATTTTAAATTAGTAATAATAAAGTCTCCTATCATTTAACGAGTAAGAGTGATATTTTCCCGTAGAGTTGACAAAAAAATACACCGGTCCATTAATAAAAAGTTTGTTTTTTTTCAAAATAGAAAATAGATTTCTGATAACGATATTCCGTAGTAACATTTATTTATGGAATATAGAATAATATTCTCCACAGAGAGTTGCAAACGGCTGTGTCAGCCGTTAAGGAAATATTTTAAATGATTTAAAATAATAACTAGATTTTTGTAGAAGGCCTTTTTATAATAACAGTTTATTTTTGATATATGAATAATTTTTTAAAAACAAATTCTGCGGGATGGGCTTTTTTCGCTTCGTTAAACAACAAAACGATAATAATTCGGCAGTTAATTAAATGAAGGATATTTTCCCAAAATGTAAAATGACGCCCCAGACACTAGATAATTAATTTCTATAAGGAATAGGTTTAATAATAAATATTTTTAGAAACAGTATTTTGAATAAATAGTTTCTATATTAAGATTTTTTCTTGATGGAAGGGAGTTTTCTGCGGGATTGACATTCAACTCGTCGTGTGTTTATTTCGAAGGGTAATAAATTAACAATTGAAATAAGACTCTTTGAACTCGGACGAACATTTGTGTTGACTTTTCTTTGTGAGAAATTGGATTTAGAATTCCCATACTATCATTGGATTGGAATGGTAACTTGTGAGCGGTGTCTTGAATGTTTTAGTTCTTTTGTTTTCTTGTGGGGGGGGGGGGATTTATTCACATTGTACCGGCCGACGTGAAAGTGTATTATCGCACATTGTTCCGGTTTTGTGGTTTTATTGAATGTATTTGGGACCGATTATTTGCTTGTTGGCTTGGTGGAAGAAATAATGCACAAGCTACTTTTCTAAGACTTTTCTAGGACTTTCTTTTATTATCGTTGTTCTTCCTTGCTTTTTAAGTTTGACTTTTAATTTTATTTTTATTTTTATTTTTATTTTTTTTCCTCTTCTCTTCTTAAGTGACCTCAACTATTACAACGCCACATTGTGTTTTGTCGGCAGTTGAAACCAGTATTCCAGACATTTAATTTCCCTGATGATCTGCCAAGCAAGTAACTGCTTGGTAGTGAAACACGTGTAGGAAAAAACATTTAATTTGAATAAATAGTATTTGTAAGATAAAATATCTTTAATGGTGATCATTGGTGTCTTGAAAGGAATGCTTTGGTAAGCCTTCATAAAATCACATATAAATGCTCTGTACTCTGTAATCGAGTATCATCGAGCTTGTTTTTTTATTGGAACAAACCCGGTCTTCACTGAATGATCTATTTTATAAGTGAAAAATCTAAATATATATATATGTATATATATATATATATATATATATATATATATATAAAAGAGGGTAGTGCAGTATTTGTGCAGTTCCAACAGGAGAAAGTTCATATCTAAAGGAGTAAGGCGACCAACATTTGTAAAAATTGTTTTCAACATTATTTATTATTTTGTAATTTTATAATTTTATAATTTCATATAACGCATTTCAAGCTGTGGTCTACTCTTATCAGATATGTAAATCCAAATGGATATATATATATATATATATATATATATATATATATATATATATATATATATATATATATATATATATATATATATAAATACACACCCACACACATACATATATATATATATATATATATATATATATATATATATATATAAATACACACCCACACACATACATATATATGTATATATATATATATATATATATATAATATATATATATATATATATATTTATTTGTATACACAAGGATATGTAAAATTATTACATTTCTGGTTAAAATAGTTAAAACTGATTTTACTTAGGTCAAGTACTGACTAATTTTAGATAGAAGATTCTAAACCCATTTCAGTCACTTAATCTATTTCTATTTCCATAAAAAAAATAATTGTCTCGCAACCAAAAGAAATGTGAAGTGTACAGTAAATATTCTTTACGTACAAACTTGAGATAAAGACATGAATGCAGAATAATCTTACCTTACGGATGCGAAAACTAGCAAAAAGTCATAAATTATTAAAATACACCATTCATCGGCAATTATTAAAACTTGAACACACAAATAGATTAAATGAATTGAGTGAAAATAATCATATTTGATCGCATTACCATCTGCGATTTGTGTTTAAAATTGTATTAAAATGCACCCATTTTAAAGCAAATAGTGATAGACGATGTAAAACATATCATTTACCGTAATGTTGTAAGAAAACAATTTTGAAAACTCATATCTGTTTCCCAAGAAACTTATGATTTCTCTTCGGTGAGATTGAAAATTAATTCTGTCCTATAAGCTTCTGCCAAATAACCATAGACTTAGTAAACAAATACTGTTCAAAACTAAATGAATTAGTTGTAGCAATAAAATGTGTGCTGTATTCTATCACGTTGATGTAATGTAAACATTAATTGGACGACTGCATACCCATTGGTTCCCCATTCTTCTTATGTGTTCCTCCATTTTCCTTAGTTGCTAGATATCGATCTTTCAGATAACAATGTATTTCGATCTTCTCGGAATAATCTAAACGGTACTAATTATGTGGCTGACATAAAAAGCACCTTCAGTTCTTTGCCATGAACCCACCATACTACTGTGAGAATTGAATGAATTTAAGTGCCGGAATATGATAGATTATATTCTGTTTATTCCATATCTAATGGCATAATTTGTTAACTTTTAATGTTCATTAAATTCAGGCACACATAATCTTGATGTATATATATATATATATATACAAGTATCATTAAAAATAACAGAAATCTTGTGTCTAGATATTTTTTCTAAGATCCTTTCCGTTTTTCTGATTAGGTTCTTAGTTTCAGACGGAAACTGGCTGATAAAATTGCCATAGCTTCCCAAAGATCTTCGGACCCTTCCAGGTCCATCTTCAGTGGAGTAATGTTAACCAGGCATAGACCTATGAGTGAATATATATTCTATTTAGGCGGGGAAAATAAAGGACTGTGTTTAATTTAAATTTATATTTATAGGCATTTGAGTATATTGGTACTAATAGTATAGTTAATCTTGTTAATAGCTGGTGTTTCTGTTTTCCCGCCTAAATAGAATATATATTCACTCCTAGGTCTATGCCTGGTTAACATTACTCCAATAAGAACCTTATCAGAAAAACGGAAAGGATCTTAGAAAAAATATCTAGACACAAGATATCTGTTATTTTTAATGATACTTGTATAAAAGAAAAGATGCTGCCAAGATACATATATATATATATATATATATATATATATATATATATATATATATATATATATATATATATATATATATATATGTGTGTGTGTGTGTGGTGTATATATAGCACATTTTGCATATTTGAACACTAATAATACAAGTTTACAATAAAAATCATTCCAGATATTTTCATGAAATTAACATCGTAAGTGTGATCCGTTTAAGATAAAAGAGAATATTTAGCAGAGCAATTATCAAGAATAATATATACATGGATGCGTAAGTTCTCTAAAAAAATCAGCAGATGGCGAATAGTCCATGTTCTCTTTGTATTCATCTGATTAATCCTTAGTGCTTTTGATCGACGTAAAAGCTTAAATATCACAAAGTCTTAACAATAGCAGAATGGGAAAGTATTCAGCAAGCTCTATTTATTATACATACTTCAAAACCATTAGACATATCAAAAAGTGTATGTGTTAAGATCGTTCAAATATATGTGATTTGTTAATTTTCAGCGAATATATCAGATAACCTAAGAATGTGATGGGTGTTTAGGCATTCTTTGTTGTTGGTAGTATCGTGGCATTTGATGCGTGCCACGTTGTTCACTGATTTATTCTGTGAATTATTTAACATCTTCAAAGATGAGTGTTCAAGTGAGTCTACTTCAGAAGTTTAATATGAACATATTCTAACTAAATTATTACTTCTGAACGGGTCTGCATGAAGGTCTTGCGATGGGCATTAATTCGTACGATATTACTGGACGAATGTTTAATATATTCAGATCCTTTTAGCCAAAGATACAGCTAGTTATCAATAGCCGTGGGTCGAAACAACATGACATTAGTTCGGGTGTGCCCCAGGGGTCGATCTTCGGACGTTTATTATTCCTGATTTGTATAAACAACTTCCCTGATATTATTGTGCCCGAGATGGGTAATTCGCTGACGACTTCAGTATCTAATCTCGACATGTGGGCAAAACGAACGCACACGTATCTAGGGTAATTGCGTAATCCTTCAAAATTATATAGACACTGTAGTAGAATGTGAACATAAATAGATGGCTACATTTCAAGCTGCAAAGAACACTCTTCTGTCCTTTACAAATTATAAGAAACCATTTAAACCACCGATGCCCATTTCAGATAACAAGCTGCCCGAGAAACTATCATTTAAACTACTCGGCCTTACACTATCATATAACATAACTTGGAACAAATACATGAAATATATTGCCAATACCGTTGCAAGGAAGGTGAGCTTCTTTTACAATTTAGAAAACCTCTCACACCTTACATATCTCTATAACGCCACTATTAGCCTCTGAGTAGAGTATTGTTGTCATATCTGGGTTGGTGCACTAACCCACTTATACAAGATAAAATAGAGTTTCTAATCTAGTAGATCCCACACTATTTAACAAGCTCTCTTTAACATTGGTCTCCAATGAACTTTCTTCATTAGAGCCCCCTTGGTGTAAATAGCCCTGATCGACCCGAGAATCAGCAAGACGAACTCCTTTATTGTAGAGGTCCCCTACTCTACTTGATTCTTTCATCGAATGTCTGTCCTTTCGAATTTCGCCCTTGCTTCATGGTTTCACTCACTGTTTCAACATGCAAAAGTTTAAATGTAATATAAACACGCATTTCGCAACATTACTCTGCGAGGTGTTAGGATTACCTATTTTTCTTTGAAGAGGGGGTAATTAGCATACGTGAATCACCTTAGCAACGAGATGGAGGAGAGGTTGGGTATTTAATGGTTCAATTAAAACGCGTTTTTTTTGTCTGTCTGTATTCCATACATGTGGACACAATTTACGATTTTGTTTGCAACCCCCTATCTCTTCTCTGTTTCCTCAGGCCAACCCAATAAGTTACCAATTTGTTTTAACGTGACTAACATCAAAATTAATTTTTGTGAAGGCCAAATATACTAATTTCTCTGATTACTTACGAGTGAATCACGACCGAGCTTTTTTTTATTTGTTTTTTTAAAGTTGTTTACGTTTAGCTGGGCATTCTGTCCAGGTAAGACGGTGTTTTTTTTTCTCCCATCGAGAGGCTATTTCTCCAACCTTACTTATTTTAGGGGAACACTTTACTTATTCCCTTAGGCCTATGAGAGGGTCTCGTTTTCATATTAATATACAGATCTTACCAGACACAACTAGCCGCAATGCTAAAGAAGCAACGTCGCAACTTTGAAAAGCAGTTAAACACGCGCTAGCGTTTATTGATTTCTTTCTTTTTCTTTTTGTGTGCTGCTTTGTTGACAGTTGGCGTTTGCAACGGTTCAGTTTTCGTGTCTGCTGTGGGAATTCGAGCCCTAGCCGTGTTAAAGTTGCAGCAGATGAGTTTTCTACGTCTCAGTGTCATTTTTATTTTTGAATATAAGTAAAACAACATTGTTATGCTTACATATAAAAATCCATTGCACACTCTTAGAAAGCGAATACTGTTTATAGTAATATTGAAATTGCTTTCACTGGATCGAATATATCAGCGAAATGTTGGACTTTCCGACTATCAATAAAACTCGAGATTCGATCCCGGCTTGAAGCGCTTACTTTTCTAACTACACAAAATAATAATAATACAACGAGAGAGTATATATGTGTATGCCTATATATATATATATATATATATATATATATATATATATATATATATATATTAGTACTTTATGTATCCACATGAAATATTATAAGAAGATATAATTTTTTTTATGTATTAGTTTTCAGTATTTACTTCAACAGTGCTCGATACGTAAGTAGAGCTAGGTAGTAAGCAATGAAAATATATATGGCAATCAAGCTACACAGAGGCTCCCTTTTTTCATCCCCGGGGGGAATCGGGAGCCTCTTTGTAGCTTGATTGCCATATTTGTTTTTCATTGCTTACTATATATATATATATATATATATATATATATATATATATATATATATATATATATATATATAAATAATAGAGAATGGTATTTTGCTTAAAGCATTGCTTGGAATAGTAGTAGTATGTTTTTAAAAAATGTGGGCAATGCAAATTCCCGGGTAGGATGTAAGATGGAAGGAACACAATTAATAAATCGAATTCGAAATGGGACTTAGTATTTATTTTTTCTAAAAAATTAACATAACAGCAAGCTGCGTGTGTGTCGTCCGGATGATAATTTTCTTTAATTCGTCCTTAACGATACCTATACACAATTAACTCAAGTCTTCTTATTTAAAAAAAAAACTAATCCTGAAGACGACTAAGAAAGTCGAAAGCACTCGAAAAAAAATGGCGCAAGTAAGAACAATCGGGGAAACACTGTGCGGATTGTCACCCGAAACCAGAAAGAATGTTCGACGGTTTGAGAACCTCACGAAGAAGATTCACAAACGAGAAAGTTCCGTAACCTTCAACAACGCCTATATATATATATATATATATATATATATATATATATATATATATATATATATATATATATATATATATATATATATATACGTTGTTGCTTTCGGAATACTCTAATTTTGTAGAGTTATATGACAATTAGGGTATCTTTAAATGATAACATTTTATGAAACACTGAGATTCTGCATAATTATACTATTTATCAATCCAACTATTGTACGTGATCTCAAATACATACATATTAAAAAAAATATGACTCAGTTAAGTAAAATTGAAACTCTTTTAAAAAGTTTTCGAAACTCAACAAAGTGATTAAACCTCTATTTTCAAACAGTTCTCATTCGAACAGATTATTTTCGTCTTACACTTGTTAAAGGTTCGAAGGATATTCCAGCCAGCGTTGCTAAAGTAAAACAACAATATCACACGGATGGTATTCTCACAACTGTTCGGTCGATGTTGCCTGCAACCTTCTTCATGTGCGACGCATATAGCAAAAATACTTATTAGACGCAATACTATACATCGAAAAAGAATACATACTAGAATTGTCCACAAGAAAACGTGGCGCAACAAGTGACTGGAGGTGTAACGTTCGATCCTCATTACAAGCGATATTTGAAGAGTTAGAATGCAAAACGCGATAAACGTCATTTTCCAAATTACGAAGCTCTCCGCACAAATAGTGTTGTATCTCAACACGGGATTACATATATGTTGTTAAGTTGTCCAACAGTAAATAATAAATAAAGGAAGTCAAGTCGAGGGTTGGTTTAACAAGTGTATTAACAAAGTAAGAAAGTGACTAGCACTTGGCTGGACAGTTACAAGACTGTGCTTTGTCTTCTGTGTCTCTGGTGACTCGCACTATTTATAGTGACAACCGGTGTAGTTTCTCTTGTGTAAGAACGGCCGGTGTAACAATATCAAAATTATGTTTTACCTAATATGATACCGGCATCATTTTTTCTGACTTTTAATTGAAATAAGATTTTAGGCGAAGTCTAGATTACATATATATTGTCCTTGTATTGTTCAATCTCCTAATTTAGACACATTGAATTTATCGCATTTTGCATTCGAACTCATCATACTAATCATACAAGTTTAAAATATACGTAATACTTCTATCCAGTCATGGCTGACGGAACAGTAGATTAAATAAATATTTTAGTTCGAAAGTATTTATATTTTTCCGAGATCGACAATACGCACTTGAAGAAGGACGGAGGTTACACCACCCAAAATCTTCTTAGCATAACATCCAAGACGTGAATAATATGCCGAATCTTCCTGAATAATTCAAATTATGAAACCATTATTTCAAACATACGGAAAGAAAATAACGGGATGTGTTAAATAATATACTCCAAACTGTCCAGTTTACTGCATTGTATGAAATGAATGTTTGTTTTAAAGTTGTGCGAAAGTGGGAATATTACAACCGTAGAATGAAAGTTTAACATCCATTGTAAGAATCAATAAAAGAAGAGTCGGATGTCGGATGAAAACTCAAACAATAATAACTAAACGTTTTATATCGTTTCGCAATTGAGCGGATCTGTTGTAAAAGAATCAACTGGTTCTTGTTGCCTATTGTTAATTGCAAAGCAAGACGGTTAAGTTCAATACCTTTACAGGAGGTAACCCCGTTGTGTGCCAAAAGCGTGGTTTCTTCGCCCCCACACCACACAATCATCTCCGGGTATATTCTCTACCCCGGCATCTAAGGGATGAGGAGACAAAAGATGCTGAACACTTGCCATACAGCCCGGCTCTGCCAGAAAATATCTGGCTCTTGAATACGCCTAGAGACTTGGAATAATGCCAAATATATATCTCCGGGTACTGTGTTATCGTTAAGACATCGAAAAACAATGTTGTTTTTATCTCCTTTTTCTTTTCCGTTCGGTATCTTTTATCGTTCAATATTTTCATTCACTAGCTGATTCGATCGTTCTAAGATTGTTTTATGATACTAAGATTGTTTTATGATACTAAGATAGGTTTCGACCCGTTACTAATTTAATATCGTTGAATTTCATGATAATAAAAAGACAATCACATGAATACAAAATGTTTTATACCAAAATATGAAAAATTATCTTAATTAATTTTATGTTGAAATACAAACAACTTATACCATGTTCTAAAAAGTAATAAGCTGAGTGAAAAGTTGTGCGATATATTTTTAAATTTTACTTGTTTGTCTGTGTTATGAACGTTCCGTATCGCACTTGTCTGGGATACCAATGTCAACTGGTACACTTAAAGATCGATCGACTGATTGCATACTAGTGCTTGCAACACGGCCTTAACATTACAGTTCTTGGACAACTTGACATTTTTTTCAATTTAATTAATTTGTCAAAAAATAAAAGAAGCATACTTCAGTTTCAATGTAAGGAAAGGGTGGTATAAATGTACACATCAGAGGATATATTAGCCCAGCACTTGCCAAAATTCACCTTAAATTGCTGCGTTTGCTTAAAAGTATATTTCGAGGTTCAGAGATCCTGATTGAGAGAGCGGGTCTCCTTTTTTTCAATCGAAATAGACGGTTAAAAAGTGTATTGTGGTTCCCCGTAGATCTATTTCCTTTGTAAGAGAGTATGATATTGTTACACCGGCCGTTCTTACACAGGAGAAACTGCACCGGTTGTCACTATAAAGAGTGCGAGTCACCAGAGACACAAAGAAGACAAAGCACAGTCTTGTAACTGTCTAGCCAAGTGCTAGTCACTTTCTTACTTTGTTAATACACTTGTTAAACCAACCCTCGACTTGACTTCCTTTATTTATTATTTACTGTTGGACAACTTCACAACAGATATGTCCTAGGGTATATTGTAATTACCATTGAGGAGATTGTAGGCCAAAATGTGATCACCGCACAATAGTCGGCACTCACGGTAGAACAAGTTAAGTTTCTTTAGTTGGCTTTTATAGGATACATTATAGTGACACTGTACCATTCGAGTATTGATTTACTCCTCTCCAGGAATTAGGCACAATGCCAGTTTTTATCTTACTCCCACAAGTAAGATGTGACCCAAGGTCGGGTCGGGAAAGTGGTGTTTAAAAATTGCCTGGGTAGCCCCGTCGGCATTCCCCGGTAGGGGCGCCTCAGACAGTAAGCAATAAACTTACTCCTCCCCAAAGAAGGGAGGCAAAGCCTGGGAGGGTGGACCTCCTAGAAATGCACAGGACAGACCCATAGACCGGCGTAAATCAAGCCCCGAACGCCAAGCCAATACCAGTCTATGGGGTGCAGTACCCATCAGAACAGATACTACACTTTGATCTTAGCCAAAAGACCATTCGAGTAGCCAGTCCTTGAATCCGCTCCAGATTATGTAAATCACTTGTTAGATATGAAACAGAGGTCTGGACACCATAGTCCAACAGTGGTCTGACAAGGGAGATCTAAAGTGGGAAGACTATTTCAGGAGTGAGTTTGCTGAGAAAACGTCGAATGATAAATAGTGTTGATTGCTTTGTTTGTCGCCTGAATGTTTAAAGGGCTTGAAGGACAAGTCGAGCAGAAAGCCACCATTTTTGTATAAAGGAGAGTTATTCTACGAGCATTTTTATCACTACGCAGATAAACAGCATTAAGTGAGTCGGTTGTTCTATGAACAAATATTTTGTCTAAATTTGCTGGAAAATTAAATAGGCACAATTATACATATTAATACAATTTGACATATTTCGATCATTGTAAAACCTAATTGGGGATTTGACTCAAAGCATTTACATTTCATGAAACCTACAACATCAGGTGTTCTACTTAGTGTTTCAAACACGTAAACGTATTTGAAAATGTCTTTCAAATAATTTCGGATTAAAGCCATTGTATTTATTAAATACACTGAGTTTGCTTTCTTGTAATAATCCGCCCTGGAACGTGATAGTAACTACGTTAGTTCGTATAAACAGTAGAGGAGTATGTGTTATGTGTGAGCTCTGGGTGAAAGAGAGATAAAAACGAATGGTATGTTTTTTATCTCATATGATATCACAAGAATTGACTATTGTAATCTTAGATCTGTACAACCATTGGTTACACATCTAATTGTTGTTTGTGTACGCATCATCCTTCATAACCAGGATGATTAGCATCCTGATAACATCCTGAATATCAAGTACAATATTGTTTTTCTAGAGTAGTAACTACATTTATATTATATTCCTTCCAAGTAATTTCTATTTACCACAAGACTAAGATAATCATCAAAAGGGCACGGAGTGAATGGTTGATGATCATCAAGACGCCCATCGCAATAAGTACAGCTCAGGGGCATCACAAAAGAATCATACAAGCGAAGATGAGACAATTTAGAAAAAGTAATGAGACCTGCACGTGTTAATTATTGTGCAGCATTGCATATTGGTTCATGTACAGTTGTTTTCATTACGCTCGTCTCGCAGTAAGCTGCATCTAGTCTAACTGGAAGAGCCGCCATATTTAGACTGTCGTGCGGGTAAGTTACAGAAAGTTTGAAAGGTTTTGGTAGACACGTTATTGCTGTACAATGACAGTCGAGAACAGAGTTGCACAGATTAAGCTGAGGAACATTTAAAAAGAATCATTCCAGAAGTCCAGTGAAGCGTGTCAGAGAAAAATGCAAACATGCATTATACCTTTGGACGAATTATAAACATGTATAACCAAACTAACCGACATCTGGTCAGATCCTTATACATCTTCTTTCCTTAAAATCAATCATCGTCTCTTATGTTTTCCCTGGCCTTCCTATTATAACTGACAATGCTATTTCAACTGACAATGCTATTTAAACTTATCTCTTTCTAATAACCGAAGACTCACCATGCATTATATCAACCAATTCTCCTGTTCCATACACAACTGTCTATACTGTCCAGAAATAATATTCTTCCGAGGTCCTCAGATCGAGACCTGTAATGAAAACCCACATAAAACATCCATAGCATATTTCTAATATAATTTATCTTCATGCAGTCATGATCTCAAGTTTTACTTACCAGGTTCTATTTCAAAACATGATCACAAATCGTAGAAATAACTGAATGACTCTTCCCTAGGTTTACTGTAGTAAATATCTGCCGCATAGAAATTACAGAAGTTTACTGAACTTAGTCAATAAACTTCTTACGGTTGCAAAAACGCTAGAACCAGCTAAACCATCTGTTCCGATTCTATCCCTAAGGTAACCCATTTTTGAATAACCTCAGTAGCCTGGTCATCCAAATGTAATTTCCTCACGTCTGAGTTCCAACCTGTCTCCATTAAACTACACTATTTGCATACAAACTTGTTTTAATATGTCAGCTTATATGTAAAGTGTCAAATGCAAATTAAGATCAAAGTTGATGTTTTGCTTTCTCTAACGTTGGAATCAAGCACCACCCAAAAGAGAGGTGCAAAATTATTCATCATTCGTCATTTACAGGTTACGACGTATCGCGCAATCGACCATGAACCACCTCATGAAAGTAGGAGTTTATAATTTGATAAATCGACGATGAATTGCGTCAAATTCATATAACAATAATCTATGGCAATTTCATGTCAAGACGTATATTATCATCCTGCACCCCTTTTTGTCGAACAATGCATAAATAAGCTGGTGTCACTGTTGGGTTGAACTCTAACAGAATATTATTTTCTGCACCTTTGGCTGAAATCAAATGTGTAGTGTATTCTAGCCAAAAATTGTACAATTATACCGTGCGGTCTGCTTTGCTAGACGTATATGAAATTGAAATATAATGCAATGTAATACAACGATTTTAGATATCATATATATACCGAAAATAAATTAATCAGACTAGTTAGATTTTTATGTTTCAGTTTGAACAAATGTGGTACAATAATATGGTTGGCCAGCGTCTGTGCCGGGCATCCATTGAAATAAAATATTTTAAAATCACCCTGACCATAACCCTAACCGCTGAACTATACAGCAGAAAAAGTATCAGCATCAGCATCTTCAGTGTCTTTGTATTTAACTCTTATTGGAGGAACCTTTCTCTGGTTTCTTTACACTCTGTTTCATGGCTAGACTTGGTCAAGTAGGACCTAGTTAAATATCTAGGTCGTCTCTCCATGTTTTTGCCCTCTCCGTAGGTCTACTACATTGCCTCGGGAACCATTCCGTCGCTCTATGTGTCCACCTGTTGTATGTACATATAGAAACGTGACCTGCCCATTTATGTTTTGCCATTCGTATGGTAGTGATTCTGACATTTACTCCGGTTTGCTGTCTGATCCAAGTGTTTATCTGTCTATCATGTAAACTGATGCTGACCTTAATGCGTTCCATTTTGTACTGTGCCACTCTTAGCTTTTCTATTGCTGCATTATTACGGGCCTCTGTTTCACTAACATATATACTAACAAGGAATCGTGTATTAATGAACACTTTTTGTTTAATGTTCAACCTGGCTTTTTACTCTTCGTTATGGTATCTACATTGGAAAAGACTGTCTGTCCGAACGTAATACTCCGTTTGATTTCAGGCATGATATCAGCGTCATTCGTCACCATATTCCCTATAGATATGTGATCAGCAACTTCCCCAACATGTTGACCTTACACCATGACTGATAAAGCATAACGCTGTGCAGTTTTTTCTATTCACACTAAGTATAAAAAATCGTACGTTTGTGTTGTTAACTTCGAAACGAACCTATAACATAAATGATTAAAACTAGCATACTCAATAATGACAATAAAACATATGAAGCGATGTTCAAATTATATGTTTGCTAATTGATATTTCAAACAATTCAAGAATCAAGCGGAAGTTAATTAAACAAACTGTCGTTGGGATGCGTGCCAGAAGGAACGCGCGGAACAGGCTTACACTCTTTAATTAATTAATAAAAAAAAGGATGTATTTAAAAATATCTCAGTACAATAACCTTTCTCTAATTATCAATAATTTACTATAATTATAATTAATTATAATTATATTTCCTCCTAATTATATCAGATGAATTTTTATTTTTAGGCCGTTTTCAATATCGGTTTCGTTTATTGGCATGACTATAAAGTAGTTTTACTGTATATATCAATATTTAATATTATTTTTGAGTGAGGAAAATGACCGATATTTATTTCTTTAAAATATATGGATGAACACTGTAATCATCATGTTTAAGTATCTACTTCATACATTTAGTCATACGTTTTCTTGATATAATATTCTCACAATATTGTACACAAACTAACATCTCATGCGATCAAGTGTTATACACTGAACGGGTTCGATCTCCCTGTCAATATATATATATATGTATATATATATATATGTGTGTGTGTGTGTGTGTATTGATATTTATATATATATATATATATATATATATATATATATATTTATATATATATATATATATATATATATATATATATATATATATATATGAAGAAGAATGGGAAGGAATTAGAGAAGCAAAAGCCAAATCAAAATTCAATTCAAATGCTCAGAGCAAGGTATATTCCGCAAAAAGGCAATTTATTCAAGTTAAACTTTCCTTAAGCCAGGCTTTTCAAAGATCAAAATCTTATCATCAGAGGAAGTTGCTGGGATAGATAAGTTGGCAATGGCCAAGATTTAAAATTTGAAAAAAAGAAATAAAAGTTGTAGGGAAAGAAAACGCAGGGCAAAACTCTGCCCGAATGCAAACAAATGTCCGATTGCTAAAAAGTCCGGTGTCGAAAAGTCCAGCGGAGAGAATAAGGTGTAGATAGTGGGTCATTAACGGCACAATAAATAATGAGAGAGGATTCAAAGTTAAAATCCAAGATGCCACAACTTTACCTAAAGTTCGCTTTTAGTACACCTCTTTATATATATATATATATATATATATATTATAGAAATCGCCCCAGACAAGGCATGCTACCACTTGATGTAAAGAGCGATAAATACTACCTCAAGGTAAAACAAATAGACGACGATAATGTTTAGATAGATTCTAACTCATAGAAAAGTAATACATCCTCATTTGTCAGAAAAATCGTTTATGGAATGTGAGGACTAAAAGAGAAAATAAAGAAAACGAAAGTTATACAAGGCTACACAAAGTAAACTAATTATCAACTTTCTACTTTCCTAACTTATGTCTTTATATATTAATGTATATAACAATATATACTGCAACAGTCTGAAGATATACACACTTAGACAAATTAATAGATAATTGTAATAAACAATATTATTATTATTCGATTCTTTCCATATAAATAAAATATATATTAATATAAATGTAAACAATTAATATACGATATACGCTTTTATAATTCTATGATACAACATAAACTTTTAGAATGACGTATATTTAATGATATGTAAACCCCTACAATCAAAGATAGCTATGCCTAATTTGCATGTGCATTTTCGTAACAGTTTCTAATTGTGTACTATTCTTACAGGTGTCTGGTGTAGTTGGATTTTTTCGTTTATTATTATATCATCTACTAAGGCATTGCAACTCTGTTTTAGCTGGTTGACTTCTCATAGGCTTTATATTGTTTTTTCTAGGATTAGTCGTATTATTTTTCATCATGCATTACATTCTTCTTTTAGGGTCAGTGTAGTGAAGGCTCGTTCTTTATGATGCCATCCAACAAGGATCACAATGTGTTTCTTTTATTTGGGAGCGTATGTGGAATCTATTCGCTTGCAATGATATCATTCCTGCAAGCAATAACTCATCTTATTTCGAGGGACGCTTAGTGTAGTATTATCTCGTTACCTATGATACAATTCTTTCTTTTGGGTGTCAGTGTTTTATATGTACGTTACCTATGATACAATCCTCATTGACTTGCAAAGGATATGTATTTATATATATATATATAAATATATATATATATATATATATATAAACACACACACACACATATATATATATATATATATATATATATATATATATATATATATATATATATATATATACATATTTATATATAAACGTAAGAGCATGTATTTTGACAGCGTGTTTGAATTGGGTTAATTATTATTAAATAACACGACGTTTATTTGTTAAATTAACATGAAAAACGGAACCCGTATATACTAATCACATCGAAATAGAAAATTGATTATTCTGTAAATCGAATGAATCAAATAAGTATATTAACGAAAGAAACGTTTTAATTAGTTCACAACTCTCAACCTAATTATTACTCTTAAGTTTGCCAACACGCTGATATTTTAAACTCGATAAACCGGCGACTTGTAACTGTGCACAGAAAACGAAATAATACCTCAACGCTACCATAAAACTAAGAAGGATGCTATATTCTTGTTTGTAATCACACTATTTATTACCTAGTGAACTCTATGAAATATAGTAATAACTTGTTCTAAGTTCAGGCGGTAGTTCTTCTATAAAATAACCGAGCCTATATATAGATTCGCGTTTATCTGCTGACGTCACAGTAGGCTTGCGCTAACAATGAAAAACATGATCCTTCGAACGGAACGATTACACGCTATATTTTGTCCGAAATAATCTCCTGATCTAGAAATTGTTTGGTATTTTTAAAAAGAAACTGACTGCTTTGTTTCAGGTATTTACTCAGGTGAACGCCTTATTTAATCTATAAAAAAGACTCATTTGACGTAAATTCATGATAGCAGATACAGCTGTCTTATTATAAAAATATTTAATACAAAAACGAATCACTTATTTACCCTAATATTTGAAGTATTTTTACACAATAACAAGTCTGTACTTATTAATTATGTTATATGTGTCGCTTGACCAAAGTGTCTTTATATTTGAACGTATATAAGATTGAACTGTTATAAATACTCGTTGACACCATTTTTTACAATGTTTTACTGATGAAATTATATCGAATAGTAATCTCTTAATGGTTGAATTCCATTAAAACTGTTTTTTTTTGTACAAATGAAATATTCGAAGTTTACTTTAGTGTAAAAATGTATGTATGTGTAATAACAATCTAAAACAATTCAAATATGTTTGCTTCTAGAAAAAATAGAAAATAGCTTTAAACTAATAAAATATTGAATTCAAGTTTTATTTTGAAACTTTTAAATAATTCTACGACATGGGCATTAACATATTTTTTTGTATAAATTAGTTAATGACATGAAAATCATCGGTGTCATTTGTTTTCATTTAAAAAAACCTATTCAGAGTTTGTATTAATGTGTTGTGTTTAGTTAGTTACGACAATATTCATGATTTCAGTATTTTCTTATCAACACGAATTTATATTTAGAACATTTAAATAAATTTAAAAAAATAAATAAACAAACTGTAAACCATTCAAAACAATATTTTCTACTCATTTGATACGTTGATAAATAAGTTTATAAAATATTATGATCGGCATTGCCTGATTTAGCTTGTTTCTCATTTAAATAACTTCTGTAAAAATAAATTGAATTCAGATTAGAAAATTATATTACTAAGAAGAAATTTAGTATAAAACGAAAATTTCAACCATCCAACAAACTTATCCAACATATATTTCCTTAAGTTTGATCAAAAGGTAATGCTGCACTAGTAATTTATTGTGTAGTCAAGTTAGTTGTTTGCATTGTTTCATGGAAGTCGTTCAAAACAAGACATAGTGTTACTTATGCAAGGAGCCAACAAGAACGAAATAGGATTATCGCAAAGACAGGAGATGCATATACGCAGTTGTCTTGAAAAACAAGGCTAAGTAAGGAATAAAACAGGTATAAGAAATAGTTCCATAAGCGTGCAGTTCTAAGAAATAAAGCATCTGGAATAGGAAGCTGTATTACAATAAGTTATCAATACAGCAAATGTGTGGAGACCACTAGATCAACGAGTCAAACGAACTTGAACAAAAGAAGCAGATAATAGATCACATGATTTCTTAGAACACATGCCGCTATAGTATTAATAGAAAAAGCTGGTACTATCAAAATAAAATAGGTGAAGGAGAGTGTGTAGAGAAAAATGGATAGGGCCTTTAAAAATGCAGATACGTTTCTGCACCTTATTAAAAACCCTCAAATCGGACAGAGATTCATAAGCGCAAGTGTGACAACCGTACTCTATACATGGTATGATTGTAGATTTGTAGAGATAGCAAATAGCCTACGTTGTGAGAAAGTGTACGGCGCGATAGACAGAACCGACTTCACAGGACGCAGAAAGAGCAATGGATTTAATGTATGAACCCCATGAAGATTTAACGAGAACGAAAGACCAAGAAGTTTCAGAGTCAATTTCCTTTCAACAACAGAGTCAGCCATGATAATATCACAAAGAAACGAGACAGATCTACGATTGAAAGACACGAGCTGAGTCTTAACAAGATTAAACAAAACGAGCCAGTTCGTACCCCAATATAAATCTGAACACAGCTCTACTTCTAAATCAGTTACATATTTCGACTGATCCGAGGAAGATGGGTGAGAAGCAACACCAGAGTAGATACTGGTATCATAAGCATAGATGTTAATTTTCTGAAAAAATATCATGTGGAAAATCATTTATATACAGACGAAATAGTGTTGCCCCTTGAATAGAGCCGTGATGAACAGCAGCATTTACAAGAAAAGAGAATGAAAATACACTGCCCAAAGTTACTCGCAAGCTTAGATCAGAGAGAAAATACCTAACAATGTCAAACATCTTACCAACAATACTATAACCCTGAAGTGGCACTCACCTTCGAACGTCTTCGAAATGCCAAGCGCAACGTCTCTACCCTTTCTTTAATTATCCATAAATCGACAGATCCGCTCGGCTGCAACAGTTCAAAGATCGGCTGTGAAACGAAACGCGCGACAGCCATATCCACTATCACTAAATTGACATAGACTTTCCAGAAAATGAACATGCTTTAAAGTAATTGTTTTCAGATTGTTCACAAACAAAATAATGAAGAAATGTTCATCTTTAAATCCATAAAACAACGCGGGAGTTATTTACTTTAACGCAGCAATTACACAACTTAACTATTTATTTTCATTATTGTTTATTTTAAATTTATATTGAGTAAAGCTCAGTTTCAGTATCATCTCAATCTTGTCCCCTTCTTGTCCTTTTTAAATGCACCTATCAAAGTTCTCTACAGCTTTTTACTAAAACGCTCTCATTCATAATTTACAGTATTACTGTTCGACAGATCTCGCATGATACTTACTCGCATGATGTCACTTTCCAGCGAACAGGCCTTACTTTACGAAAATCACGATGTCATAATGTGTTCGTCTGAACGTGTATTTTCCGGTTAGATTTCCGTTTCATACATGCATCCATGTATGAATTCCTGTAAATGATATTAATTTCCGTTTTAGTGAGTGAAGACGTGATGGCGATTTCCGCATCTGACCGATGTCTATATGTCACATGACACATTGACAACCAACTATAAATCTTTAAATATTCAATAATCCAACACTCGCACAACATTCATCGGGGGTAACTGATTCACCCAAGAAGGAACATGTCATGGCGTCCCATTTACATGCAATCGAGACGTTTCCTTTATCTTATTCTCTTACACAAACGTTGCAATCCCTGAGAATTTTACTTAACGGTGTATAATTAAAAATAAAATTAATTATTTAGATTATGTACCCTTACAATGTCTCGTTGAAATACTGAAAAAAACTGGAATTAGAGGAAATACTTTTTAATGTATATCTATTTTTTTAATTTCATACAATTGTAGTTATCTAACTTTCTATGATAGCCGGAGTTTAATGGAAAACGTTAACCAGTTTTACAAACGTGAACATATTCAGGTAGAAAGCAGAACTGAAAATTTAAATTACTGTTTTCTACCTGATTATGCTGACGAATCAGGTATATTACTACCGAGTCAGACTTTCTACGAGGGTACAATAAGACTATATTTTGTATTATTATTAACGGAGGAAAACTAACGTGAAATTGTTACATAGTTATTATTTTTTTAAAACTATTAATTACAGAATACATACATCTGAAAATTGTAACTTAAATTGTAGGTTTTAATCGATGGTGGCCATCCACATATGCTGATGGAAAGAAAGAACAATGCGAATAATTCCAGTCAACAGAAAGCTGTCGTAAAAAATAAAGCATTACAAAGCTCCGAGTAATTGACCGCCATAAATGCAAAGCAGAACCGACAGCTCAGCACCCCCTCTTATCCATGGGTAAAGATGGGTCAGACAGTCGTAACAAATAGAAGTTTCCTCTAAAAATATATAAAAGCGATTAAAGTACACCCCACGTGTCAACTCTACAGACTTTTGTAGGTCTCTCATATTCAGGGACGCTACCACCAGATTTTTAGACCCAAGGGAAACTTCAAACAAGCAACTCATCCGTAACTCTAATACATTCGTCAGTTATAAGTAGTCCGAATGTATCGGAATTCCAAATCAAAATGTTTCCGAATGTAACCCCCAATAATTGAAAACAACATCTAAATTCAGTCGACGAGCAGAAGACTCAAATAAAGTAAGGTATGTTGAAAGAGTAAATGTCATATGAGTTAGGTATTTTAATATAGACTATTGCAGTTCCCTACATGAGATAAAAGACGTAAGTAATGTTATAGACGAGGTGATTGAAATGATCTTACTGCGTAACGAACCAGGGAAACGCACAGGCAAATTCATGAAGACCATATTCATAGGAACACAGATTTTTAGACGATGAAAATGCCGAATTTAAAACAAAAAGGTTAAATGCAAATGATTGTATTTAATGAACAACTAGAAATAATAATCGATGAAACTTGTTGAAAAATGTCAGATTTCGTTTCCGATTATGACAATGGTAGGAAGAAGAAATTGTAAGTCAATTATACACTTCACAAACTATATCAATGTTTAGAATGAAAAATAAATAAATATGATGTAGTACTGGCGTATAATCGCTTATTAAGGCCAGATGCCACTCGAGGATCAGTGTTAATTTGATGGAATATTTAGAATATTCAGTAAAAATCCTTTTGTATTACGTATTGATAACGATTGATGGGAAGAAAGAAGTTCAAATGAATTGTTGGGACGCTGATGAAATTGAATTTGAAGACGACTAAATTGTAATCTGTAGGAACGCATATCCGTGATAATGTGTTCCGCAGACGAGCAACCTTTGTAGGGAAGCTCTATTTGTAGTAGTTTGACTTGATGTTAGCTGCACAGAGGAAGTACTGACCTTTTGTGTTTGCCGTATCAGACCACGAGTAGGAACAAGAGATTGGAGCCATCTTGAGCAGTTTCAATTAAAAATAACGCAAGAGAAGAGAGACAAGTGCAACGTCGTTAGTTCTTAATGTAGCCATATTAATTAATATTTTGGTTAGTCATTTTACTAGAAAATCCTTTAGTCTTCAAGTTAACTTGTCCATAGTTACTTATGAATAGAAACGAGGTATAAATGGGCTAACATCAAAATAAATAAACTACAATCACTTGAGGTCTGATATATGGGGACAGAATGCGAGCTAATTACAGACTCATGTATATTAAAGTTGCTATTTATTCGGGTTCGGTTTACATGTTATTGCTTGATAGCTTAATTAATGATGATATGTAATGCTGTCAAACTGTACATAAGTCTCAAGCTAGGTTTACTGTTTTAACATTCATTATTCATAAAACACCGCTCTCTTTGTTTAGTTCAGTTTAGATGTTGAGATGCCACTTCTTTGAATCATGTGAAGCTATGTATTATTGTGTGATATGTATCTAACAAATTTCGTAACTGTATAGAACAGTCTATGCATTGTGTAAAAGATGTATCATAATGTGAGGGTTATCTACCAAATGTTCTAGTTGTATAGACTCTTCTATGCATCATGGAAAAGTATGAATGATAGTGTGATGGTGATGTATTAAATTTCCTAATTGTATAGACTATTCTATGCAGTATGTAAAAGTATGAATTATGGCGTGATGGTGATGTACCAAATTTCCTAATTGTATAGACTATTCTATGCATTATGGAAAAGTATCAATTATGGCGTGATGGTGATGTACCAAATTTCCTAATTGTATAGACTATTCTATGCATTATGGAAAAGTATCAATTATAGGAGTATGGTGATGTACCAAATTTCCTAATTGTATAGACTCGTCTATGCATCAGGGAAAAGTATGACTTATAGTGTGCTGGTGATATACCAAATTTCCTGATTGTATAGACTCTGCTATGCATTATGTAAAGGTATGAATTATAGTGTGATGGTGATGAACCAAATTTCCTAATTGTATAGACTATTCTATGCATTATGGAAAAGTATAAATTATAGGGGCATGGTGATGTACCAAATTTCCTAATTATATAGACTCGCTTATGCATTATGTAAAAGTATAAATTATAGTGTAATGGTGATGTACCAAATTTCGTAACTCTATAGACACTTCTATGCATTATGTAAAATTAGGTATCATACTGTGAGAGTAATCTACCTATTTCCGTGACTGTATAGACTATTCTATTCATTATGTAAAAGTAGGTATTATAGTGTGAGGGTTATCTACCCAATTTATTTACTGTATAACCTCTTCTATGCATTATAGATAATTTTACGCTAAATGTCGTGGTAGTCTTGTGGACGTGTCGGAGCAGTATTTCTGTCACATACAATTCTGTACTTTAATTAATACACACCCTTGTAAATATACACCATTGTATTCTTATTTATTATAGACTTGTCAATTTCACAACACTGGTGCAATGGATCGGACTTCTTCGGACACAAAATAACCCGGACTTATGTCGAATGCAACACGTGGAACGATAACTTGATGTTTTGTGGGATACAACATAATTATTAGTTTTACTTCCGATGTAAGATCTTCGAGAAAAAACTCAGGATGTGTGTTCGGAAAATTGGTAATTACAACAGTAACAGCGAGAAGTTAAAAGCCGTACTAAGTTCTTACAAACAAAGTTAAACATTCATCTTCCAGTAGAAAAAGTTACGACAATGTAAAAAGTCGGTAGCTCATTGTAAGGGGCGAAAATGCATGCATTTAAAAGTTCCATGTTGGATACAATTAAATGGCAACAAATACATAACTTCGACTAGAAGATAAAATCCAAAAAAAATTGAACACATAGAAAATACATTTGAACAAAGCAATTAAAGCAAAATAAAACAATTGAGGAAATATAACTGTATACTCAAAAAGAACATAACAATACGAATCATCGAAGGAGCGTCAACATGTTGAAGATTAATGAGCAGTTAACGATATTTTAGGCGATATCGATAATTTTACTCAAAAGCCTAAAGAAAAGTTATGTTCCCTTTGTATTTTAGACGATACGAAGATATTTATAATACGGGCTGTTCGAATTGGATTGATTATAAAAGGTTCGCTTGCTATGCAAAATGATGATTAGGGTTTACGTTACTAAATTCGTCAGTTACCACAAACTACAGCAACTTAACATTGTTGAAGCTGCACAGTTATTAAGTAAATTACTCAGCCTCGAGTCTCATACGAAACCACGAGGTGATAAAAATATCACGAAGGCAAGCGTTATAGTTGGAGAAAAAGTTCGGATATTCAAATACAATACGGATGGCAAAATGATTTACATGGTAAAGGGCACCAAGTTTAGCCACAAAAAAAAACACATGAACAAGATGCGGAAATGATATCTATATGTTGTCGCAGACAGACATAAAGATGTCGTGTTCTACACATTTCAAATATCCATCTTGCAAACAGGTTCTCAAAAGCATAGATAACAAAACGTAAGATTACGGACTCGATTGTAATAAACACCTATGAGAATAGTATTGACTTCATACCCAGTAAAGTTAGAAATGGGGTCGTATAGTATGATAAAACGACTTATGAAACAGTGAACAGTACGGGACGGTTCGACGTAACGTTTCCATTTTCGGAAATAAGGATTACTCGAGTAGGGAGGGGGGCTAGATGTTGTCAACATTTTTCATGTGAGTTTTTATGGCTTGCTGTTAGTTTGTCCTTAAGTGAAATAGTCTTAGCAAAGAAGTTCCTGATTTCAACTCGCTGACTTGCTCCCAAGCACATAGGATGACATGTTGAGCATCGGGCAATGTAGACTTTAACTTTTTTGCCCATCCTTATGTTTGTTCCGACCAGACGAGTGATCATTTGCTTGCTTTTATTTCCTCAGGTGCACCGCTCTCCACTGAAAGTCGTAGGCATGTTAGGAAGCAGCTGACAGAAGAGTTTAGTTTAATCCATGTTGAACCCATCGCCTGCAGAGTAGTGCCCAAGCAAGAACCTTAGAACCTGTTGTTGCTAGTCAAGAAAAGAATGTAAATATACCGATCCAGTACCGATCCTGCACTGTATTTAAAGTAATGCCGTAGCGTTTCTTGAAATTATCCAGCTAAACGTCTTCTGGCCATGACGTCCGAATAGTACATACGCTCGGCCAGTTTTATCGCCTTCCCCTTGATCAAAACACCACTGACACACAGATTATGTCCTATTGATTGCTCAAACCATGAACACTTCTTCATTAAGCTTTGAGTCGTGAGCCTTCGTCAGCTTCATGCACTTTGATTGAATTCCAATTTGATGGCAGCCTTAATGCATCCTTCTAGCTGAGAATGCTCTTCCGACCCATTCCTCATTCCCCATTGAATTAAGTATCTCCTTCTCCTTTTTAGCCTAAAGTTACGCCACGTGCACTTCTGAGAAAAAATCATGAGCTAAATAAGGAAAAAAAATCAAAAATATAACAGTGTCATAGTAGCGAGATTAGGAGGTGGCATAGTAAATTTATTTTGCATCAAATGTTGTCGAGACTGAGCGAGAGCTAGAGTGGCATAGTAACCATATTTATCTGTATTCCTTCCTGGGCGTGATCGGGACCAGTACCAACAAGCACGCTTACAACACGATCGACTTCCGGAGGCCGCGATTCTGGAGGCGTTCGCCGATACACACAGGTCGATGGTTGTCGAAGAGTGACACTAATCTCGCGCCCGCCTTGATATGGTCGTCTCAATTCGCAGCGGTTACATTGAAAAATAATGGACTCTGCAAGTAAATAAACTCTCAGTTCTCTGCTTATACATGTTTTGTTTTTATATATATATATATATATATATATATATATATATATATATATATATATATATATATATATATATGTGTTGAATCTGCCTCCAGTCAGCAGTTAATCAGACACATTTTTGTAATTTTGAGAAAATCAACAACAGAATTTCTTGTTATTGTATATGTGTCAATGCTGAGAAACTGTAATGCATGAGAATATAGTAACATTTAATTTATGACGAAAGCACAAAAAATGTATTTTTCTTATTTTATTTATCAAATATTGTGGAGTAAGGCTGTGGCAAAAATAAAACAATTTGTAAAAAAGAGACTTCCATTTTGTAGGAGACAGGGGGTATATTCTGTATGTATCTATATCATGTGTGTATATGCTTGTGCATATTGCCTTATTTTTAAGTTGGAACATATTTTCGTAATTTATTTAATTTTTAAATTACTTGAATTACGATTAAATTATTTACACAATTATTGAGTATATAGAGAAGCATAACGAATCGAAAACGTGTTTAAAATATTTGTATGTGCAAATTAAATTATGAAAACATGATTTTTGCGAACCTGCTTTGAAATGTAATAACGATGATCTTGCTAATTCATAACTTTTTACTCAATCCTGTATATATATATATATATATATATATATATATATATATATATATATATATATATATATATATATATATACACATATATATATATATATATATATACAGTATTCAAAAGAAGTATTATGCATCTTTGATTAAAATTAGACCAACAGGATTTGATGGTAAATAATTGTGATTAATAACATTTAAAAAATAGATTCATGTATATATATATATATATATATATATATATATATATATATATATATATAGAGAGAGAGAGAGAGAGAGAGAGAGAGATAGAGATAGACAGAGAGAGAGACATATACAGAGACAGAGACAGCCACAGATACAGACAGACAGATGTATATAAATACAAATTAAACGACATATTAAAATAGGAACGGATCCAAATCAAGCGAGCAGATATTAGACAATAGACAAACACAAGGATTTATATGAATGTATCTCTCTATTTCTCTTTCTCTCCTTTTCTTTTTGTGAGTTCTTAAGGTAAGATAAAAAGATAGATATACAAAAGGCAGACTCCAATTAACCTATTGAATACTTCGTCGTAATCTTTCGAACTTCTTCTACTGAAATGAATGAATATTCTTTAAAATAGTACTGGAAAGTTCAGACTATTATATGATGCTCTTCAGCATTGTTGAACTTAGTTTTTAAATAATATGACGGTGGAAGATCAGATGTTAACGCGCTTGATCGCTCGTCATCAAGATACAAGTGTCAACTACTAAATCAATAATATGAGGAATTATCCTAATTTGTTTTTGCTACCAACCTAGTATCAAACCAATTTACCGATTTTCTTTTTCCTTGCTTCAACGGAACTATGTGAATGGTGTAGGACACCAACACGTTCCCCGTACAGCAATGTGAGTCTATCGCGTATATCCTCCTGATGTTGGATAATTGCTCTGTGGAGCCGGACTTAAGCTAGGAATTAACTACGATAGAGTAGTAGATTGGTCTCTTCCTTTACGTTAGTGAAACATCTCCGTGGCCGACGGAAATTTAACGCCCGAAATAAACTAATCAAATTAAAGGATTGTTGACTCGTGAATTTTGCTATGAAGCTTTTTGTTGTAGCGGCGATGTTCACGGCAGTATAGAAACGAAGAAAGAACTCAACCGCCTTTCCGCGACGAGGAAGACATGCTACGAGAATTTAAACACGATGCAACACCGATGCTAATATCATAACTTAGTTCGTCAAGACTGCCAGAGACAGATGCTATACGAATCAAATCATGGGCAATCATTGTAGCAAATACCGCCGTAAATATTATCGATAAAGTAGAACATAAACGTCATAAGTTCGACAAGAACGGTCGATCAGTGATGCGTTTTTAAGAATTAAGTCAAGTTCATTTATTTTGGGATATTTTTCTTTTCTCCTCTAATTCACTGTTATTACTTTACACAAAGATCACCCTTTTCCCTTCTTCGGGCAATTCCACCCACTAAAAGGTTCTAAAACGTCAAGCGAGGCATAAAGAATAACTTGATCATATAAAATGTTCGATAGAACTCAGCTGGCGTCCATGGCCGAAGATAGAAGAGAGGTCACTGATTTATCAAGGGAGTTTGGCCGGATCGATAATGATCAGCTGAAGAATGGTGTGGCCAAGCGGGGCTATTTCTCAATGTCAAAAAGAAAACTTTTAACTAACAAGAAAAAAGAGGCAACAAAAAAAAAGAACGTCCCCATAACACACAAATGTCGATCAAGAAAAATATAAACAAGACTAAGGACAAAACAAAACATTTAAAGGATATTTATAAGTGTTGCCATCTTTGATGAATTAGCTCTAGTGACGATGAAAGTTAAAAGAGAAAAAAACATCTTGCTTCAGGTCAAAATGTCCGCCCTGGGGATCGAATTCGTGCCAAAACGGCCAGTTAACAGAATTCTCTTTTTTTATTCATCAATCGAAAATGTAATTAAATAACAAAATAGAAAAATAGCAATGTGGTAATGGAGAGAGACAAAAGGTTGAGAATGATAGAGAGAAATGGAGAGAGGGAGTGGAAGTACTGTTTCCAAAAGTATGACAGACAAATATAGTATTCCATAGAACGTATGAAGCACGTATAATTTTGGTAAGGCTTTATTAAGGATAAGCAACCTTTAAGAAATAGTATCTATGAAACATGAAGAAATAATCTCTAACATATCTGTTTTTCTCATTGATCTAACTACCAAAATAATATGCACTATAGTCGAAATTATACTATTTTTTTATCAATTACACACACACAAAAGTTTAATTTTTTGCGGAATTTTGAAAAAGAAAAATCTTTGGAAAATGTTGTGTTATATTTTTGTATATGTACTGGTGATTTGTTTATAAGTATCATTGTGTTGTTTCCTCTCCTATGCTACTCACATATTCACCTGTGATTCTTTCTGTCAGCGGATGTTTCTCTAGAACTAAGTTTTTTTTGTAAGACGTGTTGCTATAGGCGCTGATGAGAAACGTTTTGTGACCAACTTTATAAAATTATAAAAAAGTATTTCCGAACTGTTTTAGAAATAATCGTACGCCATAATCGACTTGATTGGAACAAGTAAACTAATGCTTTGGTTCATTAAATGCTTTTATATATATATATATATATATATATATATATATATATATATATATATATATATGTGTGTGTAAAGATGAAGATAGAAGAAATAAAAGTGATAAACATGTTCGATATTCAAAATTTATTTCAAATTTCGATTGTTCAGTGCAAGGTAATTATAAACCAGTGTTTATTGTTCTTTCCTTAAGCCAAGGATTTTCAAAGATCGAAATCTTATCATCAGAGGAGAAATACAGATAGATAAGTTGCCTGTAGAAAATGCCAAAGTTCAAATATTTTAAAAATATTAAAATATTATTTAAAATGGGGTAAAAAAAGTTCGTGTAAAGAGGATATGTGGTTTGTCCAGATGGTAATTGTCCGTTGAAGGAGTGTCCGTTGAGGAGATTTTTGAGAAGGCGAAACAAATAAGAAAATTTTTCGTAGGAGCAGTATGTAGAAGGTGTTCAAAAAAAAAGAAATCCAAAAGTAAAATGTTGAAATCTAAAACGTAGATGGAGCGCACTTGTGTTGATGTTAAAATCGCAAGTAAATCACCACGTGGTTCCAAGGGGCAAATTTTTGTCTGTTCTGATTAACGATCTTGAAGAAATTAAACATAGACGTGTGTATTGGCATGGTTACGCTTATATGAATTAGAAAAGTTGCAACATCCTTAACAAAGCGTTTGAACGTTATATATATATATATATATATATATATATATATATATATATATATATATATATATATATATATATTAGATGAACACAATCATTTTTCATAAATATATGTCTATGGGAGTTTCACCGTGAAAAATCCTCTTGAAACCACGTGTGGATTTACTTGCTGTAAACACTAGCAAAATGAGGTGGAAAAATGAAAGAATGTAATAAATAATGATTTGTCTATAGTTCCGTTTCGTGTTTTAAAAACGTACACATTAAACACAACCTGTTGAGAGAATAACACTAACACAATGGAGTGTTTCGAATTGTGTGGTGTATTTGCTTGTGGTGTAACGAAATAACAATATCGAACAAACAAAGTAATGTCGGGGAAAAGGAATACAATTAATTTTGGATGAATATAATTTTCTCGGGATGACAAAAATGTAAGAATATAAAAATATGGTCTTGCAAAAAGTAATAACCTGGATTTGGGAAAGTTGTTCTCGGGAGCAGTATTTGTTGATAAATATAGCATTTTCATGGTAAACTAAAATATTCCTATAATGAATTAATTGAATGTTTTAGAAAATTTAACTAAAAAATTCTTACATTTGGGAGCAGTAATTTGTTGACTCATTCGATAATTGACTTTCTTATTTCGAGGAGGGGATATAATGATTGAAGTTAACGCAAGTTGATCGCCGGCAAAAGCGTTGGTAAAAAAATGAATGCCCTTTCACAATTATATTTATCTTGAACCTTTTGGGTAAATGATATGTAGTTTTTCTGGGTTACTGCTATTTAGACAATTGATAGAAAATGCTTTTGGTGTTCAAATGATAATTATTTGCAGCCAAACTGGATCTGTTGGGCGAATATATTTAACTGTCTATTCATTTCGCAACATCTGGCAAATTTGCAACGTCGAGAGTCCTGCTGATTTCTTGTCCTGTGGTGGTCATGTGACACACGTCATACCATATATGGGTTTTCCGATAGTGACTTTTTGTGTCCAAAGTTAAGGACGAAATTTGTTTCATTTTAGGAAGCGGTAAACCCACTGCGTAAAATATGTCATTTTGAAGTTGAAGACACCGCATCGCCTACGCTGTATTCACGGGCAGTGAACAATTTTTCTGAGAACCAGCTTTAAATACAGTGCGGGTATTTTGAGTGTTAAATGATGGGTATAAAAAATGAAGGGTTTAGGGTTAAGGTTAGTGTAAGGGTAAGGGCTAGGGTTAGGTTTAGGGTAAGGGTTCGGATGAGGGATAGGCATAACAAATCAAGGGTTTATGTTTTGGAACGGATTAGTACTTTGGCGATACTTTAATATCTTGCTAAATACAGGGAAATATTCATATATTTCATGAAGTCAACTGGAGACATTAGTATGTGACGTATCCTTTCCCAAAATTGTAAAATTAATTTGGGAGCAATTTTCACGACGCAAATACATAGGGTTTGGAAAAAGCTACCTGTTTCAGACGATAGCTTATCACATTACAAAAAAAAAGGTTTCTTTAATTGTTTCGGTTAGCAAACTCGATCTGTATTTGGCGTTAACCCTTCTTCAATATTTAATTTCTCTTTTTTTTTTCAGAGCGGACTTTGCCTGATTTTTGTTTAAGACATAGATTATGACTCCCACCATGTGCTTATCACACATACTATTTCTGATTAGATCATATTTTTAATTGCTATACACAGACATCTCTTTTACAAATTTAGACGGATTATCAAACTAGAGGCAGGTTTCCAGATTACATTTAGAAATATAAATCGAGCCTTATTCTATTGGATAATATCTACTTGTGCCTAATTTCTCGAAAGGGCATATATAGCAATCAACATTATTGTATACTTCAAAAATGCATACGCAGATACCTCACATCTACGCCACATTCTGACTTCAAACATTTACATGAAAGGTTAGAAGATGTTTTTCCGTACATAATTTACAGAGAAAATATCTCCCGAAAATGGTAACTTTTTCTGTTAATTATCAACGAACAATATTCGGGTGGCTATGTGATGTTTTCATTATAGTAACAGTTTTTCGGATGCCATTAAAACAATCGGGCTTCATTCGATTGGATCCTTTCTACTTGTTCTCAATTCTTAAAAAGAGCTTATATTTCACAAATGCATACCTCACATCTACGTCGCATTATGACTCCAACAACTTACACGAGAGGTTTAAAGATATATTTCCGTACACAATTTATATCTCGGGAAAACTTTAATTTTTGCGAGTGTATATGTTTTTGTCAATTTCAAACGAACAATATTCGGGTGGCTATGGGTTCTCTTCATTGTAGTCACAATTCATATGACATAAATTGTGACTTTTCCCTTGATTTCCTATTTTTTTCAGAAGTATGTAAGACAAGGCTAACAACAACGTGCGCTTACATTTTGGCATTTCCCTTGCTACTATCTTCAGCGTATCTGTCGGCTTGTAGAGGGAGGAACTCATCTATAGAATATATCTAATACTTCCTCCGTCTTTTCGTATTTTATGCACTCCGACATATTGTGTTTCTGCCGGCTAAATTGTTTCAATTTTCATTGATGAACCTGTTAAGGGAAGAACAGCGATTGCTCAAACTTCTACCGGACCGGTGACTAATTATGATTTTAAATATATTTGGTAAATAGAAACGACAGTTTCGTGGTCATGTATATTCCGCATTGTGAAAGGCAATTCGTCTTCGGCCTGCACGTTAAATTCTCAGTAGAAATTATTGGCCAGGGTTAGGGTTAGGGTTAGGGTTAGTAAACCCGGTCTCTCATAGGAGTTTACTTGTACTTGCACTTGGACCTCTGGGGTATTTCCCTGGGGAAACAAGCTCATAGATCATAAAGGGTTTACAGACGTCCTTTATGCCGTTATAAAAAGATGGTAACTATTCGGGAATATTATAAGACTGCGTTTTTGGACTCGTCATTCTTCTTCGTCACGAGGGGTTCTTGCTTTCCGCAATGATGATATGTCGGTTGTTTTCGTTCCGGGAGAAAATGCTGATTTCGTGTCACGTAGTAGCCATTTAGTGGTCATATGACACTCGCCATACCGTGTATGGGTTTTCTGATGGTGAATTCGGTGTCAATGTGTAAGGTCAAAATTGATTCCATTTTAGGAAGCGAAATGCATAAAGTATATGAGTTGAAGTACACCGCAACGTTAGATTGTTTCACGGGAATATGTTAAGATTTTCTTTCTCCAGAAGCTGATCTAAAAGCAGTGTCGCGACTTGAGTGTTTAAGTGTTTGAGTGTTGGGCATTTGGGGATAATTTGATACATTCTTAATGACAACGAAATATTCATCTATTTTAAAATGGAAGGCATGAGTACACGATCAACCCCAGGAAATGCTCTTTATACGAAATTCTCAATATGTGGAAATATATATGATTAGTTACCTTGCTAGACTAAACACCACATTAATATATAAAAAAAGTCTTCAATACGAGTTCCATGCACTTAGTTTCACAATTCCCTACGAAGATAAAACGAGGACGGCTCTAGATAGCTTAAGTGTGATAGTAACATTTTACGCGTCTTCTTATGTGTCGACATCAAAACCTCTTCGCTATATCACTTATTGCAGGGGTGCATATAAGGCACTTGAATTCGCACAAACATATTAGTAATATTTCGGAATTGGTATTTCTTTTAAACTAGGACTGCATTTTTAAACTGACTTTATATTGTCATAATTAGTATCTTGTATCTTATGTTGAATTTCGATAGTATTATATCCACCATTTATTATAGATTTGTTGAACATAGTACATTAATTAATTATTAAATAACTGTTCGTTACTAAAATGTTTGCTAGGTCTACATTCGATACAACTATCGCTATGGTATATGAAAGTGATATGCCTTCTGTGTTACCGTATATATGGTTTGCGGTATTATTTAAATATGGCCCGTGTAATGTGTCAATAATATTTCATATGTTCAGAAAAACGAGAAATCCAATTACGAGTCAGACAACCACTTCTATTCGGTGATAAATTCTCCACTCTATAATAATAAAAATCAACGTTAACAGTTATGATGATATTTATATAATAGACATTACATTGTAACTTTGTGATTTTATATGAATATTTGGAAACTATGTCTAAATAAAGTACGAGTAAATAGACTGGCAAAACATACGTTGTCCGTCATTTTATACGGAAGGTAATCACTAGTTATTATCATAATTATTAATTAAGGTATAACCCTAAAATACTCATTACTAGCAGGACTTATGCTCCGGCGTAACCGGAGAAAATATGACATACTGATTTTATAAAAAAAAAGGTAGACTATCCATTTAAAAAAAAATCAGAAAAGACCCTATTTTATTGTAAGTAATAAGGTGATGAAAATAAGATTTGTAAGGCTTGTATTTCGGCGTTGCCTGAAGAAAATTAAACTACTGATTTTATGTTTATTAAATTGATAGTAGAATATCAATTCGGAAAGAAACAGATAGAAGATAACTTTCTTAACTGTAAGTAATGTAGCTGATAAAATAGGATTTAACATGTTTTCTATTCGAATATAAAATTAATTATCATAAAAATTATTTTTTTCAAATATGTAAATAAAAGCGATTTATCTAAGTTTTTAGCCCGGCCTTTGAGCTCAATCCTAAAATAAAAATTATAGCCCCCGTCCTTCCTGCCATCATGTATAAGTAAATATTTCTAAATAAATATTATTTTTAATCAAATAACAGTTTTTGTAAGTTTTGGTGGAACCGGAAACACTTTTATATGGTTTTAAGTAGGGTTTTCCATCCCACCAATAACAAACATGATTACATTTGAGTTTAATTACATAAATTACTCACAGTGAAATGTGTTCGTCTTTCAATCTGCACCTAAAAAATAAATATAACTTATAAAATAAAGCAAAGAAAGAAAAAGGTTGTAAAAATGTTTTGAGGAATGTTTATTTTTTTGAGTCTTGTTATTTTGGCTAGAAGAAGGTTTAATGGACAATATGTTTTGAAACAAACAAAATTTAAAAAGTCAAACAGTTTTTGTATCGCTTTTTTATTTTTATTGAACTGTAACTGTTTAACAAAAATAGGGCAGAAATATGTAGAGTAAGCGAAACATTGTTTTGGACTTATATTCCAAGTATATTTCATTAAAAAAATGATGGTATTGATAATAATAATTTGTTTTATTAATTTTGTAGAGAAAATTGTATTAATGAAGATTATTGATCAAATATCTATATTTTTTATTTTTGCGAATCTATTATTATTGTATTTTTTAGACACACATACTAAGGATTGATGATAGTTTTAAGTGACCGCTCGTCAGGTTTCTGTTCGGTCCTAAGTGTTTTTGTAAGGTTGTAGCTGATCGCATGAAACGTCATTACCTAAAAATGCCGGCCTGCTATTTGAGTTATAAGACGAGGAAAATCAACAGAGTAAAAAGTAAACAAAAATAATATTACGCTATCGAATATAAAATATTGCAAAAAAGTCTATTTTATACGACGGCGAAGCTACGTGTGTGTAAATAGTAAGACAACAAATAACTTGGGTGGATGTGTTTTAAGAATAGAAATACTTTTTTAAAAAGCATGATCTTGGCCCCACTCCTAAGAAACACAAAAAAATGTAACGTCTGCTTTTGTTTCAATTATATTCTTGAACAACCGAATGCGATTTACTATAAGTACAGTGTAAGAAAGAATTAAGAATATGAGACTAACAAAAGAAAGCGATGCAAACAAAATAAAGAAGAAAAGTAAAAACGGAGAGAAAGAAAGCAAACGTTTCTTGACCGAAAGCAGTTCGTTTTAATATTTACTATTACTGAATGGATTAGTATGAGACGCCATGTTTAAATTTCAATGGCTGCTTTTCACTGTTAATCACTCCTGTTCAGATTTCTGAGAAAATAATTATAGCCAATCAAAATGTACTAAAAGCAAACACTCTAAGTTAGTTAGTCCTATATTAAAAGAGAAATGATGACGATCAAAGTATCCTATGAAGAATATTTTACATTTTAAACCAGTTGCAGTGGAATATTTCAGTGTGTGCGTAAAATTTACCACTACTTCTTATCTGTATGTCTATTTAAGGAGCATCAGGCAAGCCGGAAAAAAGTAGAAATGGGTGAAAGAGAACAAAACGATGCATATTTTTCGAAAACACGCATCGATCTTTGGCGTAAAGCGAGAGAAGAGCTTGTGTTTACAGACGTATGATTACTGTTTAAAGAAGGGGAAACATCAACTAATTTATCATATAAATTATACACTTTTATATGAACTGATCCATATGGATTTAGGAATATATATTCTGGTAAACCAGGTGGGTAACATTGGCTTATAATAATTTTCGAATAATGTGTTATTTTTAATATTTAGTTAGGGTTATCTGATAAGGAAGTATCCTCGTGTCAAATTGTCTTAAGAAACGGTTGCACAGAAAGACCGAAGTCATCCGAAGATGATATCTAGTAGTTAATTACAAACTTTGCTGTGTCTTTTTTAAATTCTCTTATCTTTTTTGTTTTTGCTGGGGATGGGGTATCCTCCCACATGCCACACATTCACGATCTATTTCATACACTCCAGCCGAGATATATTTTAAAGATGCTAACCTTCCTTTTAAGTGCAATTGTTTGTATCTCTCTTGCACTGGGTTCATCGGGTTTATTCGTCGAATAGTTTTTGAAATTAGTTTTCATTAGTCCTGTTGCTGCTATAATTACGTTGATGATGGAAATCTTCCTACGATTCCAGTTTATTTTCATGTCGTACAAAGACCTTAGCGTTTCGTAATCGTTTCCCTTTTCAGCTCTGTTTAATCCTGCATCATTAGAAATACTGACTTCAACTAGGATTGCTACTTTCTCCCTTTTGCCCCATATCACGATGTCAGGTTTAACAGCCCCGTTTTCTAGATATGTAGCTGTGGGGATTGCATAGTTACAGTGGGTGGTGTATACATAATTTACAACTTTTCTTTCTGATATATGCGTTCAGGACTTGCTGCTACACTGGATATTAAACTTTTTACATCGAGGTCCAGTGAAGATATTTACACATCAATGCGTGTGTATGTAGCCAAGTAACGTTTATATTGTTAAACCCCCTTCATACTTATAATAAATATGTGTGTATATATATATATATATATATATATATATATATATATATATATATATATATATATATATATATATGTATATATATATATATATATATATATGTATATATATATATACATTTGCGCCTACTCAAACTCGCGACCGTACTAAAAACACAGTTACAATAAGTTAGATACAAAAAATATTTTTAAAAATAATTGCTCTACATCAATTTTTAGTTATATTATGTAACACATTTATACAAGGATCGGTGCGCGCGAGATTGTCAAAATACTTTAAGTGCGTGGTAAAATCTTAAACTACTTAACTTATCAATTTGTGTAGTAAAATCTGTATTGCAACTAAAGCGGGCACATTATTTATTGTTGTTTAAACTTTATCTTTTAGGGGGATGTACACCGTAACATGCTCTACAATAAGGCAAAAAAACATTAATGTTTATAACTAATGCTATATATATATATATATATATATATATATATATATATTTTATATGGTTCCTCGGACGGGGACTTGTCTAGTTTCAGAATAAAATAGAAACATAAGTAATAAATCATATGCAAATGTAATTATTAATAACACAAATGAAAAAGATCTAATATCGATTCGTAAAGGTAATTACATAGTATGATTCTTCAATAGAAAGTAAAAATGTTAATGAATCGAAACAATTGTTAAAATGCTTTGACTTCGCCTCTAACGCATTTAAATTATATAAAAACAGGCATTTAACTAAATAATTATAAAATGAAAATATTTTTAATTTGAGAAATTGTAAAAGTTTAATGAAAAATACATGAGTGTGTGTGCGCGCACGTATTCATGCTTATATTTATGTGTAGCTTTATTGCCATGAGTATATTTTCATAACTTACTATATATATATAAATATATATATATGCTTTATTATCGTCACGATTTATATATATAAGGCTTACTATTTACCTATTTTGATTTAATCAATGTGTCTTTTCATTACACACAGCTTCCTATAATCCATATTATAGGTTTCGTGTTGATTAATTTGCTTATTACTGGCTGATAACATTAGTTGATTTCGTCTCTCAATAATGCTATAACAGGTCTCAGAAAGAAGTAGTTATTCTTCTTGTAAGCGATACGTGTAATAAAGCCGACGTTGAGACGTTCGTTAGACTATAGGTATTATCTTCCATGGATATTTCCGTGTATAATCTATATTGTAAACCAACGCTTCAAAAAGACTTCATATTCATCAATTGCTTTGATCCAGCTCTTGTATGAGAATCGAATTTGTCTCTCTCGCTCAGAGTAAATCAAATTCCTTAGCACTTACGTTCTGCGCCAATGTCGAACAAGTATCATTACTTTGTGTTTCAGACATTTCTTCTTTTGTATGCTATTGGCTTTACCGAGAAACGCTGTTCATACGCGAATCCATAAAGCAATCGTCTCGCTGGTGAGCAATGTTTTTACATCCGTCCTCACAACTCTATGGGAAGCTTTGTCTATCTGTCTACATGTCGCGCTGCAGTATACACTCTGTTTCTATTTTGTTAAAACACACAAACTGAATAAACACATCTGGCCTCTTTGTATTTGCATGTTCTAGCTGTAATAGTATAAGGGGGCTCTAATCTCCTGTTCATCGTCATAAAACATTCACAAAACCTCGGCTAGCTACTTCCATTATTCAAAAACATTCTCTTTCGTATTTTGTGTACCTTAAACAAAACAGAACTTTAATTAACAAAGTTTTTTGGCGAACACTTACCAGCTTAGTATTGTATACCACTATATGGCTTCCCTGTTTACTACAAGATGGTCGTCTATATCAAAGTCTGATGTTGACAAAAACTCGTCGAACCGTCCTCTTAAGTTATCAAAGTCTACCCTTTTGAAACCAGCGATTGGAATATTTTATTAGTACTATTTATAATCAAACTGGAAATCCTATTAACTGCTCATCATAGAGTTGCGTTTGGTCCATGTAAATATGTGACTCATTAGTTGACTATTTTCGTTTAGATTCAATCATGACAAATTATTTGATATGCGTCTTAGATTTTTTATTGTAATAACGATCATTCTGTTTGGCAGGTTTATATTTGAAATAAAAGCTTCCGTTTAAAATATTATTCTGGTTGGTCTTTCCCTTTTAACGTCAGAATTATCATCAATAAATGCGCAGATTTCATTTTGCTTTCGAAATAATGTGTGTGTATGTGTGTCATGAAAAAAATAAAAAAATATATTTGACGATCTGTCGCGAGTAAGTGTCCTATTGCTTTTGCATTGTTCTATCACGCTAGAGTTTAAAATAGCAGCTACAACGACGCCGTTTGATGAACCGTATTTACGGTATACCTTTGCAGCTATGAAAAAGTGATAGTCGCCTTGGTCTTCCAATGCCACTTGATGTGTATCTAACATAGCAAAGTTAATCAAGTAGAATATGGCTTATATGTTGTAGCTATGAATAGATTCTACATATATTTTTCTGATTGGTGACGGGAAGTAGGATAAAAAAAACCCTGGCAGTATAATAGAAGAATACACACTTGACAGTGTACATTAATAAGCCTTACTAATATATAACTAACAAAATTAAATCATATAGTAATGCCAATCTATCGGTATGTATGTGTTTCGTGTAATATGTAATGGAATGAAGAACGTGTTTTTAACAGATGTCATCAGCAAATCATTAAGGAGAAAGTAAACTGCTTCCCTAAAAAATATTTAGTCAACACCTTACTATAAATAGTTATATATGTTTTCAACGAAACAAATTTAACTGAGTAAGAAAACATACTTTATATTGCCCCTTCGTGTTTCTTTTTATAGCATGTGTGAATACACGTGCGTGTGTGTGTATTATCAATGTATCTACTGCAACAGACGGTCCAATCAGTATTGAAGTGCATATTCACCACCAGTGGCTGCGTATGTTCAGTTATCTGCAATGCAGTTGAATGCACAGGTGATATTTCGACAGTGCTGTTAATAGGAAAACATATAACACCAGCAAAGTGTAAGAATATTCGAAGAAAAATGTAATGAATTTGACAAAAATCCTCTACTCTATAATAAAAAGGTGCGTGTATTTTACGAAACGATGATAATAATAATTTATATATAAAAAAATAAATTGCTGGTGCTGTTCTACGCTTCGATATATATATTTTTTATTTCTATATTCACATAAATAATAAACATTCTACAGTGTGTGTATTTTCTCGAGGCGATGATAATAATAATTTATATATCAACAAAATTAAATTGCTGTTGATGTTCTACGCTTCAATATACATATTTTATTTCTATATTCACATAAATAATAAAAATTCTACAGTGTGTGTATTTTTTCGAGGCGATGATAATAATAATTTATATATTAAAAAAATAAATTGCTGGTGCTGTTTTACGCTTCAATATATATATTTGATTTCTATATTCAAATGAATAGTAAAAATTCTACAGTGTGTGTATTTTCCCGAGGCGATGATAATAATAATTTATATATTAAAAATACATTTTTGGTGATGTTCTACGCTTCAATATACATATTTTATTTCTATATACACATGAATAATAAAAATTCTACGGTGGGTGTATTTTCTCGAGGCGATGATGATAATAATTTATATATTAAAAATAAATTGTTGGTGCTGTTTTACGCTTAGATATACATATTTTATTTCTACATTCACATAAATAATAAAAATTCTACGATGGGTGTATTTTCTCGGGGCGATGATGATCATAATTTATATATTAAAACAATTAATTGCTTATGCTGTTGTACGCTTCAATATATATATTTGATTTCTATATTCAAATGAATAATAAAAATTCAACGGTGTGTGTATTTTCCCGAGGCGATTATAATAATAATTTATATATTAAAAATAAATTGCTGGTGATGTTCTACGCTTCAATGTACATATTTTATTTCTATGTTAAAATGAATAATAAAAATTCTACGGTGGGTGTATTTTCTCGAGGCGATGATGATAATAATTTATATATCAACAAAATTAAATTGTTGGTGATGTTCTACGCTTCAATATACATATTTTATTTCTATATTCAAATGAATAATAAAAATTCTACGGTGTGTGTATTTTCCCGAGGCGATGAAAATAATAATTTATATATTAAAAATAAATTGTTGGTGCTGTTCTACGCTTCAATGTACATATTTTATTTCTATATTCACATAAATAATAAAAATTCTACGGTGGGTGTATTTTCTCGAGGCGATGATAATAATAATTTATATATTAAAAATAAATTGCTGGTGATGTTCTACGCTTCTATATACATATTTTATTTCTATATTCACATAAATAATAAAAATTCTACGGTGGTGTATTTTCTCGAGGCGATGATTATAATAATTTATATATCAAAAAAATTAAATTGCTGGTGATGTCTTACGCTTCAATGTACATATTTTATTTCTATATTCACATAAATAGCGAGTGAGTATACTGTTGAGGCGCTATTTTGGACGGGGCATGTGCATTACTTCATAATAATAGGTGTCGTATTATATATAAAACGTTCAAGGTATAGCTAGGTATTCATCTCTGTTTATCAGTTGATTGGTTCGACCCACATTTCAGTGTACGGTTCAGTAATTAGATACAATTCAACACAGTCCTTTATTCCTTAAACTTTTTTTTCAAACTCTCCCTTTGATTATGTTATTCGATCCGCAGCTTTATTCACTAAAGTGCTGAAGTTCCTTATCCTAAAAGCCGACGTTTGTTCTCTCATATGCTATCCTATTCAACATGTAACATCTATAAATCAACGACGTGTGGGAAACATTAAAAAAATAAATCTGCCAGACATTTATTATAAATCTCTACTGATGACTGATCAATTTGTAAAAGGGAAAAATTCGACGTCTGTCGACCTGTCACATAAATTGTCTACTCTTGCGATGAGAAACATTTATTAGTTAAAACGATGGGACAGATGAGGGGTCTCCATGACAATAGCTTACCGTATCCGGCGTGTTTTGTGTGTCTAGAAACCGGAATATAATCATATTATGATGAGACTTAGGAAGTAGATATTGGACCGCTTGGTTTACGTCTTCAACGTCATATCAACATTTACATTTATTTAATGACCAGACATAACACAGAATCTATACGAGGTAATCAAAACTGCTATATAATCACAGAATAGGTTTAATAAGGTTTCGTGTAGAAATAGTTGAAGGGTTGCAAAAACATCTTTGAGACAAACGTTCTCTCAAGTGCATCTACCTATATCATTTGCATCAGCTAGACGATGTTTCAACTGTGACAATATTCAGTTTGCGTACAGGGCCGACGTCTATCAAAACCAGCATTGGTATATAGAGGTCAAATATGGCAATACCACACGTGAAGCGATTTAATGACTAACCACAGAGTTGAATTAAGGCCTTCCATAGATGACTCGCCGGAGGAGAGAGGGCTTCAGAACATACACCGTGTTTTTTATTTACTTCCTATCCAGGGGGTTATACAGTAGGTCATGATTCGGTTATGATGGGAGTGCTTCTGTGGAACTAACTAGATTCGAACGCGGCATACCCTGTTCCTCAGCGTGCGTTGTTAATCACTTCGCCACCGTGAACATGTGTTGCATCTACAGATTGTCGCTTGGTCATATGAAGCTAATTGGATCGCTAAAGCTAACAAAATAACAATTTCTATTTAGAATAAGTCACCAACGATAAATGTTACTAGAATGGAATGATTGTCATCGAAGAATGATATAGATTTTGATAAATAACATTTATTTAGTTTAATTACTTATACGGACGGTTTATGGCAGGTATTAGTTTATCGTAGATTTTAGAAAATGAGTATATTATAACATGACGAGTATTTTTCTACAGATAGGTGGCTTTTGCAAAACTTCCGTTGATGAAAATTCAGCGTTACGCTAGGAACACGGACATAGAAAGAATATATGCTGATCGTTATAATATAAAAAATGGTTCTTGCTGTGAATGTCATACAAGGAGAAACTAGAGATTGGATCTCACTCCAACGCTCTCCGTGTAAATAACGATAGAGTAGAGAAAGACTATCAACGGTACGTTGATAGTCTGTGTGAAAGTGGTTGTAAGTAGATGCAAAGATCAGCCTCTACTAGATTTTAAAGTCGATGTTGTACTCTGATAAAGCAGCAAGATCCCCTGAGTTTAACCTACCTGAAATGTGACAGCATTAATTTAGCTTTGCACGTATCTGACTCTTACATAGGAAACGGGTGTAATCCAACAATTTTTCAATAGACCTTCGGAAACAATTGGACCTATGGTTAATATTACAGATCTGGAGTGTAAGCTATTACAAAAATATTATAATCAAAAGAGGCTTTCTTCAAAAAGTGAGCCATTTATTTCGATTAGGCAGAAACACGTATGCAATACAGAAAGTAAAATGTAAAAGGAAACTTTCCCACATAGCACTGTCGAAAAACAGAATCAGAGGAATATTGCTAACGAGTGCTCTTCATGTTAAAGACAGCTTTGTGGTTTTCAATAAGCTTGTAGCATGCTGGGGTTTATTACATGATAGAATTGAATAAGACTTCTAGCGTGTCAGATTCGACATGAATTACAAACTATGAATGTATTTCATATACGACTTGTAATGAGTTAGTCAAAAAGGATAGAATAGAATGAGTTTAAGAAGACTGAGTTTGCTTGAAGAAGATTTATTCGACAAAGATCTACGCAGGGATCTAGTCTCTACGAGAAACAATGGCTGACTAAAAAAGAAAGAGTGATCAAGGGAAGTAATTCACTTCCGAAGCATAGAAGAGGATAGAAGAGTTCTCTTTGCATCGCACAACTATATAGTTCCTTATACTTAGATCCATGTGCAAGAGAGAAAAATAGTGATGCATCCTATAATATGGTGACAGTTCCATCATTACTCAGCATCTGTGGAGGATGTGATCATCTTAAATCAAGATCGAGCGGTGGAAGTACTCCCGGATGAAATTGCCTGTAGAGTAAGGTGAATGTTACAGAAATGTTTAAATCATAGATTGCGAGCGAGGATTCGATCACTGCTCTATTGATTAGGAATATCGGCGTTAGCAGGTGTATTTGTTTTAGAATCCGGGAGAACGCGTACGGAGATGAGGTTATGCAAATCAAGTTGATTTGCATATCTCGGATTTAAGCTAATTAAAAGAAAGAACATAATTTGCATTTAGCGTCCGGATTTGTTACATCTGACCCTTATGTTTTAACAAAAGATAACACAGCAAAATAAGAAGTGAGATGTAAAACGTTGTGAGCTGTGATATGGGTTATGCATTCCTCAGGCAAAAAAAGTCGATTATTTACATTTAATTACGTGAAATTGATCTTTGACGGTCGCATTTAAGTCAGTGTTAAGGATTCGCTCTGTTGGACTTTCAAAAAACCCTTTTTCCAGCCATTAACATATAGATATTTTAGGCCTTAAATGAGTACTTCTTTGAGTCGACCGCTTTCCAGAATAGTTGCTATGTGAGATTATATCCCACTTCTATTTCAATCGATTGAATCTCTTTATTATCTACTTTGCGAGAGATCAAACTTTAATGCTTAACAGTGGTCTACGCAAGAAATGTAATTATACGTCTCGTTCAATGAACCCTTATAATGTAAGAACAGAACGTAAATCAATCCAATAAAAATTAAACATGATTAAACTCGTACATGTGCAAACTGCGTACGTAAAAACCTTACCATGTGTGTGATTATACAACAATTTACTGGTTCATTGTTCAGAGAAATAACTAAGCAACCCGCGACTAATATTGGAAGTGTATGTACTAAATAGTGAAGTATTTTCCATGCTATAGTCAACTACAATAATATTTTAAAGAAAAATAAGAAGTGTATAGGAGGATTGAAATAAGCCATATTATAAAAATTTAGTTTAAACTCCATCACGCAAAGATCGTAGACAAACAGAGAGTGTTCCCTTGTGTTATTTACAGACTTGGGATGTTAGGTTTCATTGGAACATGACCTAACTCATGGCAACTAAATACACACAGATGGATCCCTGTTTAATTCTTGCAAGCATTTAGCCTCATGTTTTCTGGACGGAATGAAATAATACAATCCGCTGTGTTGTTTAATCGATATATATATATATATATATATATGTGTGTGTGTGTGTGTCATACTACTACAATATATACTCATTTATGTATGTATGTATGTATAATATGCGTATGCACTCTTTACATCATGCATGTTCACATTGACTATACACCTTGCTATATATATATATATATATATATATATATATATATATATATATATATATATATATATATATATATATATATAATGAAAATAGACTAAAATGACTTTGGAGACCACGTTTCGAGATGTAATGTTTTCTTAAAATCATTTAAAAATTTGTTTTGTTTTATTAATTTCGACTGAACATTTGAGACAATTTTAGTTCCTTTCTGGAGTTCACTAATCTCTACAACTCCCAGATCGAATATTTACGATATATCCGTGATGGGGGGGGGGGCATACATACACACATACACATATATGCGTGTGTGTGTGTTAATTTGCATATTTCTTCATAATCAAATAATGTTGATTTTAGCTATGCAACTTTTTATTTACTTAGTACAACCCAAGCAAGGCAAGTTGCCACTGTCGACCTAAGGGGGTACTGAGAATCGGGGTGACAAAGTACAAGGCCATCCTTAATTGGGAGATGTGCAGCTAGATGCTTGTTCACATTAGTTTTAAATTCCTGTATGTTGGTACAGTTGGAGAAACAGGGAACAGGAAGAAAGTTCGAGGAAATAAGCTATTTAAATAGAAGGATGTCCGGCATCTGGGGTCCTCCACTGTGAATAGATGAGATTTAACTGATTGTCGTGTTGGTCGAGTGTATTTATGTCGAGGGGAAACCTGAGCAGCAAGTCAATTTGAGCACATTCCATTGAAGTACTTGTAAAACAAGTACAATGATGCCACACTCTTACGACTAGAGCTTGCTGGATAGTGGACCTATTAAATTAGCCACTCTTTTTGAGAGCTTGTGTAAGTGGGATAGACTGGTGGGTTATGCTCTAGCCCAGATGTGACAACCATACTCTATGCATGGGCTGATTATGGTTTTGTAGTGATATAGTATACGATGAGGTGTAAAAGGTGTTCTAGCACGGTAGAGGGTGTCCTACTTTCTTTGCAGCGGCCTTGGCAATGTTTTCTATGTATTTGGAGATTAATACGATATCAGTTGTGTGTTTTGTGTTGTTCTTGTTTGTTACATCGCTAAGTATTTTGCTGAGTGAGAACTTCTTTGGATTTCTAATGAGTCAATCGAAGAAAGATCCGGGATTGACATACGAACATCAATCCTTCTGATGTTAAGATAAACGGATCCGTAGTTCCAAGTTTTTTTTTCTATTGAAAAACTGAGTGGTAAGATGACGAAACTATTGGTGTTTGTAATGTAAAAAAAAATTGCTTATTTCTATATGCTCTGTTGTTATATGCTAATGATTATCGAGCTTCGACTTCGCAAAGGATGGTGTATATAAATAGTAAGAAAATATATTCAGAAACGTATTTGCACGCACCTATATATATATATATATATATATATATATATATATATATTATAAGACAGATTAGTAAAGCTCCCAAACTTTTGTCTCTCTCTCTTTCTCCCTCCCTCTCTCTCTCTCTCTCTCTCTCTCTCTCTCTCTATATATATATATATATATATATATATATATATATATATATATACACAAATACATATATATATATATATATATATATATATATCAGATGTGTATGTATTTATGTATATACGCTATATATATATATATATATATATATATATATATATATATATATATATATATTAATCGTTTTACCCGTGTTTCTATAATGTTACATGCAAAACGTTATTACATGTTCCTTTGTGTGTGGCCCAGCTGGATTAATAATATTTTGTTGTTTTTAATAGGAACCATTTATTGCATCCACGGGCAACGTTTGGCACGAGCGATAATTACTGTATGGAAAATGAACGATTCCGTTGGAATAAGGAAAATAGGAAAAAGAGGAGAAAATAAAAGAAAGTGATGAAGAACGAAGTAAATAGTAATGGTACGAAAGATTGAAAGATAAAATAGGGAACATTTTTTAGAATGATGAATAAAAAATGGGACGAATACAGCGCGAGAAAAAGCAAGCAAATAGGGTTTAGAGGGAATGAAATACAAAGAAATAAGACTGAACAAATGATAAACATAAAAAGAACGCAATTGAAACGTGAATATGAATTATGTTTATTAGAAAGAAAGACATATTGAAACTAAGGAAAATTAATCAAATTAACTAAGAATAATGGAGTTAAGGAAGTAAACCAAGAAAAGGTGTGTGTAAATTGAGTTTTTTATGACATAGTTCACCCCAAACAAGGCAGGCCGCCACTGTAGACGTAAGGGGCTACTGAGAAAAAAGAGGATAGAAGGTTGGGGGTCAACCTAAATTGGGATCTGCGCAGCGAGATGTCTGTTTACATTAGTTTTAAACTTCTGCATGTCTTTACTGTCGGGGAAACAGGGAGCAGTGAGGGAGTTCCAGAGGCCAGCAGCACGAGGAAATAAGCTATTTGAGGAGAAGGCTCTCCGGCATCTGGGGACCTTCATGGTGAATGAATGAGATTTAGTTGATTGTCAAGTTGGTCTTGTGAATTTGCGTCGAGGGGGCACCAGAGTAGCCAATTCATCGGAGCATAATCAATTGAAGTATTTGTTAAACAAGCACAAGGAGGCTACATTGCGGCGATGGGACAGGGACTGGAGCTTTGTTGAAAGTGAGGGACCTATTAGGTTTGCGATTCTTTTTTGGACCTTATACACCAGCCCAGATGTGACAACAATACTCCATGCATGGGCGGATGGTGGCTTTGTAGAGATACAGGATAATGTCAGGTGTGAGGAGTTTACTAGCACGGTAGAGGGAGCCAACCTTCTTTGCAGCAGCCTTGGCAATTTCTTCATTGTATTTGTTCCAATTCATGTTACCTATGAAGGTTAGGCCGAAGAGTTTGAATGATGAACTCTCAGGAAGGGTGTTATTAGCCATGACAATCGGTGGTTGGAGAGGTTTCTTGTAGTTATTGAAGGAAAGGAACTTTGTTTTAGCGGCATTAACAGTTACCAACCATTTATAACCCCAGCTATT
>OY744529.1:118390953-118423453 GCA_963556195.1 Sepiola atlantica
GAAATTAAAGAGTGTGTGTAACATCTTTATATAAACACTTCAATCTCTCTTCTTTCTCTAGCCGTCTCTCTTTTCCTGGCCCCCATTATTTCCCTCCCTCCTTCAACCCTCTATTTCCTTGTTTCCATATGATTCTTCTCTTGTTTAAATGGGTTAAATACTAATAATAATGTAATTCATTTTCCCCCGGAGCCATCTGCTTTAAATATAATTAAAAATATTGATCCTGGACAACATCAAATACATCAAATGGTCCCGTCAATACCTAATTTCTTACCCCACTCCATTGTAACATATTAAGAAAATACGTAATGTTGATGATTTTAAATAAACTAGCAACTTTATAAATGCGTTTTATTGATGCATTTAAAGCTTCAATACATTTACTTTTTTTGAAAAAACGCGAATATTGGATGTTTTTAAAACGAAGTCTCTTACTTTGTTTAAGACTAACAGAATTTTGATATTTTATTTACACTGTATTTATTTACATGAATAGCTAACAAAATAAATAAAAATAAATATATGAGCACGTGTGAAAAAAACAAAAAGTGTCAGTCTTATGAAGGTTGTAAGGTCGAGTCGTTACTACAAACGATAAAAAACTAACAATACCGTAATGATAATGAATTAACACTTCTCATAGCTGACCGAACGAGAATAATCAAGCCTGGTTGATTTAATAGAGGAGCAGCTCGAAATCTCGTATAGGTTCATTCAATCAACATAAAGTATACCAAGTTCGAAAAAAATCACCTGAAGAAGGTCAAAGATCAGATGAGTCGACTTCCTGTGCACATAACAAAAAAAGATAAAAGGATTTCAAATAATGAATAAGCGACTAAAAGGAAACGTTTACAATTTTCGGCATTGTTGAAATCTTAAAAACAATATACAGTCACGATCCGCTATTGTCTCTGGCTTGTATATCCATATGATGCGTTAAAGGTCATCATAGTATTACCTTCTTTTTTGATTGCGCTTGTAACCGCATGACAAAAGAACGGAATCGCTGAGGGTTCGCGTATGTGTAGATCTGTAATAAAAGGAATACTACCATTATGTTACGATTTTAAATGTTAAAGTTTGAAAATCTCGAAAATAAGAAAATAAATACACAACAAATAGCGAATAGATCAATACAGAGGAATTGCAAGCTTTTCTGAGGTAGGTTTCGTGAGAGGTTCTAAAAATATGTATTTAAGATATGATGTGAGGTAATAAGAGTTGACTCCCAAATGAACACGGGCTGAGTTGTATTATTACGCATAGCAAGTTGTCCAGGCACTTAGAATAGTTAGAACAAAGGTCTTTGTTAAATTTAATCGTGTATTTACTCTAATTGAATAGCAAATATGTAATAATAATATGGCTAAACAGGTAGCGTAATAGGTTCAAAGACAACTTATTTAAAGATAGTTTCGACGCTGAGTTGTCGCTTATTCTTTTATTCTAGCGATGTAATATGGCGATATTGACATAGGAAAGTCAACGTTGTATCGATCAAGTTTATCTTTCACTCCTTTTATTGTTGTTAGTTTAATGTGTCTTCCAAATGCTTTTTGCCAGTGAGCCAGCAGACATAGAGAAAAGTGATGGAGATGATCTTTCTGTTTTGTAGATCCATAAGTTGGAGCATGATGAACTATGGCCAAAACGCACTCATGTACAGTTGGGAGGTTTTCAAGCAAAGCGAAATCCTAATCATCGTACTGGTACTTTGTTCCACTCATCCTATCTTCTCAACTAAACTGAACTGAAAACAAAAGAAACAATTGTTATTACACTGCTTGAATATAATACAATGCGATTGTTTCGACACTACAATGGTGTCAACTATCTGCACCCATTCATAACCATTGTAGAGGCTTGGGAATCAATTAGGTTGCTTAACAGAGGATTTTGGCTGATTTGGGCTATTTTTCATTAGTTTTATGCTATTTTACATTCATGAAACCCCTTTCACAGCCTGAAAATGGTCCTAAATTATATTACTATATCGGATTTAACCATCTATATCCATTCGTAGCTTTTGAGGATGTTTTAGGACCTGAAATGTCGCATGAAACCCCTTTTTCACCGGGAAATTATAAATTTTGAGTCCCGTGGAGCCCTAACGGCTATTTTTGGCCTGCACCTTATGAATTTTGCAGAATTTTCAAAACGTATGATGGTTTAGTGTTATTTATGTATAAATGAACACAAGCAAATGAATCTGAAATGTTCACCCATTACGTCCCTAATATAAAGTTGAGTTATCTTAGACATTGACTTTGATATAAATCAGCCGACTTTACTGATTCAAAAGTAAACACACCTTCCTTAAGTCGAAATATCCGAGCTACTTTAAGAAATATAACTAATGTGTATATACTTTTTAAAAAAATCGCATTCAATCACTGTTCATATTTTCTGTTTTTCTCCCAAAAGTGATTGGTTTTATTAAACTTTTACGAAAATGTTTGTTCATACATATGTTTACATTGTGAATGATAGCTTCGAATTTGCAGTGAAAACGTTCTAGCACACACATACACAAGTCATGTTTTTACAATTCTATATATACCATTTACTTCATGACGACATTTATTTCCACTATTTAATTTCTAGATGAAACTCATACACACGTCAGCACTTTCATTCTGCGAAAATAGTGTAAATAAACAAATAAAAAATGACAAAAAGTAATAAGGTGTAAAGTGCTCAGAGAAGGAGTTATTTAAGCTACTCATATTTATCCGGAGATTGACCGGCGTATATATATATATATATATATATATATAAATGTATATACATATATATACATATATATATATATATATATATATATATATATGTATATATAAATGTATATATATATATATAAATGTGCATATAAATATATATATAAATGTATATATATATATATAAATGTGCATATATATATATTATATATATGTATACAAATGTATATATTTATATATATGTATATATAAATGTATATATATATAAATGTGCATATGTATATATATATATATATATATATATATATATATATAAAGTATATATATATATGTATATAAATGTATATATTTATGTATATATATGTATATATAAATGTATATATATATAAATGTACATATTATATATATATAACATGTATATATATATATATAAATGTATATATATATACATATATATACATATATGTATATATATATATAAATGTATATATATACATATATATATACATATATGTATATATATATATATATATATATATATATATATATATATATATATAAGACTGTTGTTCTCGGTTTGGATAAAAAACATTTATATTGTAAAATAAATTATTAAAATTAATAAACAATTAGAAAACCATACAATACATACCTTTATTGTTTTCAATTTAATTTTCGAAAATATAAATTTCAAATAAAGATACATTAACATACCTTTTTTTGTTGAAACGTATGTGGGAGTATCGTCTCTTTAGTCAAGAACGCGGCACGAGACTTTTCAAATTGAATACGTAATGTTGTTCTTTGTTTCGAAAGCATTGTTTATATAGTGGTATACATTATTAAAAGTCCATGTTATTTACGCCTCGGAATACGTCCGAATTCCGTGTTCAAAGTATTGTGCGACACACGTTGCAATTATTTTGGTACGATAAGTCCGAATACCTCGTTGCCATTGTATGCGACATAGTTTTTGAATCCTCGTTGTTGTGTTGTGGTTGTGTTATAAAGGGCTAGTATAATTTAGACCACCGGTTGTATATTTACAAAAGTGTAGTAACAGAAGTACAGCATAGTATGTTACAGAAAGTCTGCGGCGGATATTGTGGCTATTACTGTATATATATATATATATATATATATATATATATATATATATATATATATATATGTGTGTGTGTGTGTGTGTGTGTATGTGTGTGTGTGTGTGTGTATGTGTGTGTGTGTAGCATCATGTAAACCATATGCAGAGAACAATAGTTCTATATAATCTCCAAGAACACTTTTATTTACAAACAATTATGTCTGCCCATATTATAAACATATATTTATGATATAGAAAATATTACTTATTTTCACGAGGAAGCTTCATCAGTGTATGAACATTCTCCAGACCAGCATAAAAATTAAAATACGTCTTTAATTCAATTCACTAAACACATTTTTAATCACTATTTCTCAAAAAGTAAATATATATTTAACCTTATTTTGCATATAATTACATATTGTCATATTGTTATCATATGTGTTCTATTCTCACATTGAGAATGTTTACATTTATTAGACAAGAGTAAACATATAACTCATTAATTATTTCCACTCATCATTAAAATGTAAACCCTTATTTTTCTTTTTTTTCCCCTCATTTTTCAAGTTTTCTATCACGTAACAGTACCTCAATTTTACTACATATTTTAAATCCGAGTTTTTTTATTAGTGGATTTCTTGACATTTTCCTACTCTAAATGTGCAGATAGAGTATGTTATAGATGATAGGTATGTTTACATACGCTAAATTCAAGAACAACTGTCTTTTGAGTTTTTTTCTCAAGGTTCGCAAGAACAATTTTACAAACAACTCATGTGAGATCGGTACCGGGTAAATTGTAAAAAAGACAAATAATATAATAAACAAACGAAAATACTCATATCAACGCCTGCTTAGAAACATTTTACAAAAAAATATTTGGATACAAAGACAAATGAAAAAATAATAACTAACATATTTAGATTACATATATGCAAGGTGCTTCATAAGTCACTTTGCTATTTATTTTTTAAATTCCAAAGTTAAAAAATAAGGTAATACAAAACAGAAAGTTTATTCAACAAATTCATTTATGGGAGTTTAAAATTACAGCAAATTTTCAAAATTTCCACCTTCGTTCTGCATGCATAGCTCCATTTTTTTGCAAGAAATTTACGACTCTTTGTAGCATATTTGATTGATTATGAAATAAATATATATAGAAACAAATATATAAACGAACAAATTTAAAATAACAAATAACAGTAATTAGAGAGTGAGATAACAATTATCAAAAGTTCATAGTATGTTGTTGCTTCTTATGGTAATCATTTTAAATAGCTAAGTTAAGTGACTCATGAATCACCCTGTATATATATATATGTATATACATATATATATATATATATATATATATATATATATATATATATATATATATATATATATATATATATATAATATATGCATCTATATATAATTTATACATCATTATATAAGATATTTAAATTACATATATAAAATGAAATATAAAACTTAAAGTATACTTTTAGTAGATAGAACCTATAGTGAAATGGTTAAAGCTCAATACATCTATTTAAAATATACATTTATATATACTATATTTAAATAACATCTATATATAATATATATATATATATATATATATATATATATATATATATATATATATATACATATCATATTTCTTGAAATATAATCAGCAGTCTATTTTTACACTTTGCAGAAATACTGCATGAAGAGATTAATCACTATTACAAATCTTAATACAATTAATAATATCACTTTTCTGCTCAAAGATGTATGCCGAAACCTGTATGTGTAGAAGATAATATATATACATAACGCAACAATTACAATAAGATGCCCCTAATAGTAATATTATATTATAGATGTGTCCACATATATTTACGAAAACATACACATTTTGCATTGGCCAAGTGATGAATTTTAAATCATGCAGACAGACCGTAATTACATAGCGACTTGATATTCTCAGATCTGAAATTATTACAATGTACTACATAAGTAATTCCTTCTTTACCATTCATAATGTGCCCTGATATAATTATTTAAAACTATCCGCATACAACAAACTTGTGAATCGATCAATACACCCGGGCAACTTACAAACTGACGCCCACTATATTCCTGCTAAGATTATAACACACAAACACTGTCAGCTAACATCTGCAGCAGATTTCGCAAACAAAAATGTCTCATTTATACTACGCACTGTTTACAAATTTACATTTCTAAAGATGTCGCACACTTAAATCCACTGATCCTTCACCGTAAAAGCGCAAATTTGTTAACCTCTCTCATAAGTGTAGTATTAACACAGCATGACGTCACTAGGTTTAAAATGCATCGTTCCTTCCCCTAAAGAAGTAGAACGCTCTAGACGTTAAGCCGCCGATAAAATGTTAAAATTATCACCGTTTATTCGCTATTTAAAAGTGGTCGTGTGGTTAAGGTGTCGGATTTGAGTAGCAAAATACTTGTAATCCGGGGTTTCGAATCGCATGACCGGTAGTGAATAGTCATATCTCTATGCTGATGAGTCCCGATTAAAAAAGGGAGAAACGTATACGTACATAGATAATAAACAATAACACATATGTTTTATTATTATTATTATTATTATTTTTATTTTTATTATTATTATTATTATTATTATTATTATTATATATATATATATATATATATATATATATATGTATATGATATACATATATATCTAATATACACAAATATATCTATAGGAGATTTTTAGTTACTTACAAGACGCTCTTCTACATTTTATTTTGTCTCTCTGTAATGGGTTTGTCAGTTCAACTTGACATGGGTATACTTCACCTTACAAGTAAACCCTGACCAACTATTCAATATAACATAGTATTAACCAGCCTAAATAAGATCCCACCAGGACGGCTATATACTGACTTATATGAAGAATGGTGCACTTTTTCCTGGTGATGTTACTTCAAGTAACAGCACTAGATGAAATATTGTCCTGGAATACGGTAAGACCAATAGGCCAGAAGAAATATATACGAAAGTGTAGTTAACTAGCCAATTGAGGAGAGTAAAATCAATGTTCTTAACTTCTTTACTTACTCAACGTCTGAGAGGTAAAGTCGAACTTTTATGGAACACTCGGATATCTATGTATCTCATTTAGGGATCAAGTGTAAGCCCCAGGAAAAGGGCCTCCTGATTTCTGAAAATTTCTACTGAAGTAATTCATATCTCTATCTTTTTTGGTCTAAAGAGCTTGACTCTCTGTGAAGAGTACAATCGAAACATGTATGTACATATGTTACCAATAATGTTTGTATGAATAAAAATGTATACTTAAGATCAGCTCTACTTGTTATTGAGCACTTTTTATAATCACTTGAGTTCCAACGTATTTACATATACAGAAACTAATACAATACGTGTACCAGTAGATCGACTCCCGACAGACAAGTGTTGCCACAGAAATCACATACATAGGCGGCATTAAATGTGTTTGAGACGTTCGACTAAGATCGCATCCGCAAATAACGTTTAAAGATGGAGTATTCCAGTCACCGTGACTCAAATCTCCTATAGTTTACATAGAAACGCTTAACATAAACTGATCGCTCTCGGGTTAGTCACTCCGAATCCCCCAACTTGGAGCTCGGGTTTCTTATAAGTGTCCTTGATTGCATCACTTGTGCCTGACGTCAGAGATTTAGCATGTTGTAAACCAGCGAATCTGACGACATATAACGCATCTTTCTCTGCCTAACACAACATCGTTTTTCTGACTTTCTCTGAATTGATAATGTGTCCGAAGGTTTTGCACGCTCATAAAAAGAGGTAAATTAACAACTCGATATATTTCTCAATGTAGACGATGATGTCTGCATCATCGATATACAGGAGCTCGAGCAAGGTTGCAGATGCGACCATTGGTTCAGAAGCATACTAGAACACTGATATGTGAGTAGTAAAATACATAGGAGAGGGGTATGGCAAAATAGGAACAACTTCGTTGCAAGAATGTCACGCTGTTGATACAGTTATTGATAGATATTGTTTGAGTGTATACACTGCTGAAGTAGAATCGTGCTTCCATATGAACTTATCGTGGCGAATCGTACTTGGAATCTAATTTTAGTGAGGACTGCCCATAATGCTGCTGTATTAACCATCTATGCAGCTTTTCAAAAAACATGATGTAATGTTAACCGTTGTTTGATGCATTTTACCTAAGATCTGAACTGAAATTTCGAGATACATTTATTTATTGGGATTGTTTACACGAGCTTTTAAAATAGCTTGACGATCGCTTCAAGGAGGAATATGCCGCGATATCGGAGGATAACTTCTGACGCAGTATTATCGCGAAAAATGCGGAGATCCTAAACATGGATACTATCAATGGCATATGTCATCTCATTATTTATTATGTTTAATTTTATTAAGAATTTCTATTTGATAGCATTCTTATAATGTCTTTATAAACAACCGACGTTTATCAGAAGAGATATGCGAGATACCTTAGTAACCTTTGACCAATCTTTGCCGGACTTTTGTGAAGACGAAACACAGATTTTGAAGTAAGGATAAGAATTAAGGCAAATACCTGAGTAATCAAATAAGACATTCTTTTGGAATGTTTTTTATCGTAGGTTTATTGTGTTCTGTGAGAAATATTCAGCCACCACTGGCAATTAATTTTACCTATCTGCACTGGAATGACGAGTTTATATTTCGTATGACCTGCTGTCATATTTTTCAGTCCTTTGCAGGTAATCTGAGTTATCGCTAATACAGCTTCTTTATTCTCGTTCAGAGTTGTGCTAATCTACGAGTAGCTCTCATTGATGAGTGTGCTTATGTCGACAGAGTCACTCAACGCTAGCTTTAAGGATACCAATTCTGAGTTGGTTAACTATACCATAAGATTGCATACTCTCAAACACGTTATGATGTTATCCAGCTACACTCTTATCTGATAGTTAACATATATCGATATTCTGAATATTCCAGCAATGTTTTTAATGTGTTCGCCACAGAAAACCCATGCTCACAAATTGTACTAATAAACGACCAACCTTGTCTCTTAAAAATGTCTGCATTAATATCGTTGTGTACATGAACACTTATGAAATAATATATTGTTTTACAAACATTAATTTCACAGCTCAGCAATCGGAGACATATATGAAGTAAATTCACATTCATAACTCAACAGATTCACACCTCTAACCTTTATAATTGATCAATGTTACGTCTAGGCTGTGCTTATGTATGCGTACATGTATTGATGGAGGAAATGAATTCACATGTAATGTTTATTTTTTTATTTTTATTATTTTAATTTTTTATGGAAGTCGCTCCAGACGAAACACGATGCCACTTGAAAAATACTACTTCAAGTTTAAAAAAACAGCCAATAATAAGTGTTAGATGAATAGGTTCTGACCCAGAAAACAGTAATTATCACCCCTTTGTCAGTAACATCGCTCATGAAATGTGAGGACTAAAGGACAACATAAAGGAAACAAGAGTTACGAGGCTGCCGAAAGTAAACCAAAAGATTACTTTCTACTCTCATATGAGTGAATATATTGATATTTATAATTATATATATATATATATATATATATATATATATATATATACATATATATCTTTATATATATGTATATATGTATATATATATATATATATATATATATATATATATATATGGATGTGTATATGTGTTTGTGAGTGTGTGTGTACATTCGAAATGTATGTGATATTCTTTTGTAAATATCTTGCAATTCAGGATCTAATTTAGATATGAAATGATTCCGTCTAATGTGCGTTTAATAATTATATATTTCATACATTATAACTAAACAAAAACACTTTTTATGTATATATATATATATATATATATATATATATATATATATATATATATATATATATATATATATATATGAGTAGATCGACAATTTTATCATGGAAAAGGTCATCCCTACAAGATTATGATTTCAGATTTTGGGCACACAGATGTCTCAGCAGACACGACTTACTTTAACTAGTGTTGCTAACGTCTAATTCTGTATCGCTACATTTATTTCCGGTTTTACATTCGCGTATTTAATTTCTGTAATAATGGATCATGGTACTCAGCACACCTCATCTTGTACGACAAAGTCTGCAACATAAACTACACAAAAGTTTGAGCTGAAATGTGTCTGGAATATTTGGTATTAACCGCCTTCGTAAAGTGTATTTCGCGGTAGAATTATTCTTGATAAGCCTCACATATTCCGCAGCTGTCATAGATGCGCTTTCGCTAAGCCGATCGTTTCAGATACCCCTTTCCAGTCCTGTATAATATATCACTAACTTTAAAATACTAGTAAATAGAGGTAATTAAGGGGTTCAATTTGGTTTAAGTTGAAACAGAAATTGAAAAAAAGCAATATATAAATTAAATTAATATGGATGTTTTTGTTGTTGTTTTCTTTGTGTCTGACAATAGAAAATATAGTACTTATATCGATCTTGACTCAGTTTTCGCGAGTTTCTTGTCGGAAGCGTTCGACTACCTACACAAACGCCCGAGAGATGACGAGCCGAATTGTACCAGACGACAATTTTGATACAGTGCTGCGTCCTATGATTTTAAGTTATATTTTCAAGAAATTTTCTAAAAGAAACATCAACAATAACAAAACAAGCAAAACATAGCGAAGTTACTGTTATCAAATAAATATTTTCTGTTATTTTGATACGTTGCTGCGTCCTATAATTTTTAGTTATATTTGCAAGAAATGTTTTAAACAACAACACAAATAAAACAAGCAAAACAGAGCGAAATTAATGTTATAAAATAAATATGTTTAATCCTAACCCTTAACCCTAACCCTAACCCTAAACCCTAACTCTAACCCTAACCCTAACCCTAAACCCTAAACCCTAACCCTAACCCTAACCCTTACCCTAACCCTAACCCTAAATCCTAACCCTAACCCTAACCCTAAACCCTAAACCCTAACCCTATCCCTAACAACAACAAACAACAAGCAAAACATTATTATCATATGACGCAGCACCGTATCAAAATTGTCTGGTACAAAGCGACTCGTCATCTCGTTTGCGTAGGATACCCGAACGCTTCCGACAAGAAACTCGCGAAAACTGGGTCAAGATCGATATAAGTACCGACATTTTGATACGTTGCTGCGTCCTGTAATTTTTAGTTATATTTGCACGAATTTATATAAGCGATGTATATTATGAAAATTAATATTTCAAACTAGGCAAAAACAATTTACTGATACTTAAGTATTGCAAAATAAAACACGGAATGTTTTCTGAATAAATATGTTTATATTGTATTAGAGTATGAAGTATAGTCGTATTGTAGATTAGTAGGCCAATAAATAAACGTTTGTATTAACTTTTAATGGGTTATATATAGAGTGAGTGAGAGGACGCGGTTACTCGAGACCTATAATAAGTATTAAATTGTAATTTCTGATGCAGGTATCTGTCTTGCTGAAAATTCTCTCCGTGGATCAAAGTGATGTTTGTGTTTTTTCCCCAGCGGGCATCTTTCCAGATATTAATGTTTTCATTTGGAGGGGTGTTTATTTATCACTAGTTATCTGATGGGCCTGTACTCGTGAATGTATTTTAGTCAAGTCGTATAAATGTTGCGCCTATTTATAGGAGCTGGAATTTCTGCTTACATTTAGTGACGCGTAATCTGACCTTGATGACTTGTGAAACACAGAAATGACCTCCGTTCGAATACCACATACAAGTTATTTACTTTTAGCCGCTGATTCGATTTGCTCTGGAAAAAATAGCGTCGTGTCGAAAATTACATCAATGTAAGCGCGTACGTGTTATGCTTTCGAGCGAAACATTTGATAAAGTAAAAACGGTATTTACGACGAAGAGTGGGAGGAAAGAAGGAAATAAGAGTTCAAGAAATAAGGACACAGAAAGGGAAACATAGAGAGAAACAGAAACAGAGAGAGAGAGAGAGAGAGGGGGGGCAAGAAGAAGAAGAAGAAAACATTGAAAGTGATAGAGAAAGACAGAGGCATACAGTTGAGCAGAAAATACAGACTGAGACAAAAAATGGAAAGAAGAATAGAAAGAGAAAGAGAGTGATACACAATACTTACGTAGGGACATAGACACATATGCAAGTATTGATTTACTCCTCCCTAGGAGTTAGGCACAAGGCCAGTTTTTATCTTACTCCCACAAGTAAGATGTGACCCAAGGTCGGGTCGGGAAAGTAGGGGTTTGAAAAGCCAGCGCCCGTGAGGTGAGCACTCTGGCCATTTAAAATTGCCTGGGCAGCCCCGTCGACATTCCCCGGTGGGGGCGCCTCAGCCAGTAAGCAATAAACTTACTCCTTCCCAAAGAGAGGAGGCGAAGCCTAAGATGGTGGACCTCCTAGAACTGCATAGGACAGACCCATAGACCGGCGTAAATTAAGCCCCGAAGGCCAAGACAATACCAGTCTATGGGGTGCAGTATCCATCGGAACAGATACTACACTTTGATCTCAGCCAAACAGAGAGAAACACGAATATTAACAGGTAGAAAGAAGCAACTATACGAAGGAAAAGGGATAGATATCAACACAGAAATACTGAAAAAGAGAGAAATCAAAAGAGGATGGTAAAGTAAACAACAGAAAAGCCAAATCGTGTGCTGACGACTCGGTCCAAGCGTCGAAATCAATCAGGCGAAACAACGATCACGAAAAAGATGAAACACATCATTTTTACACAAGTAAATATCTCTTTAAACGGAAGATCCTGATTTTTATTTTAAAAAAAAAAAATGCTTTAAAAATAGTAACGTAAGTGTAGATCTACCGATGCAGGGATCACCGGGGGAAAGGCGTAGAGAAAGCAATAGAACGATTGAACTCAGAAAAACGGGGGACATAGACGAAGGGAAATTAAAAGTTGAAATCAAACCGAAATATGCATATATATAAATATGTGTGTGTGTATTAGCCTAAATGAGACACAGACGTTTATTTGTAGCTTACTTAGTATAAATACATGTGCATACATATAATCAGTTTGTTAGCACACTTAGCACTGTTTAATTACATACTAAAATTATATATATATGTATATATATATATATATATATATAATTATATTTATTTATTAATCACTAATAATGTACACGCATTTATATGTGTTTGTATATATGTATATATATATATATTTATATATATATATATATTTATATATATATATATATTTATGCATATATACAGACACAAACACACACATATATATGTATATATATATATATATATATATATATATATATGTAGGTAATAAATAATTAATATTTATTTATAAATATTATTATACGCCCCCTTTACTAAAGGCTGTTAACTATGTGTGAGTTTAATAACAAGCAGTACAAATAGCTTCATGTAAGATCCAAAACACAGTTTGTCGATCACTTTCACTGCTCGTGTAAATTAGCCGCCGACTCGCTATTTACAAAAGTTAAATTCCTCTTTAATTATTAGCTAATTTCCTATGGCCGAGGGGTTAACGCTCTTAACACCGAATTAGTGACGATTTGTGATCGGAGTTCGAGCCCGCCGACCGTTGAGAAAAAACTTCCTGCACTGAAGATTAGGTTAGCATGAAAAATCGATGTCTGTATGTAATAAATAATTAATAATTATTTATAAATATTATATATATATATATATATATATATATATATATATATATATATATATAATAATAATAATAATAATAATAATGATCCAGGTAAATATCCACAGGTAGTAATCCAAAGCATTTTAACCAGGTTTATAAAAAGTGCTCAATATCAAATAGAGCTTTTATATATGAGTATGTTTATTTACACAGACATGTGTAGCATCTGCAACACTAGCATGCCGATGTTATCGATCAACAGCTATTATAAACTGCCTGATAAGATATCAATGGATAATAGCTGTTGATCGATACCATCGACATTCCAGTGTCGCTGATATGGTACATGTCTGTCTCAATAAAAATAATCACACACACATATATATATATATATATATATATATATATATGTATATATATATATATATATATATATATATATATATATATATAGATAGATAGATAGATATCTGCATATATGTGTGTATATGTGCATGTCTGAATATAATGGTATACTTTTTTATCAATATGCGCATGTGTATGTGTGAGAGGGTGTATTTATGGATGTGCAGATTTTCTTTTTTTATATGTTTGATGAGCTGGATATATACACATAAATACTATTGTTATATGCATTTATATGTATACTTATATATTTAGTGTTGGCGCGTGATTGTATGTATATATATATATATATATATATATATATATATATATATATATATATACATATATATATATATATTCTGTGTATTTAGGCAGCATATTTTCATTTAGGAAAACATTATTAAATAACACGGAGTTGTTTTGCTTGATGCGACTTTCTTTTTCTTTTCAATTTTCCATCTTATGTTTCGGTCAAATAGATGTAAATATGATCCATGGCTTTCTTGTTCCATTCTTTTTCTTTTTTTGCAAGTACTTTCGATTTGAATCGTCAAATCATCTTCAGGCGGTATTAGGTTTAGTGTCTTTACAAATTATGACTTTACTGTTGTGCTCATTTTTTAAATATAACGGCAAGTAGTTTATAACTTGAAAAAGCGTCTGTAAAGTTCAAATGTACATGAGAGCGTGATGGCGTTCTACACATATGAGAGATTTAAAAGTTTGACTGTTTAAACCGTTAAGAAATTGATAACGTTAAAGAAAGTGCATACAATTCAAACGCATAGCTACATAATGGCTAATGGTTAATTTTATTTGTTCATCAACCATATAATTGGGAAATTGATTATTAATTAGGACTTGCTTTATGTTTTTTAATTCATTAAAATATATTTTTTTGGATGAGGAGATTAATTTTGCACGGTTTAATAGATTTTTGACCATAGCCATTTTATATCTATATGGGCATTCACTTTTAACACTTAAAATACAGGTGTTAATCGATGTAGGTTTTTATAGGGAGAGGTGATGAATGCATCACTGTTGGAGTCAATGAGAACATCTGAAAACGGAATGTTATTGTTAACATTAAGCTCAAATATATATATATATATATTTATATATATATATTAAGCTCATATATGTATATATATATATATATATATATATATATATATATATATATATATATTGTATTTGTGAGTGTATTGGCATTTGTAATTAGTATTATTGACGTGCTTGTGTCAAGTTAGGCTGGTACTGGTCTGTGCCCCAGAGTCGGTAAACACATACCCTTATTTTTGTGAATTGCGTCTCTTATCTATCTCTATGTGCACATTTACTTTGTTGTAGAATATGTGCATTCTAATATGCTTATTTCCTGGCGATATATTTAGTATACATGCAGTGTGAATGCTTGTGTGATAACTACCACATGTTTGATTTTTGTTGTCTATGGGTCTCTATCTCTCTCTCTCTCTATCTCTTCCCTTCTCTCTTTTCTCTCTCTTTTCTCGCTCTATGTATATATATATATATATATATATATATATATATATATAAATATATATATATATATATATATATATAATATGAACAAATATGTTAGTGCTTATCAATGTTCATGAGACAATTCAGGATGAGGGTTATTTAAGTTGTCAGGAGGCCAATGAAGCAACCACATTACAGTTTGTAACAATAGTTGAGACTTGTCCAAATTATAAATATTAAGAGGACACCTCACAAGGAAATTGTTTTCATTGGACTTAAAACGGCAATGTTGTAGTTAGCTGGCAACCAGTCTCCTGCTGTTGTGTTTCACAGATATATTATTTTAATATATACTTTGCTCATGAAATGTTCGTTAACTTTTAGGTACCCAGTATACATTAGTTGTAGCTAGACGAGTGTTTGTTTTAAATGTTTAACAAGGTGGAACAATTCTCAACAATTCTACACAATTCTCGACAATTCTCAACAATTCTCAACACTTCTCAACAATTCTCAACACTTCTCAACAATTCTCAACAATTCTCAACACATCTCAACAATGCTCAACAATTCTCAACACTTCTCAACAATTCTCAACACTTCTAAACAATTCTCAACAATTATCAGCAATTCTCAACAATTCTCAACAACCTACCATGAAAATAGGATAGATGAGAAAAAAATTATCAAACTTTCTTCTGTGAGATAAAAGAGCGGAGGACAGAGAAGAGGACATCTCTCACTCGATTTCAATGGCGTTTTTGTAATATGGCAAAGCAGGAAAAAGAGATATAAGCTTCACTTTCAAGATGTGCCAACAGTATTCAAACTTTCTTTGTCTCTTATAATTGCGTCATTCGTTCTCAAAAGGTAGAATAATCAAAACATCTTTGCAGCGACTTTGGCAACATTTTTTATGTAAGTACTCTATTTATTTCAATTATTGCAAAGTCGGTATCGGAACGTATGTGCCGAAAAGAGAAACGCCTGGGTTTATATGTGTTGGAAGTAACTATAAACTTATTTTCACGCTTGCATTACGTATAGCTATCCACATGAACATGTGTATGGTGGGAGATCTAATTAGGGCAATGCGCTCCATCCCACATTTCTTAACGCACTGTGTCTTGAAAATATCGGTTTTTTTTTCTAATGAGTCACTACTTATCTCTATGCGTTCTTCAATCTTTCCACAGTTGATTCATCACGAATCTGTTGAAATAAACCAAAGGTGTTCAGCTTGCTAGTCATTGTAAATCCATTAACCTAGGGTGCCCCAAAATAATAACCCCTTTCCTATATTTATTATAGATTAAGTAAGTAGATCACACAATTTGAAGGTCATCGTTATATTGTATGAGCATTGAAAAATCTCGAATGTTTCACTTACTTTTAATGTTAAAACATATTGATTAAGGATAAATAACGTATAAGAGTTATAAACAATATAAGAAACAAATTAAAAATGGTGAATAGAATCAACATGTTATGATTTATTAAGACGGTTTTTGACGGGTATTCTGTTGAAATTGCATTTAAAGGTGACCATATCATAGCCTGCAGAGAAGCACTTTTGTAGCAAAGTTCTATACGGATAGGTTTATGAAAGAGGACTCGGTTAATAGAAATTCAATTTGATGTTAGACAGACGTAGGATGAAAGGAAAGTTCATTACAGTGGTGGCGAGGAAGATTATTTCTTGATGTGAGAACAGAAAGATTATTACCTTCATTAGAATTCGATGTCCATAACTTATTCTGACTAAGCAATAACGAGTAATCTAACTGGTATCGCCAAAAATGTTCCACATCTTAAGTGGTATCTGACTACTCAATACGATGAGTCAAACACTGTCCGAAGCAGTAAAATGATTTCAGTAGTTTTTCAACAAACTTAAAGAATTTAATATAATCTTTTATTTTAAACTTGGAGCAGAAGTCAGTTCTAGCGGCAGTGCATAATAAATGGCAGACGTATTCATTTCAACTAAATTGAACGATATCAGCGTTTGTCGTGGAAAGAGATTTGTTAAAAGTTAACGGTTACAAGCCAATATTTTCCAATGCACCAGTTGCGAAAGAATTGAGTGAGACACATCTATGTGAATTAGTCTTAGAAAACTGAAATTCCGTGTTCCTATGACCATTTATATACAACGAAACAGGTGGGTTCATATTCAATTCTAAATTATGTTCTTCTTTGTTGAGTGTTTAATCTTAAGCACAAGTAACAATAGGTATGCGTACAATAAAATGTACACTTTTAATCAAATCTACCCCGTGATTAAACAGACAGTTTAGTTCGTAATTGTGTGCAGGTTCCCAATGTCGACATGACTGCTCTTAAGGGCGTTAAACTGCACCTGAAGAGAATCAAATGTTATACCGGCCGAAATTCCGTGAATATAACTCCCAAGATATGAATACTACCCCTGATATTTCAAATAATACGAATTATGAAGCATCATCTCCAACGGTCAGAAACAATATTAAGTGTGGTCGATGGAAATGAATATATATTGAGATGCAATGTTTCCTCTATAAAATATGAAAGCATGTGTGTTCAGTTTTAAGATGAATCGGGACACTCAGAGCACATTTCCATTGCCTGCAAAGTGTATACCATCGACTTTAAAATCTAATGCGGTATGAGCTATTTTCTTTCCTACAAAACAGAACTTACTAGTGTGTCAACACTTTCAATATGTTCACGCAGAGTGCTCGACTCAGCTCTAATCTCTTGAGTATATTGAACAATTACAGAAATATAATATTCAACAAAACAACTAAATTCAAAAAGTTATTTGAACATATCTCGAGCTCAACAGAATTATGCATACTTTATAAGTGAGATTATTAGTATGCCTTACGGCTAATCAATATTTTCGGCCATTTAAGCCGAAACACATTGACGATGCATTGCATACGATTATTTCGTAGTTTAACTTATACTGTTTAATTTTTCACATACTTAGTGCAGAATTGCGAGTTCATATTCATATGTGTCTAGAATAAAAGCAACACTTCCTACAGGTATTGAACTCGGCATACCTGCCTGTATCTATAGCGAGCTGATTAATTGGTTCAATCGGCTTAATAATATAGGACTGTTGATAGATTCAACATTGACAAAAATAGTAAAATTTCAAAAACAAGATCGACTATTTTTAAATCTTCTCTAATATCGATTCATTGTTCGCAAGAACGATTACGCTGACATTTCACGAATACCTATCAAGACAGTATAATTCAGGCCAATGTCACAGCCATTTTTATAAGCTGGTCGGAGTCTAAACTAAGCATTTAAAGCAGGTGTTTAGTAACATATATAATTAGAGGGAGCACCAGGTTTTTAAGCCAACAAGTTCCTCGGATTTATCATTCATGGGTCGAGATCGAAAAACGTTTTGCGCGAAGTATAAACTCTCACGCAGTATATTCGCATAAGGCAGAAAAGACGTTGATGGACTTTTTTGTGTTAACTAAACATTAGCTGAACGTCAGTTTTTCATCGTTAAACTGATTGCAAGATTGGCTGCATTCCTGTAGCGATTACTAAGGTAAACATGGTCAGGAAAAAGCGAACACAAATACGCATCGCATACACATTTTCTTAAATCGGCCATAAAATACAGTATCTATAAACAGACAACGCCTAATATATAAGAGAATAAATTTATTTTTTACTAATGGGCAACATGCACATAAACATATACGTTCCCTTACGAGAGCTATTAAAACTGTTAAAACCGTTAGATTATACTTCACAAATAAATATATTTATAACAATAGTGGTGAAACACAACCCCCTAATTAATTAAGCAGCGAAACACAGCGATAATACACTCACATAACACCGCAGAACATTCTAACTATACCAGAAGTAAACCTACATGTCTGTTGTAAAGGTCATGATTGGCATGAATACGAAACTAACATAAAGGGAAGTAATCAGGTATTGACTATATACGAAAGTACGTATATAAGACGGGCAGTGATATCTGGAAGTGAGCGAAGAGTAAACGTCTCTACTTCGTACCGGATCACTGTTAAACGCAAACCACTCGGCGTACTCTTAGTTTAGTATGTCCTATGTAATTTAGGATATAACTATGTCTTATTTATAATCATGTAATCATAGAGTTACCTTTTAGAATTTCAAATACACGCATCGTAATACAACCGCCACACTTTTTCTGTGATAGTTCCAATGTAATTTATAACATTTATTGTGCAATGTATCTAAATAGTGGATAAATGGGTGAGACAAACTTAACTCTTCAGATGTAGACTCAACACCCACAGACTAGTTATTAGACAAAACACAGCAGATTTCAAAATAGTCGTATACTTCAATCAAACAGACTATACACTGAAAACATAAAACGTATTTTGATAGACACCAATTGCTGTCAACATATACACACGCAAACATTGGTTATAAAACTGAATTCACACAAAACAACTCTAAACTCCAATGTGGGAGTCTTAAAATATGTATTAACCTTTGAAGACTGAGAATTATGAATTTGTTTTGGTAGGAAACTTTGTTCAATCACAAAAATCATTCCATTTTTTATTGTAATTCATGACAAGATTAACGCACACACATGCTCTTTTTATAAAGATACAACTGTTTTCGTTGCTAATCAGTTGATAGATTTCGCCTGAAGTGATTTGCACGTAAAGACAAAGAATGAACCCTGCAACAATATTTAAATTCTAGCTCTTCTCAACGGTTTGTGTTTAATTCATATTTAATCATTTTTCGACAAAGAGCATGACCGTTCGAAATATTAAAATTATAACATTCATAATTAGATGTGATTTTGCATTTTCCATCAGATTTTTATTGTAAACTGTGAAGTAATTCATTATTTTAAGCAAGAAACTTATTTATAATTACAACAAAAGTATACGGGAAATCATTAATCAATAGTTATACACATATATATATATATTTATTTATACGTTTATTTATATATATATATATATATATATATATATATATATATATATATATATATGTATATATACATGAATATATACATACTTATAAATACATATATATATATATATATATATATATATATCTATATATATATATATATATATATATATAAGAACGATTTTATTTAAGTGACATTGCGCCCGTACTTCAGTGTGAAATTGTAATTGGACCCTTTCTTAAATAAGATTCGTCGTCATTTATCGACCTCCGACAAGTTTCAATTGATATGCCACTATTTTAAGGGAATATATTAGCAAATAGAAGAACAATTGATTATGTCGGCGTCATTATCTGATAAAATTTAAAACCAGGTGTAACCAGATACACTAATGTATTGCGAGCCAGATCGTCATACACATACACAAAGTAAGACTCGCTCAATTTAGGTGAATCTTTGAATCAATGCTTGTCTCTTGTCACATAACAATGGGCTTTACTTAAACTCTTTAGAACGGAACTGTTGCAATACCTTTATTACAAGAATGTAGGAAACGAGATGGTTGTTTTGTCTTGCTACTAACGTATTCGTATATAGTTTTTTTAAAAGAGGCTAATTTAGATGTTGTATTTACTTTTGGGGACGACACGACCTTCATTATCGGTTTGTACTACACAACCTTTCAGCAGTTCCTAATAAGCTTCGCGATCAAAATAAAGACAAATAAAAACAGCTAAATGTAGACGTATCAACTACAAACTGCGAGCAAAAAATGTCAGTAAAAAAATGAGATACTCTTTTATCATTTTTTTTATTTTAACATATTCGTATATTCTCAGCAGATGACATGCAATTAATACACTTAATTTACTAATATATGTTATATACTCTTAATATTATTTCTCTTTAAAGAATAATTGCTTCACACGATTATTAATGATAACAAAATATAATGCTTCTTTTTTACTAAAATAAGAACAAAACCACATCGCTTCTTCATCTATTTACTTCACATTCTTACAATTTGAATCTGTTTCTACAACATAAGTGATATATGTTTTATCGTAAACTTATCAGAAACATATTTAAATAAATAGAAGACAGTCACTTTTTAAAATTAGTTATTAAAAATCGTAACAAAAATTAATATATCTCAAAAGTAACGTTGTAATATATATATATATATATATATATATATATATATATATATATATATAGTAACTATGTCTGTGTGTGTGTCCGTTTGATATTTGTGTCCTATGTTCACCCACCCGCTGGACAGAATTGCTTAAAAATGGGCATGTGGACTACTGATAACTACGTTCAAGTCATAGGCTATATAAGAATATATATTATTTCAACGCTGGGGGTCCCCAGGGGTCTCAACTCTACTACTGCAGACTGTTTTCCGTTTAATTCAAATTAAATTTAAGCCATAAGAAAATAGTGTCTATTCCAAAAAGTTTAGATAATGTTGATAACATTAAAGTGGTCCCCGGGTGCACAACCCTTCCACTGAAAACCGTTTTCCTTTTGATTCGAATAAAAAAAAAAAAATATATATATATATATATATATATATATATATATATATATATATATATATATATATATTTTTTTTTTTTTCACGGAATTTTTATTTTCATTCACTGCGTTTTTTTTAACAAAAAATTCCTTTAATAATAATTTTCATATTTTTCAAATATTTGAACTTTGGTTTTTTCGAAAGCCAACTTATCCATCTGTATTTCTCCTCTGATGATAAGATTTCGATCTTTGAAAAGCCTTGGCTAAAGGATAGAATAATAAACACTAGTTTATTACTGAATACACCTTGCATTGAGCAATTTAAATTTGAAATAAATTTGGACAATCGTCGCATATTTATCACTCTTTTTTCTTTTATCTCTCGCTCTCTCTCTCTCTCTCTCTCTCTCTCTCTCTCTCTCTCTCTCTCTCTATATATATATATATATATATATATATATATATATATATATATATATATATATATACCCCAACTCTGTCTGTGAATGTCTGTCCCTAAAAACGAAGTCATACTAAAAAGTGTACCTTCAAATCCATTTGCATTCACATGCACAATTTTCATGTAAACATAATAGAAGTATGTTTGCGACTCTGGATCCCTCTTAATCAAGCTAATGACAATTTTCAAACATGTTACACAAACGGATGACCTTATCTATTAGCGTTAGTTTTAGAGCATAAATATATATCTTACAAGCTTGGTGATTCAGATATAAAGCTGTCAGCATCAAGTGTGTTGTTATAGTCAACTCTCCTTACCATAATGCCGCATATTATGCTATCAAACACTGTACCCTCGTCAACACCTGGTAGCTCTTGTGTGTGTGTATATATATATATATATATATATATATATATATATATATATATATATATATATATATGGGAAGAGAAGGATGAAGGTAATCCGACGTGATGGTAAAATGAAAAAGGAAAACCAAAAACTGGATGTTATTTATGTGTACATCAACGTTTTGTCTTTATTTATAAGACTTCATCAGGATGATGATATAGAGAAAAGATGTCATGCAAGTACAGATACATGTAGGGTAGACATATTGGGAGGAAAAATAAAATAAAATGAAAATAATGGCTACTACTTGGTGGACGTCCGTACTTATATATATATATATAATGTGAGATAACATATGTAATTATTTCCACACTCAGACAAAGACGCGCCCCATTCAAACATGAAAGCAAACAGCCGACTAGCTAAACTCGAGTTCCGGGCTGCTTTGTGTTCATCAGTACAACATAACCTAACTGAATTTTCGAAACCAGAGTTACTTGCAATCGTGAGTTCAGATATATTCTACTAATACACCCACAGAAAAGAGGGAACACGAACGTAGGACTTCCAGTCAGTGCCCTTTACTGAGTCTATGAGCTACAGCGATGTATGCCTGTGGATATAATCATATATATTTTATATATTAATAAATATATATATATATATATATATATATATATATATATATACATATATATACATAGTTATATATATATTTATTAACATATATATATATATAGCTATATATATATTTATTTACATATATATATATGTATATATATATACATAATTATACATATATATATATTTATTTACATATATATATATACATATATACATATATATATATATATATATATATATACATATATATATATATATATATATATATATATATATATATATATATAAGGAAATGGTAGTTTGCGTGTAGCATTGCTTGAAAACAAGTACATATGAAGGTGAGAATTCCGAGGCAGAAACTATGCATAATTAAAAACCAGAAAGGTGGAATAAGAATGAACAAAAATTAATGACGAGAGACGATAAACCTCATATCTATTTATTTATATTTCAAAATTTGAATATAAAGACAGTAAATTGTAAAATTACTGGACTTACTGTTAAATATTTAAAGTCCGACATGGTAGAAACTTTAATCATTTCGAGAGTAACACCCTCTCTGTTTCAAAAAGAAAACAAAAGTGTGACTGGCTGTGTCAGTTGAGGAGAGCTAAGTGGACGCTGCTATTCAGAAAATAGAAACATGAGATTCGCAGAAAGAGAGACAACTACTGCAGAAAATGCAATAGTTAATACATGTTATAGATTACAAAGATTAATTAATTTAGTTAATCTTAAATAATACTATTTGGATTTAATTTATTTTGTTGTTGTTGGCCCTTATTATTATTATTTATTTTCAAAATGTATTATTTTCTTTTTCTTTATTATTATTTTATATATATATATTAAATATTTCATATTTATGTTAAGTGTTGCAATTGTAAATATAGGTTCGAATAGTCGGGTAGAGATTAAGGGAAATAATTAGGGGTCAGTATAAAACGGTCAAAGGGAGATAATTATGTTAACTAAAATAATGCATGGTCAGATAGATAGATAGAATTATTCTATCTTAAGCCTTAATCTGTTCTATTATACTCAACGTAGAGTGTGGGAATTGGAGGTTGCTAGAAGAGAAAGGAAGTGAAAAGGCTTCATATATAATTAAAATTAACATTTATTATTGAATAGTGAACAGATGATTGCATAGTAAACAAAACTAATTATGTGTAAGTCTAATATATGGGAATTTATTCTAAATGTTGTGGGTGGATTATTCTATGAATAGGAAGTTGTAGGAGTTGTTGGGAAGAGTATCGCCAATAAAAGTATATGAGGGATATAGGGAACGCGTGTCTGAATGAAAGAGTATAAGGAGAACAAGGAAAATAAGAGTGTGGAGATGTAGATGGCTCAGGTAGATAGATGGTTGGAGTAGAGACAAAGGAGTATAAAGCATGCTCCAAGGTGAGTAGTGTTGGAATTCTCTCGGAGGAGCAGTAGCGTTAAAAAATAAAGGGGTAACAAAGCTCGGAACTGCTATTTAAAGAGGGTCTCTGTTTAGAGATAAAAATTGCTTCCTATATCCTTAGATTACCGATGTTTCTAACTGGGGCAAGTATACGGACATCGAAAATGGGTTGTGTGTTGCCACATGATAAGATGTGTTTATATAAAGAACAAATGCGGGTGTATAAGTTGTCCTTAATGCGTGGGCGCAAAGGTCTAACAGTGCTACAGATGTAAAGATGCTGGCACTTAACACAGTGTAGTCTGTAAACTGTGTGAGTGCGAAAGCTGAGTCCAGAGTTGGAGATGGGGCAATTAGCTAGGGAGCAGGGTTCAGAAGTGTGGTTACTGTGTTTTTTAGATAGGTGTTGTCGAAGGGTAGTGCCTGTTTTGGTTAGTTGAATATCAAGGTCCTCACTACGCATTTCGTTGTGGATTGCGGATGTAATGCTATCGCTAAAGAAAGGGAGTGTATGGTGTTGGTAAGGAGGTTGTGTCTGCGTTTTTGGTGTTGCTGAGGCTGATTATGGTAGAAGGGGAGAATTAATGAAAAAATGAATAAAAATAATTAATGACAAACATCAACGAAACAAATCAATGAAAAAAGTAATGTAAAATATTAATGAAAGAATTAATGAAAAAAATTAATGAAAAGATTAATGAAAAAATTAATGAAAAAAATTTAATGAAAAAATTAATGACAAAAATTAATGAAAAAATTAATGAAAAAATTAATGAAGAAAATCAATGAAAATATTTAATGACAATAATAAACGAAATAATAATAAAAAGGTGAATGAAACAAAAAACTGAAAATCAAATAAAATTAATAAAGTAAATCAAAATCAAATGAAAAAATGAATGAAAAATAATTCAAAATTAGATAAACAAAGTAATTGCATTCAAAGGGACGAAATATGAATGAAAAATGAGTGAAATATAATAAGTGAAATACAAATGAATGAAAAACGAATGAAAAATAAATGAAAAAAAGTGAATAAAAAATATGAAATAAAATATTAAGGAAAAAATGTACGAAAAACTGAATGAAAAATAATGATAAAACTGAATGAAAAAATATTGAATGAAAAAAATAATGAACAAAATGATTGAAACATATTAATGGGAAACATAATTTTTTTATTAAAAATGAATAAATGCAAAAATTAAATAAAAACTAATGAATGAAAAAAATGAATGAAAAATGAATAATAAAATGAATAACAAAAATGAATAAAATAATAAATTAAAATCATAGAAAGCAAACAATGAACACAAATATTAATTAAAAATGAATTAGACACGTATGAAAAACTAAAAAACAAATATAAAAAAATTAAATTAGAAAATTGATGAAATATTAATGTAAAATGTATGAAATAAAAAGAATGAAAAAATTAACCCCCAAAAAACCTCAGAGTCTGAGTCCTTCTCTACAGATGTATGTACAGAAGAGTGGCGGCTAGTTATTAAGAAACCCTTGCGTCATTACATACTATTTTTCAGGTGTGCAGCGTTCGATTGAGTAACCTTTCCTTCACTACAGACAAATGTTCAGAAGAGTTAAGAATGGAATTGAGCCACCCTTGCTTCACTAAAGAATTATGTTCAGAAGACGTGAGACTGGGCAACCTTTGCTTCCATATATTTAATAACAACATATTTCGGAAAAATACTAAATTGTAAATTGTAAATATACAAAAAATAAATATAATCAATAAAAGATTTTAACGAATCCCACTAAAGCAGAATCAATAAAATATACAACTCAATTATCCTTAAATATAAACACACTTTTAAAGCAGTAAAACAGACAACCCCCATCATAAATAATTAATATAATTTAATATAACTCAATTACGATTAAGACCCATATAGTATTTCAACTTCGACACAATACCATAAGGAAAGTGTAGTCCCAACCAAACACTGTAGTGTGACGTAGTTAAATACACACGAGATAAGACCGCGAATTGAGACCAACATTTCAACTGAAGCTGATGGGTGTAATTTATAGAAAAAAGCTAAGTTCTTAATTTTCTTTTCTTTCTGACATAATAACGTATTAACGTTGCGATAAGTATCTAGTTAAACATATTTTCTCCCATGTGTTTTCTTCCTTTGCATGTTCCACAAATCTTTATTTTGTCTTCCTTTTTTTCTTGCTAATATTCTGCTAGGTGTTAGAAGGGTCAACGCGTTCGGGGGGAGTCCACTAGTAAATGTGTATATTAAAGAAAGTATAGTCCCAACCAATTACACTAGTCTGACGTAGTTAAAGAACCACGAGATAAGACATATTTATATCTGCCACCGACCTCGAATGGAGACCTGAATTTTAACTGCAGCTTATGGGTGTAATTTAAAGAATAAAGCTACGTTCTTAATTTTATTTTATTCCTTAACTGTCAATTGCTTAAATATTTCTAATTAAAATTATGTTACTAAATTTACTTGTTGTGCTTTTTAATTTAATTTTGAGTTTCGATTTACCTTTTTTTCTCCGTAGCTTTTATAGTATAAAGAGTTAAGAAGTGTTTCTCAACTCGGCTGTTTATCTCTTATTTGTGCTAACTTGTGAGAGGGAAACATATCTTCAATTTATATTCAATTTATATTCCCTCTGCTAAGTGTACACTGAATTTATGTTATCTACATATATATTTTATATATATATATATATATATATATATATGAAAAATATTTTTTGTTGTTTATTATCTACGGACGTATACGTTTCGTCTCATTTCAATCAAGACTCTTCGGCGTAGAAGTATGACTATTCACTACCGGTCACTCGGTTCGAAACCCTGGATTATAAGTATTTTTCAACTTCAATCCAACGTCTTAAACCTCGCGACCAATATTTGAACAGCTGATAAACTGTGGTAGTTTAAACATATTAAAGCGGCGATAACGACACAGGCATTCTACTTAAATTAAGGAATGATGCATTATAAAACTAATGACGTCACGCTGTATTTGCACTACAACTAAAGTGCTCTATTAATTATTAAGGAGCGACAAATATGAATATATATATATATATATATATGATGTGCACATGTAAACGACGTTTTTTTTTACCTGCGGGGGATCAGAAATAGCCGACTAGTAGACGGGCGCAGGCTATCTTCTCTCAGAGCGTTGGACTCGTAGAACTTGTCAGGTCATCCATCAAAGAGAAAGAACACTCTGACAATAAAACCTTGCTACCAACCATTTACGTCTTGGCAGCAAACCGTTGGGGAGGGAGGCCTCCTTAGTCTTGATCGACAATCTTCCTAGAGCTGGAATCTCGAACAAAGTATCCAGTTCGCAAACCTATAATAGCTTAAGGAAAAGATGGACTCTGCATATCGCCCGGCCTTTGCACTCCTACTTTGTCTATTAGCCAGGTGTAGAGGTACGCACCCTTAGAAGTATCTAACTACGCCTGGTACTTGGCCTTGTTTCCTGACTAGGGCAATGCACACCGTCTCTTTTTCTCTCTATCCAAGCAACTTGGAGAAAGTTGTTTTTCCTTAAGTCTTATGAGGCTAGTCTGGATCGCTCTTGTTCCGACAGGTTGATTATACAAGTTAGACAGCCTGTCTGGCTGCTGTTTCCGACTTGTAGTTAGGAGCCCTGACTCTTAGGTTGTTCTGAGAACGGCTGCTCCGTCAACAGTTGCATAATATCGTGAGTAACTATACGTGCCATGTCGCACATGGAAAGGGGCGCTACAGTTATCTGCTGAACTTGACCCTGTCCCCTCAAAACTATACAACAAATACCTTACTGAATCTGGTTTCCCTGATAGTTCTAAAATTGCCTCTGTGGTACCAGTCTTCAAGAATTCTGGAGATAGAACTGATCCTCTATACTACCGCCCAATCAGTATACTCCCAATATATGCAAACATCTTTGAATCCTTAATCAATCTAGCGATAGTCAGGCATCTAGTTAATGCTAAACTTCATTCTGATCATAAATTCAGACAAGCACGATCTACTGCAGATATCATAACGGTCATCTCTGAACGCATATAATACGAACTGGACAAGGCAGGTGAAGCTAGAACGGTAGCGTTCGATATATCCAAGGCCTTTAACAAGGTCTCGCATGAAGAGCTTCTCATAAAACTGCATTTATATGGTATTACTTGACAAATACTTTAAATAATTCAATCCTTCCTAACAAAACGAAATATCCAGGTTGTACTCGATGGCCGTTTTTCCAAGCAAAAGCATAAATGCTGATGTACTCCAGGGATGTGTTCTTGGACCTCTACTGTTCCTAATGTTCATACATAACCTCCCTGATCCAATTACGACTGAGATAGGTATATTTGCTGACGACATCACGCCCTACTCTTGTCATGAGGGCAAAACCGACGTGCACATATCTGAGGCAATGGCTGAATCCTTAGAAAATGACCTACAGTCTATAGTGGAATGGAGTCAACAATGGATGGTAACTTTTAATGCTGCAAAGACAAAGCTACTTTCCTTCAATAATTACAAGAAACCTCTTCAACCACCCATTGTCATGGAAAATAACACCCTACCTGAGAGTTCATCATTCAACCCCCTCGGCCTAACCTTCCCAGATAACATGAATTGGAATAAATACATTGCAAATATTGCCAGGGCTGCTGCACAGAAGGTTAGCTTCCTCTACCGTGCCAGTACACTTTTCACTCCTGACATTATCCTATATCTCTACAAAGCCACTATCCGCATATGCATGGATTATAGTTGTCGCATCTTGGCTGGTGCATCATCCGCTTGTCTCTCTTCTTAGACAAGGTACAAAAGAGATTTGCCAACTTAATAGGCCCCTCACTATCTATCAAGCTCCAGCCCCTGTCCCATCGCCGCAATGTTGCTTCCTTGTGCCTGTTTTACAAGTACTTCAATGGATTGGGCTCTGATGAACTTCCTGCTCTGCTACACCCTTGATGTAAATTCACTAAACCAACCCGACAAGCTGCCACACTCCATCCATACACTATGGAGGTCCCGAAATGCCGAATAGCTTTCAACCTTAAAAGCTTCTTTCCTCGTGCCTTCCTGATCTCTGCTGTCGTGACGTTACTGACATGCAGAAATGTAAACCTAATGTTCGCAGATATCTCGCTGCGTAGCTCCTAAATAAGGTTGACCCCCCTCCAAATAAAATCACTTTTATTACTCAGTAGCTCCTTAAGTCTACAGTGGCAGCTGTCTTGTTTGGGGTGAACTTTGTTAAACAAATACTTGTTTTAAAAAAGACACCTCAACAAGGCCCCGTTGTTAACGGTATATTCAGACGCCACCCCTCTTTATTTTCGTTTTTTAGACTATCCCTTAAAATACGAATCAATAAATAAGCCAATGAATAAAAATGTAGATAAAACCCACAAAATATTACCTACAAATAACAAAACTACAATTAAATAAAAAATCCGATACACAAATGAAACCCCGGTATCACCATCAAAAAGAGACTTAAATATTACAATATTTAAACGACGTATTCAAACGCTCCCTTAGTATTTTCACTTTTCAAGCCACCCGTATTCTCCTACGATCTACTAACAGCACCTTAAATAAAAATACGAAACTACGAGAGAATAAATACATAAAAGACTTAGTAGAATAAAATTAAAAAAACTTCTTTAAACAAAAAAAAACTATAAACTATAAATAATATAAAACTCAATTAATTCCCAACCAATATATTTTTCCAGAGGGATTTTACAGAAATGCACCGGATTTTTACCAATATAACGCCATTTCCCATCGTGGTGTGACCTCATTCAGAACGCTGACGATTCCACTGGGCATAGATGTTTTTAAAAAATATTAAAACTAAGCCCATTTGGATGAAACTGCAGTGCATATTTTAAACATGTACCATATAGTTTTTAAATAAATGTTATTAGCTCTCACTCCTCTGCAATCGAGCATTTTATAGAGTTATCTTCAATATAACCTGACACACACACTATATATATATATATATATATATATATATATATATATATATACACATATATATATATATACATATATATATATATATATATATATATATATATATATATATATATATATATATATATACATAACTGAGTTCATGGGGGTGTATATCTAGAGAAAGAAAGAGAGAGCATGGTAGCATATACGTCTCAAAGGAAAATGATCAATTTACACTAATAGAATAATCGATTTGTTAAAACAATCACCGAATTGATAAAATCAATTAAGCTTTTCTTTAATTAACTAATTAATTGTGAGGTTCCTATTTTAGGAGAATGGACATTGTGTCAGAAACAATAAAATAAACAATTTGTTTTATTTTATTTCGCTATTTCATTCTCTTTTGTGTGTGTGTGTTTGTGTGTCTATTTTTCCAAACAAAGACGTTTTTAAAATAGAAATAACATTGTACAGAGCTGAATATAAACATGGCCAGAGGGCAAAACATTCAACCGAAGGGTATCCCTAGTATTGCTCACTTTCAACTTTCAAAACGACTTATTTGTTTAATGTTTATAAAGTAACATTTCTGATTCAGACGTACAATTTATAGGAATGCAAGACTTGTATAATCTTGGCTCTTAAATATTTGATGATTTCATACATATTTGAGAAAGTCGACGTCCTGTTGCGGGATTTTATATTTCTGTCCGTTTTACCAATATAAAACATCGGACATGCAGTCCATTTTATTTTTTTAATTCAGGGAAGAGGTGGGAATTTACGGCGTAGTTAGCAACGGGGTTTGTTGTTGAGTACATTGTTTTAGAGGTTAATGTGTTATTCTCAGGTTCGAATTGTTTTGTAAGGAAATAGATATGAGATTATTGGGGAGAACTATGTAAGATTTATATTTCTCAGTGATGTTGTTGTTATTTGTGCTGCTGATGTTATGATGACAAATATTTGTAGTGCTAGTCTGTTTTTGTTGTGAATATTAAAAGAATTTGCGCTTAACGTTTTGGATGAAATATTGACCCTATTTTAATGCTTGGTAAGTGTTATGGATATAGGTTTCCTCATTGCGCAGGTAAAAAGGCTGCACATTCTTAGAACTCTGAGAAGGAAGCCTACGTTGTATTCTGTTTGTCTTTTCTATAAGAAGGTTTGTGTGCGGTGCTTTGTCGTCGGTTTCTATGTACAAGGGTTTGTCAGGACAACCATACATTAGGATACTTTCCCCTACATGTAAACCCTGACCGACTATTAAAAATAACATAGTATTCAAATCACAAATACGATCCTCTCGACACGCTTATACCCTGGGCCATATCAGGAATGGTGCAAATTATGCTACCACAAGTAAAAGCACGTAGCTAAATACTCCGCCAGGCTAAATTAATTGTTGTTCCTGGAACACGGTAAGACCTACAGACTACCGCAAATATATACTATACAATAGTTGATTGGTTAATTGACGAGAGGGAAATTAATGTTTTTCATTTTTTTACTGACTCAGCTTTTGACAGGTTAAGATGTACTTTAATGGAATATTCAAATATATATGTATCTCATATAATAATAAAGTGTTAACCACCTCGATGGGACGCCTTGACTTCTGAAAACTTCGACTAAAGTACAATTAAACAATATATATATATATATATATATATATATATATATATATATATATAATAGGCTTTTATCTTCGAGCTTTGCGTATCTGTGGCCCTGAATATCTTTCTCAAGAATATAGTTAAATAGAATGCTCTCTTACAACTTTAAAATACCCCAGACACGTCATTATCTCCGCTAAAAAGAAAGCTATCGAAATATATCT
>OY744529.1:118428453-118430953 GCA_963556195.1 Sepiola atlantica
GTAGAATGTCGAGTTAGTCTAGTGAATTTACGTCGAGGGGGCACCAGAGTAGCCAACTCATCGGAGCATAATCCATCGAAGTATTTGTAAAACAAACATAAGGATGCTACATTGCGGCGATGGGACAGGGGCTGGAGCTTAGCTGACAGTGAGGGACCTATTAGGTTGACGACTCTTTCTTGGACTTTGTCAAAGAGGGAAAGACTAGTAGATGATGCACCAGCCCAGATGTGGCAACAATACGCCATGCATGGGCGAATGGTGGTGTTGTAGAGATACAGGATAATGTCAGGTGTAAGGAGTCCACTAGCACGGTAGAGGGAGCCAACCTTCTTTGCGGCAGCCTTGGCAATGTCTTCAATGTATGTGTTCCAATTCATGTTACCTGTGAAGATTAGGCCAAGGAGTTAGAATGATGAACTCTCAGGTAGGGTGTTATTTGCCATGCCAATCGGTGGTTGGAGAGTCTTCTTATAGTTGTTGAAGGAAAGGAGCTTAGTCTTTGCGGCATTAAAAGTTACCAACCATTTATGGCCCCCATCCACTACAGCCTGGAGGTAATTTTCTAAAGATTCAGCCATTGCCTCAGATATGATCGCGTCTGTTTTGCCAACATGGCGAGAGTAAAGCGTGGTGTCGTCAGCAAATAAACCAATCTCAGACACTATGTCATCAGGGAGATCGTTTATATAGATCAGGAACAACAAAGGTCCAAGAATAGATCCCTGGGGCACAGCAGCATTTATGATATGTTGCTTAGATGAACGGCCATCGAGGACAACCTGGATTTTTCTTTTGTCTAGGAAGGATCTAATTATATTAAGTAGTTGCCCAGTAATACCGTATAAGCGTATTTTCAGGAGAAGCCCTTTATGCCATACCTTGTCAAAGGCCTTGGATATATCAAGCGCTACTGCCCTAGCTTCACCTGCCTTGTCGAGTGTATGATACATGCGTTCAGAGATGACCGTTAGGATGTCTGCAGTAGATCGTGCTAGTCTAAATCCATACTAGCGGTCAGATAAAAGTTTAGCATTAACTAAGTGCTGTACTATCGCTAGATTGATTAAGGATTCAAAGATTTTGGCAAAGATCAGCAGTAGACTGATTTGGCGGTAGTTCTGAGGGTCGGTTCTATTCCCAGAACTCTTGTAGACTGGTACCACAGAGGCAATTTTCCAGCTATCGGGGAAGCAAGATTCGGCTAGGCATTTATTGTAGAGTTTGGAGAGGACAGGGGTCAGTTCAGCAGAGCATTTTTTTATTACTATTACAGGTATAAGATCAGGCCCACAGGATTTGGAGGTGTCAAGGTTTTTTATGATGTCTCTGACCTGGGATGGGGTGATGACCAGGTTATCAAGTGTGGCTTCGGTCCGCAAAGGTAATTCAGGGAGAGGGTGCTTATCTGAGTCTAAAGTAGAGTTAGAAGCGAAAGGCTGTGCAAGTAGTTCAGCCTTATCAGTGGCCGTGCAAACGAAATCATTGTGGTTTTAAAGTGGGGGAATCGTAAATTGACCATTATTCACTACACTATTGTAGATTTTTCAGAAATCGCGAGTACCTAGTTTCTGTGACTGGATGCGTTTTTTTGTTAACTCATTATACCTTCTCTTCGCTTCGCCTATCACGGCCTTGCAATTGTTTCTTGACTCTATAAATTTATGCCTATTAGAAGCTGACTTATGGCGGCCGAATTTACGGAATGCTTGTTTCCTCTCAGAAATAGCAGCTGCACATTCCGAAGTGAACCATTGAGGAGAGTGGGGCTTGCTAAAGAATTTTCGCATGGGGACATAGGCTTCAATGCCTGCTTTGACCCATTCAGTTAATTCGTTTTCACACTGGTTGGCAGGGAGTGATAATGTTTCCCTCCATGGGGCGTCACTGATGTGATCTCTGATCGACTCAAAATAAGCTAGCTCGTCTATCTTGTTGTTTTGAGCAACGGTTCATCAGCTATTGGACGACTTTTTAGCGTTATATGTATCATTAGCACAATGTGATCAACATTCCCGAGTAAGCTATGAGCTTTCGTCACACAAGCCTCAGGTATTGAGGTCAAGAAGAGGTCTAGAACTGAGGCTTGTTGGTCCACTCGATTGGGGATGCGGGTCAGAAAATCGACAGTCTTAAAAGAGCCGTTCCAGCACTAAGAAAACTAAACTCACTATTATGAGTATTATTTTAAATTTCTAATTCAGTTCTCTGATTAACTTCTGTGCGAAAATCTGATCAATTAATACTACGTAGGTAAGGTTCGGTCCAGTTAACCGAAGACGATACGAGACAGCCAGTGAAACGGAAACTTCGGAAACGAGAAAAGGGTTAATAACGGTTACGCCATATCATCCCACACTAAATAATAGATTCCCTTACCTCAGAAAAGCACAGTATGAAGTTTAAGGGTGAGGCATTAGCAAATACATATGAATTGACAGATAAATGATGGAATAGCGAAACATTAAGGGATTTATCGTAATACAAATAAATGTAGGAC
>OY744529.1:118438453-118443453 GCA_963556195.1 Sepiola atlantica
ACAGTGCAGACATCTGTGACTTAGTCGGCTTGCTTATATTAGATACACTCCAAAATAAATTTCCAGACCATTTCTTTGGTCTCTATAGAGATGACGGACTTTGTCTGTCACGCAACCACAACGGAAACACATTAGATAGATTTAGAAAAGAATTAACAAACACCTTCCATAATCTCGGCTTCAAAATTACCATTAAAACAAATTTAGACCAAGTAAACTTCCTAGATACCACACTGAACCTTAAAAACAATACACACAAACCTTTCCACAAACCCAATGAAACACTCCAATACATACACAAGGGATCCTGCGACCCCCCCACCATCTTTAAAAATTTAATCAATAATATTAGCCAAAGAATTTCAAACCTCTCATCCAGTCCCGAAATTTTCAACCAAGCAGCACCATATTACAACAAAGCACTCCGCGACAGCGGGTTCATACACCCCCAACCGAGACCAACCACGGGGGACCCGCAATAGAAGGAGATCGGTGATCTGGTTTTCCCCACCCTATTCGACCAATACCAAAACAAAGGTAGGCCAACTTTTCCTCAGAATATCGCCAGTACTTAATAGATACAATTTGTATAAAGTGTAAATGAATGTGTCACTATAAATTATAGATCTGTAACTACAATACCTTTATTCTATACTTAATTTATTTTCATATTTAATTGGTTATAGCGATAGTATTGTATTTATAGATAATTATTATGTGTGACTAGACTCATGATTATAATTCAACAAACATGCTAAATCTACATAATTTAGTTTAAAATGATGTCCCGTCCGATCCAGATCCCACGACTTTACGGCTATAAACAGAAACGCCTGTGGATAGACCGATTATAGAGTAAAGAGTAATAGTAGTATAGCATATTACTCTAGACGTGATCGGTACGGACCGTTTGGAGAATGGTAAATAGCCCCTTCCACGTATCTCTTCCTTCTCACCGACATACCCTATACAGTTTAAATGGGATAATCTTTAGTGTATACGAGTGGAAAACAATCTAAAAGAACCTGTTGCAGTGTCCGACCACTTAGAGAGTTTTTTTTTTCCTCGGACGCTTCTGCAGCGCCGGGTTCGACGCTTGGGTAGCGCCAATCCTCTGGGGCGATCGATCTTATAACTAAGAAAGTAGACACTAGTGAATTACGGCAATGGCAAAAAAGAGAAACCAACGCAGATGAACCGTGTAAAATAATATTTAATTCACCATGAAAGTAACAACGTAAGAAGGAATACTCGAATGACAGGCGTGACATCACTAGGGGCAGGAAGAACTTGAATGAGGAAGCTGGAACCTGGACAACAGGAAGGAAGTTTCCGGAACCTTGATAGCAAAGTAAAGCTGGATAGGCAGGGATATGGTGCTGCTTGGAAGAAGGGGCATGAGCTGGAGCAGATGTTGCAGGAAATTAGCTGTACCCGCTTAGAAGGGCTTTAACAGGCGCTGCAGTAAGCTGGAGCTAGAGCCGCTGTAATCAGCTGGAGCAGGCGTTGCAGGAGAAAGCTGTGGCAGGCGTTGCTGAAAAGAGCTGGAGCATAAGCCGCTGCAAGGAGCTGGGACAGGCGCTGCAGGAAGCTGGAATAAAAGCCGCATGAATGGGCTCGAGCATGCGCTGAAGAAAGCTGGAGCAAGTGCCGCCGTAAGTAGGTGCAGCTGCTGAGGGGAGCTGGAGCAAGGGCTGGGCTAGGAGCAGGAGAGAAATACTGAAAAGGAAGAATGGAGCAGACAGTAAAGTGTTAATCGCATTATAAGAATGTATTTGCTTGGCATACGATTCGAAACCAAGACCTAAGTCAAAATTGTAACTTCATGCTGAATCACTAGAATATTGCGACCAACCTAACGACTACGTCAAAAGGATAAAAAATAAACGTATATTTCTCTCTGAACAAGCATACATACCGCGACGACATTCATGAATAGTGTTCAACAACGCAGACGGATTTAACTTCGATTTATACATTAAAGTTGACAACCGAATTATAATTGTCTTTTTTTTTAAAACATGATTCACCCCAAACAAGGCAGGCCACCACTGTAAACGTAAGGGGCTACTGAGAAAAAGGAAAAGGGGAGAAGGATTGGTAGTTCAGCTTAAATTGGGATCTGAGCAGCGAGTGGCCGTTTACATTAGTTTTAAATTTCTGCATGTCAGTACTGTCGAGGAAACAGGGGGAAGGGAGGGAGTTCCAGAGGCCAGCAGCACGAGGAAAGAAGCTATTTGAGTAGAATGCTCTCCGGCATGTGGGGACCTCCACAGTGAATGAATGAGATTTAGTAGAATGTCGAGTTAGTCTAGTGAATTTACGTCGAGGGGTCACCAGAGTAGCCAACTCATCGGAGCATAATACATCGAAGTATTTGTAAAACAAACATAAGGATGCTACATTGCGGCGATGGGACAGGGGCTGGAGCTTGGCTGACAGTGAGGGACTTATTAGGTTGACGACTCTTTTTCCGACTTTGTCGAGGAGGGAGAGACTAGTAGATGATGCACCAGCCCAGATGTGGCAACAATACTCCATGCAATGGGCGAATGGTGGTTTTGTAGAGATACAGGATAATTTCAGGTGTAAGGAGTCCACTAGCACGGTAGAGGGAGCCAACCTTCTTTGCGGCAGCCTTGGCAATGTCTTCAATGTACGTATTCTAATTTATGTTACCTGTGAAGGTTAGGCCAAGGAGTTTGAATGATGAACTCTCAGATAGGGTGTTATTTGCCATGACAATCGGTGGTTGGAGAGGCTTCTTGTAGTTGCGGCATTAAAAGTTACCAACCATTTATGGCCCCAATCCACAACAGCCTGGAGGTCATTTTCAAAAGATTCAGCCATTGCCTCAGATATGATCGCGTCTGTTTTGCCAACATGACGAGAGTAAAGCGTGGTGTCGTCAGCAAATAAACCAATCTCAGCCACTATGTCATCAAGGAGATCGTTTATATAGATCAGGAACAACAAAGGTCCAAGAATATATCCCTGGGGCACACCAGCATTTATGGTGTGTTGCTTAGATGAACGGCCATCGAGGACAACCTGGATTTTTCTTTTGTCTAGGAAGGATCTAATTATATTAAGTAGTTGGCCAGTAATACCGTATGAGCGTATTTTCAGGAGAAGCCCGTTATGCCATACCTTGTCAAAGGCCTTGGATATATCAAGCGCTACTGCCCTAGCTTCACCTGCCTTGTCGAGTGTATGATACATGCGTTCTGAGATGACCGTTAGGATGTCTGCAGTAGATTGTGCTTGTCTAAATCCATACTGGCGGTCAAATAGAAGTTTAGCATTAACTAAGTGACGTACTATCGCTAGATTGATTAAGGATTCAAAGAGTTTGGCAAAGATCAGCAGTAGACTGATTGGGCGGTAGTTTTGAGGGTCGGTTCTATTCCCAGAACTCTTGTAGACTGGTACCACAGAGGCAATATTCCAGCTATCGGGGAAGCAAGATTCGGCTAGGCATTTATTGTAGAGTTTGGAGAGGACAGGGGGGAAGTTCAGCAGAGCATTTCTTTATTACTATTACAGGTATAAGATCAGGCCCACAAGCTTTAGAGGTGTCAAGATTTTTTATGATGTCTCTGACCTGGGATGGGGTGATGACCAGATTATCAAGTGTGGCTTCGGTCCGCAAAGGTAATTCAGGGAGAGGGTGGTTATCTGAGTCTAAAGTAGAGTTAGAATCGAAACGCTGTGCAAGTAGTTCAGCCTTATCAGTGGCCGTGCAAACGACATCATTGTTGTTTGAAAGTGGGGGAATCGTAGATTGACCATTATTCACTACACTATTGTAGATTTTCCAGAAATCGCGAGTATCTAGTTTCTGTGACTGGATGCATTTTTTTGTTAACTCATTATACCTTCTCTTCGCTTCGCCTATCACGGCCTTGCAATTATTTCTTGACTCTATAAATCCATGCCTATTAGTAGCTGACTTATGGCGGCCGAATTTACGGAATGCTTGTTGCCTCTCAGAAATGGCAGCTGCACATTACGAAGTGAACCATTGAGGAGAGTGGGGTTTGCTAAAGAATGTTCGCATTGAGACATAGGCTTCAATGCCTGATTTGACCCATTCAGTTAATTCGTTTGCACACTGGTTGGCAGGGAGTGAGAATGTGTCCCTCCATGGGGCGTCACTGATGTGATCTCTGATCGACTCAAAATCAGCTTGCTCGTAGTATCTTGTTGTTTTGAGCAACGGTTCATCAGCTTTTGGACGACTTTTTAGCGTGAAATGTATCATTAGCACAATGTGATTAGCCTTCCCGAGTAAGCTATGAGCTTCCGTCACACAAGCCTCGGGTATTGAGGTCAAGAAGAGGTCTAGAAGTGAGGCTTGTTGGTCCACTCGATCGGGGATGCGGGTCGGAAAATCTTAAAAGAGCCGTTCCAGCACTAAGAAGACCAAACACACTATTATGAGTATTATTTTAAATTTCTAATTTAGTTCTCTGATTGACTTCTGTGCGAACATCTGATCAATTAATACTACGTAGGTAAGGTTCGGTCCAGTTAACCGAATACGATACGAGACAGCCAGTGAAACGGAAACTTCGGAAACGAGAAAAGGGTTAATAACGGTTACGCCATATCATCTCACACCAAATAATAGATTCCCTAACCCCAGAAAAAGCACAGTATGAAGTTTAAGGGTGAGGCATTAAAAATACATATGAATTGACAGATAAATGATGGAATAGCGAAACATTAAGGGATTTATCGTAATACAAATAAATGTAGGATACCTACGAACAGTTCCGAAAAATCTGCAAAGAAGTTTGAGATAAAGTCTACAGAAAATGATGATTGGCAAAACAGAACAAGGATTACCTTAAAGTATGGAAACTGGCCGACATAGGAAGGGCGTCTTTTTCAATCGCAGGTTAGATGACATGTAATAACATTAAGTGCGCACTAACGTATCGATGTAACTGAGACTGCCGTGGGGTGTAGTTATAAAAACATTGCTACAACATAAC
>OY744529.1:118448453-118450953 GCA_963556195.1 Sepiola atlantica
AATAGTAACACATTGTACGATTAATCACTTACTATAGAGCCTTAATTTAATGTTGACAAAACATTATTGTTTTCATTCAACGTGTTTCAGTACCGAAGAAACAGAAGAAAATTGACTTTTTTTTCAAGTTAAACATCATTGCATGTCAGCCAAAGTTGATCCTTGTTTGGAGTTAACCTCTCTCGATATGAGACGAACTAAAAGTAAACACACGTACATATTAACAAAATGCTGACCGTTTAACGTAAGACTCGATCAGGACGCTGTCTCGGAGACTCGTAATACAATCAAAGAAAATGAATATTGGGAAGGATCCCGGCGTTGATGGCATTTTTGTTAAGGTTCTTCCGTTTTTTTTTTCGGAGTTAAGCTTGTTGCAGAAGTGTGTCTCTTCATATCTGATGTATGAGAGTTTGTACCTTAACTAAGGACGGTACTAATCTTTTTATACACACGAAAATTACAATTATAGATGCTATATACGCATTCTTGAAGCAGTAGTTAAGTTAAGTTAAACCGGCTCATTAATGTAGCCCTGCGGTTATATATATATATATATATATATATATATATATATATATATATATATATATATATATATATATATATATATATGTATATATATATATATATACATATATATATATACATATATATATACATATATCACAAAAGAAACTTTCTTCCTGATGAGACCTCAGCTCTTGATAGATGTAGATCGATAACATCGACATGCCAGTGTAGCAGACTTTCTACGTGTTTGAATAAAAAATCATTCATATATATATATATATATATATATATATATATATATATATATATATATAAATATATATATATATGAATAAAACATAAATGAATTTTAAAATCTGGACTTTAAAAAAAGAGGCATTCTCACCGTTTGTACACACAACATCCGGACGCCAATCTTTCATCATAACCTACAAGGATTCTTACGTATACATAAAAAATAATAAGGTAAATACCTTATATTTGTTTAAACCTCTGATGAAACTCGTTTTATTGAGTGTAGTATTAGTAAAAAAAAGTCAAAATGAAAATATTTGTTTTTATTTTAATAAAATAATATACGCATCTAACAAATATATTTTCTGAAATCATTTCACTCGATAAAACGAGCATCATCATAGGTTTAAACAAATATAAGGTATTTACCATATGAATATTTTGTTATACGTAAGAATCCTTCTTGTTGGTGATGAAAGATTGGCGTCCAGATGTTGTGAAGACACACGGTGCAAATATTTTTTTATTTAATCTGAACTTTAAAAAAGGAGACACAATCTTCATTTTTCTTGGTGATAATTTAGTTTTCTTACAAATTAATTAATTTGTGTAATGAGTGTGTTCTCCTGTAACTCATCGTTTCGTTTTTTTTTTTTTGTAAATCTGGAATTGGATTAATAAATATCCGCACGCGTTTTATGTTGAATTATCTCCTGTGAATTTAGGGAGTTGGCGTTCGCATTTAATGGCGAGTATTGTCGAAGATTATTAGATAAATATTGATCTCCCACAATACGAAACTGTTTGCTTTTTTTTGGACATCCATCATTTTTTACAATTGAAAGTTATTGTCAGTTTTACTTATTAGTTTTTCAAAATTAATCACGCATTATAATATTACATGTGATAGTAATTTGATAAACATTTTTAAGAATCCACCCATCACATTTTGAAAAAAAAATGTATTTATTTGACTTGTAAAGCGGATTATTTTTTCTTTTCACACAAAGGAAAAAATGAGAAAAAATGTTTTAAATGTGTGTTGTTATTTTTAATGTGTTTGTGATGATGTAACAATTTTATTGTTTGCATTTCCTGAAACGATTGAATAAATACTTTTTTTGTTGTGAAGATGTAATTTTCGACACTACACATCTACAACATAAATGTATGCAATACTATTTGCTGATGTTGAATTTTAGGAGCATGATTACCAAATATTCATTATGTCATACATGTTTTATTTTACTGGGTTCTCTCTCTCTCTCTCTCTCTCTCTATATATATATATATATATATATATATATATATATATATATATATATATATATATATACATGATATGTTTATGTGTGTGTTTGAGATTAATTTTTTACACGAATGCAGTTTCATCACTTTACGCGGTCTATCATATTTTTCAATTTCAATTCAGATTTAATTTACTGTTCCGCTTGTAGCTAAGCCATTTTTTTCGTTTTAATCGTTTGCAGTCACGTTATGACTAGGTATTTCCAATTATTTGTTCATATGGTTGTGTATGTGCAAATGCGTGTGTGTCTAAGGTTATATTATGTTTGGACGATGTGTTTTAAGTGTTTCCGTATGACATTTGTGAATATTTATTTGCTATGAAATATATATATATATATATATAGATTGATATATATATGCACACACATATATATAATATATATATATATATATATATATATATATATATATATATATATATATATATATATATATAGTATCA
>OY744529.1:118455953-118548453 GCA_963556195.1 Sepiola atlantica
CTTCATTGAGATTTGGGTGGCAATAAGCCTCCCCAAGGTCCCGGCAGTCTCTGCACTTCCAGTGGAGGTCTGGTGTGTTCTGTCTCTCCTCGGTCTTCTCATCCTCCTTGACCCTATGCAGATATTTTGTGTGGTGTCAGCCTAGGCTGGTACCATTATTTATTTATTTATTTATTATTATTATTATTATTATTATTATTATTATTATTATTATTATTATTATTATTATTATTATTATTATTATTATTATTTATTTTTTTATTAAATTTTTTTTTTTAAATATTTTGTAATATTTTTTATTTATTTATTTTGTTTCATTGCTATTTCTGTTCATTGGTTCATTTTTGTGTCGTGTCAGTTGAGGCCGGTGTAATTTATAAAGTGATGTTTTTGCATTTTCTGTTTCTTTGTTTGTGATGTGTTCGTTCTGTGGGTTTGTTTTTTTTCCTGTAGTAGATTTCGTGTGTCCATTCGTAGATTATGCGGGTTAGTTTCCGCATTCAATGATTTTTCTTAAGATTGTAGCTGTTTGGATCATTGCTGTCTTATTATTATTATTATTATCATTATTATTATTATTATTATTATTATTATTATTATTATTATTATTATTATTATTATTATTATTATTATTATTATTATTATTATTATTATTATTATTATTATAATGTGGAAATATAATTATTAAAAGTGAGAAATCTTTGTATCAAAAGTTATAATAAAATAACTTTTTTATTGATTAGATATTGATCGACGGATCGTGATAGGAAATCCTCCATAAGATTAATCTCACCTTTTTTAGTTTACCAAAATATCGTCCACTGCCCCCACGGGCTAGCAGTTATTATCCACAAGTGTCGATGCATTTGTGTTTCATAGCAAGTGATGCTGACGCCAGATTGCTTAAGACAGTCGGTTTGATGAAATGCAAATCCTTATTGCTTTTCATATTTTCGCACAAAGGCATTCTTTGATATCACAAATTGTGTTAATTTAATAAAATATATACCATTTTTATTTAATTAAAACTATATTATTTTATTTTAAAGTATAATTACAATTGTTAGGTTTGTATGAGATATTTGTGTTCAATGTTTGATTTTTTATCAAATCAATCTAGTAAATTAATTATTTTAGACTAGAAAATAGTTTTAATGTGAATTTATTTTCAATCCAATGAGATGGGTTTAGAGTTATTTTGACGTTGAAACTTACTGATAAAAACGTAATTATGGTGTTTATCTTTGTCTGAAACAAATATGAAACTACTTCAGAAGCGAATCTGTAATTCAGTTTGCCCTACTCTTTCTTCTTCTCTGCATCACAGAAGTGATGCTGCAAGTTTCACTTTTTTTATATCAACACTATTATTTAATATGTTTTTCAGAAGTCTGAGGTATTATTTTTTTCCCCCGATATAAGTAAACTTCATATTCTAGTATCTTTTTTGTTGAAGTCGACTTGGTGACCGTTTTCCTCCTTCCTATTCCTTTGTCTTTTCAAGACAAAGTTTAAAAAGCATTTTCTGTCTGTGCGAAACTCCTATTTCGTTCTTTGTAGCTTGTCTTAAATCAACTGGCTTCATGCCTCGTCTTGTGCGAGTCCAATAAAATAAAGGTAGCGAGACATAAAAATGGCATTGGGCAGAACGAAATTGCCAGATGTTTGATTGAAACTAGGTACGGTAAAATTCGAGACACGTGAGTGGAATTTCTTTCTATCTCCATGTGCTTAGCGTCAGGCGGTATTTCCATGAGACTAGCTTCTTTGTAGGCGTGTTTTCTTACTAAAACACGAAGTCATCTTCAGGGCTGCTGTCTTGCAGATTACTACATATGTTTGGCATTAACCGTCTATATAAGTAAGACAACTTAGTTTGCATAAGTTTGGCTATTCGGACTACATCTCTCATCTTCACTGTTATCATCATACATGATAACACTCAAGATGAGAAATGTAATAAGAATTACAAAAACTGAGCAATCCTCATCTACAGAATTCAGAAATATAAAACTTAGTTTGTTCTATTAATAATTTTAAGGAGTTGCATGATATTTTTCTAATATTTTAAGTACCTCAATACGTTAGTAGCTTTTCGGCGTGATAAGTGGTCTGTTATTAGTAAACATAAATGACGCGAACCCACTTAGTATTGATTTACTCCTCTCCAGGAGTTAGGCACAAGGCTAGTTTTTATCTTACACACACAAGTAAGATGTGACCCAAGGTCGGGCTGGGAAAGTGGGGTTTTAAAATTGCCTGGGCAGCCCCGTCGCCATTCCCCGGTAGGGGCGCCTCAGGCAGTAAGCAATAAACTTACTCCACCCCAAAGAGGGGAGGCGAAACCTGGGAAGGTGGACCTCCTAGAACTGCACAGGACAGACCCATAGACCGGCGTAAATCAAGCCCCGAAGGCCACGACAATACCAGTCTATGGGCTGCAGTATCCATCGGAACAGATACTACACTTTGATCTTAGCCAACAGGCGAACCCACTTAGTAAGGCAAAGATAAACTGCGTTGTGTATATCCACAAGGTAGCGTTCTAAAACCACATTTAGAGAGGTGTGTTGGGTCAGTTGATAGTCGTAGTAATCGATCGTTAATCTAAATCAAATGTTTTCATCATGTTTGTATTTTTAAAGAGACGACATCATTTATATTTGTATTTTGTCAAGGGTAAATAATACAATTTGTAAATATTCCTCAAATGCTAGTTTTTTTCGAGCATTTGAAACGTGCTTTTCGTGGAATTATATGGGCACAAACTCCGATATATGTTCGTATTTTTAAAGTAATAAACACATCATTAGTTCAATTAAATGTTAACAAATGTATACTTTGAAGCGAACTTTGTTATACTTACTTTATTATGTTATTGTCGGTGAGAATAATGTTGACAGTGTGTGTGTGTGAGACTGAAAAAACAGAAATGAGTTTTTCTTGGCCAGCAACCTAACCATTGAGATGATTACCAACGATACCGATTATTAAAGTAACGATAATATTTTTTGGGTGGTCAAGCGTGAGGAATGTAAATCTCAAAGACGAATATGTGGAGAATAAATGCAAAGTAGATAAGAAAAGGGATGAAATAACTTCAGAAAGCAACGAAAATACACAAGAAAACGACCAATGAAAATAAAAACGAAAAAGAAAAGTAGATTTTTAATAACAAGATTATTAACGATAAAAATAGGCGTCCGTGTGAGACGCAATCAACTGTGGATTTATTCTCGCATCTTAACTTAGTAGAACAGCAATAAAATCCGAACGGGGAAAAATAGTAGACGGTCCGTGCGCTGCTTTTTCATGTGAACCTCATATGAGATGCGTCTCGCATCAATGGTCAAGATGAACTTCCATCCTTATCGTCCGAGCAAAGGAAACTGATGGTTGTTCAGTAGACACCGGAACTAACTGTGAGTTCTTCGTGTCAGGTTCGATTTCTCCCAATATTATTACGTCACATTCTTAAAAACATCGCACACATAAATAAATAACACACAAACGATATGAAAATATTGGACTTGCTAAATAATATAAATATATATATATATATATATATATATATATATATATATATATATATATATATATATATTATATATATAACATATATATATATATATATGCATATATATATATATATATGTATATATATATACATATATAAATATATGTATATAGTAAGACATGAAAATATAACAATAGACCAGAATATAGGAAGTAACACTAACAAGACCGTTGTTCGTGGGAAGCCCAACAATTGGCTGTGAGAACAACAAAGAAGCTGACTTGTTAACTAGCTTGCCGTATATATAAAACCACCCGGTAAAAATAAATATATGTTCATAGCTTACTACCTAGCTCTACTTACGTATCGAACACTTGAAGTAAATACTAAAAATGCATATATAAAAAATTATATCTCCTTATAAAATGTTATCTGGATACATGAACTACTAATATATGTTTTCTATTTTGAAATACGACATCCTAATTGTTTTTTTTAAATTAAATTAGATTTTTTTTACTTTAATTAAATTACGTAAACAAAAGCATCTTCTTCATGAGCTACGTATTTTAGTCGAGTTACAGTGTGAGGTATTGCCTCCATAGTTTGCCCTCTGAATTGTTCTTGAGGCTATCGCACATATATATTCTTCTTTTGAGAGATGTATTTATTCATTGGTTTACTCCTGGGTCTATTCTATGCCGATGCATCAAGGAAGTGCTCATATTGCTGAAAGAATAAAGGACGACTATGGTGGTTCTTTTTCAGATGAGTTTAGGCCCTCAACACAGAATCAAAGATTTTGGCAACAGTTCCTGCAGATTCTTATAGACTAGTTGATTGAGACGGATCAAACTTATACTGTGACGGTCGGATCGATTCAGAACAATTTGCATCTGATCCGTACCGTTATAGAGGGATTACAAAACGTGTTTTATCACAGGAAAGTTTTTGAGAGTTTCAACCATTGTTTCCTTGAATCTGTTGTAGATGCTGCCGGTTTTACTTAGGATTTCTGCAAATGAATCTCCATGTTGTACCGCCAGCCGACGGCAGTGCTGCAAGTAAACAGAATGCGGTCAAGAGTGTTCAATGTTTCTCGGTTTATTCGTCAGGGTTGTTCACTGTCGCCCCTATTTCATGTACTTTCTCTGGAAAACCTCTATCAAGCGGGCTACAGAGTGACGAGACCAGTCCTACTCAGTATCGCTTTACCTAGTAATGCACGAACCAGTGTATCCGTGTATGCCGATTATATCACTGTATGTGTGTCGATCTTTTGAAACATTATCACGGTTACTGATGCATTCAAACGGTAGTAACATTTTACAGGGCCAGTGTCAACTGAAGTTGACCGCTTGGACCAGTGCAGCTGTGCATTAGCGTTTTTTTCGGACCGGATCTCAAGCTTGAAAAATTGGCTGGAAGTGCAATCCAAGAACGAAGCGTCTGTTAGGAGTTTGTCTTCAGCGAGCCCTTTTTATTAAAGGTAAAGCGAGGGCGTGCGCCACGCACGTATGTTATCTTATCATTAACCGATTGGTTGTACTACTGCTGGCTGCGAACCGCCTTGCCGTTTTTATGCGTCTACTCATCTCATTTCTGCAGCAAGGCAGGAAGCCACTAGTCCGTTTACATGTGTTTAATATACGTCCGAACGTACGAGCACGTTTGGGGATGGCTGACTTTGCAAGTCATAGACAGGCCGAGAGACTACCATTCTTGAGTCGCACTTTGACGTCTAAGTTAACTTGGGGATCTGCGGTTTTGATTGCTTTTTCAAACCTCATCCACAATCACTTGGTTGACTCCGTAGAAAGCCAATATGGGAAAACGCAGTTCTCTACCGAATGCCGAGCTGCGTTAAGAATGCTGCAGGAGTTCATTGGCCTTGCACGGTCTAGGAAAACGCTTTATCGAGAGTAAATGGTGGAATGGTTGGGGAATAGAATCCGTTCTAAATGGAGTTGGGCGCCAGGCTGGGGGTATCTCAATAACTGTGAATATTCCCTGACCTGGCAATTGGTTCGTAACGCGTTACTCTTAAATTACATTTTTCACAAAGTTAAATTGAAAGATGACACTTTTTGGGCACGCGGCGATGTAAATGAAGTAGAACCTACCGAGAACGCATTCAACTAAATTAAGCTTCGTAAGTTTTGGAATTATGATAACGGGGTTAGGTTCACTTTCATGTAAGATTCGCCATCTGCAATGTGGATATTCGTAGTCTAGGAATAAAGACATGATGCCACTTGCAATCCTCGCCGTAGCTAGACTCGTGGTGTGTATATCACGCTTAGCCATAAAGTGTGAGCTTGCGCCTTTTTCTAATTTCGATCTCGTTTCGTATTTTAAGCATCAGCTGTGATAGGGAGAGCTTATATTGCGCACATTGTAGAAGTTGGTTGATACACACCGCTTGTTCATATGTACTTACATGTACGATGTGTGAATGCGTGTTCCTTGCTTAGGTATGGACACGTCGACCTAGGGTTTTATTAAAACCCTACCCGTTCGTAAAATGGTCAATTAGCTAGTTTGTCATGTCCGTGACTTTATTTTTTATTGGTATTAGAGTTCCTGTAATATGACCACTCTCTTGATTTTATGTTTGCCCTTAATCCGGTTTAAAAATGACACTTCACATTCTGCTCCCTTCCCCATTTCTTGTGTCCAACAGGATAATCCTCTCTCGCTTAGTAACGATTGGTTTTGGGCTGTCTTTATAATCCAGAAAAACTAGCAGTTTAAACTTTTCATACGATTGGGAAGGGACCACCCAACACACCTCTATTAGCATTTCATTTAGCTATTTTTTTATTATTGTTATTGGTCCGCCGATTTATGAAATCGGAGGACCTATGTTTTGAGGCATGTCCGTCCGTCCGGCCGTCTTGTTTTTCTCCGCAACCATCATTTGAATTTTACATGAAGTTGTGACTTTGGTAAGGTTAGAAAGGGACATTCTCTGATTTTTGAAAAAAAAAATCTGGTTAGCCCCCCAGGGTGTCAAAAGGCCCCGAAATGGCAAAAAATTACATTTTTTTTCCTATAACTTTTCATCCATCCATTCAATTTCTCTTAAACTTGGCCAAAATGTAGAGGCAATTGTTCTGGATATGAAATGAGCATCCTTGACCTCAGAACAAATCTGATTCACGCCCCCTGGGGATCAAAGGGTGGTCAAAAATGCCCCAAATTGCACAAATTTATTGCATTTTACACTCGCCACATCGAATCACATACAGAGGGAGGCAACGCACGCGCGGCTTGTTCTTCTTTATTTTGAGCTGTTTCAGTTTACTACAACTCCTAATATCATGTAAAGTTGTATATAATTTTTAAATAAAAACCGTTAAACACTCAGGAGATATTTTAAGTGGTTTATCACACAGAAAAGGAGTGGTATTTTTGTGTATGTAATTTGTTTAGAAATAGACCACGTGGATGACCCCCGACCACTTCCTCCCACTTTTTTGGCTTAATCCCTTATTTTGTTCTATAATTCTATTGTATCTATACAAAAAGAATAAATAAAATCTTACAGTCTAAGACCAAAGTACAGTATCTATTCTGTCCAGAAAAGGTGTATTACTACTTTGTGGTGTACGTTTGCACCGACCGTTCATAAAGTTTAATTATTTCACAAACTCCTACATGAGTTTTGACAGAGACCCCATAACAAAGTATATATTCACCACCATTAAGCAGAGTACATAGATAAGTATTTTTTTTTAGTTTAAAAAAGATTACTAAAATAATATACCTTGGTCTCTGTTTCCACCGAACGTCTATAGAATACACATTTGTAATATATAACAGATAAAAGAATACAACGGTGGAATTTTCACGGGTCCTGTTCGTATACAATAATACCGTATAAGTGTATGTACTCTATTTAAGCGCCTACACACGTGCATATTCATTTGATAAAACTTCCTATATTTATTACAAACTGACATATTATGCAATATCCTTAATCTTACATATAGTGTTGAGACAGTGTTACAGAAGATTATTTTTATGTACATTAATGCTGATGAGTCAGAAACACGTGTCCATGGATTACTTTTATGTACGTATAAAATAAATGAAAAAAATATATATTAACGGAAAAAGTACGTCCTATGAAGTTAAATGCGACTAATAATGTATTTGTCTGCATCTTAATCACTTAAGAAAGTGAGACAATCGAAATAATAGTAAGCAAAATAACAACGAACGCTACAATCACCAATAAAAATAATTACATAAAAATACATTATATATATATATATATATATATATATATATATATATATATATATATATATATATATATATATATATATGTGACTCGTGTTCAAGGATCTTAGTCCGGCGACAGGTATGAATACTCTTCTTTACATTGACGATTCCACTAAAGATGAAACGTATACGTGTATCGCTAAAAACAAATATTGATAATTATTTGTAGCACCCTCCTAATATAGGCTGGGCTCTGTAGTGAGTCGCAACTGTTATCGTGGCTTCAATACATGTTTCTTTCAGTATCAGAACACTTTGACGACGACTGGCTTTAAATATGATAAATCTCTCGCTCATTTCCCGGGTTGTTAATAACGGCTGTGTAGGGCTAAGACGTGGAAATTCTATTTAGAAAGTTGACTCGTGTTTTTTTGGTTTGAGTTCGGTTACCGGTATGAATCTTCTCTACGCTAAATATTCCCGTAAGAATGAAACCTATACGTATATACAAACAAAACTGTATAAATATATATATATATATATATATATATATATATATATATATATATATATATATATATATATATATATATATATGTTTTGAGGTACAACACTCATAAATGCGTTTAAAAAGGATGCGCGGAAATCTCTCAAAGGCCCTTTCGACTATCATCTCGTCAGGAGAAAATCGATAGTTTAAATTAATAATATCGTCGAAAGAAAGAACACACGGGGAATTGTTAACGATAGAACGATTAAAAGTCAATTTAATGATTTCGTTAAAAAGCCGATTAAAAGGCACTACGTTAGGGAAAAAAGGGAGGGAGTTCAAAGTTCCCCAAATAGATTTAGCGATCTTACAAATTCCTTCTGCCGGCACAAGGAAGGTTATCGAATGGCGATAGAGACAGATTCCAATATTTTCAAATGGTTCTTGGAATCTGCTTATTGCAAGATCTCAAAACGGTCTATTTTATAGCTACTGGCACAGCTAGGGGTTTCAACCAAGAATTAGAGAAGGTGTAACACAAGAATCCTACCCTTCTTTGAAGTATTTTTGATGGAACGTGCTGGTTTATGCGGGTCTGCAAATGCAAAGAAGTACGCCCTATATAGCCAGCATCACATTGGCATTTAAATTGGTATACAATATTACTATAATTTGTATAGGGCACACTATCCTTGCGAAACGAAGGAAAAGCAGCTCTAGTAGCATGACATTATCGTAAGGAAACAATATGTTTACATAGTTTAATACTATCCCCCCCCACCCAAGGTAATTTCAAATATATGGTGCATTTACAGGCCCAACTATTTTGGGGGATTTAAAGTCAGCAACCCTTTTATTAATGCAATCATTGATAAGGTCCTAAAGATAACCATTATCAATGAATATATCCCTGATCCTGTTAAGTTCACACTCTAATCTACTTGGAGAACAAATCACGAGGGCGCTATGCACCAAAGTGTAAATTAAGCCTATCATTCTAGACTTAGACACACAAGAAGACCAGTTTACATACAGGCCCGTAAAAGTAGGCTTCCTGAGAAAGCCATCTCTTGAACCTTCAACAAGAACACCCAAGAAGGAGAGGACAATTATCCTTTTCACTTTTCATCGTAAACTTCAGAGCCTCATGGATAGAGGCCAGTGCTTCACTCTGCGAAGAAAACATCGCAAAAGTGTCATCCACATATCTAACATAAGTAGTGGCATCTTTACATACCTAAATAAGACGGATGTGTAATATCCGACGAATGAAAAGCCTTGGCTTAAGGAAAGAAAAATAAACACTAGTTTATTACTGACAACCTGGCATTGAACAATTGAAATTTGAAATAAATTTGGACAATCGTCGCATATTTATCACTCTTTTTTCTTATATCTCTAATCTATATATATATATATATATATATATATATATACGACTATATTACTTTAATTAGATCATCAGAAATAAAACAAAATGAATATTTTCTTTCATCAAGCTTTGTTATTGTCAAAAAAACTAGCAAAGTATCACTTTTAAATACATCAACATATTTATATATATAATATTGGAGCATATGTATATATATATATATATATATATATATATATATATATATATATATATATATATATATATATATATATATATATATATAATATTGAATCTACTTACTATTCAACTAAATTTCTTTAGTTGAACACATGACTCTTTGTTCTAAAATAAAGAGTAATGTTTTATTCATCAACGATAAACATGAAAGGGGATCTAGAATAACTAAAACATTTACCACATGGCCTCAAGTAATCCAATGTGTATGTCTATAACGGACATTCACATGATTAAAACATAGCGTTTGATTCTTCATTTAAATTCTTCTTTGTTTTTGACATTATTAAAGTTGTTTGTTCTGAAGCGCGTCATTAAGTGGTATCAAATATTCACAAAGAATGTATTAATACGCACAAGTTCAAATCAGAGGCAGACATGGCAGATCAAACGTATACCAGATTTGAAATTTAATTTGTAATTTATGTGCATAGAAATATACCGGAAATTGTAAATCTCTATTCATAGAAACTTAGTTATGTTGATATATTTGTATATTTTGTCAATAGCATTCATGTAAAATTAATCATGTGTATATATTTATATAGTGTAGGTGTAGCATTTATGTAAAGTTGCTTATGTTTATATATTTATATAGTGTATGCAAAGCATTTAAATGAAGTGAGTTTTGTGTATATATTACTATAGGTATGCATGGCATTTATGTAAATTTAGTTATACTCATATATTTATATAGTTTAGTCATAGCATTTATATAAAGTTAGTTTTGTTTATATATTTATATAGTTTATGCATAACATTTATGTAAAGTTAGTTTTGTTTATATATTTATATAGTTTACGTATAGTATTTATAAACAGTTAGTTATGTTAATATATTTATATAGTTTATGCATAGCGTAAATATTAAGTTATTTATGTTTTTATATTCATGTAGTTCATGTATAGCATTTATGTAAAGTTATTTATGTTTATATATGTATATAGGTTATGGATAGAATTTATGTAAAGTTAGTTATGGGTATATACTTATATAGAGTATGTATTGCTTTTATGTGAAGTTTGTTAGTTTATATATTTATATGGTTTATCTATAGCATTTATGTAAAGTTAGTTATGTGCATATATTTATATGGTTTATGCATATGATCTATGTAAAGTTAGGTATGTTTATTGATTTATAAACTTTATGTATAGAATTTATGTTAGGTTATGTATGTTTATATATTTATATAGTTTGTGTTTAGCATTTATGTAAAGTAGGTGCTGTGTATATATTTATATAGTTTATGAATGGTTAGTCATGCGTGTATGTGTGTATAGTTTATTCATTACATTCATGCAAAGTTTGTTATGTTTATATATCTATATTGTGTATGTATAGCATTTATTTTAATTAGGTTATGTTTATATATTTATATAGTTTATGTATAGCCTTGATATAATGTTAGTTATGTTTATATATTTGTATATTTTATGTATAACATTTATGTGAAGTTAGTTATATTCACATATTTATATAGTTCCTGTATATCTTTCTGTAAAGTTAGTTTGGTTTATATATTTATATAGTTTATGTATAACTTTTACGTAAAGTTAGCTATGTTTACATATTCATAAATGTTACGTATATCCTTTATGTAAAGTTAATTATGTGTATATATTTATATAGTGTATGTATAGTATGTACGACTAGTTACTTATTTTTGGATATTAATGTAGTTTATGCATAGCATTTATATAAAGTTAGTTATATTTATATAGTTATATAATTCATGTATAGAATAAATGTACAGTTAGTTTTGGTTATATATTAATATAGTGTATGTATATGATTTATGTGTAATTATTTATATTCATATAATTATATAGTTCATGTATAGCATTTATGTAATGTTAGTTTTGTTTATATATTAATATAGTTTACGTAATGTATTTATAACAAGTTAGTTATGTTTATATATTGATATATGTTATCCATATCATTGGGGTATAGTTTTTTATGTGTGTATATTTATATAGTTTATGTTAGTTAGTTATGTTTATATATTTATATATTTTGTCTATAGCATTTATGTAAAATTAGTTCTGTGTATATATTTATATAGTTTAGGTATAGCATTTATGTAACGTTGTTTATGTTTATATATTTATATAGTTTATGATTTTATATTTATGTAGTTCATGTACATCATTTATGTAAAGTTAGTTGTGTTTATATATTAATATAGTTTATGCATAGCGTTTATGCAAATTTAGTTATGTTGGTATATCTATATAATTAATGTATTTCCTTTATGTATAGCATTTATGTTAAGTTAGTTATGGTTATATATTTGTATAGTTAATGTATAGCATTTATATAAAGTTTGTTATGTTTATATATTTATATAGTTTATGCATAGAATGTATGCACGGTTAGTTATTTTTATATATGATTGACTCGCTACTGTCCCCAAAAGTTACGATTGAGTGAACTCACTGAAAGACGTTGCGGTAATCTTAATAATCCACTCTTCGATTTGTTTTCATTTCGTGAGTCGCTGATGATTTGAATGAACTCTATCAACTATTTTTAATAACAATAAAAAACATATCCTATCTCAGTCACACTATGGTAAGTATCTGAATATCTCACGAAAAGTGTTTAAATAAATAATATATACATGTATATATATATATATATATATATATATATATATAAATATATATTTTTTAAGTCTTTTATTTATACAAAAGTATTTAGTTACACATTTGCTAAACATGTTTCAGTCACAGCTATGAGAATCTTGACCTCATCAAGGCCAACGGCTTTTTGATACGCATACATTAACGGAATACATAAACATTACATTCTAAATTTAAAATGTGATACATTCAAATCACCTTTCACTATTATTAACTTTACACTTTTCAGTTATTAAATTTATTCATTTTTGTTTTACTGAATGTTGGTGTAAGCTTTACCTCTTACCTATAGAAATATCAAATAATGATGCAGAAAAACTCATTTGTAAACTTGACATGCTAACTAAGACAAATACATACTACGCACACACACATACACGCACATAACAAATACAGGCATACACATACTCAAAACAAGCGCGTAAATACACGCCAGATCAAAGCATAAGATACATAACTAAGTGTTCATTATCCTCTGTGTCAAATGTTTTAATAGTTTACACAAGGAAATTTTAAAATAAACGGCTCAACTGTCCGAGGGTGAGATCGTTTGATATAGCGGCTATATACGCTCTGAGTGTGCTTTGTAATTGTTTGTATTTTTTTTAGTTTTGTTTCCTGATCTAACTAGTAGTGTAATGTCCGACACATCATATTAATATTCCTTTTATCTTCGTAGTTTTCTGAAACGTTGACAAGCGTGAAGATGTTTGGCTGTTACTATATATAGTTGTAATTTCTAGACTTTCGATTTAACAATAATCATACAATGATTTTGAAGTTCTCTCTTCCATCACTTCAGCTACATCCCTGAGTTCGTAACCATTTTCTGCCTATCGCTTTCCTTCAAAATATCGTGTCTATATACACATACTTGTAACCTTATAGTTTAGCAGGATTTTTTTTCATATTGATGTGACCCATTATTCCATCGCTTTTTATATTAAAAATATGTTTCTATATTTTTTTAAAAAATCATTAAATTTTATATGAAAACCACACCTAACACAACACTGAAATAACATTTTTATAAATGTTTAAGATCAACTCCATAAATGTTCTCTCTAATATCATATGAGAATCGGGTTTAAGTTGTGGCTGTGCTTTAAGACGTTATTTCTTTTAATACAAACGTTTTTATTTTGAAATATTTCCTAATGAATAAAAAGTTTCATATATTACGATGGTTTTTTAAAAAGTTTATTTAAAAAAAATAGAAACCTAAAAAACTTTTTGAAATTACATGAAACTATTTTTTAACTATAAATTGAAATCAGAAAAAATGACTTACGTAACCAATAGGAAAGTACCTACTAGCATATAAGTATAAACACGATACTAGCTGAATTATCAATGTAGTAATGGTCTGATGGATACTCTGCCCTTTGCATTTCTAGGAGTTCCACCCTCCGAGAAGTTGCCTTCTACCCCCTTTTAAAAGGGGTTAGTTTATTGCTAATCGCCTGAGGCGCCCCAATCGGAGATTTCCGACAGAGCTGCCAAGGTAATTTTTGTCAGTGTCTATCTCGCCTTTTCGACCACTTGGTCATATTTTTTATCTGTTTCTTTTGATAATGAGAGTTTCCACTCTCGAAAATTTAAGTTTACCCCTATTCCGTACCTTTAAAATTACTTGACAGTAAACCTTTTTGTATTTACTGTGTTGGTATTTAAATTGATTAGAGATTCCATTCATATTTTCTCTTCTCATTTATTTTTGTGTATCTGTTCCACCTTCCGGTATCTATATCGCATTGCTCCTGCCTCGAATTACGAACTTGCATTTATATTTACCAGCAATGGTCTAAACAAACTACGATTTCCTTTTATTTATATATATACATATATATATATATATATATATATATATATATATATATATATATGTATACATATGTATATATATATATATATAAAATGTATATATATGAACTCTCTCAATTAAATATATATATACATATATATGTATATATATATACATGTATATATATATATGGATACATATATGTATGTATATATATACATATGCATATGTATATATATATATATATATATATGTGTGTGTATATATACATGTATATCTATATATATGTATATACATATATGTATGTATATATACATGTATATAGATATGTATATATATATATATGTATATATACATTTATATATATATATATATTTATTTATTCATTATTTTGTTATTTTATGATTTTATAATGGTATATAACGCGTTTAAAGCGGTGGTACGCTCCCATCATATATGTAAATCCATTGTAAAAAATGTCTTTCAATTTGAAATGAAACACCACTATTTCAAATCGAAAGACATTACATCAAATGTATTTACGTATCTAATGAGAGCGGACCACGCTTGAAACGCGTTATATAACATTATAAAATAACAAAATAATAAATAAATGTTCAAAATTTTTTTTACAAATGTTGATAGCTTTTACATATACTTTTCAATCGTTGGAACTGCACTAATATCTGCACTAACCTCTTTTCCATATTTATATATATATATATATATATATATATATATATATATATATATATATATATATATATTTATTTATTCTGGTACATCTCAGATGACAACAGAAGCTGAAGAGAGCCGGATGGGTAAGACCTTCCGTGCTTGAAACCGACGGTACGAATGTTGTACTAATTTTTCTGTACCAGAATAAATAAATATTATGCTCTTAATTTTTAACTTTAATTCTTAATTAATCGAGCACTCTGCTGGGATTTTTCCTATCATTTTACAAAGAAGTATATATATATATATATATATATATATATATATATATATATATATATATATATATATATATATATATATATATATATATATGGTAAACAGCTCTCACAAAGTTTGGAATCAAGTCAGTATAACAACACACGCTTAACACAAGTCGTCTTATTCATTAACATAGTCACCTTCTGAGGTGATACCCACTGCTTCTCTACCGATCCCATGTTTTTTTGTAGAAGGATTTGTCGTTGCTCTTACTAGAAACCTACATTTGTATATCACTTTTTGGTTGAGCCGAACCTGCTTGCTTCACGTATTATTTACAAGTCTGTGAAACAAGAGTAATGGCTGCTGGCCAGATCTCGAGAATCTGGTAGCTGCGGAAGAAATTCGAAATGCAAGTCATGTAGAACCATTTTTTTTTTATTTTGGTCCTGCACGTTCATCAGAGATGCTTACCGTTTCATGTCAGTAAAATATCACATTCATAATTATATCAAGTCATTTTATTATTTATGTCATGGAAGGTGAATATAAATTTGTTGGACGGGTGAGTTCGGGAAACTATAGTTTAAATCAAAAAAGTATATTTAAAGGACTTGTTTGTAGTTAATTTTTGTAAATTAGGCAAACCTCCGTTTAGAACCACGAATCACATGCAAATAGCTTTTCATTAAATATATTTTTTGTATCATTGTCTTAACTTTCCCGATTAAAATAGGCTTCATCGGAACCGAGTGTTATTGCATATTAGTACAAATATTACTTTGTTCATATTTTATCCAGAAAAATGAAGATAAAATATTTTTTAATCTAAAATGCATACATTTTATTCATGGTTTCTCACGCCATATAGACTAATTTTCAAATCTAAATCCAAACTGATGCTTCAAAGAAATGTTCTTATTTTAAGTATACGTTTGGCAAACCACGTAGCTTACACTTCTGTTAAAAAAATAAACAAAACTGTTTCATCACACTATACTATGACGGACACTACTTAATAAGGAAAAATAATTTACTAATGATAAAAAAGTAAATACTACACTAATATGAAACAATTCTCGTGTCTGATGAAGAGTATTTTATTCGAATCATATTTAGAAATAAGACAGCAAAAACTGATTTTAATAAATAATATGTTCACCCTATTTTTTTGTTTGTAATAGCATTTAGCCAAATTCTTACAGATGCTTCTTTAGAACTTATCCTATGTTCTGTTCACTATATATATATATATATATATATATATATATATATATATATATATATATATATATATTCATATATAAGTGTTTTAACGTTCATATTCTTTTAAAAAAAGCATCTATTGTTAAATTTAAGAATAAAAAATGCTAGTATATAATAGAAAAGAAAAAAAAATCGGTTTCGATTTAATATTTTTCTTTCTTATAAAAGAAATTGATATCGCATCTTAATGCTTCAAAAGGTATTTATTTTACCTATTCCTTCTTAAATTTAACAATAGATGCTTTTCAAAAAAAAATATGAACCTTAAAACACTTATACAAATCACGTGCTGCATTCACGTTTTTCATATTTGATGGTGGGAAACAACAACTTGCCCATGTTGCCCGGCTGTAATAACAACAAGCCGGTAAAGAGATAAAAAATACAAATCCGATGACATCAGGATATATTACACACCGAGGATGCCAGGTTTTGGCGAAATATCTGTATCACTTTAAACTAACAAAAAAAATGCTAGTTTATAATAATAAAAAAAAAATCGGTTTCGATTTATTATTTTTCTTTCTTATAAAAGAAATTGATATCGCATCTTAATGCTTCAAAAGGTATTTATTTTACCTATTCCTTCTTAAATTTAACAATAGATGCTTTTTAAAAAAAATATGAACCTTAAAACACTTATACAAATCACGTGCTGCATTCACGTTCTTCATATTTGATAGTGGGAAACAACAGCTAACCCATTTGGCCCGGCTGTAATAACAACAACAAGCCGGTAGGAGAGAGAAAAAAATACAAATCCGATGACATCAGGATATATTACACACCGAGGATGACAGGTTTTGGCGAAATATCTGTATCACTTTAAACTAACAAAAAAAAAATGCTAGTTTATAATAAAAAAAAGAAAAAAAATCGGTTTCGATTTATTATTTTTCTGTTTCATAAAAAAAATTGATATCGCATCTTAATGCTTCAAAAGGTATTTATTTTACCTATTCCTTCTTATATATATATATATATATATATATATATATATATATATATATATATATATATATATATATATATATTAAAAAATATATGTCACCCCAAACAAGGCATGTCACCACTGTAGACGTCAGGGGCTAATGAGAATTAGTGTGAAGGTTTTGGGTGTCATCCTAAGGTGGGAACTGTGAACCGAGATGGCGGTTTACATTAGTTTTAAACCTCTGCATGTTAGTAAAGTATAGGAAACAGGGAGCAGTGAGGGAGTTTCAGAGGCCGGCAGCATTAATGAAGAAGCTACGGGTGTAGACTGCTTTCCGGCAGTGCATGGATCGGACCTAGCTGATTGTATATATGTAATTACAGAAGATTAAGACACCACCTACCGTCAGTTTCAAATCCAAACAAAGAAGACTTATGCCAGACTCTCTTCAGCCTCTGTTTAAGTTTGGCTACTCAGAAAATCGTGTCTCGCACGCTGCATGTATTCATCTACGATACTTCAACCTTCGATTTTATTTCTGTCATTTTTGTACTTTTTTAAAAATTATTTTACTAATACGCGATGTGTATCCGCAATTTTTGCCGATATATACATTATTTTTGTTCTTGGCCTTTTGGCTAAGATCAAAGTGTAGTATCTGTTCCGATGGATACTGCACCCCATAGACTGGTATTGTCTTGGCCTTCAGGGCTTGATTTACGCCGGTCTATGGGTCTGTCCTCTGCAGTTCTAGGAGGTCCACACACCCCCAGGCTTCGCCTCCTCTCTTTGGGGAGGAGTAAGTTGATTGCTTACTGCCTGAGGCGCCCCTACCGGTAAATGCCGACGGGGCTGCCCGGGCAATTTTTAATAGCCAGAGTGCTCACCTCTCGGGCCCTGGCTTTTCAAACCCCACTTTCCCGACCCAACCTTGGGTCACATCTTACTTGTAGGAATAAGATAAAAACTGGCCTTGTGCCTAACTCATTGAGAGGAGTAAATAAATACATCGCTTTTTCTTTGATCGGCGGATCTAGGTCGTGTTATCTCCAGACGCCTGAAAGATTTGGAGTTTAAAATCTAAACCACAAAATGTAAAACGTTCTAGAAAAAAACATTTAAAACGGGGAGAATTAGAATTGTGAATTATATATATACATATATATATATATATATATATATACATATAAATATATACATATATATGATGGACTCTCCCGTCGATTTCGACGTATGGGTGCCCCGCCAGGGACTGCATGCGCGTGAATTTGTAATTGCAAGGGTTGCGCAATCCCAACAACCGCTCTCCTGAGTCGGCATTGCTTGATTCCAATGGCAAGTAGTAATACAAGGCGACTGGAAACAATGCCGAGATAAGCAGAGAGCACATACAGCACCTGGTATTCTCAAATGGTTACCCATTTAGTACTGGCCAGGCTCGACGCCACTTAACTTCGGTGATCTAACGGGAACCGGTGTGTCAACGTGATTGTGCCGTGTGTGTATATGTATATATATATATATATATATATATATAAAGAACTTCCGAGACTATATATATATATGTATATATATATATATATATACATATATATATCTATCTATATATATATATATATATATACATACATATATATATATATATATATGCATATATAGATAAATATATATATATATATATATATATATATATATATATATATATATATATATATATATATATATATATATATATATATATATATATATAATTAACTTGTTACAAATATCCAGGGGGTATGAATCCGAAGGAAGTTGACACCGGGTTTATGAGAGTGCACCAATGAAACAAAACTTGTTTTGACGCAACTAATGGAATAAAATCAAAATATATATATATATATATATATATATATATATACATATAGGTATATATATATACATATATATATATCTATATATATATATATATATATACATACATATATATATATATATACATATCTATCTATCTATCTATCTCTCTCTCTCTCTCTCTCTCTATATATATATATATATATATATATATGCTCGGATAATATGATCACATCCGATCAGACTTGGTTCTTTTTTGTACGTGTATTCGAACATTTTCGGGTATCATAATTTCTTAATAGAATGCTTATATCATATGTTCCTTCATATAATGAGAAAACCTTTCATTAGCTACGTAGATAATATATTTCTACGAAATAGCAGCTAGTGGATGTTATTTATGTTAAAAACTATTTCACTGTATTTGCGTGTATGCATATGTGTATGCGTTTCGAATACATTCTTTCCGGGGGTAACACTGAGCAACAACAACAACCATCATTTGCTTTCTATTAACAGAGTAGTTATTCTTTGTCACTTGAAGCTTCTGAATGTAAATATGTAGTAGTTTGCCTAATTTTGTTCAGATTTCTTGCTTTTGAAATTCATATTTTTCATGTTTTTCTTTATTTACGATACTCAGTCCGTTTAAAGTACTACATGATGTGATTTGAAGCAGATTTTAATTTACCGATGGAAATAATAGGTATTACATTAATCTTACTGAGTTAAATTGTATAGTTTCCTGTAGATATTTGTATTAGGAGTTTGTAATAGCTTGAACAGCTTTTAGTAGTTAATCTACATTTTAGAATGTGATTCTTCTGTAGTTATGTACTGAAAAGATGTGTAGTGAATATAGGTATGTAAGCTTGCTACACATTTACTTTTCGATCTCAAGTGATGAAGTTACTTATTCAATAAACTTCATTTTATACTTTAATTCGTTAGTTGCAGATTCCCAAAGCAATTTTAATTCCTGAATCTAGTTTGACAACTAATATGTAAACTTCAAACCGGAAACGTTTGAATAAACTTTAGTGTTTTCTGTTTTTCTGTGTTAAGTTTAAACAACCTTTTTACAAAATTTTACTAAAACGAACATTTGCAACAACAAATGACGTTTAACATGACATGCAATACCTCAGCCGTTTATATGTTTGTTTGAACACATAACCAACACTGTTAGTCAATACAATCAAACCCCGATATGAAGCACATACAACTGCAACATATAACATATATAGGTTATATTTCTTTTTTATCCATAACCCTAACCTTAACCCTACCTTAACCCTAACCAACGATGTTAGTCAAGACAATCAGACCTCCATATGATAACCAATACAACTGCAACATATAACACATATACATGTTATTTCTTTTTATCCATAACCCCAACCCTTACTTTAACCTCATATGAAGCAAATACAACTGCAACATATAACACATATAGGTTTATTAAATTTTGTGTCTTGGTTGTTTCTAAGTGAATGCCTTTCTCTCAATCACCCACTCCGTACAAATCATTGGCTACCATCCATTCCTAACCACATGTATCGTGGACAACCCTTGAACAGAAAATCACAACATTAAAACGATAAAATACCCGACTATACCAGCTCACAATAACAACAATCACCAATTTAGCTAAACACATTCTGGACTAATCACACAGTCTCCAAAAATTAAATTTACCCCCAGTCTTCTACGCATTGATTCATTTTCCAGATACTACCTCACACATACTTGTCTACTTTATATTCATAAACACATTGTTCTCAGTCATTTTCCGTTTGCTCTTCGGTCAAAGAATCGCACAGACATTTCGTGTTTAGTGGAGGGCAGTCCCCCATGCAAAGGATTTCACTGCGTCATATCCATATCTCATATTCGGGTTCCGAGATGCATGTTCTCTTAGCATCCACAGCAATTAATAACTACATCTAATATCTACAACTATCAATTTTACTTTCAGGAAAAATTTCAATTCATCTTAATATAATAAAAAACAAGACGATTTTTTTCTAGTCATTTTGAGGTGATGCGATATACCACTACGTTTTCTTCTATGCTGATGCTTTTTTTAATATGCACCCTGAGGCCAGACACATGCCGTTCAAAGTGTGAACACCCCTCTATTAAAACTTTTAACTATTCTGTCTTCCTCTGCCTTCAACACCAACACCACTACTACCTCTACCACTTCAGCTCTACCTCTCTCTATTTCTCTTATATATATATATGAATATATTTTCTTTCCTTCGTGTGTCGTCAATTCAAATATCGTTATAGCCAATAGCTATATATACATACATAGACATGTATATCGAAGATGTGTAATGACCTTCTAGACACCCTGCTCAGGAGTATTTCTGTACACAAGTTTGTTATGGCAACCTAAAATGAGCATACTTTACCTACACGTAAACTCTGACTAAATATACACACACTAATAGTATTCGAAGACTAAGTATGACAAAGATATGCATTGGCTCATACGACCTTCTTCAAGTGACGTTACCTGAAGTAACAGCACTTAGCTGGATACTCCACCAGACTAGATGAATTCGTGTTCTGGTATCCGGTAAGACCAACAGTTCACAATAAAGGCATACATAGTTAACTGGCCAATTAGGGAGAGGAACATTAATGGTCTAAACCTTTTTATTTACATGACGTTTGATAGGCCAAGGAGAACTTCAATGGAATATTCGAATATATATGGATCTCTTTTAGAGATCAAGTCTTAGCCCCAAGATAAGGGACCCTTGCTTTCCTAGAACTTCGACTGAAGTAAAATAAAACAAAAAATATTTACTCACTTTTTCGTCCTTTTTTGAGTTTTTTTCTATTCATTTTATTCTCTTTTTCAATTTCTTTCATTATTTCTCGATTATTTGTTTTTACTTACGCTTTTAGGTTTTCATGCGCGTTTGCCCGTTTTTTTTTCAGTTGTTTCCTTTTAGCTTTGATGTGCTTTCTTTATAAAATTTTCTTTCTTTCATTGCAATGGCGTTTAAGGGTCGAAACTTGGTCACGTCACATATTTACAGCATTTCTGTGTCTCTATTTCTCATGTGAACTATTGTGTTATATCTTTCCTTCTGTGTTTTTTGTCTCCATTTTTCCGCTTGTAATGCGCGTTCGTTTATCACGTCACCATTCCTACGACTAGAGTAATTTACTCCTCTCCAGGAGTTAGGCACAAGGCCAGTTTTTATCCTACTCCCACAAGTAAGATGTGACCCAAGCTCGGGTCGGAAAGTGGGGGTTGAAAAGCCAGCGCCCGAGAGGTGAGCACTCTGACCATCAAAAATTGCCTGGGCAGCCTCGTCGGCATTCCCCGGTAGGGGCGCCTCAAGCAGTAAGCAATTAACTTACTCCTCCCCAAAGAGGGGAGGCAAAGCCTGGGAGGGTGGACCTCCTAGAACTGCACAGGACAATCCCATAGACCGGCGTAAATCAAGCCCCGAAGGCCAAGACAATACCAGTCTATAGGGTGCAGTATCCATCGGAACAGATACTACACTTTGATCTCGACCAAAAGTGTCCTTCCCTCACGACCATCGCCAATCTAAACACTGTGTGCCGTGACATTCTGTTCGTCTTAATCTCTCATCGTTCTGGCCGTGTCGTCTTGCGCTCTATTGGCGATCGCTGGTTTATTAAGTATATAAAAGTAAACGCAACGACTCACAATAGAAAACACAAACTTATATACATTGTGTATAAGCTAGTTTTATTCTGGGTGTGTGAGATACCAAACTATTCTGTTCATATTGGTCAAGGCTTAATTGTCTTCCGGGACGGCGCTGATCTGCAGCCTTCCTCGCCTTAATCGTGTGTAACCCTCTCCTCTGCCGGAGCCGCCAACTCCCGTAAACTATCGCAAGACTAAACCGTTTTTAGGATTTCCGGCCGAGTTTAATACTCGATCGGAAATCTTCAAACCGGATATTGTCTTTGTCATAATCCCTACCTCAATAATAGGAACTTACTACTTCTGTGGCACTCCCTCTCAACCGCAGCCAGTCGACTATTCATCCTACTTCTGACTATTTATCCTACTGCCTTTCTGATATCAACTTTTTGACATGTCGCCGCGTAGTTTTTGAGGAGTATCTGGACATACAAACAAACAAACAGACAGACAGACATACAGACAACTGCCCTTTATATAATAGACTAGCGGGGCTACCCGGCGTTGCTCGGGGTCATAAAAACATATATTTGAAGAAAGATCGTGTGTGTAACATCTTTATATTCAAACTTCTATGTCCGCCCCCTCTCTCTATAGCCGTCTCTTTATCTGCTACCTTTCTCTTCCCTGGTCGCCCCATTTCGCCGCTACTTTCTAATTTTGCCTTTTGCAAAAGCTGTTTCTTCCCCACCATTTCTCCTATTGCCCAGGGTAATAGTATGACATATAATAATTGGATAATAATTTTCAAACATTGTATTTGTATTGTGGCTGGGGTGGGAGAACAACCATATTATCATAGCACCAACCACTTTTATAAACATGAGAAAGAATACAAACACTTATACCTAATATAAAATAGATGGAATAAATTTTGTTGAAAATGCATGAGGCAAGAAAAATTACATAAATAGGAAATAAGCACGAAATAGTGTTCGTATTACTATGTTCCCCTACTAGTTTAAGCTCATATAAAGACATTTGTAGTTAAACAAAACATGCCAACTTTACCGAGCCAAGTACCGTCACGACATTAAAACATATAGCCACGAAGAGAGACAACTACGAGGAGACATACGGAAACTCCATGTTGCAACTAAAAAAAAAAGAACAAAAAAACATATCTGCACGCACGTACACACACTAGATTACACACACCAGCTAAACGCATCTAAATTATCAATGCACTTATATTAACATACATATGCAACTGAACTTGAGAACAGGTTATAATGGCACAACGACTGACACAAACTTCGGTTTGAAATTATTCAACAAATAAAACATTATATTTATTTTTCATTCAAATCGAAAAGCTGACAAATCGCATGAGCCGAAATATAAAGAATATAATTATATACAGTTAATAATGATTTCACTTGCATTGGTATTTTCATCAATACAAGTCTGATAAACTTGATTTATGGTTGCACGAATCTGAATGATTGAACCGAGAAATTGACTCAATGAAAACGGAATGATGGTCCTTGGTAGAACGTTGTGCTCTATTTCGTGTCAGTTTATCTTTATGCTTTGTTTTACGGTGTACATGACTGTTTTATTATGCTTATCATCATGGGTTACAGGCAATATAGGTAACTGTCATAAATAGTCAGGGAAGATCAAATATACGGATTTTGTATGGATTTTCTAAATTTTATCTCCATAAGAAGTAAGAATGCGAATCAAACCTTACAATGACCCATGGGTTAGAGACTTGTACATTGCATCCATAAACAAAGATATATATATATATATATAGAGAGAGAGAAAGAGATAATGTAAGAAAGAAATAAGGATAAAGGAAAGAAGAAAATAAAGAAAAGGTAATGAACCGACGGTAAAAAAGAAAGAAAAAATACGAGTGTAGATAGATAGGAAGACAGAGAGCATAAATAACAAAGAAAGAGACAACTAAACATTAATTAATGAAGACAATTTTATTGGGATTGTAAAAGCCAAATATACGAAAATTGAAAATTCCTATGAAAAGGATTGAATTAACTAAGAAAGCTGAGAAAAGAAAGAAAAAGTAAGAGGAATGTATGAAAACTAAAAAGGAGCCTTGAAAGAAAGAAAATAAGATAGAATGACACAAAAATGAAGAAAATAAGACAAACGATAGGTATACAGAAACAAAGAAATAAATGGGCAGAGTATGGTACCATACGGATATAATTCCTTGTAAGTAAGAATCAGAAACAATAAAAAGAGGAAAACAAATAGATGTACAAATAAATAAATAAAGACATTAAATTAAACCACCAATACATAAGAAAATCCACGAATGGAAAGCACACGTAAATATAGTAAGAAAATTAGAACGCATAGGTACACGAGAATCTGACAAAGTCAGAATAGAAACAATTAAGTAATTACAGAAATCGCATGAAACAAATAGTAAACAACTCCTCTGGTTGCTTAATTAGAAACACCCTCTCTTTTAAAATATATACGTTGTATTACTCAGTAGAAACACATTATCTTCTTTGATCTACAATAGTTTCCTTCGTGTTGTGCTTTCTCTTTGAGAGTATTGATTTACTCCTCTCCAGGAGTTTTTATCTTACTCCCACAAGTAAGATGTGACCCATGGTCGGGTCGAGAAAGGGGAGTTTAAAAATTGCCTGAGCAGCCCCGTCGGCATTCCCCGGTAGGGGCGCCTCAGGTAGTAAGCAATAAACTTACTCCTCCCCAAAGAGGGGAGGCAAAGCCTGGGAAGGGTGACCTCCCAGAACTGCACAGGACAGACCCATTGACCGGCGTAAATCAAGACCCGAAGACCAAGACAACACCAGTATGGGGTGCAGTATCTATCGGAACAGATACAACACTTTGATCTTAGCCAAAAGGCCAAGAAAGTGTTTGTGTCTTGCCGTTACCACCCTCATTTAAAATAAATGTGCTCTTCTAAAAGTACAATATAGAAACTTTAATAGAGTTGAGACAAACAATAAACGTCACAAACATGAGTAAATTACATTATAATAGTTTGATATATGCGAGTATGAAACTCAGCGATACATTTTGTCAAATTCTGTCCGAGGTTTTTATTAGATTCAAGACATGAAATTAATATAGATCAGTCTTGGTGTTTCTGTTTATATGCTGTTGTATTTAAGCCGGCATTTCAATGATGGATTGGAATGTGCTAATTGTTGATCTACTACAAGGAAGCTTTGTGGATCGTAAGTGTTATCGTTATAATGAAGATGTGTAGGTTCAAAACTCATGCGTTAACGGGCACGTGTTTCGAACTGCAGAGAAGTCAACTCAAAATGATCAAGTATTTCATCTAAGTGAATATGAAACTTAAAAACATCAAACTGGTATCATGTTCTGCTTTAGAAAGTATAACCCATTGTACAGAATGAGGAATTAAAATTATTAACCGCGCAAAAAGTACATTATCGCATTTATTACAATATATATATATATATATATATATATATATATATATATATATATATATATATATATATATATGAATTAAAAGGGTACAGCGCTAGACCTAAAACTGAACGTTTCGCCCAAATGTTGCGTAGGCTTTTTTACGAGCGAAACAATGCTAAACCTAGATAAAGACGGAGAGGATCTGTAATTTTTGGAATATATATATATATATATATATATATATATATATATATATATATATATATATATATATATATATATATATATATATAGTGAAAGAGTGAATACAATTTAAATATATTACGTTCATTAATAATTACTTCAGTGAAAAACTTATGACTATATATATATATATATATATATAAATATATATATATAAATGTATATATATATGTTTGTGTGTGTGTGTGTGTGAGAAAGGTAGGATGAAAGTAATCCAACGTAATGAAATAGGAAAAAAAAACAAGAGATATATTTTATATATGTATTCATCAACGTTTCGTCTTTATTGTAAAACTTCCTCCGGATGATAATTTGAAGAAGACTGTCATGCAAGTTACTCGAAATGTTGGGTGTACATGATGGAGTGATAAAGGAAAATTCGAATCCGTTGCTACTGTGAGCGGTCGAGGAGAGTCCAGGCTGTGAGAAGTCAGTGGTGGCGAAGAATGAAATGCATATGGAAAGCTTTGAGTGGGTACCATTAAGGCAGTATTGAAATAGGGAGGGGTGTGAATATTAGTGAATTTGCCTTAGGGTGAGAGAGATTAAAGGAGGCCTGATATTTTTGTCGTGGTGAGGTGTGGCATAGATGTGTATAGGCTGGTGAAATTGGAGGGAATAGGGAAACTATGTGTGTTTAGCATTCATTTCATTATTCGCCACGACTGATTTCTTATAGCCTGGACTCTCTTCTTGCGCTCACAGTAGCCACGGCTTCTATTTTTCCTTTATCTCCCCATCATGTTAACCCAAAATTTCGATGTACTTGCATTACATTCTTCTTCAAATTATCATCCTGAGAAAGTCTTAAGATAAATACGACACGTTGATGAATATATATATATATATAATTATATCTTGGTGTTTTCCTTTTTCATTTTATATATATATATATATATATATATATATATATATATATATATATATATATATATAACTGTGTGTATTACTATTTCATGTATCCACATACTTTTTTTAAAACTGATATACTTTTTTATGTATCAGTCTTCAGTATTTATTATAACAATGGTCGATACGTAAGTATTTATTTTTCTTCTCTTTCATTCCTTGTTGTTGCTTTTGCCTTTAAATGCGTTTAATAGAAAACAGGAAGAATTACGTTTTCTCAACGTGGCCAATTTCATCTGATCTTCCCTCCATAGACTACACACTTGGGTGGAATCATTGTCGCTGGATCTTTACACGGATTCTGTTGGATTTACCAATACATCTGTACCTCAGACTACTTGGATTTCCGTTTTGGTGACACTCCTATACACTGGAAAATACCTGTTTGAATTTTTAAAAGCTTTTTTAAATTTCGAATATTGACTGTCTTCATATGTCAACTTATCCATGATTAACCTCCTCTGATGATAAGATTGTAATCTTTGAAAAACCTGGCTTAAGGAATGAAAGAGAAGAAAATAAATATTGTTATTCATTAAACGTCCTTGTTTTGAACAACCGAAGATTATGATTTGCTTCCTTTTGCAGGTCTAATTATTTTCATTGACTTATCATATACATATATATATATATATATATATATATATATATATATATAAATATACAGGGTGGGCCAAAATAAGGGTCCTATCTTTAAATTTGAATAACTTGAATTTGAATAACTTCCACAAAATAAAAGTTAAACTCACCAAACTTTATGTGTGTGTAGACTGACCCTTCCGAGAGGTTTTGAAATAAACAAAACAAATTTTAGGCGAAAAACACTTCTTTAAACTTACAAAAACTAAAGTATTGTTTTTTACACTGTTTTGAGTTTTTTAAGCAAAAATAATGTTTTCTAAATGAGGGTACGTTCCTTAGGGCTAATACGGCTCATGCTTGCTTCGGAAGGGGTCCTTTACTTATTCTAAAAAAAAAAATTAAAAAAATCAATAAATAAAAAAGTTATGAATTTTTAAAAATAGGACCCTTATTTTGGCCCACCCTGTATATATATATATGGTATGTGTATTTAGGCAGCATTTTCGCATGTATGCAATCATTTTTTTAAATAGCACGATTCGTATATTTCATTATATCTGTTTTATTTTTTAAAATTGTTCTGATGCTCTTTTTACTATTTAAGTCAAAGAAATAATACATGTTCCATATGTTTCACAGGTTTCACGAACGTTTTAGATTCTTCGTCGAATAATCCCCACATGTAAAAGACCAGCAGTATAGATTGTCGACATTGATGATTGCATAGAATAAAACACTAGTGTCTGCAGGTAAAAAATAATTAATACATGATGTAGATGCATTTACAAACAAGCAATCACCCTAAAGCGCTAAGCAACGGCCCTTTGCCCTGTCAAGTTTACCACTCTGAATGTGTTCGAGCCCTTAGACTAGCGGTAATAAAACTTTCCGACACTGATGATTGCATATAGCATGGAACACTAGTGCCTGTTTGTAAAAAAAAATAATATTTATACTAATTTTTGTTATCACGCTCTTACATATAAGGATGTACATTATTTAATAATTAAGCAATCACACTAAGGCGCTAAGCAACGTTCTTTGTCCTGACAAGTTGATCAATCTCTAATTGCTTGCTATACGTGTCGCCGGTTTGAGATAATAGAGGTTAAGTTTATTTTTTCTGTGTTGATTAATTGTGTTCTGGAGGTAAGAGCTCGCCCTTCAGAGTCGAACCTGACTTTCTGAATCGGTTCGAGTCCTTAGACCAGCAGTAATTAATATTTTATACACTGATGATTACATGTAGAATGAAACACTTGTGTGTGTAGATGAATACTAATTAATATTTATAAAACATTGTATGGTACTATTTCAGGTGAAGCGCCTAATTTCCGTGACTGCTCGGCAGCAACGATTGGGTAGATCGCGGAAGCGCCGGAGAGCTGCCGAGACGAAAACGAGGCTGAAGCAGAGCTGACCAATCAGGTTATAGCAAGCCGCCGACAATCATTGGACGAAACCGATAATCAAAACAAACCGCCGGAAAAAACAATGTTGGCCGTGTTATCCAGCCGCTCTGGGTCTTCGAAGGATACAACCCGCAGAGAAGGAGGGTTTCCTGGTGACAGTGCCTGACAGGAATGCCGAAAGCCTCCTTGCAATAATCAAGCAGTTCGTTGGACCTGGAGCCCTGGTAGTATCCGATTGTTGGAGGGCGTACAACAGGTTAGGAGGGGTTATCCGCACCTTACGGTGAATCATAGCGAGAACTTTGTTTACCCGACAACGAGGGTTTGCACCAATCACGTCGAGAGGATGTGGAAGGGAGCGAAACAAAGAAATAAGGAGTACTATACGGCTATCTGCGCGAATTCATGTAGCGTCAGAGATTTCGAAACGACCCCTTCGACGCCATATTAACGCAGATAGCAGAAATCTACCCCGTCGACCATCCTCCTTCCACTGCCTCGACGACCCCCTTCTCTTCTGCCTGTCTTTCGTCGATGTCGGCATCTGCGCTCAGCACAACAAAACAAGCAGTAGGAATACCTTTCGAACCGGCCGCAAAAGTATCCGTAAAACACTGACTCTCGACGAGAAAATATATGAAATTCCCCCTCCCCCCCCCCAACAAAAAACAAAAAAATATACAAAAAAAACTTGCCTAAATATCCTAAGAAGAATAAAATACTTCTCTGTTTTATGTACAAAAAATATTGCAAAAAAAGTGGCCTTAAGGTCCTAAGAAAAATAACATTGTTTTGTGCAAAAAAAAGACAAACAAAAGTTGCCTAAATATCCTAAAAAATATCATTTACTTCGTAGTTTTATGTAAACATTCTTCCATTTTACGTTGTGCTTCAGCCTCGTTTTTGTCTCGGCAGCTCTCGGGCGCTTCACGGAAATTAGGCGTTTTATTTGGAGTAGTACCCATATTATATATATATATATATATATATATATATATATATATATATATATATATATATATATATATATATATACATTGTTATGGGTTTAACGTGTAGAAATGAAATAGGACAACAAGGTGGCAGTCAACAAGAATATGTATTTACATAAAGTAAATATGTGGTTGCTGCTGTTACGACTATTACCTCTTTACATAGTGTCTGGAAATGTCTATGTAATTACGCAATATACTAGACCACAATACACATCCTGATGTTAGTATTAATCTGTATGGAATCGACCTTGTTTTCTTTTTCGAATGTATTGCAATAAAGTGCATGTTCTTTCGTGTTTTACTCTATTCTATCTTCTGGAGCTGTCAAACATGACAAATACATTAAATCTCATTCCGGGGGATTTTTTTTCGATGGCATCCGAATACCTTTTCTTTATTTGATTAAAGTTTTTTATATGATTGAACTTGTCTCCTTTTCAGTTTAAAACCTGTAAAAATATCGAACTTAAAAGCGTCACAATATCGTAAACACATCAGCTTATATTGAACCCATAATTGGCTGTCTATTCGACAGTTTATGTGCTTCTTAATGTCCACCAAATTTCAATAAGTCATGCAGTAATTAATTTTCTTACAACTATTCACAAAATATTAAAATGCGTTATTTATTGACATATCGTGACATTTCAATAGTTGAAGGTCTTAAACGAACAAAAATGAACATCTGACTTTAATTCAAATTTAAAGTGTAAACTCAAATATATACATCATTTGAGCTCTTAAACACAGTAAACAGTGTAATAAAAGCATAAGCCTTACCAAGAAAACAGCGTAATTTAAGAATAATCATTTCTAATCAAATACTGTAATTTAAGAATGATAATTTCCAAATAACCAATCTAATTTTAAAATACTCATTGGCAAGAAAGCAATACAATGTTAGTACACTAATCTGGAAGAAAACAGTGCTATTCACAAATAAGCATTTCTAAGAATAGTGTGATTTAGAATAATCATTTCCAAGTTAACAGTGTAATTCACAAATAATCATTCCCGTGGGAACACGATAATTTACGAATGATAATTCGCAAGAAAACAGTGTGATTTGGTAATAGTCATTCCTACAAAATGTTGCTATTTAAGAATAATCATATCCAAAAAAACAGTGTATTTAAAAATAATCATTCCCTACGGAACAGTGGCATTTATGAATAATTATTACCAAAAACAGCGTGATTTAAGAATAGTCATTTGCGAGAAACAGTGTAATTTAAAAAAAATTATTCCTCAGAAAACAGTGTAATTTAAGAAGATTTATTCCGTCAAAACACTCTAATTAAAATATACGTATTCCCAAATAAAGAGCAATTCAATATAATAATTACCATGCCTAATTTAAGAATAATAATTCTCAGGAACCCTGTTATTTACGAATTTGTTTCCTCAAGAAAACAGTGTTATTTTAGAATAATTATTCTCCTAAAATAATCTAATTAAAGAATATACGGACCGAATATGTATCGATAGATAACGATGACTATCCGGTTTTGTCTGTATATCATATCATCCTTTGAATAGTCTTATCACATCAATAATAGTAAAGTCAAGATAATTGATTCATAATTAAGTATCTTTACAATTTAAATACACCTATTTCATACGTATTGTATTTTAGATGGTGTCAATAATATACCGCACTTTATCAACATTTTAAATTATTCAAGTTGTACAGTGCTATTTGGATATACATTTTCAGATAGAGGCATCTGCTCTCTCTCTCTCTCTATATATATATATGTATATATATATATCGAGATGGATGTAGTGCGACGCCTACGAAGTTCTCTTTTCTTCATAATAAGTTTGAGACATCACTGCAAAATAATCTTGGGCTAAACCTTCTTTTAAGGAATATAAGCGACCATACAATGAAGGTTTTTTCACACGATCGAACCTTAGGAGTTAGACAATTTAATTTTACATTGTAAAACACTACTAAAGGAATTTATAAATTTATAAATTGTTTAATGTTACAAATATCCCATTGTTCGATTACCACTTTTAGTTTTCATATGGCCATCTTGTATGAGTAAAATAATATATATATATATATATATATATATATATATATATATATATATATATATATATATATATATAAAATATATATACATATTGAGTAGTTACTATATTTAATAATGGATTAGCCTGGCAAATGACTCGTACAAGCGAGGCACTCACCCACTACTAAATAAGAACCAAGAGTTTTCAGTTGATGTAGTTGACCATCATCATCTTCTGTAAAAATATATTGGATCTGCGTGTGTGATGTGTTTGTGCTCATTATTTTTACAAGTGTTCTGGTATGCTAATATTAAATAATCATTCGAGGATGGTGTCTTGTCTATCTCTGTAAACCTGATATGAGGATAATTCTCCCTTCAAGTAAACTATTCAAATATTCAAATAACATAGTATTCGGAACCAAAATAAGATCTCCTCGGTTTAGCCACACGCAAATACGATGACTGGTTCCCCTTCTCTTAGTGATGTTACCTCAAGTAGAAACACATATCTGGATACTCCACCAGACAAGATGATTTCCTGTCCTGGAATCCGTTAATATAAAGAGACACAGATAAATATATACTATAACTTAATCAACCTACAATTGCGGAGAGCAAAATTAATATTCTTAACTTCTTCACAAAAGCAACGCTTGAGAAGTAAAAGAAAACTTTAATAGATCACATAAATCTCTATGTATATCTTATAGAGATCAAACGTGAGCTCCAGGAAAGGGCCCCTTCATTCCTTATAACTTCGACTGAAGTAACATAAAACAAAAGAGCATATATATATATATATATATATATATATATATATATATATATATATATATATATATATATATATATATATATATATATATATATATATATATATATATATATATATATATATATATATATATATACATACATATATATATAATATATATACAGGGTGGGGCAAATGGTCTGACAAATTTGATTTTCTTATGTATATATGACGCCATTTTGTTTAATTTCGTTTCTGATTACCCATATCAATTGGGCAGGCCAGCGTTGGGCTTTCCTTGTGGCATCATATTCACATTTGGAAAATAAAAATATGTTTTTCATTATATTAATTTGCTTTTATTAAATGTCAGATCATTTTGCCCCAGTCTGTATATATATTTATTCGTTTAATATAAATATAATTTATTTTTACCTACATACATCGATGTTTCATGCTTACCCGATCTTCAGTGTAGGGGATGTTAATTCACGTTGGTCAGAGGGCACGAACCCAGTTTACAAATCGCCACTGGTTCGTAGTCAGGTGCCTTTGCCTTCGACCGGAGCAAATTCGTATGATAATTAGGAGGGATTTAAATCTATCAACGTCAAATCGGCGGGCGACTATAGCGAGTAGTGTTGAGTATTGATTTACTCCTCTCCAGGAGTTAGGCACAAGACCAGTGTTTATCTTACTCCCACAAGTAAGATGTGACCCAAGGTCGAGTCGGGAAAGTGGGGTGTAAAAATTGCTTCGGCAGCCCCGTCGGCATTCCCCGGTAGGGGCGCCTCAGGCAGTAAGCAATAAACATACTCCTCCCCAAAGAGGACAGGACAGACCCATAGACCGGCGTAAATACATCCCTGAAGGCCAAGACAATACCAATCTATGGGGTGAAGTATCCATCGGAACAGATACTACGTATTGATCTTAGCCAAAAGAGTGTTGAGTAATTCAATAACAAAAAGGGAATCAGAATATCGCTTTTAAGCCATAGTATTACTGCTCGTGTATAAATTCTCTCAGACTGCACCAATCCTCGTAAAAGGGTCTATAATTGTATTTTTTTCAAGTAAATATTAATTATTTTTACCTACAGCCATCAATTTTACATCATTACGCAATCTTAAGTGTGGGGGAGGTGAATTCAAATTATATATATATATATGTGTGTGTGTGTGTGTGTGTTTCTTAATATGTATATCGCATGTATACTTTTTCGTTTGTACAAACTAATAATCGTAAAAGTAAGCCTTGCAATTATATACATTTATAGGTGCACTGGTATGCGTTGCTAATATCGGCCGTTTGTTTTCCATATTTTCCCTACTGTCTCCACACGTAGATAGGTTTAAATAAGTGTCTCTTTCGTCGTTATTGTACTTTGCTTGTATTAAAAAACGTTTGTTGCAAATTTTTATTTTTTGTTCAAACTGTTCACAATTTATTGCATGAAAACACAGCCGAAAATGTTGGTACGTTAAAAATCATACCTGGCGTAAATTAGGATAAATGCATCTACTTACTCTGTTGCGAAAGCTAAGCGTTAGACGTACATAAAAAGCTTCCAGTTTTGTGCATGTCGATTTGTCGTACACAGAAGACTTTTGGAAAAAGCAAGATACGGGAAAGACACTCGCACATACGCTATGTTAATTATGATAAGCGTTTTATTGTCAGGTGCCAAACGTACTTTAAAAGACAGCTTCTTCGACAGCTTATCCGAGCGTTTATCACAACATAGTATGGAAAAATATTAGAACATATTTTACAGAGAGTTTGAATCTTGTAAATTGAGTAAAAAAAACAAAAACATAAGACGTTTATGCAGTTTGCTTGAAGCATTGTTTATTTGTATATAGAAAAGTGATATTTAGAAGGCAATACAATGCAGAGGTGTGGCGGATAGACACAAGTTGGAGACACAAAGACATATAATCGTGGAACAATACAATACATGTCTTTATAACAATGAATATGGAATTTAAGTAACACCCCGGCTATACATTGTGGTGGATGCACTGAGTCAGATACAAACATGTAATTTTTCATAGTGTTGTGTTATACACAAAACATACAGTATACACATATATAAGTAAGTATACACATATATATATATATATATATATATATATATATATATATATATATATATATATATATATATATATTGTGAGGAATTTAATCCTCACACAATTTAGAACTCAGCAGAGTGCAAGAAAAGGGCGATGGAAAAGGCAAACCTACCTTGAGATGAATTTCAGTCTTCTCAGTCAGTGGGAATTGCGAAAAATATGCCGACTTCTCGCGACTGTGGAAGAGTCTGTTATTAGTTTAAAATGGCTTCTCTTATGAGAAGCCTGTGAAATAAAACAGAACCATTTACTTATAGAATTTGTGAGGGTAGACTATTCAGGTCTAAAAGTTATCGTTTTAAAAAACGTAAAAAGAGGAAATTCTCCAAAGTGTTCGTGGCTGTCTTTTTGTTAGACAGTCAAAAAAAATGCACATGTTCTCCCCTCCAGGGGTTTTGCCGAAGAGGCAGCTTCCGGTTTTAGATTTCGCTGCGAGGTAGATAGCCAGAGCCCCGGCGAGGGCAACCAATCAGAGGGCTGAAAAAAGCAAACATGAAAACCCAACTCAACCAATAAGATTCGCCCCCACCATGCACAATTTCCAACAATATATATATTTTGATTTTATTCCATTAGTTGCGACAAAACAAGTTTTGTTTCAGTGGTGCAAATAGCGACCAATACATCGGGCTAGCGATGGAATTCAAATGGCATACGTTTTAACTTCACCTTAACGGGAGATTGAAAATTGAAAATACATTGGAGGGGGAGGGGGACAGAGTTGGGGCTTTGTCTATAACGGTGACATGGTACATGAGAGGGGAGGGGGGAGGATCCCAACAAGTCGTGTTTCAAATTATTGCGTGGGAGGTGTTCACGTGTTTGTGCTGTGATGATCTAAATTTCGGCCGGGGTGGGAGGAAGGGAGATGGGGCGATGGCCAGAGTGAGTTAAATTTAAAATGAGAATAAAATTATGATTATAACCGTCATTCCTATTTTATTTTAATTCTAATAAGTAATTATCATGTGGATAAAAATGTTTGATGATTTTAATTTAGGGTATTAATTGCTACTTCTGCATTTTATTTATTTTATTTTAATGTTTTGTTTATTATTTGTAGTGAATTTTGTTGTGATTATATTTTTTTTTAAATTGTGATTATATTATACTGAGATCAATACTAGCGGAATCATTTTATAAGAGAAGTTTCATGGTGTTACCAGTTTTAGCATTAATAAAACCGATTATGATAACAATGATAACGCCTGCCAATCATACCTACGATAGTCGCAGTGATAATAGCCTTAATAAAAGCCTTAATAAAAATAAAAATAAAGATAAATATAAATAAAATTAGAATAAAAATAGAAATAACAAGTTTGTAAGAATATTAATGATGATGATGATAATAATAATAATAATAATAATAATAATAATAATAATAATAATAATAATAATAATAATGATAATAATAATAATGATAATAATAGTAATAATCATAAATATCACCATCATTACCATCTTGCTACTTGTGAAGTCATTGGGCGAAATAAGTCGACAAGTGATGGTAGGCTTTTTTGTTCTGCTACCAATGACAAGGACTAAGTACCAGTTAATAATTAAGTGTTCAAGATAGTGATCGAAGGGTTAAGTAATTGAGATTAGATTAGTCCAAGTGATATCAGTGTATTTAGCTGTCCCAGTTATGGGTTTATGTTAGAATTGGTAGTATATATATATATATATATATATATATATATATATATATATATATATATATATATATATATATATATATATATATATATATATATAGGTATATATATATATATATATATATATATATATACAAGGTGGGGCAAACTGATCTGACACATTTGTGAGGTTTAATACAAGCAAATTAGTATAATGAAAAAAAGTATTTTCATTTTCCGAATGTACATAAAATGCCCAAGGAAAGCACAATGCTGGCCTGTCCAATCCACATGGGTAATCATAAACGAAATTTAAAAAAGGGCATTATATGTACATTAGAAAATCAAATGTCAGACCGGAGGCGTTACTCATTTAAAACTTTAGCATGAATTATCGTCAGACATAGTATATCAACCTGATCCATATTAGCTAGAAAAGCATGCTATTTCAAAGACATGCCACACGAAGAGAAAAATGCTATGTCAAGCTTCAGCTTCAGAAGTCGATGAATATAATAGTTCAAATTGAAGCGTAAATGGTTGACAGACATAATATTTAAAACTTAAGCGTAACTGTTCACTTCTCGCCAAATAGCAAAATTTAACCATATGGCGCCGGTATCTTTTAAAATTCGCTTTGATCTCGTCGAAAAACTGTTCTGTGTACAGAAATTACGGCCTATAAAATGTACTGCTCTGGTGCGCCCTCGACGTAAATACACTAGCCCAACCTGACAATTCTATCCATTCACTGTGGAGGACCCAAATGTCGAAATTATCATTCTACTCCAATAACTCATTTCCTCCTGCTGCCAGCCTCTAGAACTCCCTACCCGCTCCCTGTTTCCTTGACTATACCGACATGCAGAGGTTTAAAATTAATGTAAACAGAAATCTCGCTTCACAGCTCTCAATTTAGGATGTCACCTAAGAATGTATACCTTAAATCTCACTAGTCCCTTACGTCTACAGTGGGGGGTGTTTTGTTTGGAGATAAATATACTTCCGTTAAAACAAATACTTCCGTTAAAAACATAATACTGCTGTTTGCAAATTATTTTTATTTGTTGTACAGCATATCAACCGTTTATTAGATTATTTTATTCCGAATCCGGTCATTTTGGTAAACGTTCTTACGCTTAATTTTGTTTATATGTTCACATATTTATTCATGATGTGAAGATTGTGTCGTTTTGTAGAGGAAAATAACCAAACCAATACTTTTCAGAAGTGCTCAATATATATTCAAGCGTTTTATATTAAAATAAACATAGGTTGAGTATCCAACAATTGTTTCAGTACTTCTTCCACACTTCTTCAGCGATATACTGATGAGCAAAGATTAGATCCGCCAATACACAATCATAAAAAAACAATAAAAAAAAAGAAAATTACATTTAAAAGTATTCAGACGCGTAACATGACTTATTGACACCTACCTCTCGACACATAAGTAAGTCAGTCAACTCAGACTAAAGGCAGGACAGGCCAGAAGCGGCTAGTCTTCCCTTCCCTAAATACATGCACACACACCCAGACATACCCACACTCATACACATACACACACCCACACGCTTATACAAACCTACTTATACACTCACACACATACACCCCTATATATATATATATATATATATATATATATAAATAAATAAAAACATATACCTATATATATATATATATATATATATATATATATATATATATATATATATATATATATATATATATTTATTTATTTTGAGTTATGTTTTAAGGGAGTTTATTTTTTTTATTTTAACCTCTTTGTGTTGTTAATAATGATCTTTATAAGATGCTAAATAGAGTGTTATATATATTAAAATAATCGTTATTAATCTATTAATTAAAAATCTTAATTAATTACAACCATACGAACTAAATTGATCCAACAATAATATTAATCCCCTATTAATGTGAGAATTAGGAACCAAGTTTTTAATATCGATTAGTAATTATTTTTATCAAGTTCTTGATGATAAACTACTTCATACTTCATTATTTGTAATACTTTTGCTTTTTTTAAGGGAATTTAATTTGTTTATATAATTATATTTTAGATTAATTATATGTTCTCTTTGACGTGATCTTAAATTTTGCGTCCATCTATATTTACTTAGCCTAACGGACCTTTAATTGGTACTAATTTAAATTCATTAATTTTATCATAATGTTCACCCTTTAACAAATCGTTTCTTTCAATATAAAATCTAAACTTTGTAATGTATTATTTTATAGATCTCCTGATTACTAATAGTTATCCCATCATCCGGAGTTATACCAATTCGATCAGTTACATAACATATTATATATAATAATAACCTACTAAAATAATCTGACAACTATATCTATAATACTAACATTAATATCTTTTCATGTGAAAAATTTAAATCAATAGGGGTTTTGATTAACCTATTTTTATTTTTATTAAAATGAAATAAATACAAAATGAAAATATATATATTATTGTTATTAATTTAGATATCTACATCAAGTTATCCTATTAACTAGTTTGTTGACCAAATCCTACCTATCATTGTTAATTATGATACATTAATTACGCGATCATTTATCGTTTGTAATAATTTCATCTTCATGTTTTAAGAGATAGTAATTTTAATTTTAATTTTAATTTATATTGAAGTGATGTTTATATCGTTCTCACAATACTTACCTAAGATGCAGTTGTAACTTACCTCGCCTCTCTGGTTTAGTAAAACATTCTTATTAGAATACAAAAGTGTATCCTGTTTTTAATTTAAACACAGAAAACATAATGGGTTGTTTAGTGTAAGTATTGGTGTTGTTTTAAAATACTCCATTTCACTACAGAAACTATGCCATTTCTATTTAGGGATAATATATATATATCTGGATAATGAAGTACACTTTCCATTAGTATATATGTTGTTAAATGAGCATTTATTGTGTCTATACATATCCTTAAAATCAGTGTTAGTAACTCCTATGTAGAATATTTTCAAATTGGGATAATTCCTTGCGGAAACAGTGCTTAGATATACTACAGTAGTCATTAAATATTTTGTTGTAACGAGCACTCCCTTTTATTTCTACACTTACCTGAAGATTCCCCCCCGGTGATAAAACGCGGAAGCCTCTGTGTAGCTTAATTGGTATAAATATATTTTCATAGCTTACTACCTAGCTCTACTTACGTATCGAGCACTGTTGAAGTAAATACTGAAAATTGATACATAAAAAATGATATCTCCTTATAAAATTGTATGTGGATACATGAGATAGTGATATATATATATATATATATATATATATATATATATATATATATACATATATATATATATATATATGTCAATATGTCAATGTCTGTGGTGCTTATGTTTGCGGAAAAATAGAAAGAAAAGTTAGAATATTTACACCCGCCGCTTTTAATTTTAAATGTAAACTTATTTCTCTGTTACCACGTTACAATCTCACGTTGCACATGGGACTAACGTGTATCTGTGAATCGGGTTCGCGCCCTGTGGTCATCCGAGATTGTAATTTTCTTGCGCTGCTTAAAGCCGTAAACTTGAAAAGACGTCGTACATAGGTAAAATATTAAAAGAATAATTGAATATTATTAGTAGCTCATTTAAGTAAAATTTAAGTGAGAGCACTGTTTTAAATATTAAATAATAGACATTCACTTAAAACCCTGGTGGAAGAGTCCGGCTCTGTTGTTGACTCCTATCGAATGTCTTTATATTTACACTCGCCACTTTTACTGTTTAACATAACTTAATGTATCCCGTATCACGTGGAAAACTTCCCAGTGGCCTATGGGACTAAAGTGAACGCTTACAGTTTCAATGCGTCTCTGTGAACTGTGTTCGCGCCCTGTGACCGTCCGAAATTGTTATTTCCCTGCGCTGATGAAAGCCATAAGCATGAAACGACATCGCACGTAGGTACAAAAATAAAAAATATATAATTCAATATCATATATACATATATATATATATATATATATATATATATATATATATATATATATATATATATATATATATATATATATATGCATATAAATATGTTTATATAATCTTAAATTATATTTAAGCAAAGGTCAATGGTATCAAGTGTTTAAGTCTAGTGTATTGTGAACTCGTTCTCCATTTATATTGACGTCTATTTCTGTGTGTGTTGTCTTTCCTGAATATTTATCTTTAATTAAGCCAATTCATAACTCATTCAAATGAATGAATTCAAAACAAAGTGCATCCACCCATGAATGATGTCTAGCTATTTTAATTAGACAAAGTGCGATTCTAGTTTCAGTTCGTAAATACTTTAAATGATCATTAATACAAAAGATGAATGCCAGCAATACAATGACACTTTTGAAACACAATTAAACAATCACACATCTGTATTATTAGTTCACATTCGTGTCTATTGAGTGGCTACACAGTCCAGAAATATTCGCCATTGTTGTGTCAATTTTGGCATGAGGCATTATTGAGATTCCGTATAAGTTATATGAGGGAAGTTACTATTACAAAAAACTACTAATATTAAAATGTATATTCATTTCTCTGCTCAAACAACTACTAATCCCAATTGCACCATTAATTCGTATGTCTTGTGTGATATAGAGTATAAACCAATTACTACTACTATTACAAATAATATTAATAATACTCATAATAACACATACACATATATATATATATATATATATATATATTTGGTTTGTGAAAAAACAATAGCGTTTTTTGACGTTCAACTACAAAAGACCATAGCGTCTTTTATACCAACTTTATTAATCAAAATAAGAACCATTACATTCAACACATATTTGTGAACGGGAAAAAGTTTCCTTATTTCATTATCATAAAAATTCGGAGTTCTGGAAGCGATGAAGTCATTAAAGGCCGATTCGGCATCATCTCGGCTTTTGAAGCCTTTCTCGCGCAGGAAGTTGTCGAGATGCTTGAAAAAGTAATAATCGGTGGGCGATAGGTCCGGTGAATATGGCGGATGAGGCAGAGTCTCGTAGCCCAATTCGTTGAGCTTCTGCAGGGTCAGTTGTACAACATGCCGGCGAGCTTTGTCATGGAGGAGCATTGCATATTGCCCAATCTCGGGTTAATACGTTTGAGCTTCTGGTGAATTTCGTCAATTTGTTGGCAATACTTCTCTGCCGTAATTGTTTCGCCCGGACTCAAGAAGCTGTGATGGATGAGACCGGTCTCAGTCAACCAAACAGTAACCATAATATTTTTTGGGTGCAACTTCGCCGGCATCTAACCACTGTGCCGAACGTCGCCCATTGTCATAGAGGATCCACTTCTGATCACACGTCACAAATAGCTTGAGAACTGGGCAGTTTCTATTGCGCAGCAGGCGCGTAGATGACAACTCTAAATGACGATTTTTTTTAGTATCGTTCAATTCGTGCGACACCTATTTATCCAGCTTTTTTGACTTCCCTATTTGCTTCAAATAACGAACGACTGTTGAGTGGTCGACCTCAGGTTTATCAGCACCTCTCGTGTGGTTTTGCTAGGATCGGCTTCAATTAAGGCTTTCAGATCTTCGTTATCAACCGCAGTCGGCCGACCTTGACCGTCTTCATATTTGAGGCTCTCGTCACCATTGCAAATTTTTTTTAACCACATTTGTGCCATATGTTCGTTAGTAGTAACTGGGCCAAACTAATCATTGATGTCAGGAGCTGTCTCGGCAGATTTTCGGCCTAGTTTGAACTGAAACAAACATGTCGTAAAAAAATATCGCGCGGATTTCAATTTTGCCCATGCTGTCGAAAAGTCTGCAAAAACAATACACGAATACAGTAAAAATGGAAACGAATAACACGATTGGATAGAGCGAAAAACGCGTTTTAAAATGGCGTGTTATACGCTATATTTGCCAATGAATCAATTCATAAATCATATATAAATATAACATATTAAACAAAACGCCATTGTTTTTGCACCAATCTAATATATATATATATATATATATATATATATATATATATATATATATATATATATATATATATATATATAACGCACGGTAGTCTTAAGGGTAGTATATTATTATTATTATTATTTTGATTATTATTATTATTTATTTATGCATATATAAGTAACATTTTAAGCTGAATTATTTCGACACTTGATTGGGGAAATGGTAGGTTGATCTGTACCATTGGAAAGCCATGCATAAAACTGTCCTGTTTTAAATCTCCGAAACAGTTACATGGTAAACAGCTGATGATCCCCGTGTTCATATTAGATGTTTACGTTAAGGTCTCCTGTTTTTGTTTCACTGTTAGATACTTAATCCCCCTTTTTATTTTATTTACCTACTATTATATATTTTATTTATTTATGAATTTTCCAACGAATTTGAAGTCTGCACTATTTTGGATTTAGTTAGTTTCTGTGGGAATTAAAACTGCACTTTCTTTTTTTTTTCTTTTTGTTTAAAATAACTCAAAGCTTCTTTAGACTATATATATATATATATATATATATATATATATATATATATATATATATATATATATTTGGAGAGTTTAGCAATATATTTTTTCCAGAAAGGATTCATCACAACGAAAAAATATTTAATTTTATGATTTATTTATTTTGTAAACTTATAGTTCCCTACACATGTTTCCGTACCAAGCAAGGTGCTTGCTTGGCAGTTAATCAGGGGAAATAATAACGTAAGATATTGACCTCGACAATCGACAATTCTCCACAGAGGATTGACCGAGTTGAAATGACTTAAGAAGGAAAATAAGAAAAACAAGTTCTAAAGACAGCTCGAATAACTCGGTAATATGTGGTAACTGTGATGCGCCCCCACAATAATCAAGTCCAAGGCAAACCAAAAATGGACAGACAAATCGAATGTTCTACTAACATATCTAAGTCACATGATAGCTGCTTATACTCAAAGTATATAGTATATAGGTTAACAATACGTTAACGTAACCATTGATCAATTATTTCGTTTTTACCCGTGTACTTTGGGGAGAAAGTGATTTTTTTGTTTACTTCAAGCAACTTTGTAACACTCGCTTGCCTATTTAATCTTTTAGTATTCATATCCCATGGACGATGTTTCTGACAAAGGGGTACGAATTGCTGTTTTCTGGTCAAAATCTATCACTCTAACACTTATCAATTGCAATTTTGTTACCTAAAATTAGTACTTTCGTTTTTTTAGCACCGTACACTAATTGCACCATGCCTTGTCTGCAGCGATTTCTATATAAAAAAAAGTTACTGTTAAAAAGACGGTTGATCCCCGGGGGAAATCATCAGGCTAGCACTTTACATTATAGCCTGAAGATTGTTGGTTTGGGAACACTTTATTTAGCAACTTAGTGAGTAAGCATAATTAAATGAACTGCTTTGACGAGGGTCTCGAATCGGAATTCTGATTTTATAGACCGTAATAATGGCGTTTCGTCTTGACACATATGACTAGAGTGAATATATTTCGATTGAATAATAAGACAAAAAACAAACAAATACACATGAAAAACATGATTTCAAATAAGACAACTGAGTAAAACTCTGAAATTTCTTGTAGTATAATTGCGTCAAAATTTCGTTTGAATCAAATATTTCAATATCGACATATGTCATTAAAATTAAATAAAAATCATTATTTTTGTACAATTCGATCTTTTATGAATATGCTAAAATTATAGAAAATAACGCTTTCGCGATCATTAGCATATTTGCTGAACACATATGTGTAAGTAAAATGTTCTTCAACTTTCATCGGCTTCTTTTTTCATTAGATTTTAGAATGTTATACACACAATATTTATATATATATATATATATATATATACATATATATATATATATATACATATATATATATATATATATATATATATATATATATATATATATACGCTAGTGAACTTAACAGACTAGTCACCCTATAAACATGTGATTTTATATCTTGTATATATATATATAAACATATATATATATGTGTGTGTGTGTATTTATATATATATATATATGTATATATATATATGGAGAGAGATAGATAGAGATATAGAGAAAGAGAGATAGAGAATATAGAAAGAAAAAATTCACATGCACTGTAACTGTCAGCATCATAATTTATTTCGACTTCCTGGCAACTTCAAAATGCTAACAAGACAGCTATATATTGGAAATCAGGGTATTTCAAAAGAGTTCGAAATACATTAGTATGCCGACAGTTACAATGTGTATGTGAATTGTTTCTTGTTTATATTCTATTATTGCTCTGTTTTCGAAATTGAGCTCTTTTACTGCGATTTCTTAACAAATGTATTCACTTTAACACTATATATATATATATATATATGTATATATATATATATATATATATGATAATTTTATTTACACAGACATGTGTACATGTCTGTGTAAATAAAATTATCATATATAAAGCTCTATTTTGATATTGAGCACTTTTTATAAACCCGGTTAAAATTCTCTGGATTACCACCCTGTGGATATTTTTCACCTGGATTATTACCATTATTATATATATATATATATATATATATATATATATATATATATATATATATATATATATATATTTATAAATGTGTGTATATATATATATATATATATACATATATAGATATATAAAAATATATACACACACACATATATATATATATATATATATATATATATATATATATATATATATATATATATATGCATTTGTGTAAACGAGAAGACACAGGTAAGTGCGACTCTTTATTGCTTAGTAAGCAGAGGAACATTTTTGAAGTGTTTATAAGAATCAGAAGCGGGCAGGTAGCCAAGAGTTGCCGCTAGAGTCGGTCACCGAGAATAGTCGCTAATCAAAAAACGATGAAGAATTGCAAACATCGGACGACAGGCTAATTTCCGTTTTCGTCGAGCGTTCAGAGTTCTTTTATGGTCCGTTATTCATATGCAGATCCTCTCAAATCTGAATCTCAGCATTTGTCGGCTGCTAATATAGACATGTGTCTTTTGAATTGTTAGACACTCTTGAAAGTGTAGTCTTCAGTAAATGCTGCCAAACTGTACATATACTCAGTCACACACACTAATATATCTATCTATCTATCTATCTATCTATCTATCTATCTATCTATCTATCTATCTATATATATATATATATATATATATATGTATGTATGTATATGTATATGTATATATATATATGCGCATGTATATATATATATGTATATATATTATAATATGAAATGAAGTAATAAAATGTCAATCAAATTTTTATTAGAATTCAAAGTTCAAGCAAAGTATCTTAAAGTCCTTAACTCATGATTTAACAATCCTTGTTGACACCATTCCCTGTCGGGCGTGACTACAATCGTTTCAGCTTGCCGATGATTCCACTGGACACGGAGATTTACTAAACATTTCTAAATTTGCCCTTTTGGATGAAACCGCGGTACATTGCTGAAATATGTAATATACAGTATCTAAATAAATTATACATATATATATATATATATATATATATATATATATATATATATATGTATATATATATATATATATATACACGCATATATATATATATATGTATACTTATGTTATGTTTACTATTTTGTCTATATACATATTACTATTATAAAATTACATATTAGTACGTATGTCGATTTTTCTATTGAATACAACCATGCGCAATTCGTGTGTAAAACTTACTAGTAGTTATATTGAAATTTACTCGTGACAATTAATCCATGAAAAAACGTTTGGGTTTCATTCCCGATAGAAATAATCAAGCTAATTGCGCAGATGTATAGTTTGCACTTACTTGTATATATAATTAGTGCAAATTCGGAACAACTAACACATCAGATTCGTTAATTTCATAACTTCCTTTGTGGTGTATTTATTTCTATCAGCCAATAGATGTCACCCCCTTTGTTTTATAGGGGCTCCTTTGCATCAGTGGAGAGCGACAAAACATTTCTCAAACTAAGTGCTTTCCTGATGGAATTACATAACTTGGAAGAAGTTAATAAATCTGATGGGTTTGTTACATAGATCATTCACTGTTTAACAATGAAAGCTATCACATACAATACAATACCCAGATAGCCTATAATGTATGTCGTGAATGAAATGTAAACGTAGATGTGTAGCATACTAGCTATAAAAATATTTCCATACTATATATATATATATATATATATATATATATATATATATATATATATATATATATATATTAAGACAAGCTTCATTAAAAGCTACGGAGTTTTGCTTTTTTGAGATTTTCCTGGTTAGTCGTTCGACTTCGAGCGATTTTACGATCGTGTGGTAGTAGCTGGTGCAGTATAGCACCCATCGTTATGGTTTGGGTCAAATCTCAGGCGCTTTCGGACGTCTCGTCCATCTTCAGGAGGTTGATTTTAGCTAATATGGGTCTTTTTCCGCTTCCATTGTTATATGCAACCCACGATAAACAAAATCGCATTTATGACCGGCATTAATGCCCTTTCCGTATTTAACAATTAACACTTAAGGGAAAAATAAATAAAAATCTATGCATATGTAAATCAATAAAACATAAATAAATTAAAGAATGAAGAAGAAGAAAAAGCTATAAAAATGGAAGCGGAAAAAGACCCATATTAGCTAAAATCAACCTCTTGAAGATGGACGAGACGTCCGAAAGCGCTCGAGATTTGACCCAAACCATAACGATAGGTGCTATATTGCCCCAGCTACTACCATACGATCGTAAAATCGATGGAAGAGTCGAACGACTAACCAAGAAAATCTAAAAAAAAGCACAACTCCGTGGATTTTAATGAAGCTTGTCTTAATAACAATTTGCTGCCAAACTATACGTATACATATATATATATATATATATATATATATATATATATATATATATATATATATATGCACTTCATCTTTATCTATAGTAAAAGATCGAAAACTATATATATACTAAAAAACCTATAGTCTATCTTATTCTCATACAATATTTTAGCGCCTTAATTATACTTTCTTAAATTTTTATGAATAAATAGAGAAAATTAATTAAAATACATAATATTCTAAATAATGGAATTTTCTATTGATTTAAGTCAATATATTTGTTAATTACAAAATTATAACTTAAAATTTTATAAACAAATTAAAAAATAAACTTAATTAACTGACATGATATGATTTGGTAGTGATACAGTCAACGACCGATTGTTATACAGCTCATTCCGCCCGCGGACTACGAAGAGAACGAAAAAGCAAGTCACAAATATGCGAATGTAATAATGTGTTGATGAGCTAGTGTGAACATGAAGGATAGGCTGTGAAAATATATATGTGATGTTAAAATTGAGTAAAGTGAGTTAATTCTTGTAGAATCAGAACTCGTGCTGATGTAGTTACGTCACATAGAAGATGTTGATAGTTTTGTCATGGCCAATGAGCAGATAATAAAATAATAATTTTCACTGAATTAGCAAAGACGTTTAAGATGGTTGCTGTATCACAGTACGAAATATCGGTTGAGTGTATTATGTGTGGGTAGATATCTTCTTTGAAAAAATGAAATAAAACAAAAGATTTCTAAATCTCAAATCAATTTGTACGGTCCTTAATTAATAACGTTTACGAGAGCTTATGTTTCGGATTTGTTTGTAATATGTCATGTGGCGCAATGGATAAAGTGCTAACTTCGAAGTGACCTTCTTCTGGCTGTTGATGATGTGATGCTCAGTCCAGGTGATACAAGGAATACAATTACTTATTTCTTTCATCTGATGCTGACTGACGGCACGAAAACACTCTATTTCCCTTGTGTAGTTAAATAATCTGTGTGCAATTCCCGAATTCGAGATGGATATACTTGCGTTCGACAAACACATCAACAGGAAAGTTATGGGACTACCATCCAATATGAAAAAAGTTTCTTAAATAATTCAAATAATCCAAAGTCTGACGAGGGGTGTCATTAAAAAGAAGAATACGTCTACATTTAGGGAGAAGAGGAGAGTATATTAATTACCAACGCGACTCAGGCTCTCAACGTGATGAGATACCGTCGAGATTATCTGCAAGAATCCAATAAGTTATCACCATATAATTATATAAACATCACAATCTGAACAAATGATTGGTATAAATTAATAATTTGCATTAAGTATGCTTTTCGGGATATATGTTTTAAAGCGTAAAACACAAAAACTAATCTAAAGCGGAAGAAGACTACACACAAATATAAATTGTATAGTTACGCTTTCCTGGTGATTGACTCGACATTTACAAGGAAATTGTTTGACACAAAAAATACTGGGCATAGGCATATAGTTTGTACACACACATTCGGAAATATTGTTCAGTCAACTGACATTATCTCTTAGACACTCAAGACTCTTAATAAGAATACATCTAGTTGATTATATATCGTTATTGATAGATAAAATTAGGGTGATTGTTATGAGTACTTGTTAACCTTTTATAATTTCAGTCAAATACTTGCTTGTGAAAAAGATGTGAAACCCATTGGTTTACTAATGCGGATCTAATTTCTTTTGTTTCTATACTAGGTATTTTATTCTGAACGATAGATTGTTCCGGGTGAGATAATCTTTATTAAACAAACAAAATTTCACGGTCAAATAGTGTTCCATTTACACAGCTTGAGTATATAGTTCCTATAAGATGAATAGTGTAATTTGAGTGTGACACATGTCTCGTGTTCCGGTGTTTGATACCGACGACAGGTATGCATACTGATCTCTACACTGACGATTCCGGAAAGGATGAAAATTATACGTATGTAGAAGAAAACAAATGGATATCATATAACTCTTGGCGTTTTTGTGAAATGTCATGAACTTCAACTACCGTTGTGTGTCATAAAACAATAGTTTGGTATTTATATTTACATTTTTACAAGACAAATATCACTCGATATAATAGAATACAACGCAAGAATACTTTTACGGAGCGTATAGTCATTTCTCATTCGCTGTACATATCCAGCGGTTTGATCATAATTTTCCCGTCTGTTATTTTTTACTATGCTCCTTTGACGAATTAATATTTATAATAATATTGTTTACTGATAACATTCTTAGTCGAACAAAATGTGAACACTAATTTTTCTCTCGGATTCAACTTTCATGTGTATTTATCAAATTATTGTGTGTAAATAGTCCTTACAATTTTAAGTATTTTACTAGATGAGTCAAAATAAAAAGAAGAAGAAGAAGAAGAAGATAGTGATGCTGATGTAGCAACACCAAGAGAATATAACATTCTTCTTCCTTTATTTAAGATATAACATTTAAAAAAGAAATGTTTAAACGTTGAGCGTTGCTGCTGTTCATTACTCTGTATATTAGTTATTTGCAATTATTTCATTATTTTTTCTGGCTTAACTATTATAAATAAATTATTAATTAATATGTTTTAATCTCGTTAATTACACACTCACACGACATTTGATTATATACTTTCTAAAAACAGATAAAAGTGCCTTACATAACATACTTCTAAAAACACAATAGTTGATCAATCGCAATTGGCTTTTTAAGATATGTATATCTTAACTCATCGATCTTTTCATTCAATGCATGGTCAACAGTTTTCTGATGAAGGAAATCGGTTGGAAATAATAAGGTTTCTGTTAAATATATGACACGAGTTGCGCTTATTCGGGTATGTAGTCGAATGCACTACCACAATAATAGCGCCTCTGATTGAATAAGAAATATCTCAATTCTTCTATCAATCTAGACAGCTTTTTCACGAGTAATTTGTAATTTCAACGTATACCTCTTTGATAACCAGCAGTGTAAATATGCTTGTGAGCTGAATAGTAGGCGCCAATGTATAGCTTTTATCTTTAGTCTGTGGCTTTTTGTCTGATATATAATGATGAATACTTTTGTGCAATTAATGATTTGTGCACCGATTATTTTAGACTATTCAAGGGGCTAATATAGATTCGTTTTCTTTCTTCTTATCTTAATAAAAACTGGTGTCTCTCTGTGGTTGTATTTTTCTCATTCGCTAATTAGTTCTAAATTCTCAGAGATTCCGTATATGATTCGATGAGTGAAACGTTTTGGAAAATGTTACTATGTTTTTTCCTAGAGAGAAATTGTTTTTTAAATTTATTTTTATTTTATTTTACATTGAACTATGTGCCCATTTATTTTGATATTTCGTCTCATAGACTTGGTGCGTAATCTTATATTAGTATGTAAAATTGGAGCTAATACACGTTTATATGGCCACGGACTCTTCCTTCTTCTATATTGCAATCACACAAATGCATAGTAAATATTCCTCAGTTTTGGAATGAGTTATGTTTACAATAAAATATTCTAATTGTTCTAATATCCGTTATTTTTTAATTAACTTACTAAATGACGAAACAACTGTATGTCTCACGTTATTTTAAAAAATGTTTTATTGTATTTGATAAGACCCCTCATTATATATATTTCACTCTCGGTAATATATCTTATCTCTCTTTGTCTGAATATTAACAGTCAAAAGTAACAAATAATAGACAGAATAATAGGATTGGAATAGACATACTAGTTGAAATAATAAATACTACAAGACACCGTAGTTGAAAACAAAAAACAGAGACAGAGAAAATAAGAAAAATATAGATATAGCAAGCAGAACGATGTTTATTTTGGATGTTGTCTATCTAATATTTTTACATTTTACTGGTGTTGCAAACTTGCCTGTTTCCTGATTGATATAGTTGAACATGTTTTTAAAAAAGTCCAACAATTTCGAAATTTTTAATAGTTTATCAGTAGTTAAAAGAGTATTAGTTTAAGTAAGATTATTAACGTTTTCTGTTCGAATCGCAGTCTCGTCTTGAAATTTATTTTTACTATGTTTAATGTTAGTTAATGTTATTTAATGTTATTTAATGGTGTTTTATGGTGTTTAATCTAAATAAAGTAATTAATAGTTTCCCAACTTAATTCTAAGGTATACAAAGATTATCAACGCTCACTTGAAAGAAGTAATTAAATAAGTATTACCCACCCTCCTCTCTCCTACGTTTACACAAATTATCGCCGACGGACAGACAGACAGACAGACAAACAGATTGACAGACATACAGAGAACCTGCTCGTTATGTTAGCGTAAATTTAAATAGGCTTCACTTATTTCTTTTTCATCGATTACATAGCTCTTCGGATCCCTTATTTAAGAATTTAAAAATTAATTGAGTATTAATTGTACTGACCATTTATAAAATAAACACGTAATTGAGATGCTTATTTTATCTGGATGAAAGACTTGGGCAATTCATATCAGTAAAATAAGACTGGATGTTAAAGTTCCGTATGTATAGACGATATATCTGTACTATCTAGATTGCTCTAAATTAGCATCCATGCGACTTGACTTTTACCCGTTAATTCCTATAAAAGTCATGTTAATCATTTAGACTGAACTGGATTCGGCATTACTAAAAAAAGGTTTAATTTTACTTAAACGATATTCTCCTAAAACAATAATAATGACATTAATAACGGTAGGTTATAGTTTGTTTTATCGTAATCGTGAAACGCCGAAATAGCTTGTCGGAATGAAAGTTGAAAACGCCCGCGCTACAAAACTCTAAAGTCTTATTGTCGAATGGTATTAACAATACTTAAAATACAAATCTTGTACACGGAATAACCTGATACAAACGACATTTCCTGACTCAATCTTATAATCGATTCTTCTTAATAAGTAATCGAATACCAGAGGCGGCACACCTGCTATGTTTATTTCAGTATTTATTGATGAATACAAATATGAAAGGCAAAACAAAATATATCGGCTTATTTAGAGACTTGTTTCAATTTATTTTAACTTTAAACATAAAAAGTATATGTAGAAATAAGCTATGCACATTTTAAATATTCTGTAAACGATGATATATTACTAATCAAATTATGTTAGGCATTATTTAATGTGTTATATTTTTCTTCATTATACTTAATTTGGTTTGTGCTGTAAAATTACTTATTGTCAGTATTTCAAAACGTAATATGTTTTTCTATCAATAGTTCACCAATTATAAAAGCCAATACAACTGTAGGATAGAAGGTAATGAAATTGAATTATTGCCAGTTTAGAGATGAACGACGTGTCAACGGTATTTAGTATAGTTTATTAAATGTATCAAGTTCTAATAAATAGTAATAGGTAGACATTGAATTTAAAGACGACCATATTGCACGCTGCAGCGAAACAGTAACGTGATAATGGTTGTTAAAGACGGAAAGCCATTACGATGAATCGTCGTTCGTGTAAATTCAATCTGACGGAGTAGAAAAGTACAGTTTGTTCGTTTTAGTGGAAACACATTTATTTCTTTAAAGTTATAAAGAGAGGGAACAAGAGATTCTAGGTGTGATCGAGCGCCATCTTTAAAAAATAACGAGCAGAGAGAGAGAGAGAGAGATAAAGGGAGTGAGAGAGAGAGAGAGATAAAGGGAGTGAGAGAGAGAGAGAGATAAAGGGAGTGAGAGAGAGAGAGAGAGAGAGATAAAGCGAGCGTGAGACACAGAGACCGAGGATGAGAGAAAGAGAAAATATGAGAGACTAGCAACCAATGAGAAAGGGGCCGTTAGTAACAGAAGTGATAAGACTCCATTAGATTCCGAAGTCGGTGTTGAATTCTATGTACGGAGCGATACAATTTAATATTTGTACATTTATTTACTTTTTTTTATTGTTAAACTAAAAACAACTTATTTTCGATTTATTTACATTACATAGTTTGCACATGTACGTTGTTTCTCATTTATGATAAAAGAATGGAATGCACATAATAAACACTATATTTAACCATAGTTGAAGAAGCAAACAGAGAAAGCGAACAGAAGAAAAAGAGATATAGTAAGCAGATATCTTAGATTGTGCCTGTTTATATTATGTATATATTTAACTAGTTCTGCAAACTTATTATCTATATCTTTTGAAAAAGTATCATTATGTAAATATTAACAATAGCAGCGATGTCGATGTAACTGTGAAAAACGCTATCCATTAGATCTATAACGCCTCTACATTTGCAGGTGGGATCCCAAAATTGAACGAAAATTATTTTATGTATCCATAACGGCAAAAGTATGTTACTTACTCATTGGATACATTTACAAAATTATCCTGTTTAACATACCAATTGCGAGAGCGTGGGTGTATACAGAATATTGTGAATCGCTCATTCGGATCATGATTGTAGTTATTGTCTGTTATTTTAACGTGAGTGGATGTTGTCAATTGATAAGACATGCGCACTGAGGTAAACGTTACCAATCAAGTAGTAGGCGGTGTGATTTCAAACGAATTGGGTTTCAGAAAAATACAAGAGACTTTAAAACCCGTGGTGTAATTAGAAAAGTTCCAGATTGATTTGTTTAGTGGGAAATAAAAAGTGGCTTCTTATTCATTGTTGTTTCGACATTTAATTACGTTGATAGAGCGAGATTGTCACTTGTTTTGACTACAATGGTTATTTTTTATGTACAATAATTTACTAAAGATTAAGCAAAAATATATTAAACAACGCAGTACGCACCTACACAAACAATTGCAGTATATATATATATATATATATATATATATATATATATATATATATATATATATATATATATATATATATATATATATATATATATATATATATATATATGGGAAGAGAAGGATGAAGGTAATCCGATGTGATGGGAAAATGAAAAAGGAAAACCAAAAAAATGGATGTTTTTTTATGTGGACATCAACGTTTCGTCTTTATTTATAAGACTTCATCAGGATGATGATATAGAGAAAAATGTCATGCAAGTACAAATACATGTAGGGTAGACATATTGGGAGGAAAAAAAGTAGTGGTCATTATTTTTATTTTTTTCCTCCCAATATGTCTACCCTTGCGGAGTTGAAAATGCTGACACTAATAGAGCGATGTGTGCTGCCACATGATGCGTTGTGTAGGGGCCTAACGGTACTACCGATGTAGAACTTTTGATAATTAGCGCATTGTAGGCTGTACACTGTATAGGTGCGGAGGAAGAGGCCAGAGTTGGGGATGTGGCAATTAGCTAGAGAGAAGGGGTCCGGAGTGTATTGGCTTTTTTTGGATAAATGTTGCCGGAGAGTGCCTGTGTGGGAGAGCTATATGTTAAGGTTCTCATTACGTATGGCATTGCGGATAGCGGAAGTGATACGGTCGCTAAAGAAGGGGAGCTTAAGGAAGCAAGTGTTGGTGAGTGTGTGGTGTCTACGTCTTTTGGTGTTGTTGAGGCTGGATATGGTAGTGAGGGGGAAACCGTTGGTTAATAGTGTCTAGTGGAAGGCTATATATATAAATATATTTATATATATATATATGTATATATATATATATATATATATATATATATATATATATATATATATATATAAATGGATCACATAAAAATAATATAAGAATAATATAAAAACGCTATGGTAATGTTGTATTTGTATTCCTTGTTTAAACATTTGATGAGTTCAAAAAATCATAAACTATACAGATTGCATCCATTTCATGACTTCATTATCTACACACCGACACACGCACATATATATATATATATATATATATATATATATATATATATATATATATATATATGTGTACATATATATATATACACACACACACATATATATATGTATATATATATGTATATATATATATATATATATATATATATATATCACTCTACCGACGATTCCCCTGACGAGAGTCGGACGAAAGGCTGCCTTGGGAACTTTAAGCTGTTTATTATTATTATTATTATTATTATTATTATTATTATTATTATTATTATTATTATTATTATTATTATTATTATTATTATTATTATTATTATTATTTTTTATTTTTATTTTCATGCTAATGTGAGAACTTTGTTTTTATTCGTGAATTTTTTCATTCGTAAATTCCGAAACCATACATAACGGTTTTTAAAAAATTTGTTTTATATAAAATTATTTTCTCTTTTTTTTTTTTTCTATTTCATCTCATATAAAGTTTTCCCCATATTATTCATAATATATATATATATATATATATACATATATATGTATACGTATATATAAAATTGCAAATTTATAAAGATCAACTATCATTTTTAAAATACTCCTATCAAGAAAAGACAATTATATAATATGAGGACAAGTAAATCATGACCAAGTGAACTCTGTTTTAAAACGATGTTTCCCTTTTTGGAAAAGAAAATTAAAAGTTGTGCATTCAAAATCATGGCTTACATGTAATTCTGATTATATATATATATATATATATATATATATATATATATATATATAATTTAGGGTTCATATTTTTTTAAACATCTAATGTAAATTTAATAAGGAATAAGGTAAAATAAATACCTTCGAAGCATTTAAAGATGCGATATCAATTGTAAAAGAAAAATAAATCGGAACCGATTTTTTTTTCCTTTTATAAACTTTCATTTTTTGTTTGTTTATAGTGATACAAATATTTCGCCAATTGAAAATATGGCCTTTTCAATGTGTTAGTATGTCCTGATTTTATCGGATTTGCATTTTCCCGGCTTCTGTTGGTGCAACTGGGCTTAAGGGATGTTGTTGTTTTCCACTTTCAAAAAAATAATCGGTTTCGACTTATTTTATTTTTAAAATTGATATCGCATCTTTAAATGCTTCAAAGGTATTTATTTTACCTTATTCCTCATTATATATATATATATATATATATATATATATATATATATATATTTATATATCACTGGTCATACGGAGAAAGATCTTTCATAATGTACGACTGATCAGTGGGGTAGAACAGCAAAAATATTAACGCTAATTTGTTACTATATCAGCGTATGAGGTAGCATGTCTCCGCTAGTACGAGAACTAATAATGTGTTTGCGTATTTTTAATAGTTTTATAGACTACACTATAGTTATTCAACGCGGAAAAAACACAACCAAATTGATTGACCAAAAAATATGAAACTGTCGTTTAAAACTCATAACCACAACTATCATATGTGTTACTATGAAGGTTTTTTTTAACGTGCATTTTCTCTATATATATTTGTGTGTATGTATGTATGTATGTATGTATGCATGTATGTGTGTGTAATTATTATTTATAAATGGTTTTAGGATGAATAAGTATGTTGAGTAACCAACTCGTTCTGAATAAAATGTATTTAAGTGAGTAACAAGAATTAATAAAATAGTTTCCACATATCATTGCATATTGTACAAAATTCATCTATTTTCTAGCAATAGTAGAAAGCAAATATTAGCTGTTGAATGAAACATGTTCTTATTGTTTGAATCGGGGTAAAATAGAATATTAATGATATCCATGTATTTAGATATTAAGGTGTTAATAAGATAATAATTTATACACAAATATTTATTTAATATCAACGATTGGATATCTTATATAATAAAGAAACGCAATAATAATATGCTTCAATAAATGTTCTAACGATGTCGACGCGATTGTTAAACCATTCATTACCGAGTTGAGACTTTGGCTTTTTGTGGATAGGGTTTTATTTCTGTAGGAGTTACTTATGCCGTTGTAAAATTAGGTATGAATTTGGGTATTATAGTTAAGGGGTTTCTGTTTGATGTAAGGCTGATCCTATTGATATCTTAAGAGAATCGGTGTGCTTTTTTATTTTTTTAATGTAGTGGGTCGGGATCGTTTCAAGTGATTTTATAAGACCAACCTAAGCTTATGTACTACAACTGTGAAAATGATGCCTCTTGTCTGATATAGAAACCTTTTTTACAGTATTTTATTATTTTTTTAAATAGATTTTTATACTTTTTTAGAGGTGTCGATAAGGTGATCAAATTATTATATCAGAGCTATTTAAATGTTCATTTCTAAATATGTTTTATTCGTTTCATTATTATAAAATAAAATAACACCAATTTCTGATGTAAATATACAAATTGTCAAATTGGCTAAGCAGTTTCTATGTCAGATCGTCAGATTGTCAGAAAGAGATATAGTGGTTACGACTAGTATTAATGTACCACGACACTTTCTATTCTAAAAGTAATTTAATGTTTACACAAAGGGAGAACTCGTCGTACTATACAATTAGTTACGTATTAGTATAGCGTGTAACGTTTGAAAAACAATTGAAATCAAACAGCTGCCTGAATGCTTCCCAGGAATTTTGAAACACAGCTACTAGGCGGAAGAGGTCCTAATGTGGGTTATATTTAGTTTCAATTTCAAATTGTTTAACATGCACTAAATTTTCACTCTCCATTAATTCATATTTTTAAAAATTTTGAATTTTGGGTTTTCCACTGCCAACTTATCTATCTATGTAATTCCTCTGATGATCAGATTTTGATCTTTGAAAAGCCTTGGCTTAAGGAAAGAATAATAAACATAATGTTAATACCGAGTATACCTGGCATTGAACAATCGAAGTTGAAATAAATATGTCATTCGTAATGTTATCCCTCTTTTTTCATCTATCTTTAAATATGTATATATATATATATATATATATATATATATATATATATATATATATATATATATATATATATATATATATATATATATATATATGCCATTATTTCCACAGTGATGAGTCTTGAATCAGTGAAACAGCAGTCTATGGGCGACTGTATATATATATATATATATATATATATATATATATATATATATATATATATATATATATATCAAAATATATAGAAATACTCGTACGAAAAGACAGAGGAATTAAAAGTCGAATGTTTTTGACAGAACCAAGAATTGAGATGGTAGACCCCTTTTAAATAAGAGTCATAGCCTCTGGCATCGGCGATATTGGGGTTATGGCCTAGATTCTCAGGTGAGGGTTACTACAAATTGAGAAGTGAGGCAAAAATCACAAAGTCATCTGGACAGCAATCCCCATACCAATCAGGCCGGTCTTTCAACTTTCACGGACAATATGAACCCGGTGACAGTAATGTCACTCATCCTTGTTCTTCCTATAATTAGAAAACTCCATACAATAACCGATCGCCCCTTCACCGATATAATAATTACTACAATTTTCGTTGGAATGACAACAGTTATACCGATCATTCGCAAGAATAAAGACAGTGTATTTGGAATAAATATCATTTGCAGTAGATTTTAATTTGGGTTTTAATTAAAATATAATATTATTATGAATTATTTATAGACATACATATATATATAATGTATCAGAACATTACGACTATTTATTTTGATTACAAGTAGCGTAAATATGATATATTTTCAGCTGATTAGCGCTGTCTAATTATTGGATTTCCGACATCACTCTGATGCTTTCGATTCACGTCCTTTTTTCAAATATGCATTCAGTTTGTATAAAAAATTTATAAATAGCACTCGTTGAATAATTATATTACGAACCTGCCTTTTATTGGTCGGGATAGAAATGGTAATTGACAAAATGCGTTCGAAAGTCGACTGTATACAAGAAAAATGGTTGCGTCATTCCAGAGAAAACTTCTCCTAAAAAGTGATTGCTTATGTCAAGTAGAAAAGTTACATCTACGAAAATTGAAATCAATGGTGAGGTGTATATGTATATGTATATATATATATATATATATGTATATATATACATATACATATGTATTTATATATATATATATATATATATATATATATATGTAGATATGTTTGCATTATACATATATTTCTATATAAGTTAAATTGAAAAAAAAAACAATTCTTTTTTTTTAATAACCTGCATATAATATGACTATGTATTCATGGTAGATTTTTTAAATTTATTTAAATTATTAATACTATTTTTTTCGGGTTGTTAAAAGATATTGATTCAAAAACAAATGTTTGATGCCTAATGATGATTTGTACTACATTGTTATGTTGAAAGTTTTCTGGGGAAAATAGTCGAAGGTTCTACATTTACAACGACGGAAGGGCATTCTGATAATTCTCAGCATTGTTTTAAATTATTTTTTGATGTTATTAATAAAGAAAGAAAATGCGTAATCATGTACAATATCTTCAACTTTTATTAATTTTTGGCGTCTTCGCTTTCATGGCTGCGGATGTTAACCAGTACAACTAAATGTTGTTTGTTTAAAATATGATTATAAGTAGACAAATAAATTTAGATTCGTTACAATGTGTTGTTCTTAAGTCGGTGAAGTAATCCAGGTAAAGGAATCTTACCAATATAGTTCCATAACACTCGAATGTGTGTCTCTGAATACATTTTACACAATGGTATTAGACGTTGTTATTTTAAATGTCTCGTATACACTTACATTAATATAAAATAGTTACATCAGATTTCATGGTTTACATATTAGACATCATATATATATATATATATATATATATATATATATATGTATATGCAAACACGGTTAAAAATAACAGAATGGGTCTGTGTAATTATACCTTTTTGATTTTCAAATTTTCTGATGGTCGTTTTATATTATAATCAAAACAATAATAATTGTTCCATAGGTTTCACAAGTTTCACGAACGTTTTCGATTCTTCATCGAATCATTCTTAGGTATCACAAGCAAATAAACAACAAGCTGGTCATTGACGCTTTAAATTTAGCATTACGTTAAGCATTTAAAAATGTTACCACTGGTTGCATATGTGATGTTATTAATTTTAGGTTGTTGTGTTTTTATGTAGATAGCTTCTCAGTATTTTTTTTAATTTGAGTGTTATTAGCTAGAAGTTGTCTTAACTCATAGGGCGGGCAGTTATGTGTTTATAGATGTTGGTAAAATGAGCTTGTGTTTACAAGATGTATAACTATTATAGAAAAATGGTTGGTCTTTAATTAGTATAATAACATTGTTGTGGTTGATATGGTTACCAAAACGAAAAGAGACCAACTCTCGGAGGAGCTATCCTAGCCGAGGGAAAATAAACGTATCTAATCAGAATAGAAAAAGTATACACTCCTAAAACTGACTAAATATTACACTTTTATCCTAGTCCGACGGTTTGATAAACACCTGATTTTTATTGTCACTATTTACTGGTCTCGGACCGAGCTGTAATAGATGGTGTATTTGTTTTAATAGATAGTTTATTCGTTTAGAAAAATCGATGCCATCCCACCCCAGAAAGGGCATCTTTAATCAGTTGAAAAAACACATAAATTACCTCACTGTATCGAACAGATGGGTTCAACTGCTCCAAACCTCAATAGCAAAGTTATAAGCAATGTTACTTTAATGTGAGTTTCGCAATCCCAACAGTTCCAAAAATGCACTCTAAATTGTGAAAGAAGTCAGTATAATTTATTACATAGGATACGTATAGGCGAGAAATACACGCCAGCGAACGGACGAACTATTTTATACTGCAAAGAACATGCTATATGAAAATTATAAAAAAATATACTGTGAAATGCGTTTTACCCTTATCCGAAAATTGAGAAAGACACTAATAAAAAACAACTGAAGATAAAGACAATGCTGGGTATCTAATGACATTACATTTATAAATGAAGAAATATGGCATAACATTATTTAATGATCTGATTTGCATGCAGGAAAACGAAATTTCTAAACATTGGTTTATGTGCCATTTAACAAAGAAACCCAAACACTTGTTAATTTGATCAAATTATTCTGCAGTTAAAATTAATTTGTCTCCGTTGAGAATCAAACTGACTACTTACACGCACATGTTATGCACATGCTGCTCGGAAATCAGTGGGATCAATCTACCGCTGAATAAAAGTACTTGCATTCTAATGCAATCTCCTATATTATAATAGTCAGATACGTCCTAAATAAAAGTAGCGCTGCTATATATCAGGTGTGTTTTCTTATAGCACTTTTTCCTGCCTTACAAAAGTACGAAATCCACGTAGCAACTTAGTGGAGAGTCATTTCTTTTGTCCTGTACAGCATCCTTCTCACAAAATAGAGGTATAAAGATATATTAGAATAAATGATTCTTTTAAAATTATATTTCCCTCATCACAGACCTTCGGAATGGTTTGGCACCATAGTTTGCTACACAAGCTTGTTAGCTATGGAATACCTGGAAATACCCTCTTAACTATCAAATATTATTTATAAGTCTACAAATGCAGTTGCTGACGGGCAGATGTTCGAGGTATATAGCATCAATTTCGGCGTCTATAAAGGATCCATTCTGGGCTCAACCCTATTTCTTACTCTCAATAAATGATATTCGAAATCATATTCTTAGATCATTCGTTAGCATCTATGCCGAGTACATAACCCTATTTAGCGATATTGATTATCAACATCTTGTTGACTCTCCTTCTGGCTCTTTCCCCCTCCCCTTTCTCTCTCTGTGTATTTTTCTCTTCCGTAGCATGTGGTGCAAAAGTGTCTTATTACTTTTTACGCTTCTAAAACCAAGGTTCTCATTTTAACAATAAACGCTCGGATGTTATCTTCTCAACAGTAGAAATAAATGGTTATTTTTTAGAGGAAACCTTCTCATTCGATATGCTACTAAGACTGACTTTTACTCCAGTCCTGAACCGAAAGAAATATACCAAATATGTTGTTAATGTTGCTAGAAATAGGGTTGGATCGCCGGACGTCTGAAAACAGTACCTTAGTCATGTCGCAATCTACTACGTGTATAAGAGCCAGATATGTTTTAAGAGTGAGGATTACTGTCATATCAAGGAAAGTGCACATATAGATTTTTTATAAAATACAAAATCGACTATTAAAAATAGAGAGAGGCTAACGTACTGCCTCTTTCTCATAGAAAAAATATTGTTGACTTTGTCAATTACAGCTTCATTTTTATGGTAGGTGTTCGACTGATTCCAAATCTCTTGTCTCCACCTCTTAACAGCATTCATATCAGTAACTCTGCTAGCTATAACCACAGAAAACAACTTCTACCCCCTCTCTCACTCTCTATCTATCTCTCGTTCTCGTTCTCGTTCTCTCTCTCTCTCTCTCTCTCTCTCTCTCTCTCTCTCTCTCTCTGTGACAAAAACAAACGAAACTTCTATGAACAAAGATTCCTTCCAAAAACATCACATTTGTGAAACAGGAAACGACGGTGATGCTTTACAACAGACTTAAATAGACTTAAACATAGTCGTGTTAAAGTGCATTAAACATAGTCGTCTTAAAACAGACCGAAACATAGCCGTCTTACTACATATTAAACATAGCCGTCTTACTACGTATTAAACATAGTCGTCTTACTACATATTAAACATAGTCGTCTTACTACATATTAAACACAGTCGTCTTCAAGTGACTTAAACTTAGTCGTCTTACAACCTACTTAAACATAGTCGTCTTACAACAGACTTAAACATAGTCGTCTTACAACACATTTAAACTTAGTTGGCTTAGCACATACTTAAACATAGTAGTCTTACAAAAGACTTAAACATAGTATCTTACAACAGAATTAAACATAGTCGTCTTACAACAGAATTAAACATAGTCGTCTTACAACAGAATTAAACATAGTCGTCTTACAACATACCTAAATATAGTCGTCTTCAAGTGACTTAAACATAGTCGTTTAAAACGGACTTAAACATAGCAGTCTTACAACATATGTAAACATAGTTGTCTTCAAGTGAGTTAAACATAGTCGTCTTACAACAGCCTTAAACATAGTCGTCATACAACATGCTTAAACATAGTCGTCTTCAAGTGACTTACACATAGTCGTCCTACAACACACTTAAACATAGTAGTCTTTAGTAACTTAAACATAGTTGTCTTACACCACACTTACACATAGGTGTCTTACAACATACTTAAACATAGTCGTCTTACAACATACTTAAACATAGTCGTCTTACAACAGACTTAAACATAGTCGTCTTACTACATATTAAACATAGTCGTCATCAAGTGAATTAAACATAGTCGTCTTACAACATACTATAACATAGTCGTCTTACAAGTGTTCAAATGACTTAAACATAGTTGTCTTACAACATACTAAAACATAGTCTTCTTACAAAAGACTTAAACATTGTCCTTTACAACATACTTAACCATAGTCGTCTTACAACATACTTAAACACAGTCTTCAACTGACTTAAACATAGTCGTCTTACAACATACGTAAACATAGTCGTCTTAAAGAGAGTTAAACATAGTCATCTTACAACAGACTTAACTATATCAAGTGATATGTAAACAATATTGTTTATCAGTCTTTTTAGATGATTCATTCCTCTTAGATCATCTTCCTCCACATTTAACATATAGATGTCAATCTTCTCCTGGTGGCGATCATGGGGCAAATGACAATCGATTTTACCCTTATCTGTTAGTGTCCTCCTCAGCCTTTTCCAAAGTAGTAACTTATCAAATATATATATATATATATATATATATATATATATATATATATATGCATATCTAAAACTATATATATATATATATGTATATCTATATTAAACTATGATACTACCTACATACCAAAGACACAGATCCCCCCTTCCCTCCTCTTTCCCCAGCCCCTCAAAATCCATGCTACACCTCACCACGACAAAAACCTAAGAACCCCTCCAATCTCTCTCTCTGTCTTAATGTGTCTCTCCCACCCAAAGACAAGTTCACTAACAGTCTCACCCTCCTCTTTTTCCCTTACAACTGTTCACATTCTTTTCACTCTCTGTCACTGCCTGACTTCTCTCAGCCCGAACCTTGGTCCAGCGCTGTTAGTAATTACGGCCACTACTTTTTCTCATCAACCCATCATGTCAACCCACTATTTCGATGTACTTGCATTACATTTTTTCTTAAAATTATAATAATGACGAAGTCTTACAATAAAGACGAAACGTTGATGAATATATAAAACATATCTCTTGGTATTTCCTTTTCCATTTCATATATATATATATATATATATATATATATATATATATATATATATATATATATATATATATGTTGAGAATTGGTTCCTGCACTGAAGATTGCGTTAGCATGAAACATCGATGTCTGTAGGTATTAAAATAATAATTATTTATTTATAAATATTATTATCAGCCCCCTCTAACAAAGGCCGGGCACTCTTGAGTGGCTTTAATAACAAGCAGTACACATAGCTACATGCACGATCCGAACGCATTCGTAGATCACTCTAGCTGCTTGGTAAATCTAGCAACCGACTCGCTATTTACATTTAAATTCCTCTCTAATTACTAACTAATTGTCAATGGCCGATGGGATAAGACTCTTGACTACGAATCAGTTGCGATTTGTGATCAGGGTTCGCGCCCGCCGACCGTTAAGAATTGGTTCCTGCACTGAAGATTGAGTTAGCATGAAGCATCGATGTCTGTAGGTATTAAAATAATTTATATTTATATATATATATATATATATATATATATATATATATATATATAATGACTGCTTTTCCTTGATGAGACTTTTTTAAATTGTTTTCAATTTTCACAATAGTCCATTTAGTGTTTCAGACAAATTGCTGTATGTATGTTCCATGTGTTTCTTGTTCAATTTTCTTCTCTTTTTGCGAGTACTTTCGATCGATTTTTTCAAATTATTTTAAGGCTGTGTTAATTATTGTTTCTTAAGAAATATACCTTTACTGTTGAGTTTTTTTTATTATTATAACGACCAATAGTTTACAACTTAAAATGAGCGTCTATGATATTGAGTTGTTACATAAGAGCGTGCTTACGCTCTAAGAGCGCCCAAGATTCAAAAGTTCGATTGCTTCACTGTTAAGAAGTTGAGTACGTTCTGAGAGCGTTCAAGATTCAAACATATAATTGATTAATGGCTTAGATTTGGTATCGTGTATTACTATGCTAGACACTAACATATTTTGACTCGTTTCGTAATTCACATTAGTGATCGTGGTATGTTTAATTTTTATGCAGACAGATTCAAAAATGTTCCATCTTTTGCTGTTAGTATCGTGGTGCATTATTTTAGTATTTTAAACTAGTATGTGTCTATATAAAACAATAAAATAATCATATATCTTGTCACATATGTAGTTACATGTGTTAAAGTGTATTTTCTATGGTTTATGCGTGTGAACTATAACTTCCATCGTTCACTCCATATCCGCTATCGTGAGGAGGGCGTTATCGGGGAGTCAGAAAAAGACTCGAACTGTCCTTACCTTTCAGGTGGTATAATAGAACCTTGTGGAGGCCATGTCATTTCCCGGTAATATACAGCACCTGGTATTCCCAAATGCTACCCATTTAGTAATGACAAGACTCAAGGTCGCTTAACCCCGTTGATTTAACGGGAATCGGTGATTCAACTTAATAATGCCGTATATAACTAATACTAACAACCGATTAATTATGTCGTCTATTTTGTATAAAATGGTTTACGACTTTATATGGGAGTCTCTCTACTTCTCGTTCTCTCTCTCTCTCTCTCTCTCTCTCTCTCTCTCTCTCTCTCTCTCTCTCTCTCTCTCTCTCTCTCTCTGCCTGTATGTGTTTTTCTCTATTTGTACCATTTTATTTTTTCTCAAACTCTGAATTTGTGTTATAAATTGTGAAAACATGGGATTACCTGGCAAACGGTCTCGATGCGCGCTCTGCAGGGCTGGACAGCCCAAAGAGCGGCAAGATGGCGTCCTAGGCTTAATATCGCCAGGTAATCCCGTGAAATCTCGTGTTCTCTCGCGGAGACGAGAGTCCAGTTTGATATAAAAACGGGTCGCTGGAGGCAAGACGGCAGAAGGCTGAGAGCGTAGTCTACGAGGGACGACGTGGAAAGAAGAAGAGAAAGAAGAAGAAGAAGAAGAAGAAGAGAAAGAAGAAGAAGAGAAAAAAGAAGAGAGAGAGGAAGAAGAAGAGAAAGAAGAAGATAACGAAGTAGAGAAATAAGAGGTGGAAGATTAATTTTTTTCTGCTACAAGCTATTTTCGGCATTGTTATGGAAAAATTCGACATCAGATTGATTCCGGAATTCGACGGCTCTCCTGCTGGTCCATCGGTGGTCGAATGGCTTGAGAAGGCCGAGCGTGTTTGCCGGTTGTGCAAAATTAAAGACCCAGCTATGGTCATCCCATTGAGACTCACTAAGGGGGCTTACGCCGTGTACCAGCAGCTCAGTAATGATGCGACCATGGAGCAGATTGCACAGGCGCTGCACGAGGCATTTGGTGCAGATCCTTTTGTTGCCTGGAGGCAATTTTCCGAACGCCGGCTTGGGCCGGGGGAGACAGTGGACGTCTACATGGCCGACTTGAAAAAGCTTGCTGCTCCCTTCGGCGGTGCGAGTGACCGCATATTGGCATGCGCCTTTTTGTCTGGACTTCCGGACGATGCAAGCCGACTGCTGCGAGAATCATTGAGACTCACAGAGATTGAATTGGTGGAGTTGTTGGCGAGAGCACGAAACATCTTGAACGACGATCGAGAACTGGTCTCTGCAGCGGTTGACACCTTGGACTCGCCAGCAGAGGGCCTACGATGCTATACATGTGGTGGCCCCAACCACTTCTCCAGAGACTGCAGAGGCGGCACAAGGCGCACCCCAAATTATGGAGCACGAAAAGTAATACGATGTTACCAATGCAATAAGCCAGGCCACATAGCACGGAATTGTCCGGGAAACGGGCAAGGGGAGGACGCCGCAGCGCTAGCACCCTCCCCAAAGCGGCATTGAACAAAGCGCTTCCTGCAGTGACAGTTCAAGTTGATGGGTGTAAACGTTCAGCGCTGGTTGACACCGGCTGTACCCAAACCCTCCTTCGAAAGGAATGTTGCACCACATGGAAGAAACGACAGATCCCCGTCCTGACTGTCGGCAAAGGCTCATTAGTGTGTTGTGGATCCAGTGTTGTTCATATCAGCATTGACAATGGCCCCCCGGTGGCTGTGACGGTGTTGGTGGTCGATGGGGAGCTGCTCGGATATGACCTTCTCCTTGGAATGGACACTATTACACAGCTAGGCGGAATTACTGTAAACAGCGTCGGTGATGTGAGATTCCCTCGACCAGACAAACAAATGTGTGCAGCAATCACTCTTGACGAACCCAGTTTCCACGCAGAATATGACAAGGGCACAAACACATGGACAGCGTCCTGGAAGTGGGCAGGCGACCAGCCACCAGTGTCTTTGCGGAATCGGCTGACAGAGTATCCCCCTCCTGCATGGCTTAGGGGGCAGTACGAGGCAGAACTTCAAGTGTGGCTGGATAACGGCTGGTTAATTCCATACCCAGAGGATGAGCTCGGGCCCCCGCGGGGGCTAATTCCCATGATGGCTATCAGACAAGAGAACAAGCAGAAAGTTCGACCTGTTCTTGATTACCGGGAACTCAATGAACACGTTGACCCGTACACTTCGGGGGCTGACGTTTGTGCTCATAAACTGCGAGAGTGGCGACGGCAGGGTGCGGAAGCGGCCATACTGGACTTGCGAAGAGCTTACCTACAAATACATGTTGAGAAATCGCTGTGGCCATTCCAGACGGTGGTAATCAAAGAAACTCGCTATTGCTTGACCAGGCTGGGGTTCGGCTTGAATGTAGCCCCGGGCATCATGACGGCGATCATGCGGGCGATCCGGCGTCAGGATAAAGCTGTGCAACAGGCGACATCGTCTTATATAGACGACATTTTTGTCAATGAGAGCCTGCTGTCTGCCCAGGCGGTCAAAGAACACTTTGAGCACTTCGGGTTGTCGTGCAAGGAACCCGAGCGGCTGCAGCATGGGGCGAAAGTGCTCGGGCTGCAGGTGAGCGGAAGTGCAGATGGCCTCCAATGGGGAAGGGGCGGTGAAATCCCGAAAATCCCATCTACCATCACACGTCGGAGCACGTTTTCCGTGTGTGGAAAACTGGTGGGTCACTTCCCTGTGTGTGGGTGGCTCCGAGTGGCTGTGGCGGCTATAAAGCGACGGGCAACTTCTTTGTCAACAGGATGGGACGATGAGGTGCGTGGTCCTTCCCTGCGAAGCATGCTGGTGGAAGCTGTGGCCAGAGTGACCAATGATGACCCTGTACGAGGGAGCTGGTGCGTCGATGGGAGTGAGTTTACAGTTTGGGTGGACGCCAGCTCACTTGCCCTAGGCGTTGCTCTGGCAGTCAACGGAAGTATAGTAGAAGATGCCTGCTGGCTCCGGCCAGAGAATGACGCTAAGCACATAAACCTAGCTGAACTCGATGCTACACTGAAAGGAGTCAATCTAGCGCTTCAGTGGCAGGCTAGCGTCCTCCACGTTATCACGGATTCCACGTGTGTGCATCAGTAGATGACCGATGCCTTGAACGGAAAAGCACGGCTGACAACGAAGGCATCGGCCGAAATGTTAATCCGGAGGCGGCTTGCTACCCTAACCGAAACCATCAATGAATACAACTTGTTCATAGATGTGACACTGGTGCAGTCCTGTTTGAATCGAGCGGATCGATTGACCAGAGTGCCTCGCCGTTGGCTGGACCTGCAGAAAGAAGTGAACGAACCAGCACCTGTAAATTGTGCTGCGGTGGGACGTAGACTCAGCCCAGAGCGTATCGCTGATGTCCATTGCCAAAGCGGGCACCCTGGTGTAAACCGAACCTTTTACTTCGCCAGGTTGGTTGACCCCTCTGTGTCACGGAGGGCTGTGAAATCTGTTGTGAGAAGTTGCAACACCTGCCAATCGATCGACCCAGCACCTGTCCGGTGGAAAAAGGGCACACTCGGTGTGAAGTATAACTGGGATAGGATTGCGATGGACATAACTCACTACAACGAGGAGAATTTATTGACCCTTATTGACTGCGGACCGTCCCGATTTGCATTGTGGCGGTCCCTTCGCCGGCAGGATACGGCTGCCATTGTCCATGAGTTGGAAAGTGTGTTCCTTGAGCGTGGCCCTCCTTCTGAGATATTGACCGACAATGGCCCCGCTTTTGTTAGTGCACCGTTCAAACAGTTTGTAGATGGCTGGGGCTATCCGTCTGCGTTTTCGGTGTGCCCATGTGGGAACGGAATTATTGAGCGCAACCATAGGACTATCAAGACCATCGCAGCGCGGAAGGGGTGTACGGTGGCTGAAGCAGTCTATTGGTATAACGTCACCCCTAAGGACGATACTTCACCCTCCACCGCGCCAGCTAATGCGCTACATACATACCATGTCAGGGCGAGAGGTTTGGAGAGCAGCTTACTGCCCGAACCAGAACCTCCACAGGAGAAAATGAAAAAAGGAGATGTCGTTTGGGTTAAAAAAACCCGAGGCCAGTGCACGACTCGTTACGGAACCGGTCGTGTCACTGAAGTGATCAGCCCGCAGGCGGTGCGAGTTGATGGAGTACCCCGTCACATTAAAGACTTAAGATCGGTATTCCAAACGCAGCTGCCATTTAACGAGGATAATGACATTGAATCCGTGACCAGCGAACCATCATTCTGGTTCATGACGGCTTCATCGCGCAGCGACACTGAGAGTGATAGCCTTGAATGTACTGACCCTCCTACTGCTGATGAAAGCCCGGACAGTGATGCTGCGATGCGCAGCCTCAGGTTCGCTGACCTTCCTGCCACGGAAGACAGCACGGATGACGATGAGGCCCCGAATCCCCCTCCCCGAAGAAGCACTCGAAGAAAAAGGACACGGCCTCCCTGCTCTTTCTGTGATAATGAGATCAGGGGGGAGTGTGTTATAAATTGTGAAAACATGGGATTACCTGGCAAACGGTCTCGATGCGCGCTCTGCAGGGCTGGACCGCCCAAAGAGCGGCAAGATGGCGTCCTAGGCTTAATATCGCCAGGTAATCCCGTGAAATCTCGTGTTCTCTCGCGGAGACGAGAGTCCAGTTTGATATAAAAACGGGTCGCTGGAGGCAAGACGGCAGAAGGCTGAGAGCGTAGTCTACAAGGGACGACGTGGAAAGAAGAAGAGAAAGAAGAAGAAGAAGAAGAAGAAGAGAAAGAAGAAGAGAAAGAAGAAGAGAGAGAGGAAGAAGAAGAGAAAGAAGAAGATAACGAAGTAGAGAAAGAAGAGGTGGAAGATTAATTTTTTCTGCTACAGAATTCATGTGTGCTTTCATGGTGTATGTAAACTATACACTCATTCAGCGAATTAAAACTAATATTGCTACATCAGGTGTCATTCCTGTGCCTACGTCCTACGGACAATAGCAAATATATTTTTGTTTAAATAACTAATAAAAATAATAATAAAAAGAGATGAACAATAAACTTGTGCCACAATGTCTGAATGGAAGTGGGTCGAGTTATAAAGCAGTTATTGACACACTCAATACACACATTTCATCCAATTGTTCACATTTCTGAACAATCCGTTTCCGATAATTGACACGTAGATTTTCAAAATTGCAGCACGCGGAGAAAGCCATTTAGTAAATAAATGTACAATTTGCAAGCTCAACAATTACAAATTGTGACCGGGCATAATTAAGATGTTTGTATTAATGCAATGTTTTCTGTACATTTAAGCTGTACACATTTTACTGAAACTGATTTTAACTGCAAAATAGAGGGCATCTGGTCAGTAGAAACCAAAGTGGTAAGTGTCTTATTGACAACTGAATACGTATTCTTTAAATCACATTATTTGAAGGTAACCAAACAAGAATTCTATCTGTTTATATTACTTTACCAATTATTATTAGTATTAATTATAACAATTATGATGTAATTATTATACAACCGCACAGATCGAAGATATCAGAAAAACTACATGAACTCGTAAATGTCAACTTGTAGACAAAGAGATTCATCGATTAACCATACCATAATTGAAGTCGAGTTGAATTATTAAACCTGATACTAGTAATCGATAAAAAATGTGTAAACAACTCCACTTTAAACCTGCAGACAAATGTAACAAGAACACAATTTAACCAGTATTAAAATCGTAATTGTCTGAAACATTTTTCTCGCCAAGAGAACTGATGTGATAATCGTAGACAAGAACGTTATACCTTTCCAAAATATAATACTTTGCCATACCAGCTGCGTACAAGTCAACATGGAATACATGAAGCTTAACGGAGACTTTTACATAATATAGAACATAAAATCATCACTGGAATGCCACTAATTATAGGAGCACTGAAAACAGTTCCTATAACCCTTCAAATTAGTATAGGCTGATTTGAAATGTAAGGATAGTTGGAAACCAACGAGTGCGGCAGCGATGTAAACTGATAAGTACAAAGATAATGCAGATGTAATTTTTTTATCTGTCTCTCTCGATATATATATATATATATATATATATATATATATATATATATATATATATATATATATATATATATGGGAAAATGAAAAAAGGAAAACCAAAAAATGGATGTTTTTTTATGTGTACATCAACGTTTCGTCTTTATTTATAAGATTCCATCAGGATGATAATATAAAGAAAAAAGGTCATGCAAGTACAAACACATATAGGGTTGACAAATTGGGGAAAAAGAAGAAAATAGTAGCCACTACTACAGTAGGGTGGACGCCCGTGCTTGGTTGAGTCAATAATGAGGAATGAAAAATGAATGTTTATGAAAATGAGTGGGGAAGAAGTGGAAAGACGGGGGTGAGCAAAGATACTGTCGCTGGTAGTAAGAGAAAGAGGTGGGGCATGAGTAGGAATAATGTGGATGGCAATGAGTGAGCGAGTGGAGGGTGGAGGAGAGGGAGGAAGGTGGTATTTGAACAGGTGGTTGCGGTCAAGACTGAAGGGGAAAAAGTAAGTTGGAATGTTTGTGTGATGGGGGTGTATGCAGAGAAATGGAGGGTGGGTAGAGAAGGACGGGGGCCTGTGATTTTGGTGGATGGGCGAAAGTTACGGTCTTAGAGAGGATTTTGAGAAAACGAGGGGATTTTAGAATTGGAGGTATGGAAGAGTGAGGGTACGAAAGAAGTGGTGGAGAGGGGGAATGGGTGAAGAGGAGAGGGGAGATTTGTTGTGATAGGGTATGAAATATTTGAAATATTTTGAAAATGAGAAAGTTTCATCGTCTTGCTGTGTTAAAAATGTGAGGGGAAAAAGGAATGAGTTAGAAAAAGTAAAGATCCATGGAGAAAGAGGATGGGTGTGAGTGAGTGGGAGAGTGTCATTAAGGTCAGAGATAACAATAAATGTTATCTATGATCTGGCATGAGTTTTTGTTCAGTAAAGATTATTTTGCTTATTAAGGGTGATAGGTTAAAGAAGCCATTTCGTTGCTTGATGGTGGTGAAGGCGGTGATGAGTGCAGTTTCCAACCATCTTCTACGTTTATTTTTTTTATTTTGTTAAGTGTTAAGAGGGTTTGATGTGGGAGTGGCTGATGGTGCCAATTAGGGGGGTGAGAATGTTAGCTACGGCCCGTGCGATTCTATGTGTGTTGCTACGTATGCTTGATACAATGGGGCGCATGGGGATGTCTGGTTTGTGGGTTTTGAGGAGCCCGTATAGTGTAGGAATGATGGGGTGATACTCAGTATATGATGTTTATTCTTTGTTGTTCTTGATTAGGTGTTTGAAAAATTTGTTGAAATGTTCTATGCTTTTGTGTATAGTTTTTTTAGTCAGTTTTAGTGTGTGTGTTTTCATCAGATAATAGAGTAGATATTTTTTTAATATATGAGTGTTTGCCCATGATTATTATGGCCCCTCCTTTAAAACATGGTTATATGATTATGCTATTATTGTTAGCTAGGTGTTTAAGTGTCTGTGTATATTTTTGGTAAAACGGGGTCATTAGGAAGAGTGGTTGTGTTTGAGATTATTCCTTGAATGTAGCCTTTAGTGAAGTCTGCGTCAGTATGTATGTAATTGTTTAGAATTGTGTTGGTGGTGGTGTTAGAGGGTATTCCGGTATTATTTCCGTTCACCCCCACCCTTTCAATTTTATACTCAGACCCATCCTCATTAATTTCATTCCATGCTACTGACTTCATTAAGCCCAGATCTCGGGCTTGCGCACCCAGTAGTGGGCACTACTTTTTCTCATCAACCCATCATGTCAATCCAACAGTTCACGTACTTGCATGACAATTTTCTTAAAATCATACTTCTGAGGAAGTCTTAAAAATTAAGACGAAACGTTGATGTATATATAAAAATACATCCTTTTTGGTTTTTCTTTTTTCATTTCCCATTACGTCGGATTACCTTCATCCTGTTTTCTCATATATATATATAAATGTATATATATATATATATATATATATATATATATATATATATATATTTATATATGTATATATATGTATGTGTATATATATCAATAAATATATATACATATATATATATATATATATATATATATATATATATATATATATATATATATATATATATATATATATATGTATACATATAACATTTTAACAATAATAAATTCTGCAACTCCTGGAACCATATGTAACATTACAGGAATGTATCGTACTTTTATTTTCTGTAGAACAATATATTATTCTGAAGTGTCTGATAATAAGTGACGCTGACGAACTCAAATCAAAATATTTTCAATAAACATGTCTCTTTTCAGTAGGATCTGTTGTTTTAAATGAGTTAATATCAGCATACACTATCTAGAACATTGACCATAACATCCTTCGAATTAGAGATTAAACACTTTTGATACGGTAACATTATTATTCTTCTTCAATATATACATACACACACACATATACATATATATATATATATATTTATATATATATATATATATATATATATATATATATATACTAAATGTGCTTTTAATTATTCATACAGGGAGCATACCTATATATATATATATATATATATATATATATATATATATATATATACATATTCAAGAGACTCTAATTCAATAACTTTTTGCTGTTTGTGAATTTTTCTGATGATTTTGTAATGTTGCAGAGACGATATTACATAAGAATGTTGTTTGGCACAAGACAAATGAAACGCACCGTACAAAATATATCTCACAGAAATGTTATGTTTATTAGAAACGTGGAAAATACAAATTAAAAAAATGAAATAAAACATGGTTATTGGAATATGAACCTTACTTATATATATATATATATATATATATATATATATATATATATATATATATATATATATATATATGTATATATATATGCATATATATATATATATATATATATACATATATATATATATACATATATATATTTATATATATATATATATATATATATATATACACGTGTGTGTGTTTTACTCACGGAGCGCAAATATTTAGACGTAATAAATAGTTTTCGTTTCCTAATTAAGATAAACATGACATATTGGATATAGTCATGCATTAAAGTCAACATCAAGCCGCATATAAAATGTAACCAATGAACTCGATTAGAATTTTGATTTTAAAAAGCTTATAAAGAGACACATCAATAATTGATGTAATTGCCTGGGCATTGTAAGACAGGCACTCTCCCTCTCAGTCCTGTCGACAAATTAACCGATTTTATGGTATTATATATATATACATATCTCTTCTATTTTTATTTTCTTATCTTGTTAGTTCCTGCTGGGGATGGGGCATCCTACCGGGTGCAAAACATTCAACGACTATATCAGACACTCCAGCCGAGAGATCTATTTTAAGATTCTAACCGTCCCTTTAAGTGAAATTGTTTGTATTTCTTATGCACTTGGTTCACCGGGTATACTCGCCACATAGCTTTTGAAATTCTTTTTCATTAATCCTGTTGCTTTTTATAATTATTGAGATGATAGAGATTTTCCTAAGATTCTAGCTTCTGTTCATGTCGTAAATCAGACCTTGATATTTCGTAATGTTTTCCATTTCAGCTCTGTTTAATTCTGTATCATTAGGGCCACTGATCTCAACTAGGGTTATTACTGTCTCCCTTTTGTCTCATATTTCGATGTCAGGTTAAACAGCTCCGGTTTCTAGATACGTAGCTGTAGCGATTACAAGTCACATACATATATATGTGTGCACGCATGTATAGATGTGTATATATATATATATATATATATATATATATATATATATATATATATATATATTAACAGAGCTGCCTGCTGTTGCCCAGTTAGAGTGTGGGATATCGTTCTTTGCAACATCATGGTAAGAAGAGTTTACTTAACAGCAACCTTTATGATGTCAGCTAGATATCTTACTCACGAAGTTATTCAGATATATGTAAATACTCTTAAACTAACGTTAATACATTAATTCATTTCATTGTGTAACATGTTTGAATATTGCCATTAGCTACTAAAAGGGGCATTCAGAGACGCACACATACTTCCATTATGTTCACATGCAAATTGTGCATGTACACACAATTATATTGAAAGTTCACTTCCTTTTATTCTTCGTTTTTAGGGACAGACATTCACAGACAAATGATTGTCTCCTTGATTATATATATATATATATATATATATATATATATATATATATATATATATATATATATATATATATATATATATATATATATATATATATATATATATATGTATATATATATTATTTGAATCAAAGGTATACAGTTTTACAGTGAAAGGGTTGTGCCCGAGGACTATTTTAATATTATCAACATTTTCTGAAATGTTGGGAACACACATCAGTTTTGGTCATTTAACTATGATTTAATTGTCATTTTATTTAATAGGAAAACAGTTTTCAGGAGAAGCTTTTTATATTATAAATATTAGCTGAAATTTTGGGAATAAATCTTTTGTTTTGGTCATTTACTTATTGTGTAAGATTAATTTGAATCTAAGAGAAACCAGTTTTCAGTGGAGGCCTCCCAGCGTTGGAGTGATATATTTATTATGTAGCCCATGACCTTCAAGGAAAAAGTCAGTAGTCAACATGCCAATGTTCAAGCAACTTTGTACAGCAGTTTGTACAGCAGTTTGGGTGAGCATAAGACCCGAAGATCAGGCGGGCACACACATACATAAATAGATTAACTATTTTATATATAGAGAGATATATTAATATATGTGTGTTACCTGATTAAGACGGCCATCTTTTGTAACTGCATGTCAGAACTGTATACAATCAATGAGTCATATCTTATCTTATGACTTTATTTCATTTCAACTAAACTGACCCAGCAGAGCCAAAGAGATACCATAAAATATTACTTATAATTATAAAGAGAACATTAAAATAATTCAGATCATTCCATCTATTTTCCTTAAATGGCAATTTATTTTTACAAGCCCGCTGTACTTATGTAAATGAAGATATTCCGGTACTGTCAGAGCTCACGCGATCTTCACATTAAATTAAGAAACGAGAGCCAGCAGCCATTATTCTGTAGCGATGTTGGACGGTTTTCACGGCGCTTCCCTTCACCCCGATAGCCGTTAACTGGATTTTTACCGGTGCAAAAATAAGATTTCGTGGGGTGTAATCTCAGCGGAAATGTGATATGACTAAGGGGAAAAAGCAAACACACACATGCAGAATAAAAAAAACACTACTATTAACTTTTATGACATTACATGTTACGTGAGTATGGCATAGTAAAATCACATTTGACACAGATTGCATTAGTTCCTGGCGCATTAACACCACGCGACTAGGCGTGTTAATTGACAAGCAGATAATGAGTCAATCGTTTGTACATTGGAACCAACTTTACATGTAGTACTTGGTTTAAAAAATGTATAACACTAGCAGGATTATCTTGTGTTGTCCGGGCTTGAAGACAACATTATGTTTATCAATATAATAGTTTTTTTTATTGTATAATGCTCTTCAACGGAAACAATTTTACAGGCAAGAGAAGCTACAATTGATTACATCGATAGTTTAAAAGTGTAGCTAAAAAAACAAAACGACATCATCTATTATCATTTTTGTAACCTAAGCTAAGGAGGTTGTGTTTTTGATGTAGTCATTTACTATGATAAGAACGAATATTCTCAGATACATATGAAGAGTTCGAACGAAAAACGCGATAAATCGAATTCGTTTAAATTGAGACCGTAACAAATATAAACACGAATATATTAAATCCAGACTTCGAATGAAAACTGATTTAAATAGAAATCAAAAAAGAAATTATTTCGATATTATATTATGTAACACATAGTTTTGGGGTGTCGTCGAGTGTTGAAATGCAACATTTTTTTTAGGGACAGTTTTGTGATTTTAAAAATGGCGTTTATCGCGATTTGCATTCGAACTCTTCATATATTAAATCGGCATTAAATCGGCACGTCTAGCGATGGAAATAGCCTTGTCAAACTATAAGTCCCTGTCTAAATTAAAACTGGTTTTATATTTTGATTCATCTTTTAGGAAGTGAAGTCCATCAGTTTAGTAACACGTAATCATTACTTTTTAATCTCCCTTTTACTTTGAAACATTAAAGGCGAAGTTTTGATAAAATTTAAACTTCCGATATTTCAAACTTCGAACTATGGAGCTGATGCTATTTTATATCAGTAACCACCATGACTAGTGTCAGCCGGATCAGATACATCATTTCCGAGTCATCAAGATTTTGTTGGCATAATTCCGGGAAAACGTCATACAATATGGAGAAGGAAGGCTCAGATACAAGTTTAGCCTATTCTTACTTTGTCAGACACTGGTGCTACCAAATCAGGCTGTCTGAAGTTATTGACTTCCTGACTCAAAATGCACCAAACATTGATGTTTTATTGTTTTTTTTCTTTGCAAAATTCAATCATGTTCTGCAAAATCCCAAACAAAAAAACAACAATTTCCTTCCCCCTGTTTCCCCTCTCCTCTTTCACTCAACCAAACACCATAAATAAATATTTGAAGATATAAAGAACTTGAAGCATAAAAACTTTCACCAAAATGACCGGATTCGGCTTTAAATAACCCGAAAAGGGTTGATATGACGTAAAACAAAACAACCAAACCAAACACCATGAATAAATATTTGAAGATATAAAGAACTTGAAGCATAAAAAACTTTCACCAAAATGACCTGATTCAACATTAAATAACCCGAAAAGGGTTGATATGACGTAAAACAAAACAACCAAACCAAACACCATGAATAAATATTTGAAGATATGAAGAACTTGAAGCATAAAAACTTTCACCAATATGACCGGATTCGGCATTAAATAACCTGAAAAGGGTTGATATGCCGTAAAACAAAACAACCAAACCAAACCTTTGTCAGACGATGGGATACAAACTCAAAACTGACTTGTGTTTGTTATCTAATGTACATGATTTCAAGCGCCTTATTATTTCTCTGTCAAATTATGTCGTAATAAATAACGCAGTAAGTAGGTTAATCATTTGGAAGAAACATTGATACGATAGTATGTGATTCTTCGATATATCATATTTTTCTGTAAGGATACTGATAAGTTAAAGACTATTATATTGTTTTACGTAATGCATCAATAAATATTGGCATACGTAAGTTCTGTCGGAATACATATATATTTAAAACATATATTAATATAATATATGTTAGTCTACCGCTGGTAGTAACAGCAGTATTTATAACAATATGATGCATTAAAACTTATATTTCTAGGATATATTGATTTTGTTTTTGAGCGTTTAAAACTCGGATATATATTAAGTATAAGTTAGATTATTCAGACAATTATGCTTCCCTTGATTGTCAAATTAACAATATTTCGACCCATTTAAATTATTACTTATTTTCAGACACATCTTTACAAAGTTTTAAAATTTGACGGTAAAACTAGAGAGTATTTATGTTAAACTCTGGAACCTATTCGGAAGTTCGAACTTAATCGTGCATTATTAACATTGTCCCTGCTTGCTTGATTTGAGAACACACGTCGCTCTTTTCCACATATAAAAGAAGATGGTGTCAGGTAGGTAGTTACAGCTGAATTGATATATTGTATTTCTAAATATGATTACTTTTTACATAAATGATTACAACGCAAATAATGTCTACTGTGTTTTGGAATAAAATATTATACAGAATAATTATATTGATGTGAGTACGATATCAACATATTTTATTATTGACGATTAATTACATCACAGGTAATTATGGAATGAGTATTCAATGGAGCTCTGTAATCAAACACCACATTGATATTATTTTTCTTAATGGAAATCGCCTGAGACAAGACAGGACACCACTTGATGTAAGGATATACCAATAACAAATATGATTATCGCAAAGACAAGATATGCTTATTGGCTTTAGTCTTGAAAAGACCAAGATTATAAGTAAGAGGAAAACAGTCAGCAGGTGAAGATTTCCACCAGCCTGCGGTTCCTGGAAAAAAGGTACTGAAATAAAAAGCTGTATACATAAAAATCATTGAGGTTAATCGAACTATATACACACAGCAACATTCAAACGGTATTGTGACATAAGGAAAACAGAGGCTCCATTTTAGAGAGCTGGATTTTTTCCACATTTGAAACCGACTTTTGTCTAACTTCGATCTCGTGGGGAGGCAAGTAAATAGGAACATCGCTGCACTCCTAATTTAAAAAGGGGCATTGCCAACCAAATACCTTTTGATCTCTGCCGACAGAATTGGTGTTAATAGTCCAGGTCAATCCGTGCTCGAAGTGTAAAATGTTCAAATCACTTACTGCCTGACAGATGCCAATTGCTGTATATTTCAGTTGGTGGATGAACTACCGCGAGGAAGTTTTGTACTTTTCCCCTCACATTCGTTTATTTGCTCCTTCTTATTCTCTCATTCTTTTTCTTGAATTTTTCTTTCTCTATTTTGTCGTCAAGCGAGAAGAACAGACCGTTGCAATTCCCCCAGACAGACGAGTCGAGCGTTTCTGCCTAGCGCCGGCAATTCTGGTTTTGTGTTTTTCGAACTGCGGCCGAAAAGGAATTACTATTTTTTGTAGCATTAAGAATTATTGATTGATGCAAACTTGCCTGCTGCATGAAGTTGGTGGCCTCAGGAGTTTGGGGAATATGGTCACGTAAGAGACACAACAAGATACACACATGAGGCCACGATAAGATTACAGCTAAACAGAAGAGAGGATTTGTATTCTTTTCATCTAGTTCTCTTTATTCTAAAAATATTTCTGCTGATGCTACCTAGAACTGATTATTACTACGCGTGTCATTTGGTGCAAACGTGCCCACGCATTTTAGGTGGCATGAAGCTATTATTGCTTTATATCTGTAGGGTTACTTCTAATTATCAGTTATTGTATATATAAATATATATTAATTTTCTCACCTTTGTTTGCTGGGGATGAGGCATTCTACCGGATGCCAGATATTCATCGGCTATTTCAGACACTCCCGCCGAGAGATCTTTTTAAGATTCTTACCATCCATTTAAGTGCAATTGTTTGTATCTCGCCGGATAGTTTTTTAAATTAGTTTTCATTACTGAGATGATGGAGAGTTTCCTAAGATTCCAGTTTCTTTTCATGTCGTACATAAGACCTTGCCATTTCGTAATCTTTCCACTTTAAGCTCTGCTATATCCTGATTCATTATGGGCACTTACTTCAACCAGGGTTGCTACTTTTTCCCTTTTGTACCATATCACGATGTCAGGTGTAACATCTTCGTTTTATAGATATGTAGCTGTACGGATAATCATAGTGAATGCTGTATAAGTTATTTGCAGCTGTTCTTTTTGGTGTATGCTCCCAGGATTTGCTGCTACACTGGATATTCAACTTTTTCCATTTGTGCAGATATTCCCACATTCCGTTGTGTCGCATTGTATAATAACCTTACAACTGGATAGCAGGTTGCTCAGACTCTCCACTTTATATTAAATATATTAAAAATATATAAAACATCAAATATATCCAAGTCATGAAGTTTATATTTTATGTTATATATATATATATATATATATATATATATATATATATATATATATATAGTCTAAAGAAGATTTGACTCATTAAAAAAAAATGTAAAATGCAGTTTAAATTCCCAGACAAACTAACTAAATCCAAGATATTGCAGACTAAACATATATATATATATATATATATATATATATATATATATATATATATATATATATATATAAATCTTAATTGTGATCACCCGCAGTAATGTCATTGCGTAATGTTCCTCTGAGGAGAAAGTTTTTTTTGAAAACTCATGAGTTAAGGACCCAGTATACCCCCTTGTTTTTTAACTTTAATAAAATCTGAGTAACTTATTATTTCATTATGTAATTCAATCCATTGATATATATATATACATACATATATATATATATATATATATATATATATATATATACACTTACCTAACTAAATAAATATAGATATGTTTATGTGTGTGCATGTGTATATAAATTAGTGTTAGTGGGTGGAGCAATAATCTAGATATGTTGTTTTGCATCCTGACTGATATATATGAGCGAAGATTTTTTCATCTTTAAGGATTAACGGTTTGAAAATCGAAAAGTTTCATTTTTAGTTATCCGTCAACAATTGTTTGTAACTTTCTCTTACTTCTATGAAAAGTCTTAATCCTTCAAGTGATCATGTAGCTATGATCACATTACTTATAGTTGAAGAATAATTATTCACATATCATAGCAACAATGTTACATCCCTGTGTATGTTTTACAAGTACTTACAAGGAATTTGCTTAATCGAACTTACTATCCTTGTAAGATTTAACGTAAATATCCGAACACATGACTAAAATACCCCCCTCTTTCACTTGAGAAGGCCCCAGTTAAGGAGAAACATTCTAGTTCTATAGTTTCTGACATAAGATCGTTTTGGTTTGGAATTCTATCTTTCCTTCAGGTTTTCCCGATTCTGCGAATGTGAATCAGTTTAAATGTAATGTGAACAAACACCTTACTCAAAAACTCTCTTTGTGAGATGTTTCTTGCCACTAATCCTCGTGGTTTATAAGTCTAAATGACATTATGCCTAGTTTGTGGTGAATAAAGTTTAACCAAACATATTAGAGAGAATTAAATAGATTGTTACATTGAACTTATTTAAATTAATTTTATAACACGCTTAACTCAAGACAAGTTTTTCAAGGCAGCAACGTGTGTAGGCGCTAATATATTGTTTTACTGCATCAACATCTGATAGTAGAAAGGGTATCGATCTGTCTTATTTGTTATGGCAATCTATGGCCAAATGTTGGTTCATCCGCAATAGTATATACACATAGAACATTTAGATAATCGTGTTTCTCTCATTAACCACTAAGTGTACAGAGAAAACTGAAATTAATAGCGCCTATTGTCTATTTATATACAAGTTTTCTGTTAGCTAGACTAAAATCAAATATCGTAAATCGAAATTAAAAACAAGTTTATCTAAGGTTGAAATACATATATATTTTGATTATTTGGACTAATATTCACATCTTGGAGTTTATTCTAACAACATTCCGGCTGATGTAAATTGCGACCTTCTTCTGGCGTGTCTTGTCGAACTCAGGGATGTTTATATTGGCACGGGAATGTTAACAGCATTTCAGAAATAACAATTTATTTAATCCACGGGGAAACATTGCTCTCGTTACGTCATTACTGACCGTGTAGGTATTTCGTATTGGAATTCTGCGTATTGCCACCAGTTAGAATTAAACCTTCAACTTCCAGATAACTGCCACTTATAACTGACTATTACTAAGCACATTTATGCGTTGCGCCACGGTACTTTGCAAACTATTATAGTATGCATCTACATACTGCTTATTACTACTTATTACTCTCTTTCTCGTACTCGATATATATATATATATATATATATATATATATATATATATATATATATATATATATTAATACACACATAGATAAATACAAATATATATTTATATATTCTGTGTCATGAGGAAGTCTACAATAAAGACGAAACATAAAAATTATGACTTTACTGTTGTAGAACGCCATCACGCTCTCATGTACATTTCAACTTTACAGACGCTTTTACAAGTCATAAAAACTTGCCGTTGTAATTAAAAAATGAGCACAACAGTAAAGTCATGATTTGTAAAGACACTAAAACTAATACGGCCTGAAGATGATTTGACGATTCAAATCGAAAGTACTTGCAAAAAAGAAAAAAGAATGGAACAAGAAACCCATGGATCATATTTACATCAATTTGACCGAAACATAAGATGGACAATTCGGAAAATTGAAAAAATCAAAAAAAATCGCATCAAACAAAACCACTCCGTTTTATTTAATAATGTTTACCTAAATGTTATTGCCAACCACCCAACGCTTCAAATTGTGTTACTTTTCAAAGTATATATATATATATATATATATATATATATATATATATATATATATATATAACAATCTTCCAGATCATAAGTAACGAGCTGCCAGATAATATTAAGGCATCATACGTTAATATCTACGAAGTCGACATTACTTAATATGACTAATGCTCAAAGAGTAGTAGTCATTACATTCTCGTAAGGCTATTCTTTTCTGACGTTAAGCACGTGGTGCAGTGCCTAAAAGCCGCTTGTTGCGTTTAAAAAGGTAAGCTCCTCTGCTTTGACAATCAATATTCGTAACTCTGTTCTGCCTCAGTAGAAACAAAGTATGTTCCCCAAGAAGCCCTTTCTTTTAATACGATCTTAAGAATAACTTTTTCTCATGTCTAAGATGCAATAGTTATATCCAAATTCTAATGAATAAATGCACTGTGTTCGTTTTATTTTTATGGTCGACGCAAAACATTTTATAGAATTGTTTTTAGAATCGGAAATAAGGCTCAGATTTTTTTAGATTCCGATACCCCAAAAAGTTCTATTTTTTTAAGATTCGTGATCTTTCAATAACCCGAACACTAATATATATATATATATATATATATATATATATATATATATATATATATATATATATATATATATATATATATCTTGTTTATATATATTGTGTATATAAATCCGTTCAGACAAAGCATAGAATCACTTGCTGTAAGGGGCGAAAAATACTACTAGCACACGGTAAGTGTTAGATACATAGATTCAGACCTGGACAATAGAAAGTATACTCCATTTGTAACCATACCCCTTACCAAACCCTACCCTTATTTGTTAAAAACATCGCCCATGCAATGTGCCGTCTAAAAGACGAAATAAGAGAAGCGAGAGTTACGAGGCTGCTGAAAGTAAGCCCAAGGTTATGTATATATATATATATATATATATATATATATATATATATATATATATATATATATATAATAAGGAGAGGTAGTTTGCTTGAAGCATTGTGTATGATACGTATATAGAAGAGTATTAGAAGACTATCACAGTGCAAGAAATGTGAAATATGTCGGCGTTGAATAGTAAGACAAAAACAAGTGATTTTAATTCATATAATATTTCCAAATAACTAATGTAAAATTGTTTACCTATATAGCAAATCTTACTTGATTAGGGAACGCTTCAACACTGTGTGACCGTGTTCCATGATATATTTCGAGGAAGACCTCTTTGTCAAATGCTAGGTGTTTCAAATCTCAAAAAATGTGTGTATATATATATATATATATATATATATATATATATATATATATATATAAATTAACTTAAACTATATACAATATCATACATATTAACATTTATTTAAAAAGAAAATACGTTATTTAAAATTCCACTAGTTATGCATTTATACATAGATTTAAATCAAAAATATTGTGGAAGGAAATAACTCGCGATCTTAAGTCGATCGATTATTTATCATTTTAGAATATATGCATTGCATTCGTATGATATTCTTATTTTACATACATATTTAATAATACACATCCCTTTCGCGGCACTCTCATCACGGTTACTAAACACAGTCGGAATGAATAGTTACTGTATTATCAACTATATACCAATAAAAAAAAAGAACGTACCGTCGTATGAAAAAGCAGAATACGTCTTTCAGCTGCCTCACTTATGTTGTTAATAGTACTTTTTTCACTTCGTTCTAAGATCATATACATACAGTAGATAACCATCTATAATGAATGTGTTATTATGGATCCAATCTAATGCGAACTTCACATGATTGTGCCGTTAGTCAACGTGGCTACCCATTTAACGGGGGCCAACTTCCATACATAAAATTAGGAGTGCCCATACAGTTATAGAAGTGAATAGTAAATAAAAGAGTTTTAAAATACTTTTATAGTATATATTTGACGAGGATACGAGTAGGAACGCATGGCCTACATTCACCCCAAGACTAACCCTAAATACGGGGTGACGGTTGCGAATACAAGAGTTAGATTCGTAATTGACTCGGGTGATGGTTGAAGCGGTCTCATTTATCGGGAATTAATCTCAATGTGTTTACACTAGAATTCATATTCATATAAAATAACGTTTTAATCGTTAGAGGGATATTCTGATAAGTTGGTAGACTATTATTTATAAAATAGCACTGCCATCTCTAATCATAATTGATGTGGAGTACAAATCACCCCTATTGGAGAACTGATGGTATCAACCAGGTATAATAAATACCACTGGTTTCAGAGACTCAGGAGAGACTTTCATACCATGTTTTACCGCATGTTATGAACCCGTTCATCTCCTACCACATTAGTGGCGTTCTGTATTGCTTTATGATAAATACATTGTTATATTTTAACCCTGTCACTATTTGTGGTTTATTTCTTTGTGACCCCTAGCACGGGTCTACCCCACTAATGATATTAGTTATTTATATATATATCTGTAAATTTATATGTTAAAGATTCACTCTTAAATTCATTAACTGATCATTACGGATTTCTGAACAGATTGAGTAGGCGTAAAAGCTCATAATGTTGGCTATATTTACTTTAATTTACTTTGAAGTAAAAATGGCTTCATATATTTCCGCCTTAGAGGAAATACTAGAACATATATTAGACATTAATTTATTAATGAATCAAGATTCTTCAAATTTAAATTGCATTTATGTATTTGTAACAGCTTTTAGCGGGCATTATATGAGACACAATATGCCATTACCAATTTAAGATTTGTTTTACACATCATTTATTGACATTAGACACTAATTAAAAATATTCTCTGAATTACAAAAAATGATAAGATACCTAATAAAAATTAATTAAATAGACAAATAAATATACACATCTATAAGTAGATAACAGATTAAATGATACTGTACGCCTACACAATAAACACATGATACAACAACAAACTATTTAAAAAATAATAAATCAAGGGAGGCGCGAGAGCTCTCTATCCCTTAATAGAACACAAAAACGGCCTATGTTAGAAATCTCATTTCTTTGATCAGTCATAACTCAAAAACCAACACACCAAATTAATTAAAACTTTGCACAACATTATTTTTGATAGGTTCTATAAGTGTGTAGAATTTCAGTATCATTAGTCAAGGCAGCCCAGAGATCCAGAAAGTTCAATGATGAAATAATGTTATCTGTGTGTACGTTCGTATGTGCCACCCTGTATCTCATCAACTATTTGATGGATTCAGCTGATTCTTGGTAGATATAGAGGTTAATGGGTCTAGTTGATGGCAGCTGCTTTTTGGGCAGATATAGAGGTTATCGAGTCTAGTTGATGGCATTTTAATTTCAGTTTACCATATACCTTAGTTTTCCAGAAAATCCAATAAAACCTTTAAAATGGCCATTGTATTGAGGCATAGCCTTTACAAAAGTAGTGACATTCCATGAAAAATGCCAGTATACTGAAATCATATGCCCTTAATAGGGTTAAGATGAACATCCATATACACTAAATGTACAAAAGCAAGGAAATTCCCAAATTGTTACACTTTTATTGTCATTAAAGGTATGCGAGCACAACAGGGCTATGTATTTTACTAGTAGGAATTTTTCTTCAGCGCACCTCACACACTTCATCCACCCATGCATAGAGATTTATACTGTAGTGATGTGATAATGAAATGGTTTGGTTGATATGTAGACATACCCTTAATTAATGACAATAAAAGTGTAAGAATTTTGGAATTTCTTTGCTTTTGTACATTTTGTGTATATGAATTTTCATCTTAACCCTATTAAGGGCATATGATTTCAGTATACTGCCATTTTTCATGGAATATATAAATACATAAACAAATCAGAGATTTGATTATATTTTATTAAAAAGTCTTCACAATAGTAAAAACGATCAAGCAAAGACGTATATGTAAACCGGCATATGGCTATAGTTTTGCATATTAACTCTTCCATATTTTAAGGTTCGCTCATTTCCTTACGAATTGTTTACTATGGTTATTTTCTTTTTCGAACTTCAACAGGTGAATTCATACGTGAAAGATTCGTGGCAGAAAATATAAACTAGATGAAACAAAACTAAGAAGCAACAATCCATTCGGAAATTTGTTTTTTCTTCTTTGATTCTAAATTTCTTTGCGCATCGAATTCCTTCCAGCCCATTTCGACAGGGAATGGATGGGTTTAGGCCGAATCAAACGACATTTCAGATGCGCTCCAGAAATGACGGCACCGCCAACGCGCAACGGGCATCTAGCTTTCGTATAGACTTGAAAAAAGAACCAAGTTGTTATCTATGTTTGCCAGCGAAATCATCTTTTCCGGTGAATTTGATGAACCAGCCGAGCGAACGGATCTATAGATTTATGTCCATATATTTTAAACCGTTCACTTTTATATGCCTATGAATTCGGTATGAGAGCCTCCAAAGTCACAAGCAATGATTGGATTGTGGGTTTTAAAAAAAACACGTTGTCGATGAGATCAGACCCGGGTGGTAACTTGAAGCCAGATTATACCTAATTTTTGCATCGTCGCACATGTATGCTCTCAGATGAATTTAAAAGGCAAGATGTGCATTGAATATTATTTGATCACATTTTTAAATCAGTTTTATAAATAATGAAGTAAAGTTAAATTATGTTGCCAAAAAGACACAAATGCCAAATTCGATTAATTATATAGAAATTATACGAATACTTTTTTTAATAGATCAAAGCACAAATCCGTAAATCAAATACAGATTACAAAGACATAAAACACGAACGAATATTTCAGATATTTTACATTGACATATCATTCGCTATTTTGCAGATTACAAAGACATAAATAACGAACGAATATTTCAGATATTTTACATTGACCAATTATTCACTATTTTGCAGATTACAATGACATAAAACACGAACGAATATTTCAGATATTTTACATTTTGCAGATTACAATGACATAATAAACGAACGAATATTTAAGATATTTTACATTGACCAATTATTCACTATTTTGCAGATTACAATGACATAATAAACGAACGAATATTTAAGATATTTTACATTGACCAATTATTCACTATTTTGCAGATTACAATGACATAATAAACGAACGAATATTTAAGATATTTTACATTGACCAATTATTCACTATTTTGCAGATTACAATGACATAATAAACGAACGAATATTTAAGATATTTTACATTGACCAATTATTCACTATTCATCGGATTACAATGACATAAAAACGAACGAATATTTCAGATATTTTACATTAACCAAGTATTCACTATTTTGCAGATTACAATGACATAATAAACGAACGAACATTACATATATCATACATTGGCCTATAATTCGCTATTTTGCAGATTACAAAGACATAACAAAGCGAACGAATATCATACATTGACCTATAATTTGCTAGTTTTCAGATTTTTACGTTGACCAATAATTCGCTATGTTGCAGATTACAAAGACATAAATAACGAACGAATATTTCAGATATTTTTCATTGACCTATAATTCAGTTAAATTTTGCAGAGGTTAATATGAAACTAAGTGTAAGTAGACAATGATGAACTGTTATAAAATATCGTTCAATTATTATAAAATATCGATCAGTGAATTTAAAATAAACAACAACTCAAATAACGCACAACAATAAGGCATTGTTAGAATTTGTCATGGCAGGAAAACTGCTTAAGTGTCAGAAGGAACATTTAAAACAAAAAGATTATCTGACCAGTCTAAGTAAATTTCATGATTGCACGATGTAATCGATTAATATTCAATAACTATAAAAGAAGGAGCATAATCTATTTCGGCAATAATAGCCCTCTGAGACAAATCATCTATCACATCAGTACTGGCTATCGACGGATTAGTCAACAGTTCAGTGGAATTGAAGTAAGAAAACCGGCCATTTTTTGCAACTTTCTGGGCCATGGTGGAAAAAAAGCGAAAGGAATATTGGACAGATATGCTAGCGAGCGAATCCAGGAAATTATTATTCCTCTCACTTTTTTCCACCATGGCCCAGGAAGTTGCAAAAAATGGCCGGTTTTCTTACTTCAATTCCATTAAAGTGCGCTCCATCTACGTTTTTATTTTAAAATTTTACTTTTGGATTTATTTCTTTTTGAACACCTTCTCCATACTGCTCCTACAAAAAAAATTATTTTTTTCGTCTTCTCAAAAATCTCCTAAACAGACACTTTTTCAAGGGACAATTACCATCTGGACAAACCACATATCCTTTTTACAGAAACTTTTTTCATCCCATTTTCAATAGTTTTCAAATATTTGGACATTGGCTTTTTCTACAGCCAACTTATCTATCTGTATTTCTCCTCTGATAATAAGATTTCGATGTTTGAAAAGCCTTGGCTTAAGGTAAGAATAATAACAACTGGTTTATTACAGAATACACCTTGCATTGAACAATCGAAATTTGAAATAAATTTGGACATTCGAACATGTTTATGACTCTTATTTCTTCTATCTTAATGATTGCTCTATCTCGTATATCGAGCTTAAACTTTTCACTATAGGTCCTTTTTACTAAAAGTTTACTTTTGGTTTATATTTGATTATATATATATATATATATATATATATATATATATATATATATATATATATATATATATATATATATATAGAAATAAAGTGTTGTTATATATTATAAATATATTTATTTATATATTCCTTGTTTGTAAATATTTGATGTTTTAATACATATTGTAAATATTTTCTAATTCTTATTCTCACCACTAAATTGCGTTATTTCTTACGTATTGAGCAGTGAGGTACATTTAAAAGATACAATTTTAGTTTTATCTCTATTATATCTACATTATATATATATATATATATATATATATATATATATATATATATATATATATATATATAGTAAGCCATTAAAATATATTTATGGCAATTAAGCTACACACTAGCTCACGCGTTTCATCCCCGGGGGGAATCCCCAGGCTAAAATGCATTCTAGCCGGAGGATTATTCCCGGGCATGACACGCGGGAACCTCTGTGTAGCTTAATTGCCATAAATATATTTTGATATGTTACTACCTAGCTCTTGATACATAACAAACTCTTTACAAAATTGCATGTGGATACATGAAACAGTAATTATATATATATATATATATATATATATATATATATATATATATATATATATATATATATATATCTAATTACTGAAACAGTAATTAGATATATATATATATATATATATATATATATATATATATATATATATATATATATATATATATATATATTCTTCGGGAGGTTTTCAAACAATCGAGATATCCTTCTGGTCGCAGGTGGCAATCCGTATTGCACTTCTCCGATTGAGAAAAGAAGGATGAAGGTAATCCGACGTAATGGGAAATTAAAAAGGAAAACCCAAAAAGGATGTTTATTTTATCAAATTTGAGCAAGCCAAAATCACTAAATACATTAACAACAAAGCTCGGCGAAGACTACTAGAAACCGCACTAATAACAGCCTCCAACACAATCAGACAACGAAATGGCTTTTATAATCAATCCCCCTTAATAAGCAAAATTATCCTCACTGAAGAAAATCTCAACCTAGATCATGGCTAACCTCTATTTTTCTCTTCGCTCTCTGTTATACTCATATACCAGTCTCTGCATACACACTAACACATCCCCCCACACACATTTTCATTCACCAAACCTAACTTACTCATTCAACATTTTAGCCTGAAGCGGTAGCCTCTGTGTAGCTTGATTGCCATACATATATTTTCATAGCTTACTATATATATATATATATATATATATATATATATATATATATATATATATATAAATAAATGCGAAAGTTTTTCCCATATATACTTACTATATTAACATAAACACACGTTAGGATCATTTAATATATCTAAATGAATACATGCGAAAGTATTTTCAATACATCCTAACTGTATTAAAATAAAAACACATGAGAATTATTTAATTCTAATGAGATGATATTATTTACTCCTTCCCAGGAGTTAGGCACAAGGCCAGTATTTATCATACTTTCACAAGTAAGATGTGACCCAAGATCGGATCGGGAAAGGTGGGTTTGAAAAGCCAGCGCCCGAGAGGTGAGCACTCTGGCAATTTAAAAATTGATATTCCCCGGTAGGGCGCCTCAGACAGTAAGCAATAAACTTACTCCCCCCA
>OY744529.1:118553453-118558453 GCA_963556195.1 Sepiola atlantica
CTGTTCAGAGATCGAGATCTTATCATCAGAGGAATTATACAGATAGATAAGTTGGCAGTATGAAAGCCAAAATTCAACATTTGAAAAAATATTATTAAGAAAATGGAGGGTGAAAAAAGGTTCATGTAGATATGGGTTTGTTCAGATGGTAATTACCAAGGTGTATCATGGAAGTAGATTTAGATGTAGAAGAAAAGTGTCGTGAAGGCAGCATAGGAAAGTGCTAAAGAATGAAGTAAATCCAATAGTGAGATGTGGAATTCAAATCGTAGATGGAGTGCACTTAAACGGAATTAAAATGAAGAAATCTGGCAATTTTTTACAATACTTCCTGGCCCGAATTAGAATCGTAAACGATCTTTAAAAACCTGGCTTAAGGAAAGAATAATTAACATAATATTATTACAGAATATACCTTGCATTGAACAATCGAAGTTTGAAATATTGTATCTTCGTTTATCTATCTTCATAATCGCTCTAATTTCACTATAGGTTCTATTTACTAAAATCTTACTTTTAGTTTCATAGTTATTCTCTCTCTCTCTCTCTCTCTCGCTATATATATATATATATATATATATATATATATATATATATATATATATATATATATATATATATATATACCTAGGAAGCATTATCTTATGCAGGCAAGTATTGTTTAATATAAGAGAACCCTATGTCTATATATCCTTAGGTAGACCCTTTCAATAGTCTTAATCAGGATATTAGTTTGGAAGGGGACTTGTCTGATGATGTTGGCAGAGTTTCGTCTCCCTAGCACTTTCAGACCTATCCGGGTCCATTTGCAGGGAAATGAGGTTAATCAGGTGCAGACTATGTGTTAGTATTATGCAAGGTTTTTGCGGGGATAATGTACTCATTACATATTTCCAATAAAAACCTTCTATAATACTTACACATGGCCTGTACCTTGTTAACCTCATTTACCTGAAAATGGACACGGATGGGTGTGAAAATACTTGGGAGACAAATCAATACTATGGCAAATTCATCAGACAATTTCGAGATTGTTATTCGGACTATTGAAAAGATTTACCAAAGGATATCTAGACATTAGTTGCCTCTTATATTCAACAATATATATATATATATATATATATATATATATATATATATATATATATATATATATATATATTTACAAATATACATGAATGTGTAAATAGGTGTACATGTTTCTGTAATTATAATGAGTAAGATATACACGAAGCTACATATACAGTTACATAATATCTGTTTAATAAATAAATAAGTAGATACATATATATATATATATATATATATATATCCATGTAAATTTGTGTTTATACACACATATATATATATATATATATATATATATATATATATATATATATATATATATATATATATATATATGAATGGATAAATGTATGCAAATGTTCGTGTAATTATAATGAGTCAGATATAATACTACAGAATTTGTCCATGCTTGTAAGGCAGCTCATTTTAAAAGCGCATAAATTATTTGAAACAAAAAAAATGTGTGTAATCAGATATGGATGATGGCGATATTAAAAGAAACTTATCACTTTAAATAGTGTATGGTTTCCAAATATCTGAATCATCTTGAGAAAAGATAAATATACATATATGTATAATAAAACTTCATGATTCATAATGTAATATTTAAAAGTGAAAAGTAATATATATATATATATATATATATTTGATGTAATCTAAGATTTCGAGAAGTCTAGTCACCTAACATTTTTAACATGTTCATGCTGTTTTGTTAGTACCCTTATACCTAACCGTATTTTGTTAAACACGTGCTGTATTTAGTAAGATTTAAAGCAAAATAAATGAAGGAACAAGAGAAGGAACTTTTAAGAAGGTTGGAATTAACTTTCTTATTAGATAAATACCATTGAGTAATACTGGTAATTTAGTCACCTTTTGTTTTTAATAAACAGTTTACGACACTACCTACAGTTGTCTTATTAAAATGTTTGGGTGTAGTCTACTGTTATTTATCACGACCAACGTAGTTAGACTCAGTTTTGAATTTGGTGAATTTCTCTGTGATGTAAGTTGTCTTGTAAAAGATCAAAATCGGATGTACTTAGAATCCCTAAAACCAAACTATTGAAAATCGCATCATGTTTTAAAGATTATATCGTTGCCACTGGAAAGCGTCTTTATTGATAGCAGTGAGGTTTGTTTCTATAGATCGCGTTTCTTATATATGACTTATGGAAATTGGCGACTTGGGCTTGCCATGTATTACACACGTAAAATATGAATATGCATTTTGTCGTGTACAAATAATAATAAATCGAATTCGAAATGTGACTTACTATTTATTTATTCTTAAAATCTTACATAACAGCAAGTGTGGTGTTAGCTGTTTGCGTGATGTTCGGATGATTATAAAAAATCATTTTTGTAATATTTCGGGAAAAGAAACTTCCCTTTGTTTAAAATAATAAACACCAGAGTATCCATTTTGGCAGATTCTCATCACAGACGGAATTTTCCTCTGGTGTTTATCATTACATTTGACAAAGGGAAGTTTCTTTTCCCGAAATATTAAATAAATCATTTTTATAATCATCCGGACATCACCTTCACCTCTTCAATAATCCATCTCATAATGTCCTCAGTCTCTTTATCAACTCCATCCTCCCACTTCACTCCACTAGCTCGCATTTTGATGTAACTACATGCAGTCCGCAGCCATCCTGCAATCGGGTAATGACCCACAAGTCCTCCGTCTATCGAGCAGAGTTCCCGCCTGCTCAGATTTTCAAACACCTCCGGGATTTCATTTCGCCTCCGGAACACTAACCTTCCTGTCTGGTCTTTCCTTAGTTGGAGCCCTAACGCCGCTCCCCCCTCCAACGATTCCGGGCGTTTCGCGATTAGCCTAGAGCCGTTGTGGTGCTCTACTACGTCCTTCGCAGTTGCCACCGTCTCATCCACCATGATGTCATCTATGTAGGAACTGGTGGCTCTTCTGACTGCGTCCTCCTTGCTTAGCACTTTTTTGAGTATCGCCGCCATGATCTTTGGTGCAGAATTTAGGCCAAAACCTAACCTAGTTAGGCAGTATGTTTGGCCTTTGTATCCGACCAGCTGGTACTTCCAGAATTCCTGCGAAATGTGGATCTGTAGGTATGCAGATTTTAAATCCACAATCGCCGCAGCCTTGTGTATCTGCCTCCACTCTCGCATGGTCTACCACATCGCCTATCACATCGTCTATCACATCGCCTCCCGTGTGACACGCAACGTATGCGTTCAGCTCCCTAATGCCCAGTACTGGCCGAACCCTTTGCTTTGTGGGCTGAACAACCGCCATTAACGGCAGCACGCCTTCCACCTTCTCCATCTATGGTCTTAAAATCCCCTCTGAGATCCAACGGTCCACCTCCTTCTCAAATTCAATTCTTACGCCTATTCGCAACGTATGCTCGTAGCATTCCACTCTGTTGTTTAGTACTTAACTGTCCATTTCTCACCATTAAAGTGTGCAGAGAAATCTTGGTCTTCTATCATGCAACTTTTTTCTGACCTGGCCGTTCCTGTTCCTCTACCACCTTTTTCGGATCGCACACATGCAGCCCCTTGATGTCCTCCAAATCTCACGGTGTTCCTATGTACTGTGACGCCCCCTAGTCGAGCAATTGCGTCCATCCCTAGCACCACATCGACACCCGTGACAATGTTGTTAATAACAAACGCCTTGATTGTTAGTGACATCCCACATACCATCAACCGAACGACACTTGTGCCATTGCACTTCACCTCACTGCCGTCAACTGCCGTAATGCTGCTGGTCCCATTGCATGTGCCAACCATGTCTTTGGTTACAAGTGTTGAGGTACAGCCGGTGTCGACAAGGACCTTTGCACTTCGCCCATTCAGGGTCACCTCTACTCGCGGCGACCTATCCTGTAGCGCCTTCATCGAATTAGTGGAGTAGCTACCGGCGCAGTGGCTCCCCCTGTCCGTTTACATGGGGACAAAATCTGCTGATGTAGCACGTGCCTTCCGGCTTCGGCTCCCTGCATTCCTTCGCCATATGCGGCCCTTGGCATCGGTAGCATCTGCCAGCTAACCTGGGTCTCTGCCACAGCCCTTTCGGCTCTTCGTCCTTCACAATCTCCTGCTGCAGTTTGCTTCGTTGAGCGGCAGCTACGCCTCCCTGCTCACGCTTTTTTGCCTGGCCAGCACCCTAGCCTGTGTAATCAACTCCGCCACCTCTATGGTATTTACATCAGTTGCTGCAGAGCTATGGAAATATGGCCTGGGAAGTCATTGATGAACGCCATCTTAACCATCCGTCGAAGACCCCTCCACTGAATCCTGATAGGCCTGCCAACCTCCGGATGTTGTTGGCGAAAACATCGACAGACTCTCCGGTCCACACCATACGGCTTAGTTTGCAATATGCCACAAATGAGCCTTCAGTAAACTTCTCCTCAATAGCGTCTGCAGACAACCGATCCTCCTCCCGCATCTCCAAATATAGGGCCAGAGCATCACCATCAAGATACAGCGGTATCAAGCTGGCCACATCCGCGAAGCCCTGCAACTTAGCGACAAGTTTTAGACTACAACATCCCCCTCTCCAGAGAACGTATTCAGCATTTCACTGCTGATCCGCTTTCCTGCCATAGTTCTCGCCGAAATAGCTTGTAATTATATTTTTCTTTCTCCTGATTTCCTCGTGTCCGTACTCCTTATCGCAACAAAATGTTACCACGGTCTTGCTCTGCCAAATGATATATCTCCGAACAGTCTTTCATCCAGCGCACACACCAACGCAGTAACCAACTGAAATCACCAACTCATAGTCGCCCCCTTCCTTCAAAACATTCCCCTTTTATTGCCAGTGACATTGCACTCATGCAAATGAGCATGCAAATGAGCAGTGAGCTCTTCTGCCAGAGTGATCAGGAAGTAATGGGAGGTATTTGCTATAACTAGCCATCTCACTCAGGTTATGT
>OY744529.1:118563453-118565953 GCA_963556195.1 Sepiola atlantica
AAGTGTATAAATAGAAATAAATAAATTGCGGGATTGTACGTGAACACCTAGAAATGTATATAACATATTGTATGAAAAAGCCCGTGGCAATGTTATGTAACGTATATGATTCAGTGAAGAAAATTAACCTAATGACAGTTGCATCGAACTTGGGGATAATGGATAGAGGACGCGATTTTATACATAATTTGCTTAAAAGTTGAAGCGTTTGCTTATTGATTCTGAAATTCTGGAGTGTGTATAGAATTAGGTACACATGTAAGTAGTCGTAACGCACTATTCTGTTATTCGGGTAGTTTTTACAGAGGTAAGCGTGTATTATTCCGTGTATTATACCTATGTTATAAGTAGTACATTCTGGTGATTTAGAAATAAAATAAAAATCGGTGTTACAAATGTTAGTTCATTATTTAATATTATAAACCATTGCGTGGACAGAGTAAATTAATAGAAAATAGAAAATGCGTATTCTACCGTCTGTTTGTATTTCGTTTATGCGAGAGTAAGGCATAGGGGTCTAATAATAGTATTTAATGTTCGAGGATTATATTAAATGAAAGTTACTTGACACACGCTCAAGTAAAGTGGGTGAATGTTGTTGTTACTTTCGTAACTTATGCTGCATGCAGATTATTTTCTATTCTTGTAAAAGCTATTATGAGAAAACAGTATATATATATATATATATATATATATATATATATATATATATATATATAAAGTTATATTGTCGACTTCTCCATATTAAAATAATATAGTATTTAAGTTGACAAAATTGCTCTCATTAGCCAATGTTTATTTTATAAGTATGTATTGCTTCATGAGCAATACGATAACGTTCCTTTAATTCGTTTAAATACTTACTCCGCCCGGGAGTATTTATATTATAACACATTTTAAGTAATCACATGGATATTAAAATCAGAATAGGGATAACCCATACTTTAATTGCGTAATCTTATAAAACTTGTCTACATTATAATTAAATTTATATTGTTTATTCTCTATGAATTAAAACAACTAAAGTAATTATATATAAATATGCATGGTATAGACATTGTATCCCGACCGTTTGGCGGGAGTGTAAGTTAGTGTGTATGCGCCGTGATTACGTTCTTGGAATGCCTCTTTTGTCCAGGAACACTACCACGCTAGCTCTCCCTACTAAACAATAGACTCACCCTATTTACCATAATGGCTCAATACTCGATCATCTTACAAAACGGGTATTTGTTGTTGCTTTAGGGAGCGTAATTATGCGTCAATAATTCTCTCTTGATAAGTAATAATCTAGCCGGTTAGATAAGAAGGGATTTTACTATGTTGATCTCCAGTTCTAACCATCCTTGCCACAAAAATGCTTAGAATGTGTGAAAGTCTGATTCCTTTCGTTTGAGGGGTGTATATAGTGTATCCCTACTTCAGTTATACAAATCAAGAATTAATAACTGTGTAAACATTAATGACACAGTTTACAATAAATTAAAGAAAGACTCAATGCAGAAGAAGATACCATGATCCTATTTGATAAATATTACCTTGGGATTTATATCATTATAATATCAAAATAATCAATCATTTATTTGACATGACAAATACCTTCCCAAAATATCAGATAGTTTTCTCAAAATAAGTAGTATATACCTTTATAACCTCATACTGGCAATAAACCATTGTTTAGTTCATTTTCTATGTGTATAATATCTACTATTTCGCAGTTAAAAGGTTAGTTTTCAATCCATTGCTTATGATATAATTTTAAGACACTGACAACATGTTGGATCCGATATCTTTCAAGTGTTATGACAGTTAGGTAAGGTTAGGTTAAACTCATATGCATATTCGTGGACATCGCTTTAATGTTTTAGCTCTTACAAATTGAAAACTCTACTACAGTATTTTTAGTTTATTTATATTAATATCTACAAATATTTATTCTAGGTGTATAAACGTAAGCAACTTATAAAGCATAATTAACATTCAAACTTTTATATAATGTCATCACTTCTTTTGTGCGTAACGCCGGGGATTGCGCTTTTTTTCAAGGCAAGCATCTGATAAATGATCACCTGCAAGTAAATTAACTGCTACTTTAAGGAAAATGCATGCTTCCACTTTCATACATTCAACAAAATAGATGAGCAATACTGCGTTGTATCTCAAGACGTTTTAGAAATCCGATACATTTTTAGGAAATATTCCGGTATGAATATTTAGAAAATATTCTCGAGAAACGTTTTTGCAGGATTTCTTTTTATAACCTAAATCAGAAAAAAGGATTTTAAATTATCCGTTTAAACTACAATAGACGTAGTAATTAATGCGAAGTTATCTACCGCACAGTGTAATACGATGAAGTTACCGTGATTGGCTTCATACTGCAATTTTATTACGGATATGAGAGTAAAATTATGGCGATATGTACGGTGTGTTGTGGGCGTAATCCTGTGCTGAAATCACAAACGAAAGAGAAAATAGCTTAACGCAGAAAATGTAGAAA
>OY744529.1:118570953-118583453 GCA_963556195.1 Sepiola atlantica
TATATATATATATATCCAAAGAATTTCAACCGGTGTCATAAGAGTACTCAGTATCAAATAGGGCGTTTATATATACTTATTTTAATATAAACAGACATTCACAAAATCTGCGACACTGGCATGTCGATGTTATCGATTGACAGCTATTATAAACTGAAATTTTATTTGGCAAAGTTAAAATCCGATCTTAACTTCAGATAATATTTACAAATGTACCTAAGGTGATATTACCAAATATAATATATAGTTAAGATCGGATTCTAACTCTGCCTGATGAGACCTCAGTGTATACTAGCTGTTGATCGATAAAATCGACATGCCAGTGTCGCATATTTTGTACATGTCTGTGTAAATAAAAATAATAATATATATATATATATATATATATATATATATTATTATTATATATATATATATATATATGTGTGTGTTGTGTGTGTGTGGGTTCGTGTGTATGTGTGTGGAATGCAACCCTTTTAAGTAAAGAGCATCCATAATGTATCGATTCATACAATGGGAAGATTGTGTAATGCCAATTTCGATGCAGCCAAAAGGGATTTAACCGTTGTACGTGGGATTGAAAATTATTGGTTGTTAAAAATCACTTCAGGGGAGAGCAACAACCGTTTCATGTTTGACTTTGAACTGAATGGCAGTTGGGGCTAATTGCTCTGAACTATGAATAAAATACCACAGGTTCTTGGACATGCATGTGTGAAGAGTTTAAGCGATCAAATCCGGGCAGTTGGGATCAATTTAGTTCTTCTAACAGAGTAGTCTAATTTATTACTTTATATATATATATATATATATATATATATATATATATATATATATATATATGTATATATATATATATATATATGTATATATATATATAAATAGATTTGAGCAAACATTTTAAAACATTATACAATTCCTCTGCTTGATTATATCTTTCTTATAGTTTCAATTGAATAATAATCGTATGTGTGTATGAAGAAAAAAACAACGATTGTTTCATTAGTATCAGTAGCGCTACAGAAGACACTTTTTAAGAATCATCTAAAGTAATATACAAAATAAATTATTCTAAATCGCTAAATGTTGTTGTGTTTTACTTCTTGGAACTGATGTAAATCATATGCTAATTGTGTTGATTTCAACCTATTTATACATACATACATTTATATATATATATATATATATATATATATATATATATATATATACGGATATATATATATATATATATATATATATATATATATATATATATATATATATAGGTGTGTGTGTGTATATATACATTAATATAAATATAGATAGAGAAGGTAGAATAGAAAGAATTAGAAATATGTAACCCGTTAAGCTGATGTAAGTGTATTTAAAGCAAGAAAAATAGTTTCTAAAATCTAGTTATCTGATACAAATGATATTAAGACAAAAATAGGGACTCATTGTTTTATCCTTTTCCTTTTTCTTTTTCCATCTACTTATTTTAAACCAGAGATAACACACCTGTTATATTCTCTATTTTTTTAAAATACGTCTTCTTTTGATTACATAGTACTCTTAATAAACATTATATATATATATATATATATATATATATATATATATATACATATATATATATATATATATATATATATAATAGGTACTTCATTTACCTGATGATTTGCCAAGCAAGGACCAGCTTGGTAGTTAAACACGTGTAGGAAAAACTGTTTAATTTGTAATATATATGATAAATAAATAATCTTTGAAAGAAAAAGCCTTTTTCTGGTGATGCTTGGTCTCCTGAGCGGAATGATTTGGTAAGTCTTCAAAAAATCTCACATAAATGCTCTGTGCCCTGTAATTGAGTATCATAGAGCTTATTTTGATTGGCCTTATCCCGGTTATTCACTGAATAATCTATCTTATAAGTGAAGAATCTAAATATATATATATATATATATATATATATATATATATATATATATATATATATATATATATATATATATATACTAGAGATGAAACATAAGAATAAAAAATTGCAAATATACAATATTTATTAGAACATAAAAAGTTCAAGCCGAGAAGCTTCATATCCTTAATCTAGGGATTTTCAAAGATCAATTCTTTTCATTAGAGGGTAGAAAATAACCGACAATGTAATTGTCAACATTATCGGCAGCATGTATATATATATATATATATATATATATATATATATATATATATATATATATATATATATGTATATGTATATATATATGTATATATATATATATGTATATATATATATATGTATATATATATATATATATATATATATATATATATATGCAAAGAGAATCCTCTTTGCATAACAATAAATTATGAGTCTCTTAACTTCTATATTATCTTCGCAGATTATATATAAGTACCAATCCTTATTAATCTGCCATATAATTTATATACGTATTTTATGTGTGTGCACAGCCACACATATTTAAATAGAGTCACTATACTTCCAATTTAGCATAGATACATAGATACATGCTAGGGATTTGCTTTTGAAACCTAGAGTCAGCGGAGATGAGAGAAATACATTAATAGACAAGTGAAAGATTCGTGACATGTTGAATTATTATTCAATTACTGTTTACGAGAAAAGTAAAACACTTAATGGTGTTCAAAAATAACTCAACTCCAGGAATAAGCAATGATTCACTTTTCATTTATTTTATTAAGGTATATAAAAAAAATAGGCTCATGGAAACAAATATGAATTGATTCATGTTTAGTATAATAATTGCAGGTTGATGTATCCATTCGAACTGACAGACCGGTTCTCCTCATTTATATGCGAGGAATATTGCTATATAGATTAAGAAATCTATCTACATTTTCTCACGCCTAAAATCGCTAAAAAAATGGAACATGAAAACTAAACAAATTTACAAGTAATGCACATGATAAAAGCACAGCAATTACACGTAGTCGTACTTATGTATGAGGAAATAATATAATTCAAAATTCACATTTTCAGACACACATTTCGGTGTGTTTATTCAATTATACATTAGCGAAGTTTGTTATTTATAAAAAAAATATTATTATTTCTATTTACGCTTTAAAACACATCAACAATCTATATTGCTTTTGGATTTGTACAAATATATGAAATTAAAAATGCTGCGATTCTAAAGTATTTACTTATATAGAATTTTAGAAAAATGTGTGTGCGATGTTTTAAATTATGATTCTGATATAAAAGGCAAGAAAGTCCGGCAAAACAATTGAAGATGTGATTGTAAAGTCTGGCACATCGATATTATAGTCCTAATGTTGCTCCACTTGTTTATGCTCTATTCTAATGAATGCAGTACTTTATGAAGGTGTGTCAATATGAGTTGACCATCAAGTAAGACAATCTTCTCTAAAAAAGCTGAATGAGTTGAGGTTTTACTTGGCTAAACGTCGTGACAAATGATTGCACTATTCTTAAGAATACTTTTGTAGCTTGCATAAATTCACGTAAAATTCGTCTTACCGTATTCTATGCGACAACTCTAAACTAAACAATAGAGTATATGATATTTCTTTGCAAAATTAGGTAAACAATAAATGTGTATTAATGTATTTTCGTATCATTTAAGCGTTGTTAGCGTTGTTTGTTTTATTTGAAAACATATAAATACGAAGGTGTGCCCACACAGAAGCGATGAACGTTTTTTTTATGTTGATCCGCTTAAAACAAGGCAGATCACAACCGACTGTAGAATTAGGATATATATATTTATAGGGGAACTCTCAGATGGGTTGTGGTGCCGCGAGATTTTTGAAATGTTTATAAAAATTATTTGAAATGTGACAATTGTCACATACTTGAAGATATATTCTTTGAATGTTTATGATAAGTATTTTAAATGTTACAATTGTCAAATACTTGAAGATATATTCTTTGAAATGTTTATAATAAGTACTTGAAATGTTACACTTGTCACATACTTGAAGATATATTATTTGAAATTTTTATAAAAATAATTTGAAATGTTACAATTGTCACATATTTAAAGATATATTATTTGAAATGTTTATAATAATTATTTCAAATGTTACAATTGTCACATACTTGAAGATATATTCTTTGAAATGTTTATAATAAGTATTTGAAAGGTTACAATTGTCACATGCTTGAAGATATATCATTTAAAATGTTTATGATAAGTATTTGAAATGTTACAATTGTAAAATACTTGAAGATATATTATTTTAAATGTTTATGATAAGTATTTGAAATGTTACAATTGTCACATACTTGAAGATATATTCTTTGAAATGTTTATAATAAGTATTTGAAATGTTACAATTGTCACATACTTGAAGATATATTCTTTGAAATGTTTATGATAAGTATTTGAAATGTTACAATTGTCACATACTTTAAGATATATTATTTGAAATGTTTATGATAAGTAGTTGAAATGTTACAATTGTCACATACTTGAAGATATATTATTTGAAATGTTTATGATAAGTATTTGAAATGTTACAATTGTCACATACTTGAAGATATATTATTTGAAATGTTTATAATAAGTATTTGAAATGTTACAATTGTCACATACTTGAAGATATATCATTTGAAATTTTTATAACAATTATTTGAAATGTTACAATTGTCACATACTTGAAGATATATTATTTGAAATGTCTTTAAAAATTCTTTGAAATGTGACAATTGTCACATACTTGAAGATATATTATTTGAACTTTTTATAATAATTATTTGAAATGTTACAATTGTCACATACTTAAAGATATATTTTTTGAAATGTTTATAAAAATTATTTGAAATGTGACAATTGTCACACACTAAAATATATTTTTGTTTGAATGTTTATAAAAATAATTTGAAATGTGACAATTGTCACATCCTTGAAGATATATTATTTGAAATTGTTATGATAATTATTTGAAATGTTACAATTGTCACATACTTGAAGATATATTATTTGAAATTTTTATAAAATAATTTGAAATGTGACAATTGTCAAATTTTTAAAGATATATTATTTGCAATGTTTATAATAATTATTTCAAATGTTACAATTGTTACATACTTGAATATATATTATTTAAAATGTTTATGATAATTATTTAAAATGTGACAATTGTCACATACTTGAAGATATATGTTTTGAAATGTTACAATTGTCACATACTTGAATATATATTAGTTTAAATGTGTATAACAATTATTTGAAATGTTACAATTGTCACATACTTGAATATATATTATTTGAAATATTTATAATAATTATTTGAAATGTTACAATTGTCACATACTTGAAGATATATTATTTGGACTTTTCATAAAAATCATTTCAAATGTTACAATTGTCACATACTTAAAGATGTATTATTGGAAATGTATATAACAATTATTTGAAATGTTACAATTGTCACATACTTGAAGATATATTATTTGAACTTTTTATTAAAATTATTTGAAATGTGACAATTGTCACATACTTGAAGATATATTATTTGAAATTTTTATAGTAATTATTTGAAATGTTACCATTGTCACATACTTGAAGATATATTATTTGAAATTTTTATAAAAAATAATTTGAAATGTGACAATTATCACATACTGTAAGATATATTATTTGAAATATTTATAATAATTATTTTAAATATTACAATTGTCACATACTTGAAGATATATTATTTGAAATGTTTATAAAAAATATTTGAAATGTTACAATTGTCACATACTTGAAGATATATTATTTGAAATGTCTTTAAAAATATTTGAAATGTTACAATTGTCACATACTTGAAGATATATTATTTGAAATGTGACAATTGTCACATACTTGAAGATATATTATTTGAAATGTTTATGAAAATTATTTGAAATTGTACAATTGTCACATACTTAAAGATATATTATTTGAAATGTGTATAGCCATTATTTTAAATGTTACAATTGTAACATACCTGAAGATATATTTTTTTAATTTTTATAATAATTATTTAAAATGTAACAATTGTCACTCACATACTTAAAGATATATGTTTGAATTTTTCATTGGAATTATTTAAAATGTAATAATTGTTACATACTTTAAGATATATTTTTACATTTAAATGAGAATTATTTGAAATGTCACACTTGTAACATACTTGGAGATATATTTTTTGATTTTTTATAGGAATTACTTGAAATGTAAAAATAATCACATACTTGAAGATATATTTCCGAAGTTTAATTGAACATACAAATGCTCATATTTGATTTATCATATGACTACCTGCAAAACCTATTAGAAGAACACTTTACAGAATTCCTGACTCTTATATCAAACAATATTTTGTTTTTATAATGAGTCTGCATTTTTGTATGAAATTAGTGCCAGGAATATTTCAAGAGAAAATGTTGCATGACATGAATTTGCCAGTAGTAGTAAGAATAATAATACAAATAGTATAAGATTGCAACCCACACGGTTTATGATACGGTGTATGTTTTTTTATACTTGCTTTTAGTCATACATATTATGCTTACGGGGTCAGTCTTCCTTCTTCATTTATTTCTTTTCTAGGGCGTTCCTATTCAAAACTTATACACAAAAGTATCGATATGTTCATTAGTGTTAGTGCTATTGCTATTATTAAACGTAATACAATCAATATTACCGTCAATATTATTTTTATCATCATTATTATTTTTATTAGTAAGAGTAGGGCTGATAGCAGTAATTGTACTAATATTGCATCACCCACGGTTATTAAATAATATTTTTCTAAAATTGTGTTTACCTCAAACAAGATATATTGCGACTGAGACTTAAAGGACTACGGTGATCATAAGGCAGATTTATGGGGGGGTATCCTGAATGAGAAGTTGTATAGCAATATATTAGTTCACATGTTATTTAAATGTCTGGATGTTGGTACCATCGGAGAAACAGGGAGCAGGGAGGGAATTTAAAAACCAAGCAATATTAGGAAAAGTGATATTACAGTAAAAAGTATTCTGGCTTTGTAATACTTTATAGTGAAGTGGTGGGATTTTGCTGTTTGTCAGATTTTCAAGGAGTATTAATTTTGAGGTGGTACGAGTGCAGTATGTTAATCGGTGCGACTTCTATTGAAGTAAATATGCAACACCCACAGGGATGACACATTGTTTATGTGACAGTTTTACAAACAGTCTAGGTTAGAGATAGTATTTGCACCTCGTGGTAGGAGCGCCAGCCCTGATATACCTATACTATTCAGTTCATAGTCGAATAGTGGCTTTATAGATATATAGTCTTCTAGTTGGCGTGAGACGTGTTCTAGCCTGGTAGAAAGATCCAACTTGTTTGCAGCAGACCTGGTAGTATCTTCTTAGTATGTATTCCATTTAGGCCTGTGGATGATATGCTGAATAGTTTGACCACTCACAATTCGTGAAATGTGTTATCAGTCACAACACTCTCTATTAATTATGCCATATTATAATGTTTAAAGGAAAAGAGCTTTGTTTTCGAAGCATCGAATGTGACCATTCATTTCCGGTACAATTTGACTAAAAACAGAGGTATTTATCTAATGATTTTCAGAAAATCAGTCTCCATTTAATTTTCAAAAATAGCTATTGTAATAAATAAACTTAACTATATATTTTCTAGTACTCGCAGTACCACAGATATTTAAAAAAAATGTGTGTTCGAGCACTGAATTATACGTGTAAAAACTATAACTTTTTGAGGGTCAGTCAATCTTCTGATACTCTGCCTCCCGTTTAAGAGTCACCCTGACTGCAATAGAAAACAATCAACCGTCTGGCAACGGGAATAGGGGCGATCAAAGGTTTATATGAGTAGATGGGACTACTAAGATGATAAAACATCTATGAATGTAAAGCGAAGGACCATACGATGCATCATGGTCTTGCCTACCCCTCACAACCAAGCGGGTGCATTTGAGGAATCTTGCAGAGTACAACAATTATGCAAAGGACTGCGTAAAAACGTGGAACACTTTTGTACGACCCATACTTAAAAAACACCCGGAATGCAATAACATTCCAATAAGTAAAATAACAAACAAATACACTGTAAACAAATTTGAAACGAACGCACAACTTGTTTTTTTCGAAGCAATCCGACAAGGTATTGTATCATACATTCCGGTAATGGTCCTGAGAAATTATTTGTCTGATGTAACAGCGAGTTTAATGAGGAAAAAAATGAGAGATGAAGCTATTAAATCCAATATAGCATTGCTAAACCTTACTGTCTATGTGCGCTAGGAAACGGAGAGTGGGCGAATATGTTATCGCAATCAACATGCTAAATGGAGCTAAATAATCGCCGTTCTTCATTTTTAAGGTTGAACTCAGCGTGTACAATAATAGCAGCTTTGATCACAGCCCCGAAATCCGCCAGTTACTTTCTACATTTGTTGTATTATTTTAGCATCATGCGTCTCGAGATGTTAAGGTGGAATTAACAATCCTAGGATATACTCTTCTTTGCTCCTTGGGGTTCAGCTGATTGATTGGGCGCGTTTCTGGTTGTCTTTATGCATGATTGGCTTGGTAGAAACCAATCTAGGAAAATACGTCAATGACGGCTGAGATCACATCGTTAAAATAGAACTAAAATGGGAAGATACATTTCGTCTATGTGTAAAGCATATATATATATATATATATATATATATATATATATATATATATGTATATATGTATATATATATATATGTATATATATGCATACATATGAATAAATATATATATGTGTATACATATATATATATATATGTACATATATGTATATATTTGTACATATATATATATATATGTATATATATATGTATATATATATATATGTGTGTGTGTGTGTGTGTGTGTGTGTGTATGAATAGTGTAAGTGTATACATTAGATTTATCTTGGTTCTTTTCCACCTTTTAATGTTTTATTCAGAAGTTGTTCAGTAATATCCGGAACGATGTCATCCACGGAAATACAAATTAGAATACGAGAAATTGTATCACACTACTCTGGAATGTATAAAAAAGAATGGCTTTAATATGAAACCCTAAGTGAAATATCCCAATAAGCTTTATATATTTATATACATATTATATATATATATATATATATTTATATGTAAAGGAGTAAGGCTACCAACATTTGTAAAAAAAATTTTCAACATTTGTTTATTATTTTGTTATTTTATACTTTCATAATCTTATATAACGCGTTTAAAGCGGTTTTCCGCTTTCGTCAGATGTGGTTGACGAAACGTGTTATATAACATTATAAAATGATAAAATAACAAAATAATAAATACATGTTGAAAAAACATTTTACAAATGTTGGTAGCCATACTCCTTTACATATATACGTTGGAACTGAACTTTTGATATAAAGATCAGATATATATGCTTGAATATGTTTTAAATTGATTAACACTTTGAAGTGTTAAATGTAGGAGAAAGGGATCCATGCTAAGTAGGTAATAAAACAACAGAAAAATAATAAATAAAAATGCAGATAATGAAAATGATAAAAAAGAGAGAAACTAATTGAAAGAGTTTACAAGTAAATTATGTAATCCGATACTAGTTCATAAAAAATAGCGCATCCCCCAAAAAAGATTTATTTAAAGGGAAAGTTTTCCAAATCCATAACACTTCTCTGTCTTCTTTGGTCCGAAGAGGTTGACTCTCTGAGAAGAGTAGAACCGAAACATGTATGCACATATGTAACCAATAATGTTTGTATGAATATGTATCATATATATATATATATATATATATATATATATATATATATATATATATATATATATATATGAGGTCCGGGGTTTCGAATCGCATGACCGGTAGTGAATAGTCATATCTCTATGCTGATGAGTCCCGATTGAAAAAGGACGAAACGTATACGTACATAGATAATAAACAATAACAAATATTTATTATTATTTGTCGCTCCTTGAAAGTAGAGCCCTGTAATTGGTAGTATTAACACAGCATGACGTCACTTGCTTATAATGCATCATTCCTTCCCTTCCTAGAAGTAGAATGCCTCGACGTTAAAGCCGCCGTTAAAGTGTTAAAATTATCATAGTGTATTCGCTGTTTACAATTGGCCCAGCGATTAGCGGACTGGAGTTGAAAAATATTTGTGGTCCGGGGTTTCGAATCGCATGACCGGTAGTGAATAGTCATATCTCTATGCTGATGAGTCCCGATTGAAAAAGGACGAAACGTATACGTACATAGATAATAAACAATAACAAATATTTATTATATATATATATATATATATATATATATATATATATATATATATATATATATATATATGTATATGTATATATATATATATATATATATATATATATATATATATATATATGTATGTATGTATATGTATATATATATATATATATATATATATATATATAGGTGTGTATGCGTGTGTATTATACACTTATAGAGCAATAAAGTGCAACATAACCATCAATTAATAATGGAGAAAATGTATCTGTATGTCTGTCTGTTTGAAGCCAACAACTATACTATTTAAGACTATTGTACTTATTATGAAATAGTATAGTATATACTATTTCAGACTAATGTACTATCTTTAAATGCGCAATTTAGGGACATAGTATAGTGTAGTGTCTGCTTTGCTGTCATGATACCCACCTCCCGGGCATTACCTCTTGTTTTTTTAGAGTTGTAGAGGTATATGTTCTCTTTTCATGATACCATCCTCCCGGGCATTACCTCTTGTTTTTTTTAGAGTTGTAGAGGTATATGTTCTCTTTTCATGATATCATCTTCCCGGGCATTATGCCCTCATTTTTTCAGAGGTGTGGAGGTAGTGTATTATCTCTTCTGCTTCCATGATCCCATCCTCCCAGGCCTTACCTCCATTCTCTTTTAAGAAGTAAGTAGGTAGATTAGTATCTGTTCTACTTCCATAATATAATCCTCGAAGGCATTATCTCCTCCTTATTTGAGAGGTTTTGAGGTAGTGTAGTATCTGTTTTATTGTCATGATCCCCTTTTCCCAGGCATTACCTCCTTCATTTTGGATATATGTCGAGATAGTAAAGTATCGGTTATGTTGTCATGATACTCTCGTCCAAAGCATTATCTCTTCCTTTTCTAAGAAGTGTGGGTGTGGGATAGTGTAGTATCTGTTCTGATTCCATGATACCATCGTCCCAGACATTACCTCATCCTTTTTTAAGAGGTGTGCAGGTAGTTTAGTATATGTTCTGCTTCCATGATAATGTTGCATTAGCCGCTGTTTCAGGGTACCCGGTAAGATCCAACAAGAATGACAAAGAACAGAATGTATATAGAAACACTTTGGTTTTCTTTATTTGCCATTACCGGATGGTTTACGCCGGCTACGCACACATATTAAACACTCTTTTGACATACTGTTTCCCCATTAAAGTGTTTTCTTGCTGAGGTCACAGACTTGGTTTCCGCTAGAAACGCGTTCATACATACATCTGATTGGAAAGTAATTTGCTCTGCATTGTCTATCCGAGCGTGAACTGAAGCACTTGTTCTACAAGCACTTTGGTGAAGTACAATTCAGGGGATTCCTTCACGATACCAACTTGCTTATCAGCCGCATTTTTAGTCAGCGGACACAAAAAGTCTAACAGCAAGGCGGCTTGCGTACCATAGCCAACAAAGCTTCATCGGTGCCATAAACGTCGGTAAACTCTTATTCTTCCGGTACTTCGGCTCTTCGCGTTTTTGAAACCGCCGTCTTTCAAGTTCGTTTTCACTGCGGAACCTTCTCCTTTTTAACAGTTATCAAGTCGCCTTTTATTCTTTCTCAACGTCCCACCCACAATGGACTCGCCCACGATTCATTTTTGCCACTCTTCATTATCTTACAATAACATCCTCCCAGTCATCACCTCCTCCTTTTTTGAGAAGTGTGGAGATAGTATAGTATCTGTTTTGTTTTCATGATACCATCCTCCCAGTCATTACCTCCTCATTTTTATGGTGTGGGGTAGTGTAGTATATGTTCTGCTTCCAACTAGCGAAAATATGCGACCGGAACGAGCATATATTTGCTAGTAAAGATAATTAACATTATTGGAGAATTATATTATACACAGGTTAAAGGTTAACGTGACCTTATACATTCTGGGGGGAAAAAACAACATAACGTCGATTCTCATTACTTACATGATTCGCAGATGTTTGTGATTAGACGCAGGGGAAACAGAACACCATCTACATGAAAGCCAAGGAAACACATCAGCTTCATGCCACGAGCGTAAAGTTATAATTTTTCTAGTTCTCAATAGATCCTAATGAAAATTCGGCCGTTTACGTTGAAGTATACCTGTTTGTTAAAAGTGTTCGAGATGTAATAACAGTAAAGGTAGTCAGTCGTTAGACCTAAACCTCCGCTTGGAAAAATAAGGATAAGACAGAAACGTAGATGGGTCTTACACCCCCATATCAGATAAAGTATTTGTGAAGTTATGTC
>OY744529.1:118585953-118623453 GCA_963556195.1 Sepiola atlantica
TATTATTCTTTCCTTAAGCCAAGGCTTTTCAAAGATCGAGATCTTATCATCAGAGGAGAAATACAGATAGATAAGTTGGCTTTCGAAAAAAACAAAGTTCAAATATTTGAAATATATGAAAATTATTTTTTTTTAATTCATTTTTTTATTTTTTTTTTTTAATTATTTAAAAAAAAAATATTATTAAAAAAACGCAGTGAATGAAAAGAAAAAGAAAAGTTCCGTAAAAAAGATATGCGGTTTGTCCGGGTGGTAAATTCCCGTTGAAAGGAAGTCCGATGAATTGTAGAACGTGAAAAAAACTCTTTGCGTAGGAGCAGTGTGGAGAAAGTGCTTAAAATTACAAGTAAATCCAAACGCACTTAAAAGGGATTGACAAGAGAAAGACTGGCCATTATTGATATACTTCCTGGACCAAAAAAGGCAGATGACATCTCGTTCAAGGTGTTAATCCAAATGAAACAAAACAAAATGGTAAACATTTGGGGTTAGGGGGGGGAGGGTTTAACGCGCGAGGGGTCATAAGGTTCGGAATTGTTTAAATAGCCGCTGTATGAGTTGGGAAGAAATAAAAAGGAAGAAAAAAAAGAAAGAGAAAAGGGTTGGATGTGGGGATTAAGTTAAAGTGACAGGGTGGTTGAGGGTGTGGGCGAGCGATGTAGTCAGGGTTAGGATGTAGGTTTTTGAGGGTGGGATTAATCTGAAGCGGGAAGGGAGTGTAGAGATTGCCGATTCTAAAAATAGAATTACAATGAGTGACATCTAACATTTCAGAGGTAACAAGTAAGGCGACTAAAAGCAAATTAAATTGTCGATAGTAGTTTGGGTTTCTAGGGGTTTAAAAAGGGTTAAAACAGAATTAGTTAAAAGCATGGTAAAATAAATAGAGGTATGTGAGAGAGTGAATGATTAAAAATTAAAAATTCAACATTAAAAATTAAAATTCAAAAGGAGCTAGAGAATAGTTAATTAAAACATTTATTTTAAAACCAAATTAAGGGTTAGATGAATAATTAGAAGGGACATTAAATGACAAAGGAGAAAAGGGAGAAAATAAATTAAGGAAAAGAGTTAGTAATATTAAAGATCAAGCCTGTCCTACTCAGTTATATTAAGAATTTAGGAGTGGGGAACATTATAAGGGATAAGGATAGATTGTTTGAAACAATTTATTTCGATTATAAGTAATAGGGGCTGGGATTGGGTTAGTTCAATTAAAACTTAAGTGCAATGTCAGTGTTATAATCTATAGTTTAAATGGTGAGTGAACAGTAACAGGGAAACAATTAACAATTACAGTTTAAAATTAAAATTAAATAAGATTTATAAGGGAAGCTTGCAAAAGGTTTCCAAGTAGTTTGAAAATATGATTAGAGGGGATGGGGGTAAAATTGGTCAAAGATAAGATAAGGTGAGCAAAAGAGAAAAGATCGATAGAAAATGGCTCGCGAGTAGTTAGAGGGATTAGGATTATTTAAAATAGGCCAAAATATGTAGTTATGCCACTAGCCTGAATCAATCAATTTGTTAAAATATTTCTAGGGGGTATGGAGACTATTAAGGAGATAGGGTAGAAATGCTAGTAACAATTGGATAAATATAAGGGTTATGGGCCGGGGTTGGATTGAAATTAAGCAAACTTACATTTTAATGCTAGTGTGTTAGAGATCTAATAAGAATTACAGGGGGATATATATTGACCCAATTGGATGGGAAATCGAAGATCGTAGTTAAAAAAAGGACAAAAAGAAGTTACAGGGGAAAATGTTGCTATTAGGAGGAGTCCAATATAAGGACGATATAGTCGATGTGTGGGAGATAATAAGGAAGTGAGATTAAGAGGCCATAGAGCAGTGTGTGGGTAGGTTTACGGACAGAAGAAAAAGTGATAAATATAAGAGGTTAGGAGTAGAGCTGAAGTAAAAGGATAGTAGGAGCTATATTGCAGAGGAGGTATAAATGTCTAGATATTAGATATGTTAATGATCGGTGGGTAGTAGGAGAACAAATTCTAAAAAAATAATTTTCATATTTTTAAAATATTTGAACTTTGTTTTTTTCGAAAGCCAACTTATCTATCTGTATTTCTCCTCTGATGATCAGATCTCGATCTTTGAAAATCCTTGGCTTAAGGAAAGAATAATAAACACTAGTTTATTACTGAATACACCTTGCATTGAAAAATTGAAATTTGAAATAAATTTGGACAATCGTCGCATTTATATCACTCTTTTTTCTCCTATCTCTACAATTATATATATATATATATATATATATATATATATATATAATATTTTAGCTTATAATGAAGTAAACAAGTTAAAGGGTTTAGTTTAGTATTTAAAATATTTCTTTTATTGACATGTATATATATATATATATATATATATATATATATATATATATATTAAACTCTCTAATCTAGCAAGTGATGCGGGGCATCATGACCTGAAACATTGTTAAAAAAGTACAAAAATAAAAATAATTCTAAATAACAACTAACATAATTACTAACATTATTTCCGGTATTTGAGGATCGTAGCAGAGGTAAATCGAACCAGCACTTTTGAGCTAAGAGACTACAAAGAAAACACTTTGGACCCAGCGTGTAGAACATTACTTTTATCATGAAATAAATGCCCTCGGGATGGTAACGCTAATGGTTTGTGCCGGTTGAAACATGTATTGTTAGGGAAAAAGAGAGAACATTTTAACCCATAAGTGCTTATTTGTATGAGTAGTAGCGCCAGTAGTAACATTAGCCGCAGCGCTACAAGTGTTGTAGTATATAGGCGTCTATTGTTTTAGTATTAGCAGTAAACAACGCTAAAGATAAATTGCCTCGGTTAAATTATACCGTGTGTTTATATACAAAACAAAAGTATACACTTTCCACATTGTAGCTACACATTTCCCGCTTGCTCTACAGTTCCAGATGCGATTCTCTTATTATTAACTCGCTTTAATTCTCCTGTAGCTTACCGTGTGGTTACATTTTAAAGCATGGAAAGCTACAATAATAATTCACAATATACTAATATACACATACTATCCCATAATGTACAGCACTTCTCGTTCTTAACCTTGTAATCACCTTACAGATCGTTAAGAAGAATTTTGATTATAGGATGTATAAAGATTTAGGCTCTTACGTTGTCTAAGCAGAACAGAACGTGTTTTTTTGGAGTAGAGTAGAATCCATTAATTAACAATTTCACACATAGACTTACACTTAAACTTCATATGCTATCAGAGCAAATCCTTAGATTTATATTGTTCCCTATTGCACGAACACTTACAGACACCTTTTGTAACTAAAGGCACATAAGAATGAAAATTATGACTGGTTTAAAAGACGGGTGTTTAAAGAAGTATTATGTGAGCAGAGAAAGGCCAACACATTCACTTTCTGTCATAGTTTTATTAATAGAACGAATACAATTATTATTATTATTATTATTATTATTATTATTATTATTATTATTATTATTATTATTACTATTATCATCATCACTATTTTTGGATGAAATATAAATATTTTCTTTTTTATATGTGTCTAAAAAATTCTTCAATGACTATCCAATGATCTATAAATTTCCCCTTCATAAAAATGCACATGCTCAGAGCAAAAAAAAATGCAAATAAATAAACATAGTTATTGTGAAAACTATGTGTTCATATATATAATATGATTGAGAATGATATATTTAGCAAAATATTACCGTTGTGGAGTTAGGTTGTTTTTTTTTAAATTCGCTTCAGCTGTTATTTTATTCTTGGGTTTAATCACTCGTACACCGGCGTTGAAATTAGTAATGAAAACAGCGTACCGGATAAAATATGATAATCCCTGAATATAAACGGAACATAGCTAGGACGTTTTAAAACTATAAACGAATACGAAGCATAATTTTATTATCAGTTTTTGATGCAGATTTTAACCGATCATTAAAATAGAGAATAATTTAGCATTATATATATATATATATATATATATATATATATATATATAACAATTTCACCCCAAACAAGGCAGGCACACACTGTAGATGTAAGGGGATACTGAGCATTAGGGTGTAGGTTTGGGGTTCCATCCTAAGTTGGGAGCTGTGTAGCGAGATGGCTGTTTGCATTAGTTTAAAACCTGTGCATGTGGGTACAGTCGAGGTAACAGGAAGCAAGGAGGGAATTTCAGAGGCCGACAGCACGAGGACAGAAACTTTTTAAGTAGAAGACTCTCCGGTATCTGGGGACCTCCACAGTGAATGGATGGGATTTTGCTGATTATCGAGTCATTTTAGTGTATGTACGTTGAGGGGGAACCAGAGTAGCCAGTTCATCGTAGCACAATCCATTCAATTATTTGTAAAACAAGCACAATGATGCAACATTGCTGCGATGAAACAGGGCTGGAGCTTGGTTGATAGTGTGGGATCTATTAAGTTGTCGACTCTTCGTTGGACCTTGTCTAAGAGGAAGAGACTGGTGAATGATGCGCCAGCCCAGATGTGGCAAGAATACTACATGCATGAGCGGATGGTAGCTTTGAAAGGATACAGGTAATATCAGGTTGAGGAGCTTAATAGCAGCGGTAGAAGGAGCCCGCCTTTTTGTTCAGGACGTTAGTGCTGTTTTAGTCGTGTAGGTTACAAAAAAATTGATATTTTAAATTATCAAGAACTCCCGAATCTGTAAAACTGTAGGCGTGAAATAGCGAACAAATGTATATACATAATAAACTTAACTCTAGTATAACAATAGATAGAAAACATAAACTATAATAATTAATTAAAATAATAATGAAGACATATATGTTGATATACGTAACTATTAACCATATTTAATTGTAATAAATTAATTATGAATAGTATTATTCTAAACTAGAATTGATATCACTTGTTTATATGTTATAATGCTTACAATTATATATTTTCTTTAGCCACTTTCTTTATATTATACACGAATCACGGTGAGTAGTCCTGCTGGAATGATATCATGCCTACGATTTATGAGAAAACTTGATATGTAACTTGATGGAATTTGTTTTGTTTTTGTTTTTGTTTATTTCATCAAATAATCGGCTAATACCGATGTCTGTAATATGTGGGTTTAGCTAATGTGAACAAAATGTATGAATTCAATTGTTAACATAAGCACGAATTGTTATCTTATTGTGATGGGGGTTTAAACAACTCCGCACATGATGACAGTTTTAAAGGCATATAGTTGTGACCGTATTGGTCATAGTAGAAGCTCGAACAGGAAAGCGTGTTTCGTTAATGTCTAAATAGCTAAATAGCTAAATAGCTAAATAGCTTGATAGCTAAATAGCTAAATAGCTCCAAAGTCGTTCTCATAAATAAGAGCCTATTTGTGGTCCGGGCGTTAGTTTTAAATAATGGCCGGTAATTTTGCCGTAATGCCCGTGTTGTAATAATGCGAATAGGGCTTCTCTATAGATAGTATTTGCTGTCAGTCCGATATTAAACGCCATGTTTTTCAGCGTTTTGTTTTACTGATGACTAAACAACGAATCAGTGAATGTACGTGTTTATCATAATCATGCCAATCTGTACTGAACAACTATATTGTTTATATTAATGCTGATAGTAGAATATACAGTCGATGTTCAAGGCTAATTTAGGTTCTGAAGGCAGATATAGATTCACCATAATAGGTTATTTTCTACCAGTGAGTCTATGTTACGCCGGTTCAAGATGACACGTGAACAAGTCGTCTCAATTTGTACATGTACTGTCTTTTGGTCCTATTTGGCCACTCGATTATTGGGGGTCATTTTCTTTGAGCTCCTAGTAATTGGTCGCTAGTGCTGTTTTTAGTCGTGTAGATAATTAGAAAATTGATATTGTAAACTATCAAGACACTCCCGAAAAAAACTATTAAATTGTAGTTGTGAAATAGTAAACAAATGTATACACAGAAAAGATTAACTTTAGTATAAGAATGTATAGAAAACATAAAATATAATAATTTAATAAAAAAACTAAACTAAACATACACTTAAAATAGAAAAACTTGCCAAGGATACACGTATTAAAAAAAGGCCACCTATTAATTGAAGGGTGCGTCACGCCTATACAAAACATAATTAAAGAAGAGGAAGAAAAAGTCCGCTAAGAGAGAAGCCCTGGTTAGTTTCAGTTTAAAACTGAAGTAAAACAGACGAACACAAATATGTCAGTCTTCATTTTGACAGACCAACTGAAATTCTATGTTGAGCTGGAGTGAGCCAGGAAAATTATATTAAAAATGTAATTATTAAGACAAACTAACATACACTTACAAACGCTTCCATTACGGTCAACAATGTTGGCATGTGAGCTTAAGGGTGATTGAACAACAAAAATAATACTTCAAATTAAGTTTACGAAAATGTATATTAAAATAATACGCGTATACTAAATGTTATTTCAAGGATAGACATTATAGACGAATGTAAAGGCGATTTTGAACTCACACCTTAGTGAAGAGAGTTTTATAACAATCTTTAGCATTAGAAACCAATCTAAATGCACCTATATTAAACTGATATATAAAAGAATGCCATACGGCTGGAATTATTCTGGGAATCCATTAAAAAGAAAAAAATATAAGTATTGGGGGTCTTGTGAACCATAGGTTCGAAAAATGTGTATATGTTAGTTGTGGAGAGTTTAAATAAGGGGGAGACACCTCTAGTTTCAAGTTTCAACCACGATTTATCTGAAAATGTATTTTACTATTGTACTTAATAATAAATTAAAAATAAAATGAAAAATAAAATGATTTTGAAAAATATTATGATTTTGAAGAATAAAATGATTTAAAACAATTGTTTTTTAAATAAATGACAGTTGATGATTTTTTTAAATAAATGACAGTTGATGATTTTGAAAAACAAAATGATTTATTAAAATAAATTATCAGAGAAGGAAAACACATGAAACACGGAGAAATAAAGTTTTTGAAATATATGACAGTTTTACACTAGGTCAAATTCGGCAATTTGTTGAAAAACCGTTCTTAGTGCAGTGTCTTTTCCGAATTGTTGTTTCCACGTAAATTCGGCTAGGTACGATTCCACCATTTGAAGTCCCATGTCATGGGCACAGACTCAGGTTCCCGCACCTGAATGAAATGTGTGCGCTTACAAGAAGTTTTTTAATTTGGCATTATCTCTGGTTTAATATAAAATATCTTGCAAGTTCAGAGTGGTAAAACCCATTTTCAGATAAATCGTGTTTTTTTCAGGTAGACACTTAAAACTAGAGTTATCTCCTTATTTGACTCTCCACAACTATAAGATAAACAAAAATTCGGACCTACGGTTCACAATCACCAACAATTGGTATATTCTATTTATATAATACGCGTGGAATATGTATGCATTCTTGTATATTTTAACGTCTAGAATATTTTTAAAAAACTCCCAGCAACATAAAAACGCCACACTTACTTTTTTGACAGCTGCAGTATAACTATTTATTAAAAATACGTTTTCAAATATCCATTTTAAATTCATCATAATCGATGTGCAATGATGTCTTACGATTAAAATTACATCGAATTGAATTCTGTATTATTTGATTATAACCAAATACACACGTTGATTTGAAACAAGATTGAAAAGATATTAAATCGCGGATGATAAATATAATCCGATTTCATCCAGACATTGGCCGAATACTTTAATCTCTGTTTAAGTATCATAATTTTTCCGAGATTAAAATACATTAAATAATTCAAATAATCTTGTATAATTCAAATGATTTAGTCAGAACATTATATGATACCAAAAGAGAAATGATTATAACAATTAAGACTATCAGTTAACTTAAATACAAAAGACAGAATACCTCAGATTTTGAAATATATTCTTTCAAATAAATCCCATTTACTGATTTATTTACTCATGACGAAAACCGACATAACTTTTTAGAAATAGATACAAATTAGTTGTATTGCCTGATATAATTTCGCATTATATTCTCACATAATGTACATATGGATGTATATATATATATATATATATATATATATATATATATATATATATATATATTATGGAAATTTATTCAGACAAGACATGCATCCACTTGATGTAAGGAGCTAAAAATGACGAGATATGGTTATCGCAAAGACAAGAGATAACTATTGGACTTAGTCTTGAAAAGACCAAAACCATAAGTAACAGAAACAGTCAGCAGGAGGAAAGTTCTACAAACCTGCGGTTCTTAGAAAGAGTCTACTGGAATAGGAAGCTGTATTACAATGATATATTGCTCCGACGAATTGACTACCCTGGTGCCCCCTCGACGTAAATTCACTAGACCAACTCGGCAATCAACTAAATCCCATCCATTCACTGTGGAGGCCCCCATATACCGAAGACTCTTCTACTTCAAAAGCTTATTTACTTGTGCTGCTGGCCTCTGGAACTCCCTCCCTGTCCCTTGTTTCCCCGACAGTACTGACATGCAGAAATTTAAAATTAATGTATACAGACATCTCGCTGCGCAGATACCAATTTAGGTTGCTCTCCCAACCTTCTCCCTTTTCTTTCTTCTCAGTAGCCCCTTACGTCTACAGTGGCGGCCTGCCCTGTTTGGGGTGAACTATGTTAAAATAACAGTGAATTTATGTTTATAACTCAGGCTTCATAAAGATCTCTTATGTTTAGATGCTCACTTTGCTTGCTTAATTACTATTCGACAGACAGAACAGTTCTCACTTGCTAATCTAGCATCTATCTTATCATTTTTCTTCATCATTTATGATAACAATTCGTCTGTGATCTTCATTTTCTCAATCAGTCATAATGCAGTTTTGAAGAAAACGGTCCAATGTTGTCTGATTTATTTACGAAAAGACGTGGGATGATTTGAAATGTAAGCCGATTGAATCCATTCGAAATCGTTTTTTGTTAAAAATCTGTCGGGAAAAATTTTCGGATCGCGACTTCAAATACATATTTCTATTTCTCTGAATCCGAACACAGCCAGATCAAGACATCAACTTTAACACGTATCATCTCTTACATTTGATTATGGTTAGTAGTATAAATATATTTAATGTCACGTTTTCGTGTTATTCTTCGCATAATCATCACCATCAATACATTAATTTACTTGACTTGGAAATAATGCACAACATTTACGGAATAACTTACGTGCGACAGGAATATTTGTTATACTTGTGCCACTCCTTCTTGATGTATGGGATTCTGTTCAATAAACACTGAAACAAAAATATATACGTTATATGTTATTTCCTAATATTAGTACATATATAAACATATACAATTGTGTATATATATATATATATATAATAGTTTATGGTGTTGTCTTATTCATACTGTTCATCGCCTTAATCGACAGAACCCGCTAGACCGATTTCGGTTACGCCTAGATGTGTATACGTTAGCGTGAGTGTTTGGTCGTGAGAACTTTTTTGTTTACGTTGTCACTGCCCAGGTAAACAGCTCTTCTTTTTCTAAGGTCGTTAACTCTTACATGTGACTCAAGGGAAATAACTCGATTATGTTTTGTTAGCTTCCCTAATAATTTCAATGATCACAGTTTGCATGTGGAAGCCGAAGTTCCCATCTTAATCTCTCTATCTTTATAGGCAGCTTTTTTATTCTTCCATCTCTTCTATATTTCATCTTCTTTTACTTCCTGTTATTATTAATAAAAGTTGTTGTACACATTATTATTAAAGCTCGAAGAACACAACTTCTAGTTATGTATTTATCTTCTCTATCTCTCTGATGATTAAGTGGAACAAGGAGTTGCATGTATTTATTCGCTCAGTCAAATTTGCAACTGCCTTCTTCTGACATAACTGCCGGAAAACTTAGGTCTTGCTCAACTTCGAAAGGAAATTTAACTGTGTTTTACTTTAATTTTACGCTGAAATTTACCATTCTGAAATTATTTTTCTAAACCTGTAGTTTAACATAATTAGGTATACACCTCTCTATATGAAGCAAAATAATATGTATATGTCGATATGTGTCGGTATGATGCGAAATCACATTAAAAAGGGGGATCTAAGAGCGAAATCTATACACTGAGAACTATGCAAACGACCGAATTTCGCACAGTCAGAGAAAAGGTACAGAGGCAGTCCTGGGAAATACAAATCACAAAATTTCTTAGGTGATGCAGACAGATAAACTTATACAAGCAAAGAGACGGGAAAACGAAGAAAATACACTGAACTTGCCAGAGAACTGAACAGGATATGGAACATGGAGAAAGTCAATATAATACCAAGAATCGTAGGAGCACTAGTAACCACACTTTTCTGTGAGACATTTGTATAAAGGTGGTCACTGAGATAATACAAATACTGCAAGTATAAAAACAGCTGCAATATTAAGGAAAATCCCCGAATGCGGAAACCAATGCGCATATGCTATGAACAGTAATCACTACCATGGACCATAAATGCACAAAAATAACACAACCACACGGACCAAGGAACTAGAATTGCAAGTAATATTATAAACTGCCCCAACCCCCGAAAAAAGCGATGGTACTAATCTCGGCTGACATCACCCAAAATAGCCGTGAAGGGTCAAAGAGGATGGGAAAACTTAGGGGAGAGAGCACTTTACCAGACTAACACTGGAAGAATACAGAGCGTGCTTAGACCTGGGGAAGGCTTATTGCCCCCCCCCCCCCAAATCCCAGAATGAAACTAATGGGCGTGGCCAACGATAAATCAATGGTAGGCGTTTGTTGCCATACCGCAAAATCATTTTTGGTGGTGATCGAAAAGAGGTGGAGAGTATAACAAATCTGGGGAAGCTTGTTGTAACTCAGACTCCAGGGAACACCACCGGTTGTTGTCGGTGAGCAGTGACCGACGATAACTTATGTGATAACTCCTAGTGAGTACAAATAATAAGATTGAATAATCTCGAAAATAGTGAGTAGAATAACACCAAATATTGCATAAACAGCATTTCAGATCGTTCATTCAAATGAGAAATGTTTACAATATTTTGATATATCCATAACAACATTTAGAGGAAAATCTAATTTTAGAGTGTGGATTTTTAATGGTATCTATTACCTTTGGGCAAGCTTATTTTGTTGACTATAACAAATTTCATTTATCAGCAAAATACGGTTTCCATTAGCTAGACGATAGCAAACCAAAAAGGTAAGCTTATTTGTGTTGTCTCTATCTCTCGTTTCCATTTTTTTTCATAACCAGCTTCGCTATCGAGGATAAGATTTGGTGGTCTATAAATGACGGAATCAATTAATACGAAAGACGATGTTCTGTCTGGCAGCGATAAGGCAACAATTTTGGCATTGCTGACAGATGAAAATGATAAAAGTGAATCTAGGAATCTACGAAAAACAGAACATAGACACTGTTGTTTTATTTATCTATATAACGTCCAATCAACCCTCATTCTGGTCATATAATCACGAGGGTGCTGGCCTATTTGTGATACTTATTAGAGGGTTCACTTATAGACCGGTTTAATCCTCGGTCGGGTCATGCCAAATACTAATTAAATGATACTCGATGCCTTCCTGCGAAATACTCAGCATAATAAGGGGAGTATTGATTTACTCCTCTCCAGGAGTTAGGCACGAGGCCAGTTTTTATCTTACTCCCACAAGTAAGATGTGACCCAAGGTCGGGTCGGGAAAGTGGGGTTTAAAAATTGCCTGGGCAGCCCCGTCGGCATTCCCCGGTAGGAGCGCCTCAGACAGTAAGCAATAAACTTACTCCTCCCCAAAGAGGGGAGGCGAAGCCTGGGAGGGGGGACCTCCTAGAACTGCACAGGACAGACCCATAGACCGGCTTAAATCAAGCCCTGAAGGCCAAGACAATACCAGTCTATGGGGTGCAGTATCTGTCGGAACAGATACTCCACTTTGATCTTAGCCAAAAGGCAAAGTAAGGGAAGTATTGATTTACTCCTCTCCAGGAGTTAGGCACAAGGCCAGTTTTTATCTTACTCCCACAAGTAAGATGTGACCCAAGGTCGGGTCGGGAAAGTGGGGTTTGAAAAACCAGTGCCCGACAGGTAAGCACTCTGGCCATTAAAAATTGCCTGGGCAGCCCCGTCAGCATTCCCCAGTAGGGGCGCCTCAGGCAGTAAGCAATAAACTTACTCCTCTCCAAAGAGGAGAGGCAAAGCCTGGGAGGGTGGACCTCCTAGAACTGCACAGGACAGACCCATAGACCGGTGTAAATCAAGCCCCGAAGGCCAAGACAATACCAGTCTATGGGGTGCAGTATCTATCGGAACAGATACTACACTTTGATCTTAGCCAAAAGGCCAAGTAAGGGGAGTATATCAATGAAGTAAAGTAATTAAAAGGGATGTATATCTCCCCTACATATATGTGTCGGTTTCTATTATAGTCGACCTATGTATTATTATTTTGTTTTGTATCGTACTCAATATTAATTCACACTTTTTTAAATATTGTTTTTACTGCCATTCTTACTATATTTCAATGTCTGAGTGTGGGAACGCAGATGGCTCAAACTCCCCGATATATTTAACAAGTCCTCGCTCAGATATAACATACAAATCCAACGGATTCCGTTTGTAAATGCCTATATTCTATCTCTGTTTAACACTTGGGTAGTTGGCTCGTGCGATAGGAACTCATGTGGTTCAGAAGACACGCGATTTACAGACAGGCTCTGCCACAGGAACTAAATGTATGCTCGCGCTAAAAGTATCCGTAACGTTCAGAAATGGTTGCTTCTTTAAAACACGTTCTAAAATTGAGTACTTTATTCGATTTTTCTTACATTTTGAGCAACCTCATAAAAGTACTTCTCCGAGCCCTTAACGTTCATCACAAGAGTGTTCAACTTTCTTTTGACTACATTCTGAAAACCGGTTTTGGTGTCGAACTCTTTCCCTGTGGCACTCCTCTATACCACGTTGTTTTGGAAGTCTGTTACATTCCATCATAACAAAGTTTATTTGGGCAGTGCATCTCACTATGAATGACATGAATTCTTATGATCGACACTCCACCTTGCAGTATAAGAGTGATGTCTGGTGTAATTGATTACTATTTATTAATTATGAATCCTTTTTCGCGGGATCTATTTGATACGTCAGCAGTGCCCGTTTCAATTCTCCTATGAATACAGGAAACACACAAGAAGTTTTATTTCGATGGAAACTGCTCTGTCTGACCCCTGGCTTTTTTCAAGCCTAAGAAAGGTTTTGTTAGAAATATATCAGATCAATGAATATATGACGGGAGAGGGAGATCACAGTGTATACCAATGACTCAACTGCATTATTCTAGACCCCGTGACAAAGATGTTCCGTCTACATAATAGAGTCGTAAGGAAGTAGTGAACATTATCTCGGATTTCTCCAGATTAACGATGGATCCATAGTTGATGCACACTTGAGAGGAAACGTATTATTATCTGCAAATACCCCGTTACTGCAGGAAAATCCGTCTGTATTATAGGCATTAAGGAGCTAGAGAACCAGACCTGTCTCAAGTCAAATCCATCTAAAGAGGGGGTGGGGAGCAAGGTGTAGCAGTACTACTGTTGGTATAGGTATATAAAATACTGCTACTACTACTACTACATCTGCTAACATTACTACTACTACTACTACTATTACTACTACTACTAATAATTATGATTATTAATCTCAGAAGTAATAATAAATGAATAACGATGTTAATTTTATAATAATATATATGACTATAATGATAATATTTATTAAAAGAAAATGTAATGGGGTGTACATAGAATGGTATTAACTGCTTGTTTTGAATAGAATTAACTTGGTAGATAGAAGAACAATTAAGTAAACAATGAATTTTCTATTCGGTGTTCAAAAGTATACAGTAAAACGAAAGATACCAGAAAATGCAATATATATTTATAAAAGTAGAGTTGATTATCTCACAAGCCTAACCCATTAAGCTGATCTTTTTCTTTACATAGATATCATTTCAAGATATATCCATAGTCTCTTGAGAAAAAAGCAGGTCAATTGTTATGGATATAAAAAAAAATGGCGCTGGATATCTGATTATAATAATCATCCTCCAATGTACCGAGAGACACACAAAACAATTTTCAACTCAAGCTATTCTTTCCCAAGATATCTTCAGGGAGCATCACTCTATCCTTACCTTAGTCGATATCTGTTCTCAATCGTGCCCTCACCCTGGTAATTTACCACTACAGCCAGCGTCGGAATGCATCCTTCGAAATGGGCCGCCAATCATGAAATTTCCTATTTTGCGTTGTGTATGCTATTTTTTTTTCTACGCCTATCCACACTACCCTTATTTCGTTCGCTCACCGTCAACCCATAGCACCACCGACCATTACACACCTAATCAATCATCTCTGCGCTAAGGATGACATCATCGAACCAAGTGGATATGTCCATGATGCAAGAATTTGCGCTCGATGGAAAAAAAAGTGCGTTAACTTCGAATAATGGAAACAGTGAGCAACGGCAGAATATAATTTCGGTGTGCGGTTCTGTGTATGTATATTCACGGATATATTTGCAAGCTTATGCGTTTTCCTATTCCCATATCGTATGTTGGCGTATGTACACACGCGTGTGTATATTTTTATCTTCGCACGAGTTAGTATATATATATATATATATATATATATATTTATATGTAGAATAAATATCAAACTAAAAGTAAGCTTTTAGTTTAGTATTTATTCTACATATATATATATATATATATATATATATATATACACACATATATATATATATATATATATATATATATATATATATATATATGTAGAATAAATATCAAACTAAAAGTAAGCTTTTAGTAAATAGTGAAATGGTTTGAGCTCAATATACGAGTTGGAGCAAGTATAAAGATAAATGAACGAAGAGTGATAAACATGTACGAATGTCCAGATTTATTTCAAACTTCGATTGTTCAATGCAAGGTATATTCTGTAAAAATTTATGTTTATTATTCTTTCCATAAGCCAAGGATTTTCAAAGATCGAGATCTTATCACCAGAGGAATTATACAGATGGATAAGTTGGCAGTATGAAAGCCAAAATTCAACATTTGAAAAAATATATTATTAAGAAAATGGAGGGTGAAAAAAAGTTCGTGTAAAAACGATATGGGGTTTGTCCATATGGTAATTGTCCATTGATAAGGTGTCCAATCGAAGGAGATTTAGATGGAGAAGAAAAAGTTTCGTGAACGTATATATATAATAAAATATGAAACTAAACGTATACTTTTAGAGGCTATAAGCTGAAGTGAAATAGTTTAAGCTCTCCAAGTATGATCTGAGGTTAAGATCGGATTCTAACTCTGCCTGATAAGATCTCAGTTTATAGTAACTGTTGATCGATAAAATCGACATGCCAGTGTCGCAGATTTTGTACATGTTTGTGTAAATAAAATTATCATATATATATATATATATATATATATATATATATATATATATATATATATATATATATATATATATAAGTATTTTAGTATATATATTTATGTATTGCCCTTGAAACTAAATGAAACTAAACATATACTTTTAGAGGATATAACCTATAGTGAAATAGTTTAACTCAATATATATATATATATATATATATATATATGATGAGTTAATGAAAAATAATTAGACCTGCAAATGGAAGCAAATCAATATCTTCAATAAATTTTCATATATATATATATATATATATATATATATATATATATATATATATATATATATATATATGTGTGTATATATATATAAGTATTTTAGTATATATATTTATTTATTGCCCTTGTAACTCTATGTGCATGCACGTGCGTGTATAATCATTTATCTGTATTGTATTCATGCGTATGTGGGCGAATGTTTGCAGGAGTGTTTTTTCTATGTGTGTATATATGCACTCGATTATTTTCTTCTAACATCATGTATGTATATGGGTGCGTACGTTCTTCTGTATAAGTGCGTGTTTAGAAATATACTAACTGTGTGTGGATGGTTGTATGTACGCGGGCTCCTGTTTCTGTGCACATGTTTGCGTATCCGTGCGCTATTTCATAGTTGTATCGGTATGCTTATGCGTATACTTGTACATGTGTGGGAGCACATGCATGTGTTTAATATACTTGTGCATGCAGGTGCATCTGAACGTAGACACATTATTGATATATGTGTGTCTATACATACGTGCGTGTATGTTCACATGTGTATACGCCTGTGTGTGTGTATATATGCACATGTTATTGGACGTGATCACACGTGTGTGTGTGGGTGTGTTCGTGTACATACGTGTGTTTTTTTCTTTTTTTGTGTGAAAGCGAAGAGAAGAATGAGGACTCCGCTGTAATGACGGTGAAGATTGAAGGCGGCGTAGAAATCTGTTGTCTGCCATGGTGCAAACAGCTTAGCACGTTCTGCGACCACCTAATGACGTACGCCCTGCCCCTACCCACTGAGCCGATCTTTTCCTCCCCCAGCGGCGAAAAAATATCCCATCCCTAAATTGAGACATCAACATTTAAACACTACCACCCCAAACGCGCACTGTTCTTATTTCCATTAATTTTTGCCACGTTCTTCCATTATACTTGGGTATTTCAAATCATCTCCGCTTCGCGATCCAACTATCCAGCCATGAATTCGGAGTCACGTTCACCCGATTCTGTCTAATTTTGACAAATATACCCGGGCTACTTCATTTTCCTTTCGTTGAGATCTGGGACGTCGGGTAGTGATGGCGTTTCTACTCTCATTTCTCGCACGGTGATATTCACTTTTCTCTCCCCACTAAAAACATCTCTAAGATATATTCTGAAAATTTGATGGAAGTAAAACAGGGTGTTGTTGGGTAGACGAGTTCTGTTGTTTTTTGACAATGTTTGCGTAAATGAAAACATTCTGCCTCAGTACACAATATATATATATATATATATATATATATATATATATATATATGAGAAAGGAAGAATGAGAGTAATCCGATGTAATAGGAAATAAAAAAGGAACAACCAAGATATATTTTTTTATATATTCATCAACGTTTCGTTTTTATTTGTAAGACTTCCTCACGATAATAATTTGAAGAAAAATGTCATGCAAGTACATCGAAATATTCGGTTGACAAAATGGGTTGATGCTACACCTCACCACCACAAAACCCTCAGCACCCCCTCCTCTTTCTCCCAACCTAAGGCAAATTCACGGACACTCCCACCCCTCCCATTTTTCACTCACAGCTATCCACATTCATTTCACTCTCTGCAACTGACTGACTTCTTTCAGCCCAGACCTTAGTCCAGCGCTCTTAGTAGCCACGGCTACTACTTTTCTCATCAACTCAATATCATAAATGTTCGATATATTCCGAAATTAATTTTTTTTTAAATACTGGAAGCTATCTACATGAACACACACCAACCTAAACTTAATAACATAACATATGAAACCAGTAGTAACATTTTTAAATGTTAAACGTAATGCGATTTAGTTTTGAGATGTCATTCCAGCGTCGCTGAATTTAAATCGTCAACGACTTTCCTGGAATAATTCGTGAAACGTCTCTGCGCGTTTCACTGTCGTCTTTTTAACATTTCTCTTCTTTCTCCAGCTTGTGTGTTCATTTGATGATTCGACGAAGAATCGAAGCAGTTTATTAAACCTGTGAAACCTATGGAACATTTATCTTTTTATATATAAATTCCAAAAAGACCATCAGAAAAATTGAAAAAAATAGAAAACGGTATAGTTAAACAGACGGGTTTTGTTATATATATATATATATATATATATATATATATACATTGGAGAGCCATGAATATTATAACTGTCCTGTTTTAAAATCTCCGAAACAGTTACATGGAAAACAGCTGATGGTCCCCGTGTTAATATAAGACGCTTACGGTCTCCTGTTTTTATTTCACTCTTAGATACTTACCCCCCCCCCTTTTATTTATTTATTTATTTATTAATTTTCCAACAAATGTTAAGTCTGCAATATCTTTGATTTAGTTAGTTGCTCTGGGAATTTAAACTGACTTTTACTTTTTTTTTCTGTTTGTTTAAAATGACCCAAAGCTTCTTTAGACTATATATATATATATATATATATATATATATATATATATATATATATATATATATATATATATATATATATATATATATATATATATATATATGTATATATATATATATATATATATATATATATATGTATATATATATATATACAGGGTGGGCCAAAATAAGGGTCCTATCTTTAAATTTGAATAACTTGAATTTGAATAACTTCCACAAAATAAAAGTTAAACTCACCAAACTTTATGTGTGTGTAGACTGACCCTTTCGAGATTTTCTGAAATAAACAAAACAAATTTTAGCCGAAAAACACTTCTTAAAACTTACAAAAACTAAAGTATTGTTTTTTACACTGTTTTGAGTTTTTTAAGCAAAAATAATGTTTTCTAAATGAGGGTACGTTCCTTAGGGCTAATACGGCTCATGCTTACTTCGGAAGGGGTCCTTTACTTATTCTAAAAAAAAAATTGTTTTAAATCAATAAATAAAAAAGTTATGAATTTTTAAAAATAGGACCCTTATTTTTGCCCACCCTATATATATATATGTATATATATATATATATATATATATATATATATATATATATATATATGAATATATATATATATATATATATATATATATATATATATATATATATATATATATATATATATATATATATATATATATATAACATAAATAATTATTGAACCTGTTGTCCGTGTAAATACATTTTAGTTAATTAAGTTTTTTTAAGTTAAGTTTTACGTGGAAGCCAAGAAAAACGAGATTCTTATTAATTCGGAAACAAATTGACAAGATGAGAATACAAGAGAAGGTAAGTATGACGTCACTAATTGTCTCTCCTTCGATCCTGCATTCGATCTTCTTACTCTTTTCCTGATGAATTATTTCGTGTTCTGTTTTGTCTTTTTTTTGTGTTTTTCTCTGTCGATCTACCTAATGTCAATTATATAATATGTAATATAATGTTAGATTTTTGAAAGCATCACCTATTCACGAACTTCATATATGAATTAAATAACTACATTTTACTTACATCATATATCATACGGCAGAAAGTGTTCGCCTTTTTAGATACTCTCATATTATGTATATATATATATATATATATATATATATATATATATACATGTTATTCATACAAATATTAGTGGTTACATATGTGCGTAAATGTTTCGGTTGTACTTTCCACAGAGAGTCAACCTCTTCAGACCAAAATAAACGAAGAAGTGAAATGAGATTGGTAACCATTTTTTTATTAAGTATATTAACTTATTAAGTATATTTACTTCACAGAAATGTATTTCATATGTAAGTTTTCAAATCTCATTCCACTTCTTCGTTCCTTTTTTTGGACTGAAGAGTTTGACTCTATGTGAAGATGACAAATGAACCATGTATGTACATATGTAACTAATAATATTTGTATAAATAAAATGTATGTATAAATATATATATATATATATACATATATATATATATATATATATACATATGTATGTATATATATATATATATATATATATATATATATATATATATATATATATACTGGTAAACCTCTTAACTGTACGTTCTAAACTTGTCTCCTAATCAGTAGGTAATTCTAATTTAATGTAGCTACGTCTCTAATCAAGTTAATTTCCATTCTTATTCGTTTGTTTTTTTAATCATAAAAAGTTGTTTGATTTTAATAGTGTGAAGTCTTTAAAAAGCGTTTTGACGCACCTAACTTGAAGTGGATCAAATGGAGAAATGCGAAGGAACAGAAATAAGTTTTTCTTTTTCCTCTCAACTATTTTCATTTTCGTTTTATTTTTGAAGTTACAGTATCCATATTCCTTTACCATTTTAAATGTTGCATTAATCAACCTTAATTAATTTTTTCTATTCCCACAGTTAGTCTTTTACGAATTAACCATTTGTTGGCATCTTTAAAATATCAAGTTTCTTGATTTTCATCCAATCATAATCCACACAGTTTGTGTAAATATATCCATGCCCTGGACCATAGTAACATTTTATATTCCACTATAGGCGCAGATTTTCTTTTTTTCAATCAAATTTATAGGTCGATTACGATGTTCTAAACCTTGACTCCTTGTTTCGCATACATTTCATATAGTTTGTATTCCTGCTTTTCTTCTGTATAAACTGAGGCTGTAGAAACGATGTTAAGCAAATATTTTTTTATAAATAATGTACACGAAATTTGCACTTTCTCTGCTATCGACCCTAACCCTAACCCTAACCCAAAGCAACCCTAACTCTAACCCAAACTCTAACTCAAATCATCCCTAACCATAACTATAATCCAACGCAACCCTAACCTTAAAGCTAACCCTAACCCAAAGCAACCCTAACTCTAACCAAAACTCTAACTCAAATCAACCCTAACCATAACTCTAATCCAACGCAACCCTAACCTTAACGCTAACCCTAACCCAAAGCAACCCTAACTCTAACCCAAACTCTAACTCAAATCAACCCTAACCATAACTCTAATCCAACGCAACCCTAACCTTAACCCTAACCCTTACCCTGGCCCAACGCATTACTAACCCTAACATAAAGCAGCCTTAAGCCTTACCCTAACTCTAACCCTAACTCTAACTCTAATCAATCCTAACTTTAACCTCCATTAAATTCAACTAATGCTCTTAAATTACAGAACATTCTGATATCGACCGAGTTATTGAATCTACTACTTTTTTTTTAATGCAAATCGGTCCCGACAAGGCATGAAGTAAATTGATGCAAGGAGATAAAACACACCAGTTCAAGGTCAAACACCATGGAAACGAATAGTGTTATATACAGTAAACAGCAGTTTTCCCCCTTTGTCAGACACACTGTTCATGTAAAGTAAGGATTAAAGTACAAAGTAAAGGGAGCGATAGTAACGAGGATGCTGTCAAGGTCAACTCTCTACTCTCCTAAAGTACTCTTCCACTATTATTAATGTTAATGAAATAATAAGTAAAAGGTTTATCGAAGTTACGGTGATATACACAATAACAATAACATATATATATATATATATATATATATATATATATGTATATTTATATATATATATATATATATATATATATATATATATATATATATATATATATATATATATATATATATATATATATATATATACAGGGTGGGCAAAAATAAGGGTCCTATTTTTAAAAATTCATAACTTTTTTATTTATTGATTTTTTTAATTTTTATTTTTAGAATAAGTAAAGGACCCCTTCCGAAGCAAGCATGAGCCGTATTAGCCCTAAGGAACGTACCCTCATTTAGAAAACATTATTTTTGCTTAAAAAACTCAAAACAGTGTAAAAAACAATACTTTAGTTTTTGTAAGTTTTAAGAAGTGTTTTTCGGCTAAAATTTGTTTTGTTTATTTCAAAAGATCTCGGAAGGATCAGTCTACACACACATAAAGTTTGGTGAGTTTAACTTTTATTTTGTGGAAGTTATTCAAATTCAAGTTATTCAAATTTAAAGATAGGACCCTTATTTTGGGCCACCCTGTATATATATATATATATATATATATATATATATATATATATATATATATATATATATGAAGAATAATGGAAATGAATTAGAGAAGCAAAAGCCAAATCAAATTTCAATTCAATTGCTCAGAGCAAAGTATATTCCGCATTTTACCTTGAATAAATTGCCTCTTTGCGGAATATACCTTGCTCTGAGCAATTGAATTGAAATTTGATCTGGCTTTTTCTTCTCTAATTCCTTTCCATTATTCTTCATATTTACCTGCTCTATCTTGGATATTGAGCTGTATAGTTTTCCCAATAGGTTTTACCTTTCCTAAAAGTTCGCTTTTAGTACACCACTTTATATATATATATATATATATATATATATATATATATATATATATATATACATATATATATATATATATATGCGTATATCAATTATTACTATATGTGTATACAAATATATGATTCATATAATCATAATATATATATATATATATATATATATATATATATATAATGTATATGTATGATAAATAATAATACTAATACTAATACTAATAATATTATATATATATATATATATATATATATATATATATATATATATATATATATACATACATACATGTATATATATATATATATATGTGTTCCATCTTTCACCGTGCACAATAGATGATTGATTACGGTGAGAACCGATATAAACAGTATGCGAGATCCTCTTTTCAGCTCGTTTCTGAGACAAACACGAAAGCTAGATGTACAGAGTGTTCGTCCACAAAAGGAACATCGATAATTGTTTATGCGTTCATCGTTGTCTTTATTGTTCAAAGATGTTCTCAAGACTGTTAATGCCATGAGAAATATCGAAGTTAAAATTCGTGATACGTAGAGTGTCTCTGGACTGACATTAATATTGATGCAAAAGAAATAGAAGTTAAAATTCGACGAATTCCTGAAAACACATTAATAAATGGTAAACGTTTCAAGCAAAACAAATCAAACACGGTCAAAACTTCAAGAATGCTTACCCATAATACAAGAACAAGAACTCGATATCATTTTGGACATAGTCCAAATCAAATCGAACAGCAATTAAACTTTCAAATTGCATCGATACTATGCACCAAAATGCGTGCATACAATTTTACTTACAGATTTATAACAAAATTGAAATAGGTATATTTAGTTTTAGCGTTCATTCAGAATACGTACTCTTCACTATCTGAAATTAAAACTTCAAAAACTGGCATATGCATTTAAGACATTTCAACGCTCTACATATATCACAGTATATTTAGAAATAAAACATCCCTACAATTCTTTTCCCGAATCAATAAAGAAATTCATATGACTTATCAGTGTACTTTTATTGTCTTAAACAGACAACGCGCTGGCCTCGATATTCGAAGCATAGAACTACAGTCACGATTAACTGTAAAACTTTAACATAATGTTTCCCTCGGTCAAGATGGTAGTTGCGATTATGTATATGAAATATATCGTAGTTAATGTAGGTAAATTACCTTCAAGTGATTATTCAATTAAATAATAATTATTACAAAAAAACTAACCTACTCACAGAAAATAGACAATCAATTACAACACTCGAAACTAAATCACAGACAACACAAAATAATAACTTAAAAACAACAAAACATTCAGCTAAAACACCCACATCTAAAGCAAAAATATATATTATCTCATGCAATAATTGCACTAATATATATATATATATATATATAATTATCTACATGCATACACATGTTATCATTTATTAGATTATCAGCGTTGAGATGACTGTTCAAATTAGTCGCACCATTCGAAGCTTGTCTTATCATTGCCTAACAAATACCTGAGACGAGAATTTGCATGTTATCTCCTATATAGACGGCTTATTTCTTGCTTTTAAATTGATGCTGAATGGTCGCGCGATACGTGAAATATGAACGATAAGTGAAATTTATTTGTTTTGTTTGTTTATGCTTTGTTTTTTTTTGTTTTTTTTTTTATTATTGTTGTCGCTGTTTTTTTCCTTCCCTCTCCTTTATTTTTGCTCGGAAGAATTTGGGATTGTCAGAAGACAACGGGGATATAAGTAATTATTTAATGATAAATATTAAATAATAATCCACGTACATATTCATTTTTATCTTAACGGAATATGCAGTTTGGAGATATATGTTTAAACCGGTCGCACGATTCGAACGTCAAACACGAGTCATCTTTAACTCAAATTCGACGCTCAAACCGATTCGGCTAATTCCAACCGTTCTGCGACATGTAGAGGAGAAACTCGACGTGAATGAATACAAAATATACATATAAACAAACGATTCTCTAATTGGACTGTTTTAATTCATAACAAAACAGATTCCGAAAACTGATTTTTAGTCAATGTTGCCAACGACCTCTTCAATCAGAATTTCTTATAAACTATGACGTCATGGAACAACTATAATTCATCGCGTTCATCGGAAAAACATCTAAACGAAAAACACCTAAAATTGAATCTAAGCGAGCTATATTTGTATGGGATTTCCGACAAAACTTTGTACCTTCCTTTTCTTATTAGCACATAGTTCCCTCATCATATCTATGTAAATATCTTCTTCGGAATAACATTTTATCATTTTTTTATAGATTGTCATAGGTATAATTTTTAAAAAAAACATTGAATATATATATAATAGCCGCATACCACATTCTTAAATATCCTCTTTTTATCCTTTCGAAGAAAAAAATCACTTAATGCATGCATCAAGAATTTCAAATGTTAACTTATATATTTTCTTAAATCAACCATCAAATACGAAATTATTTAATCACGCTGAGTTTCTTTTCTACATGTCGCAGAACGGTTGGAATTAGCCGAATCGGTTTGAGCGTCGAATTTGAGTTAAAGATGACTCGTATTTAATCAATAAAGATGAAAAGTCTATCAATTTCAAAACAATTTTCTGGCTTACTTTCGTTCACACACACACACACACACACATATATATATATATATATATATATATATATATATATATATATATATATATATATATGTATATACATATATATATATATATGCGGGAGTAAATATGAAAGTGTCAGACAGAATGTGACATTTGTAAAGGAATGTGGAAAAGCGGAGTACTATACAAGCACAAACAAGCACAAATAAGGACTAGAGCACGTCATTGTTGCTGGGCACATATATTTCGGTCGATGGTTGCGACCATATTCGTATAGAAAAAGACTATATTAGTAAAACTCGGCTATTTATAATAAAGTTAGAAGAAAAATGAAAAGAAAAAGAGAACTAAACCTGATAGCGAGGGGCAGGACTGCTTAAAAGGAAATTGAAAATACATGTGTAAGCTATATGAGGGGGAATAGTGGGGGAAGTGGATATGACCTGTGAGAGAGTGGAAGGATGAGTTGGAGGCGGAATGAATGTGTAACCCGAGGTGTGAAATGAAACAAACACTCAGTAAACAAAACAAATGGAGGAAAAACAGAGTGCGTGCAAGGAATTATGCGACTACATGTAGAAGGGAGGGCTGATGGTGAGTAGTAGGTAGAGTAGTGGCTAAGGAATGAAGATTTGGATGAAGGGTAAGATAAGAGTGATATATATATATATATATATATATATATATATATATATACATAAACATTTCAATGTCGCTAAAAGTCTTCCCATATGGTTCAATCAGATCATCTTTTCCTTCTCCCATGTGTGTGACTTAAAAATAAAATTGTTTCCAAATCTTCACTTTTTCTGAAGACGTTCGTTAATATGAACGAAACCGGTCAAATCTCTTGTTTTTATCCGTTTATCTTTTTTCACACGTTTTGTCTACCACGGCATTTCATTTTCATGATATATCGTGCACCTTACACGATATATATATATATATGGCAAATTGGCCGGTTTGTAATCAACTGCCCGCAGTTGTGTATCAACATTCCAACAGAAACATGAGGAGGGGGAGAACAAAACCGTATTGAAAAGTGAGAATAATGCACACAGGTTGATATATCGGAACTGGCTTAACAAAAATTGGCATATAAATTAAGAGAGACAGGGAGAGAAAATAGATGGCAAAATATATAATCACGCTTGACATTCCTGATATTTAAGCGCGTGCTTTAAACAGATTGTTTCTTTAATCTTTTTTATTTGCCTTTTTTGTCGTCGGGATCTTGTTAGATCATTCTCTAAATACAACAAAAAAGCGGTATACGAGAGCGATTTACTTTGGAATGGAGTTGGGATCATTTATTTTCTATTTGATTACATTCGAACATTTCGCGTAAGAGATTTTAGCATTAACGAGACTATAAGATTCAAAAGATAAATACAAACTGAGAGTGTATTTTTTTTGTTTCGGTAGCAATACTACAATTATACTGTTTAGGGTTGAAGGAGTTATATAGCAAGTTATTTTTTTTACCTGACTCCAAAAAAGACAATAAAGAGAATATGTCAGATTAATCCGAGAAAAACAGCCTACCCCACGACGGGGGGGGGGGGGGTACTCTTGCCCAGCAACAAAAATAGTCTAGTTTATATTCACTCATAGATAAAGACGCCTCGTTCGGTAGACACTTACCAATTCTTCGCTTCCAAAAAAGAGAGACAAACTCCTGGGAGTTTTAGCTTCCTAGGAGGGATATATAATTCACTTTTTATACTAATCCAAACGCGTCCTTAGAACAGTGGCGAAGTCAGGTAATTGTGGCAATTAGCCTCCCCACAAAGAGACATTCTGTGTCCGTTGTAGATATCGTCTAACCGTTTCAGTCAGCATTCCCACCCGAATGAGGAAGCTTCAAGCGATAGTCAATAAGATCACCCCCCCCCCCTATTACGGGGCAGATGAAATACAGTAAACCTTGCACCGGTAATTGCAGGGGGGTACTCCGCTCGACAGAACAGTTACTGAACTTTACTTTTAGCCCGGAGTCGATATAAAACAGAATTGGAGATAATTAGAAAAATAAACAGAATAAAAACATGCTGCCCAGTCTGATATTGAAGGAATCATTTTGAATTATTCAATGCGGTAACACAACAGGATAATCGATGCATTTTATTCAGTTAATTGAATATAAGTTGCTGGAAGAAAAAAGCTGAGACTGAAAAAAACTATGGGAAACACTTAGGTTAGGGTTAGGGTTAAGGTAACTGTTTGGATTTTCTCAGTTGTAAAAAAAGAGAGTAGCATCTGGCAAAGAAATAGATAGGGTATATGCTGCCAACTTTTTAGTCGTCCGATTTCAGCGAGTAGAATTTTTAAATCACTGTTTATTTGGGTTCGCTATTTTCGCCAGTGAGCAATCAAGTATTCAAAATACGGGAACATTTCAAAACAATGTGATCAGCTATTGCGGGCTGGACGTTAACGAAATAGTTGGGGATGTAGAAGAATTCCGGAAGGAGTAAACAAGGGGTAACCAAGCTACTTAATTCAAATGTTGAATATTGACTTTTTATACATGTATATGTATCTGTTTTTTGTGTATCTTTGATTAGCCCAACCATCCCTACAAGAGAATACTGACGGTTAACATATCGGCTATATTTATAATCTTGAAAAACCCTTCCCTCATTGAGAGAACTATATCTGCTTCCCAACTAGAACTGACGTTATGGCTAATCTTGATTCCTTGGGAAATGGGTCATATATATATATATATATATATATATATATATATATATATATATATATATATATATATATATATATATATATATAAATATATATATATATAAATATATATATATGCATATATATATATGTATACATATATATATATATATATATATATATATATGTATATATATATATATATGTATATACATACATATATATACATTTATATATATATATATAGGTATATATATATATTCTTTATTGCATTTATATAAGTATTGAGTTACAATGCCATCCCTGTGTTAATTGGACATTCAATACTGTATGAATGTTCCCCTATCTATGTGGAATTTGGAAACATGATTATATTTCATAAACATTTCCCCGAAGGCGCTACAAGTCTCTCAACGTAATGTTGCAACACCTGATTTTAATGATATTGAAACCATAGTTACACCGAACATATGTACATTTATTTCCTATGTTAGATCAAATAGGGATCAATTCATGACCTAATATTTTGCCTTATAACAACAACTCGCCTATTTTCTATTCTGACGGACTCCTACAAACACTTACGGAATTGTTCCAGTCGCATACTCTGTAGAAGCAAGGTATACTAACGAGATGACTAGTCAAAATGACCAAAGTAAAACTTTAAAAAATTGTTCTGATTTTATTTTTATTAACAAATATCGGATCTAAACATGCCTTTAAGGCGTTTCGCCTCATTTATTATTATTAAATTCTTAAAAAGATGGTTAAAAATATAAACTCTCATATTTTAATATTACCTAATATAGACATTACAAGATTAATATATTTTAACTCTGTGAACCCACGTTTACCTATTCGATTTTCAGATAGCTTTTTCTATGGCATTATATATTTGAATAGGATCTTATATTTCACTTACTAACGTTATGAACATTGTAACAGGTCTTAAATTGAAAATGAACCGATTAAATACATTATGGCTTGGCATCTAATTTTTATTCAATAGAAAGATGACGAAGATACATAGACTGGTATAAACTCTAAGGATTTGAGAAAGTATACATATTAAAATACTAACAACCAAAGATCACTAATGTGATGCTAAACTACGCAAAATGATTTTTCTCAGCATCTAATTTCAGTTTTGTCATTTATATTTAGATACTTTTAACCGGAATATTATGTTTTGAATGTGTCGACTTATTCTGATACTTTTTAATCATGGACCTGCCTTGTGCCTAATAAACATGCAAATGAATTACTTAAAGATGATTTCTACAAACAACTGACACTGATTGTGTCATCACACTTATCATCACCGGTATATAAGTCCCACACATGATCCTAAACAATGTTTGTACCGACGCATCACATTATTTGTATCGGATACAAACAAAGAAAACGCATACACTTTTACTAATATGAATAAAATATTGCCATATGCGTAGACATTTTAGTTGTAGGTTTTTATATATCGTGACCAGAGCAGTTCTCGTGATAATGGGTATGAGCTGAGTTAGAAGTATATTGTATTTTCCCCATTTTACAGCTCTTCAGTTTAGATCAATATTTGATATGAACTCAGATAAACGGGGGCGTCGTTCAGCTCTTCAGTTTTGATAGTCTGGAAGATTATTAAATATCTGGCGCGTCAGGGCATACAAATATTAAGTATTTCTATTGTTATATGTACGCCAAAACGTTGTGAATGATTCAATCAATGTTATTCGAACGGGGCATCGATGAACTTATAACTTGTTCGCATTCGGGAATTTATGTTTTTCAAGTTCGAACTGGGCAATAACACCGTGAAGAAAAACAAACACGTTGTTTGTTATGCGAAAAAAAAATGATGGCAACTTGCCAACGCGATAGTAAGCAGATAAACCATCAAGCATGGTCAGGTATTTCTAAAACCACAGATTTGGTGGCCAAATCCCTACAATAGAGTATGTGCTGCAATTTAACATTAGAAAAATATGATCACTAGATTTCAATTTAAAGGTTCAATTGTATACACGTTTAAAAGTGAATGTGAACATTTACTGTATTATTTGATATTTCTAAATAATTTTGCATTTGTGTAAGTGTTCAGAGCATCAGAAAGTTTTATTAGATGTTCGCTTGCTGTGTAGGCCGGGAGCTCGCTCGAAGCGGGCAATCCAATGATGACTATATAAAGTCGCTCATAGAGCCAAGTTAAACACTTTCCTGACAACAGGGAAAACAATGGTAGCTGCAAGATTGCAGCCCCTGAAACAATTCCCTCAAACGTGTGTGTTTTTTTTTCTCCTCGGCAATTAAGTTATTTAACGACTATTTCAGGAGGTAAGAAGTAAGTTTCGTTTTCGGTGAATCATTGTTTGTTTTAAATGCAGACACAAAATGGCATCGATATGAGTTAACTGGGCAACAGAAAGGCTAATACGTCAATAAACAAGAGAATAATATGTTTAGGAACACAAACAGACACTTCGAGATTGGAGCTCTTCATTACAACGAGAGAAAAAATCGAAAATTGGCAATAAGAGGGAAAAACAGAGAGAAAAGAATAAAGAAAAATATGAAAGGCAAAACAGACATAAGGATTACAAATGAATATTTAGGTAAAAATATTGGCTTACAATAACATTTAAAGACTAAAAATGAATAACAAATATAAATAAAAGAATTTAAAAATACAAACAAGAAAAATAAGCAAATAAACAACACATATGTTAAGGATACGGCCATTTAATAGGCTTGTTTAGCGAAGTAAATTTTATTTTACACTAAAACCTGTCATTACAATGAAACAGCGTGTTCGATATTAAACCAGACATATAAAAAAGTGACTCTATTTCAAAAGTAGCGTGAAAGACCAACGGGCGTATATCATATTTTATATTAGATGCATCAATTTAATCAACACGTTTATTGAGTGAATTCGATATAAAACAAAAGCTGATCGACCAAATACAAAATATGCTCCCTATCGGTTTCTTTTTAATGTAGTTCACCCCAAACAAGGCAGGCCGCCACTGTAGACGTAAAGGGCTACTAAGAAGAAAGGGGAGAAGGTTGGGGGGTAAACCTAAACTGAGATCTGCGCAACGAGATGTCTGTTTACATTAGTTTTAAATGTCTGCATGTCAGTACTGTCGGGGAAACAGGGGTCGGGGAGGGAGTTCCAGAGGTCAGCAGCACGAGGAAAGAAACTATTTGAGTAGAAAGCTTTCCGGCATCTGGGGATCTCTACAGTGAATGTATGGGATTTAGTTGATTGTCGAGTTGGTCTAGTGAATTTACTTCGAGGGGGCACCAGAGTAGCTAATTCACTGGAGCATAATCCATTGAAGTATCTGTAAAACAAGCACAAGGATGCGACATTGCGGCGATGGGACAGGGACTGGAGCTTGGTGGATAGTGAAGGACTTATCAAGTTGACGACTCTTTTTTGGACCTTGTCAAGGAGGGAAAGAGTAGTAGATGATGCACCAACCCAGGTGTGGCAACACTACTCCATGCATGGGCGGATGGTGGCTTTGTAGAGATAAAGGATAATGTAAGGTGTGAGGAGTTTACTAGCACGGTAGAGGGAGGTAACCTTCTTTTCGGTAGCCTTGGCAATGTCTTCAATGTATTTGTTCCAATTCATGTTACCTGTGAAGGTTAGGCCGAGGAGTTTGAATGATGAACTCTCAGGTAGGGTGTTATTTGCCATGACAATCGGTAGTTGGAGAGGTTTCTTGTAGTTATTGAAGGAAAGGATCTTTGTCTTTGCGTCATTAAAAGTTACAAACCATTTATGACCCCAATCCACTACAGCCTGGAGGTCATTTTCTAAGGATTCAGCCATTGCCTCGGATATGATCGCGTCTGTTTTGTCAACATGGCGAGAGTAAAGCGTGGTGTCGTCAGCAAATAAACCAATCTCAGACTCTATGTCATCAGGGACATCGTTTATATAGATCAGGAAAAATAAATGTCCAAGGATAGATGCCTGGGGTATACCAGCATTTATGTCATGTTGCTAGATGAACAACCATCGAGGACAACCTGGATGTTTCTTTTGGTTAAGAAGGATCTAATGATCTTAAGTAATTGCCCAGTAATACCGTATAGGCGTATTTTCAGGAGAAGCCCTTTATGCCATACCTTGTCAAAGGCTTTGGATATATCAAGCGCTACTGCCTTAGCTTCATCTGCCTTGTCGAGTGTATGATACATGCGTTCTGAGATGACCGTTAGGATGTCTGCAGTAGATCGTTCTTGTCTAAATCCATACTGGCGGTCAGAAAGAAGTTTAGTATTAACTAAGTGCCGTACTATAGCTAGATTGATTAAGGATTCAAAGATTTTAGCAAAGATCGGCAGTAGACTGATTGGGTGGTAGTTTTGAGGATCAGTTCTATTCCCAGAATTCTTGTGGACTTGTACCACAGGGGCAATTTTCCAGCTATCGGGGAAGCAAGATTCAGCTAGGCATTTATTGTAGAGTTTGGAGAGAACAGGGGTCTAAAACTGTAATCAAATAATCGAAATTTTACGACCGCGCCTCTGGTGTACAAAATAATTGAAAGTTTACGGGTGCGCCTCTGGTGTACAAACGAATCAGTATTTACCGACGCACCTTTTGTAAACAAAAAAAATCGAAAGTTTACGGACGTGCCTCTGGTGTACAAATAACTCGAAATGTTACCGGCCGCTTCTGGTATACAAAATAATCGAATATTTACGATCACTCTTCTGTTGTACAACAGAATCGTAGTTTATCGATAGTAGCCGGACGCGCCTCTGTGTACAAAAGAATGGAAATTGTACCTACACAATTAAATAAGCGTAAAACGACATAAAATAAACAATCACGATGTCCTAACCCACCGCCATTTCTGACGTAATTTCTGAGAGAATAAGTCTGCATTTTTATAAATTAATTTAAAGGCTTTAAAAAATGAATTAGAATTTTTTTTTCGGGATAAAAATAAAATTTAAGGCTAAGTAATTAATTTACTCCAAAAATATGTGCGAAAATCAAACGAAACAAGCGAACAACCCCCCCCACGCCCAAAGAGTAGGAGTTAATGCCTGGGAGCATAACATTATAACAACAGAATATTTATTACACTACCCCTTTAATAAAAAGGATAAGGTAATCCTGGGAGCATGGTATCGTTAGGAACGTACGCATATTCTCATGCCCCATCCCCCGGAAAACAGATGTAATGCCTGAGAGGAGTGTATTATAACGAATGAAAATATACTACACAGAATAAATAGACCCGATTAAATCGAATTATTTTTTTAATGAAAAAGTAAGAAGTAATGCCTGGGAAGATGATATCATGACAACAGGATATTTAGTATAACTACCCCTCTGTAAAAAGGAGAAGGTAATCCTGGGAGAATGGAATCAGGAAGAACGAGCGTATATTATAATGTCCCCTCCCCTAGAAAGTAGAGGAAATGCCTAGGAGGACTGTATCATGACGAATTAAATATACTACAAGACTTACTAGACCCGAGTAAATCGAGTTTCTTTTAATGGAAAAGTAGGGCGTAATGCCTGGAGAATGATATCATAACAGGACATTTAGTAAACTACCACTCATTAAAAAAAAATTAATAACAAAAGTATTTCACGTTTCTAAAATATGTATTAATATATCGTTAATAGATTTATAATAACATTGCATGAAATAAAGCACATGTTATCTCAAAAGTAAACACAAATTAAATATATATTGCCTAATTTAAGTCAAATTCGATCGTAATTTGATGCAAACTAAAGAATTTAGTATAAAGGTATTTGATCTCAAATGTTAAAGTAAGTGAAAAACACAGATCAGGTCAACGTAATAATGTTTTAAATGAGCGCATGTTTAGGAAGGCTAAAAGAAATGAACACTTAGAGAAATAACCAAACTTGCAATAAACATTTGAAGAATACAAATAATACAACAAATAATACAAAATTAAAACAACGATAGATAAATCCGTAAAGATAATGGCGACTCCTATGTAGAGCGGAGCGGCTGTTAGTTTTGATTGATAGATTGATAGAAAAGATCTGATATCACCTTCATTTACTCTAAAAAAAATAACAGCTAAATTATATTTGCTCATTATATAGGACATATCTTTAAAGAATAAATCGATGTTTTCATTATTTAAAAAAAAACAACATATTGACGACTTCTAAATTGAAAAGTATTCCAATTGTTGTTTTTTTGTTAATAGGTAAAAATTAATCTCCATTGTGTTGTGTAATGACTGAGCAATGAGTTAACGATTGCGTTATGATAGAAAATAGATGACTCTAATTTTGATTTCTGTTGCGATTTACCTTTCTACATATTTTTCACGTTGGTCAGCTATGAGTACTGACAGACAAACCTAAACACCGCGCTTGAATGAAAAGAACGTCAGCTTACTAGAACGTGTCCCTTTATTCACCTTATCTTGGTCCATCTGACATTGTCCTGTTCCCTCAAAAAACGCCAGAAACAAACACTTAAACACTATTTTTGCCCAACTTTTAAAATCCGACTGACATAATTGTATATATATATATATATATATATATATATATATATATATATATATATATATATATATATATATATATATATATATATATATATTGGTAATCCAGGCAAATGTACGTTTACATTATAAAATCCAGTGAATCCTTATTATATCATTGAATCTAACTTTCACAAAATTACGGAGATGATATAATTTCACGAAGCCTTCCGAGGTCCCATTCTAACCTGACATACCCTATTTATTTCCTTTGTAAATGTTTCCATATGTGACTGTTTCTTGGTTCTCTGATATAACAGAGGCCCGTGTACTTCCCTAACGTCACAATAATACCCTGTTTATATTTCATATAAGATTCAATTCTTAGTCCATTAATACAAGCAATTTTCTATAAAGAGCCTTCTAAAACACTCACTTGAAAATCTATTTCAGACAAAGAAGATACAGCTCTCTTCTGCGATAATTAATTATGGTTTGCGAGTTTAAAACGTACGAAATAACAAAGAAAAACATGTTTTTGGACAAAAAAGTGATTTTAAAATATTGATAACCAAGCGGACAGAGAAGGATAATAGAAAATAATTAAAATATACATGAGACGCACGTGTGTTCACTTAAGTAATTAGTCACCTGTTTTTTGATGTTCTGAAATATTCTTCACGCGCTACATAATCTACACTACTGTCTTGCCCATGAATGATTTATTATCTTTTAATAATTAGTTGAACTCGTAAGTCCTAAACATTGATATAATACCTTGTTATTAGATTTCGTTCTTTCTCTATTTTAAAAGTGTTTACAAGAGATATGGTTGAGACATATTCACAAAAACCTAAACACACACATACTATATATATATATGTATATGTATATATATATATGTATATATACATGTATGTATATATATACAATATATATACATATATGTATATATACATGTATGTATATATATATATATACAATATATATATATATATGCATAAATATATTGTATATGTATGTTATATATATACATATATATATATATATAATTATATATACATAGTATATATATATACATACATACAGAAATCATATATCTATATGTGTGTATTATATGTATACATATGTGTATGTGTTATATGTATACAGATGTGTATATATGTATATATATATATATATATATTCATACATATATGCATGTACATATATACATATATATGGGTGTGTGTTTGTATAGGTGTGTACATTTCATACCCTGAATAATGCCATGTATTCAAGAGTGTGTGTGTTCTATTATTTCATTCAACTGCATGAAGATGTAATAATATATTTGTTCAGTATAATTAAAATAAAACTCGTAAGTATTGTTTATATAATTCAACATATTTAAAACACTTTTATATATGTCAACATATTTAAAACACTTTCCTTTGTCATCTCAGCCCGGGAAGTATATTTAATGGCGAATATTTTCCATCTTAATCTCCTCTGACGCCTGCCTGCATCATCGAATGTACCTCTTATTGGACTTTTTACCCTTTTTGGATTTTCTATTTTCGCCGTACCTGAAGTTGTGACTTCTTGGAATTTAACTTTGAAACCTCTCTCATTACTTCTCGTGCCTCTAACGACCTACCTATCTACATCTTATTCTCTCCGCTGGACTCTTCGACACCGGACTTTTTGGCAATCGGACATTTGCTTGCACCCTGGCACAGTTTTTGCCCTGCGTTTCTTTCCCTACAACTTTTATTTCATTTTTTCAAATTTTAAATCTAGGCCATTGCCAACTTATCTATCCCAGCGACTTCCTCTGATGATAAGATTTTGATCTTTGAAAAGCCTGGCTTAAGGAAAATTTAACTTGAATAAATTGCCTTTTTGCGGAATATACCTTGCTTTGAACTTTTGAATTGAATTTTGATTTGGCTTTTGCTTTCTCTAATTCCTTTTCATTCTCCTTCATGTCAACATATATATATGTATGATATATATATATACATATATATATATATATATATATAAGTATGTGTGGCTACATATACTTATATATACGTAAATATAAATTCGTATGAATATATAAAAGTAGGTAACTTTTATATATGTATATATATATATATATATATATAAAATTATGCAAACATTGTTAAAAATTCGTCTTTTTTATTTTTCCAATTTAGCTGATGTTTTTTGTATTAGTATAAAAAAAAAATTATAAATGTTACATAGGTTTCACGAACGTTTTCGATTCTTCGTCGAATAATCCGAGAAAGCAAGAAAAATACATGGGGGTAGATAAATCAGTCAGAAAGTAGATTGTGATGTTTAATATATAAGTTCTGTCCGAAAAAGCGATGGACTGATTCTGTTATGTTTCTAACTGTCCCATTTATCGTCACTTTTTCTAACCGCTTTTGTTCTCATGATTTTCTTTACAACTCCTCTGTTTTAGGTCGCTTGGCTACAATTACTGAAATGCGATTGAGAAGGGGCCACAAATAACGAATACAAATGTAAGTTTCGTGCATAAACAACCTTTTTATTAAGACTGCTGTCCATTAACAACCCCTGCGCTTAGTATTAGCATAGCAGTTAAATACGGACAATATATTAAACTGGAGGTCAAAGTTTTAAAAGAGCGAAATTATATAGTTACTTCTTCGAATATAGTTGTTTGTGAAATAAGCCATATTTGTTTTAAGACACACTCCAGCACAACACTTACACTTTTGTGTAAACAACCTTAAAACACAACGTGTCTTTATGTCAGAAATACAGAGATACAATAATCAATTTTAAAAAAAGGAGGTTAAATATAATAATTGGAATTGTTGATGCTCAACATACATCATATACATAGTCTTCTATTTTAATTCATTTTAAATATTTATGAAATTTCTAGTGGAAAGGTAATCGTAATCTTTTTCTGCGATGTAAGTGGATCAAATCTGATGAAATAATACCTATAATCGCTAATTAGTACATCATTGCTGACTGAACTTCAGATATCCCTGATATCTATTTACAGAGTGATTTTAGTTCTCTTCCGGATTTTTAGAATATTTAATTTAAAATTAATGCAATCGTTACTCTGTCGATTTGTTTTTTGTGACTAATAACTAATTATATAAAGAGTTTCTTTTGAGAAATCTAATAGTAAATTGTAATCAATTAGTTTTGTATTTAAAATGAATTCATTTGAACACAAACTATGAAAATAAATAATCAGGTTATTCGTCAAAGTAGTGCACGAGATCGATGCCCTTTCGACGATTTTAATTGTTAGTATGGTTTCATACATCACGGGGAAAGAAAATAAAACACAGAAGAGGATACAGTAGCCCTACCCCTGTCCAAATTCCCATTGAATCGATGCGTTGTTGGCGGATTTATTACCTCTCTTTGGATACTATTCAAGTGTCCCGAGATCCTGATAGAGATGGCGGCACTTCTCCAGTAAAATCGAAATATATATCGTTTCCAAATTGATTCAGTAACTATAAAATAATAAAAGTATATATATATAGTCTATTGTTTCATTTTGGATGTATTTTTTGTGATTATTGAATAATTATTGTTATAAGGTTGTCTTGCTATTCTTCTATACCACAGTTTATCTATTTTTTATGAAAAAGGTATCAATGTATATACTCATATATTATATAGAATCCACTAAAAATATCACTTTCGAAACTGAACATAACCACTCTTGAGCATTTCTCAACATT
>OY744529.1:118628453-118633453 GCA_963556195.1 Sepiola atlantica
ACAACGGGGATCACCTTTACTTCTTTACACTTCGATAGTCTAACTAATTCCCATTTTAGAACTTGATATTTTTTCATTTCGTGTTATTCCCCTGCACTCTGGTATCGAAGGGGCAGGTTATATCAATGATTAAACAAGTTCTCTTGTTTTTGTTCAGAAAGACTAAGTCGGGTTTAGAATGCTCAAGAACCTTATTATTATTATTATTATTATTATTATTATTATTATTTTTATTATTATTATTATTATTATTATTTTTATTATCATTATGATTATTATCATGATCAGTATTATCTTCTAATGTTTCCATATTATTTTATTTTATATCCCACTATTTCTTCTTCTTCTTCTTCTTCTTCTTCTTCTTCTTCTTATTATTATTATTATTATTATTATTATTATTATTATTATTATTATTATCATCATTAATATTTATCAATATCATTACTTGCATTTCTGTACCATTACTGGTATTATTATCATGATTATCACTCTTATTATTATTATTATTATTATTGTTTTTTTTTCACTATTATTATCATAATTATCATTGTATGTAGCAGTAGCAATGACAATAAAACCATATTTATCATTTTTATTAACATTATTGCTATAACCATAGTTATATTCTTATCTGTTAGAAATCACAGTGTCGGCAATCGCACTTGCTGACTCTTCCTTTGTTGGAAATAACAGTGCCGGCAATCGCACTTGCTGACCCCTCCTTAAAAAGGAAGGAAAAGTGACCTTGGCATTGACCGTAAACATTGGCGCCTCTACGTCGGGAGTGAACCTTCGAAAAGAATTTTTGCGCGCCTTTTTTCCCCATGCGGGGTCTTTTTCGTATCTGACAGCAGTTGAGATTTTGCGAGGCAACAGTGAACCTCGTGTATACCGACTCCTTGTATTTTACAAGTTTCTAGTGTTGTGTTTGTGAGGAATTAACCATGCGCCAACTCTAACATAAAATGACTTAACGACCGAGCAATTAAAGTAACCTCGTGTCAATAATTTATCCCTAATTGATGATCAACTAAAAGGCTGATTACGCAGTTCGTACCGTTTCTGCAACACAAGAAAGGCCATTCACCTTTTGAAGTTCTCTCGGAATCAAGGTAAGTGTGGTTGTTGTCGTTACGACTCGTGATTTTTAGCCATCTTCTATTTGAGGAAAATTCTCACATATCATTAGTTTTAGAAAGTAATGACAGTATTACCGTTAGTGATGTTGCTATTATTATCATTATCTATCTCTCTCTCTCTCTCTCTCTCTCTCTCTCTCTCTCTCTCTCTCTCTCTCTATATATATATATATATATATATATATATATATATATATATATATATATATATATACGATAACGTGTGTGTTCGTGTGTCACGCTTCCGGCAAAAGCTCTGCGCATGCCTGCCGCACCTAGATTTTGAGAAACATTCAACTCGCCTTATTTTTGTAAAGTTTTCAAGTATTTCCCTTTGGCGTAACGGTTAGCGACGTAGTATTTTTTACTTCGGCCTGACTGGTTTATAGTTCGGTCCCAACCAACCTCTAAGAGTTTTTTCTACATTTCGAGGGGAAGGGGAAGAGAGGTAGGGAGGGGGCGACCGGGAAGACATATTAATACAATAGCGTGTGTGATTTTGTGTGTCATGCTTACATCAAAAGCAACGGCCTTCCGAATATTTGTATGCTACTCATGAATTGGGTTGGCCTTTTGGCTAAAGTCAAAGTGTTATATCTGTTCCGATGGATACTGCACCCTATAGACCGGTATTGTTTTGGCATTCGGGGCTTGATTCCGCCGGGCTATGGGTCTGTCCTGTGCAGTTCTAGGAGGTCCACCCTCCCAGGCTTTGCCTCCCCTCTTTGGGGAGGAGTAAGTTTATTGCTTACTGTCTGGGGCGCCCCTATCGGGGAATGCCGACGGGGCTGCCCAAGCATTTTTTTAATGGCCAGTGTGCTTACCTTCTCGAACGCTGGCTTTTAAACCCCACTTTCCCGACCCGACCTTGGGTCATATATTACTTGTGGGAGTAAGATAAAACTGGCCTTGTGCCTAACTCCTGGAGAGGAGTAAATAAATATTCATGAATTGGAACCACATTTAATTTAATCTAAAACATTTACAAAGTAAGGTTTAGTCGTCGAAATATTACCTTCACTAGAAATATTGTAAATAAAGAAGTTTTGTATATTGTTTCATGTATTGTTCATTGTATAAAAATAAATATACAAGTCAAATCTTATCATATTCTATTCAAACATGTATAGGTTAGGAACAAGATAATTAGTATTAAAAACAATATTTCGTGTAATTTACCTGGGTCCCGCTAGTTATTATTATTATTATTATTATTAGTAGTAGTAGTAGTAGTAGTAGTAGTAGTATTACCACCTATTGTGTAAACTAAATAAATTTGTTGATTAATTTATTAATTAATGATAATTAGGTAATTTTTTTTAAAATGTAAAAATGTAAAAACTAAGAATTAAAAAACAAAATCAGTAGCCTAATGTATTAACGACCCCCACACTCCAACACACGCGCTACCACCACCATCATCGCAGCCTCAACCTGATAACCAGACTTAAACACATGATACGTTTCTATGACCCTAGACTGATTTGTACACATCCCATCGCATGTGTCTTCCTTCTCTCCCCTCCTCACTTCTTTACCCTCCCCATCTCTATCACCAACTTCTGTGTCCATCCTAAATGATCTTATTTTATCCCGTACCATTTTATTTTATTTCATTTTCTATCTATCTATCTATCTATCTATCTATCTATCTATCTATTATGTCTTTCTTTTTCTTTTTTTATCTTATTGATTTTTATCGTATTTTATTTTATATTTTATATTAATATTATTATTTTTTGATTTTGATTCTTAACGGCTCCAACCACGTGACTTTTCAAATTTAAATTTTAAATTTTGTTTCTTTTTTCTCCATTTCATATTTCCAAATACGATATAAGGTTAAGCTCGGATTTTAACACTGTCTCAAGAGATCTCAGTGTATAACTGCTGGTGATCGATAACATCGATATGCCAGTGTCGCAGATTTTGTACATGTCCGTGTGAATGAAAATAATCATATATAAAAGCTTTATTGGATATTGAGCACTTTTTATCAACCGGGTTGAACTGTTTACCTTGCCTGCATTATATATATATATATATATATATATATATATATATATATATATATATAGAGAGAGAGAGAGAGAGAGAGAGAGAGAGAGAGACTGGTAGTTTTCTTGGAGCATTGCTGGGAATAGTTGTAGTATGTTTAAGAGGGCTGAGGGTGATGCAGTGTGTCGGGTAGGTTGTAAGTGTGAAGGAACAAAAATAATAAATCGAAGTAGGACTTATTATTTCTTGAAATCTTACATAACAATACTTGTGGTGTTGGCTGTTTGTGTGTTGTCCCCATGATTATTAAAACTCATTTATTTAATATTTCGGGAAAATTTCCCCTTTGACAAAAATAATAAACACCAAAGCAAAAACACGTATGTGTGCAGAATTTTACCCGGCAATCTGCATTGGCTTTGTAAACATACTACTGATATATATATATATATATATATATATATATATATATATATATATATATATATATATATATATATATATATATATATATATATATATATATAAGCTCCATTCTTCCTGGATTTAACCGACCGGGTTGGATCACGAAGAAAATCTTCTGCCTGATGAGACCTCAGCTCTTGATAGCTGTAGATCGATAACATCGACATGCCAGTGTAGCAGACTTTGTACATGTTCGAATAAAAAAACATTCATAATACAGTTCTATATTTTTATTGAGCACTCTTTTATAAGCCCGGTTTGATTCCCTTTGGATTTTTACCCTGTGTATTTTTATACTACCTGGATTACTATATATATATATATATATATATATATATATATATATATATATATATATATGTTTAATCTGCGGAAAACACGCGAAAATACTTTAAAAAACCATGCCACGTGACCCTTTCTTGGCAAAGACGGTATTTAATTCCCTGATTGATAAAGTAGTTACTATCTTGTTACATTAGACGTCTGGTATTGTTAGTATCTGATGAAGTTGCACTCATGTGTCGCGTTAGTATAACAACGTTTTGTTTTAGATTTGAGCGATGCTTGTTTAAATTTCGTATCGAAAATATATAGTTAGAAGGGGTTGACGTTCTAAGTGTGTTCTCTCGTTCAGCTCGCACGTAAACAAAGACGACATTGAAAGTCATCTCGGTTTTTGATGGATATTTATAGAAGTGTTGTTCCTCCCCCGAACGAACCACGCAAAGTTCGAGATTAAGACAAAAGATCGCACAGATAAACAGCAATAAAGTGAGAAAGAGAGAGAGAGAGAGAGAGAGAGAGAGAGAGAAAGAGAGAGGGTGGGGGAGAGATAGAGAGGGAAGTTGGGAGAAATATAAAGGGAAAGAACACATATAACTGTATCTATTTACGACTTTGTCAACGCTACCAAATATAATAACTGTAATAACAAAGCATCCTTTCTCATGCAAATCACTCCAGAAAAGGCACGAAGCCACTTGACGCAAGGAGATTAAACATAATATTTCAAGGTCAAAAACTAGCAAACGATAAGTGTTAGATGGATAGATTCTGATCCAGAAGGCAGCAATTATTCACCCTTTGTCAGAAAAATCGTTCATGGAATGTGAAAATTAAAGAACAACATTCGGGAAGCGAGCGTTACAAGCGAACAATGAATCCCAAGTTTAAGGTTATTTTCTTTATTTTCAGAAACTTCATATTGAAATCGAATTTTCATCGCTAACCGCGTAAATTGAATGGACACATCTCATGAATTATATTTCTTGTTGCTGCATCTACGCAGAAATATTAGAAAAAAGCAGGTTTTACTTTTAAAGAATCCACCATCCAAGTTAATTTTATTGATGGATAAAGGGGAATCATAAGGTCATGTGTAGTAAACAGCGTACA